>OY987242.1:13815740-14415740 GCA_963920765.1 Ulota crispa
ACTTGCACAAGCAAATCCTACCACATGTCGATTGCTTAAGGTAGACACATCCAATCCTAACCCCTCCCCAATCCTGCACCCAAGATTTGAGGCTTTCACCACACTCATTTAAGGATACTCATTCATCATAATGCTATTTCTATGTACTAAAGCCGCATTACAGCCAAGCATTGTTTTTCTATTTCATTGAGTAAAAAGCATGGCATAGAGCCCATATAGCCATGGAAATCCATGACAAAATCATATATATTTTTTGCTTTATGTATGACTTTTTTATTTCTGGTGCTATTTTCATGTTGCACACCCTTTATTTGTCATGCAAAGGTAGCTTTTTACTTTGTAGTCCTCGGCTGAATGAAGGTTAGGGATTGCACTACATTCTTAGCTCAATTGGATAGAGCAATAATCTTCTAAGTTGAAGGTCACATTGAACCCATAGTGGAGCAGTGAATGTCACTTGCACAAGCAAATTCTATCACATGTCAATTGCTAAGCTATTTTGGGATGGTTGGGATTGGGATCATCTAGTGCTACTATGGGAACATATCCAAGTAGTTGTAAGGTTAGTTTAGAGTTGCTAATAGGGACCCAATGAGTGCAACTTTGCCTTTTGATATAAAATATTCTACAATATTTTTTTCCACAAAAATTACATTCCATGATAGCTTGTTGAAAGGCTAACACTACAAAAAAAAATCTTGAATTTTTGGGGACCTTAACCCCTCAACTCCCATGGACTTTCTTGAGTATCTCAAAATTTGCTCTTGGATGAACAAAATGGCAATATTTTGATAAGTTGCATCAATTTTTTTTAAATTCTAACCGTAAAAATTCAAACTAAGTACATTAGAGATCACATAGAAAAAGAAAACACAACAATATCACTTATGGATTGAAAGACTATAAGATTTGATCATGTGGATGTTAAAACTGTGAAAGTGATTTGAAGTCTTTCAATCCTCTTGCACATCTCAAATTTAAAATCGAGGGAATAAAAAAAAATGAGTATGTAAAGTACAACATGTGTAACCCTAATCAATTTACGGCTTTTTTAAATCTACTCTACAACTTTTTAAATTAAGTTTCCAATGTGATTGTTTCTCCAAGTTCTAGTGTACTTGAGGCTCATTTCCAAGAGCTCTCAAGACTAGAAAGTGAAGATCTGCAATGGACACCCTTGCACAAAATCTTGAATAGACAAATTATAATCATTCATTTTCAAAATCAGATTTTTGATACTAAAACAAGACTTCAATAAGAACAATTTAAAAAAATAACCACTAGAATTAATCCTCAAGAAAAGTCAATCATTTTCAAATTGAAATGCAAAGGTGGACAATTTTGGTCCCCTTGGGCGGTGAGGGGTTAAGTTACCCCAAACCCTCAAACGGTCAAGTATGGGTGTGTCTACCTTAGCTAGTTTGAAAGGGTTGGGATCGGGACCGTTAAGTGTCGTTATAATAACACATCCAAGCAATTTCAAGTCTAGAGTTGCTTTTAGGGACCTACTTTGCCCTTTTAACCAATGAACGATCAAGCAACCCTTTGTGACCAATACAATATAGTGTATTTTTCTTATATTTGGAGTGCATCCACACCTTTATTACATTGGAGATCAACAAAGAAGCTAGAATATAAATCAATGTTGTTCTAGTGAGGTAGTCAAGATCCCAAATTAAAACTTTTTGTTGGTAGCAAATGTCAGTTACACAACAACAGACATACTATGTATTATAGTAGCTCAATTGTTTAACTCCTAAAGGACAAAGCATGCTGCTGCGACCAATAGAATACAAGGTGTTTTTCTTGTATTTGGAATAGATTCCAAATTTTTCTACATTTGAGATCATCAAAGAAGTTGAAGAATAGATCAAAGCGGTTCTAGCTACTTGAGATCCCAAATTAAAACTTCTTACTGGTAGCAAATACCGATTATACAACAATGCCCTAAAACGTTCACATAGTACTTTTATCACACGTTCAATGATAGCTTGTTGAAAGGCTAATTCTACGGATTCTTTTTCTGAATTTTCCGAGACCTCGCGGTACCTCAAACCCTTAAACGGCCGGGTATGGGTATGTATACCTTATTTCACTACGCTACATCTTGCGGACACCGTCACTCTGATGTCTTTGATTCATTGTAGGTGAATGCACTCTTGCAGGGGCTCCTTGAAGGAAACAAACTCCACATCCTCAAGGCAGTTGCACTCAGATAAGCAAAGGTTGCACTCCGAGAGCAAAGCAGTTGCACTGGTTCACCAACTAAAACGCTCAAAAACGAAAAGTCCGGCCATGAATAATAACACCGGGTTTACTGTGCCATACATGCACGTGTGCAAACAAAGATCAATTCCTCATTGAACATCACTGCACCAAAAAAAGGACTCACGAATCACATATGCAAGCAAAGAACTGGTACCAAACAACTAGTACATTTCCAATGCATGGAATAACTGTGGGAAAAAAAACTCTTGTAGAATTGAAAATGCCGCTCTAAAAGATACAGTTGACGCCATCGTGCAATACTGGTCCAAAGAGACGTCAGTACATTTCAGAGAAATGTGCTAGATCACATCACTATAACTACTTACGACCAAGTGGGACACTTCTCATTCCAGCTGTGTGCGATCCAACTCGTTCACAATTTCGTCAAACTGTCACCCACCACCCAAAAAAAACCAATCGATAGTTCAGAGACAATGAGATTGATGGTAGCCAATACAACCAGACTATCTCCACAAAATCAGACTTTTGTGCAATTTATCTCAAATCCTAGCACAAAAATTATAATCCATACTTACGGGAGTGTACGAACCTTTTGAATGTGACGAATAAAGTAATCACCAAATCGCTTTGTAACTTTAGAATCAGCAATATGAACCATGTCCTGTACAAAGATGGAATATATTAGAAATAGAAAAGAAAAGCGCTGGTGATTCATACAACACTAAGCTTCCAACTTACGATTCTGAAGAAAAGGTTCCTGTAGATAACTAAACTTACATCATCAATGTAGAAGTCTACATCCGCATTGGAGAGAACACTGCCATCGTTGTTTATCACATGAGTCTTGTGCTTGTATGTCAGTAACGCCACCCTGATCACAAACAACAACTCAATAACCATGATGTCCTTCCCAAATAGATTTATCCTGCACGTTGTTTTCATAAGCAATTAAGACTCAAGAAAATCAGAAGGGAAAGGTCAAGCATACCTAAGTGTGGGCTCATCGACATCCATAAACGATGCGAGTTTAGCAACAGAGATGGTAGTATAGAGTTTTAAGAAACTCCGAATGCTAGAAAGAAGTTGCTGTTGCCGAACCTCAGACAAAAAGAGCTTTAACTGTAGCCTGTAAGCATCCTGTGTCAACCCAAAGTCGTATACGTGTTCAGTAAGAAGTACCTCTACTAGAGAAACTAAACAAGTAAATAAAAGAACCTCCATTATAGAACACGTGAGACGGATAAGCATAAGTTCAATTGACCTGTTAGCACAGAAAGTTCTACATCAAACTAACAAGGTTACTTTTTATTACATATATATTAACAATATTTCTGGTGTTTCATACCTGGTTAAAATTGACAAGAGGCTCATCATAATTCGGTGGCGATGGGGTGATGAATTTAGGACAAGCGTAGGAGAACAGTTCATCGAACATTGCTTCGTCACTACGTTGCATTCGCAGCATCTTCTCAGCGTACTTTTCCCGCAACTGGTTGTTGACATTCTCCTCAACCAGTTTAGGATGCGGGCAGAGCGATAAACAAATGGCAAGGAGAGCATACATCTGCTCGTTCTTCTTCAAAATCTGATCGTACTGTGACGAACGCTGGTGATACTGCTTGGTCTTGAAAATGTAAAGCAGAACTTGATTGAAAGATTTGATGGCATCCATGTACCTGGTTTCCAAATACAGAATGTGAGCGACTATAAAAATAATTGCAAATCTCCATATCACTACAAAAAAAAGGTATTCAACATAAGTCAAAATGGTTAAGTGAGATCAGAGCATAACGACAGAAAAAAAATCGTCAGAACGGAAAAAATGCTAGAAACGGTACCTTCGCAGCATAAGGTTAGCAAATCCGTAGTAGTAGATCGTCGTGATTTGACACCCGATTACCGTGTTAAACACCCCAGGCTGGTTTATATCGATGGGGGAAAGTGCCCGCAAACCACTGTGATAGTCACCTAACAAACAGTGAACCCGCAGTAGGCCGACAATACTGAAGTACCCCAAGACTTTAAGCACGTTGGTTCCACCTTGATAATCGTATCCATCGGTAGCCGTAAAAGTTACATTTCCCTCTTTCTCCTCCTCCAAAATTTGTAGAATCATGGATTTCTCAATTAGTGCTTGAAGATAGTTCAGCACACCAACAACATTCCATACCTGTACCATCACGTGGTTAAAATACATAAAACATACAGATGGACAGACTAGAGGCACAAACGCAAATCTCAGGTCGCTGAAAGTACCGGAAACAATAGCAACGATAGCCTATGCTCTTAACAGTCATATAGATGTCAGTCAACGAAAATTGAGAAATAGTAAACAGAAGACAAATTGAAAAGTGAATGACGACTGCGTCTCTGAATATTGAGAACGAAACAAAGGCACAGGGAACAAATCAGAATACACATGACCGATGAACCCTGATAGTCGATCTATCAAAAGGTCTCATGTACACTGCCGTCCTGGTGCCCACTGGTAAGGCTAAATTGTTACGAGGATTAAAAGTATGAAATTTTATAAGTACTCGACCAATGCACGACAGAAAAGATGAATTTTCAATCCAACACACTCACTCCACGAGTGAATCGGTATGGATTTAAAGTGAAAGCACCAGTAGGAAAGACCCTAATGCTGTCCAAGCAGCATTTTGACAAACCCTAATTTTGACCTCATGTTATCATAAATTTACAAGGACACTACGAAAGTTGGCACAATATTATCACATAATGATTACTGGAATACTAGAAAGGACTAGAGTTAATATCACAAGATGGTACCCAAGAACTGAACAATCCAGCTTGTGTTCAGCATAGAAAAAGTATTGGTCGCCAAAAACATTCTGGATTTGAAACGGAGACCTCAGTCTCTATTTCCCGACTTGCCCCTAAACCCTATCCAGAATCCAAAAAATGACTTTGTAACAGAAACACGCTATTTGCGAAGAAATTTGAAGTACATCCTTCATGGACAACGGTCAAACAAGAGACCTCAAACTGACGGCTCAGCAGTAAGGAGTTCACTCACCTCATCAATCTGTCGAAGGACGGCGAGTTCGTGGTCAGTCTTCTGCTTCAATTTGGCACGGTACTGGCAAAAGGACTGAAACTGGTAGATGAACTCGTCCACCATGTCCCACAGCCACTGGTTGGGCAGCTGCATATTGACATTACCGTGGAGGATGACCTGAAAGAGATTGCAATAGTTATCCCAAGAATCACAGCGCTGCTCAAGAGTGGGCTGCAGGCGCGCATACAAGTGACGAAACCACATTTCCTTGTAGAGCAGGCAGAAAACGTGATCGTTTTCGACGTAAGGAGCAATAATGTCCACGGCCGGCCAATTGCTCTGCTTGAACAAGCGCTCGCTCAGTTTCTGGAAACTGCCCTCGTACATCTGGTGGATCTCGTACACGTTCTTCTCACGAATGTGTCGGTAGAGGTAGACAACGAACGTTCGGACAACGTCGGGGACGTAGGTGGCGGTGTCGAAGCCGGGCTCCGGGGGCTGCAGATCGCGGAAGCCGTCGCGGAACTCCGGGCGATCGTCATACGAGTCGTCGTAACCGCCACCGTAGTCCCGTGAGCCATCGTACGCCATAGCGGAGGAGATAGAAACGGTGGTAGACGAGAGAAGAGAACAGAAAAGAAAGAGGCGGGCGAGGAGAGGGGTACTCGGCCTGCGCAGAGGCCGCTGCGAGAAGAGAGCGGAAGAGAGGAAAGGCGAGGGAGCGCAAGCCCTAAAACAGATGCTGCGCGAGAGAGACGATGTTAAACCCTAATTGCAAAGCGATGACGGGTCCTCTTCCGTCTTATAAGTTAGTGCATGACTCTTACCTTATAACCAACACTATTGGTTAAACAAGAAATACTAAGGGCATCCTTCCATGCTGGATCGATGCCTGGTGAACATAAATCAAGGTTACTGATAATCGGTTGGATCGGTCTTAGGAAAATCCGGAACCAGATCCGATTGAGGATTGATAGTCGGTCAGCTTAATTTATATTCACCGGACACGGATCTAACATGGAAGGATGCCCTAAGGTACAACATATATTCTCATTAGTTCAAAAGTAATTCCACCACCTAGTGGGATAAACCTTAGCTTTGTCTTGGTGGACTAGAATTTTGATAATATATTTCTTAACAAAGCCTTAAACTAACCATTTGAATTGGGAATTGTTGGTTATAAGTGTCATGCATTGTATTAAATTCCTAAAATTGACCTTGAGAGGGATAAAAATAATCCAACTAAATAAACCCCTAAACAGCTTTGGTTCATTTTTTCATTTCAATTTTTGACTAGAGGCAATAAAAACACCAAGTTTGAAAAACATTATACCAGAGTGTTAATTTTTAAACAAAAGTAGATTTTGAAATTCTAATTACATTTTTTGAAAATAGATTTTCATTTACATCACCAATATTTACCAAAAAAATTTGAAACTTGCAATCTAAAAACTTTCTACATATGGTTCTTATTACAAAAAACTGAAAATCTACATGTAAAAGCCCCTTTTTTGAAGGGTGCATTTTCAACTACCATAGATATGCTTTTCAATATGAGTTATTTTCAGCTTTTAATTTATACAAAATACTAGTAGAGAGTAGTGTTGAAAAATTGCAGCTTTTAAGTTTGTTCAACTAACACAAAGACCAGATAAGTTTTTGATGAAAAAGAATATATTGTTCAAAGATCAAGAGACAATGTTGAGGATTGAGAGGCCACAAAATCCTATTTTTCACCTTCTAATGTCAACTCTTTATAGAGTGGAAGTTGCAAAAAAATTCTAAATATTTAATGATTCATGGATAATCTCATTTTCTATTGTTAAAATATGTTATGAAATGAAAACTAAAAATACCCATTATTGGTAAGTTTCAATCAAAAGTAAAACTAATATTCAAACACGCTTTTGTTATAATTTATAACAAAATTTAAACCAAAAATCTAGCATTTTTCTTTCAAAAAAATGATTGGTGTATAAATTTTATGTACATTGTAGTACATTTACTTTTAATTTATATTTCATTCTGATGATTTGAAACTTGAAATTATCTAAAGAAGATCAATTCAAAAACTCATGGAACAAATGCAATGGTTCTTGAGAAATATATATTTTTGATTCAAACACACTTTTGTTCTAAATTAACATTATTCATGGACAACTTGAAGGTTGTCTTATTCTAATTTGTAAACATCTTATTCAAACTAAAACAATTCTATTTACAAAGAGGTTATCATTTACAATAATTTTGATATTTGAGTAGTTTGTTTAGAAATCACACCATTGTAAATCATTACAAATTTAGCATATATAGAAAGTATTAAAATTTCTAACTATTTAATTCCTAATTGGAAATGATTTTTCTTGATTTACCATGATAATCATTGATAGTTATTTTGTTTTATTTGAAACCCAAAATAGGGGTAAGATGTTTTATAGAAATACAAAAAGACTTACCAAAAACCTACAACAAACATTATAAAGCATCAAATTTACAATGGTGCAATTTTCATTCTTGTGTTCAAAATTGTTAGTGTTTTAAATGAGTAAGCTTCGGACTTAAAGAGTACAAACAAGAACAATTTAAATGATTAAATGTGTTTTTCATTGTTCTTTGCATATAATGCAAAAGATTTAGGTGGAGAGGAAACTTTTAATATATTTTGTTTTAATCAGAATCAATAATTGAAAAACAAACTAAGTCGTAGTGTGTATAAAGTTCATGTGTCTTTTATGTACGTATAGGGCGTTTTGCATACAAGAAGAGAGTGTCATTCTTTCAAGATAACATAATTAATATGACCTATTAATGATGTTTAGAATTCTCAGCAAGTTCATTTTTTTCTTTGTATTTTTTAAACTTTTATTCAGTTATTTATGAGTTTTTAACCCCTAAAGGACCATTGTCCTTTCTAGGGAAAAATGGGATTACGGGCATGTACCTATGGTTAAATTACTTTGTGTAATTTTTTGAAACTTTTATGGAAGATGGGGAATTTAGAGATGTACATGGACATCTAATTTTTTCCTCATTTTGACATTTGGCAAAGAAGTTATGCAAGAATTTTTGCAACTCGAGGAAGGGAGGGCAATCCGGGCAGCCCAAAAACTTCTTTAAAAATTACATTTAAAAATAATAATAATCTGAAATTGGTTCTTTACATTTAATTATATGACGGAAGCTTTGGATCATTCAATTTCAATCAATGAGATAAAAGTCATGAGATGTTTTAATTTGTAGGCAATTATAGATCCTCTACTCTAAAATAAACTTTGAAGTCCTTTATTTTCCAAAATTTTCAATATTTTGGAATCAAAACTAAACCTAAAGAAGTAGATTGTTTGTTACAACATTATAACCATTGGGATTTGCATTTGTCATTCCAATAATGAAATTCTTAACAATTTTGTGATTTAACTCATTCTCTACTTCTTTTTATTTACTACTTTTTCCCATGTGTTGTATAGTTCCAATTGATTTGAAATTTCTCCCACACATGCCTAATTTGGTCTTCTACATGGAAAGATTAAACCTCAATTTTGTGTAGAGCAATTTCTTTCCTATAAGAGTGGTCAAAGGCTTTTGAATTTTTTGAACAGCACAAAAAAAATCCTTTTTTTCACTTCAAATGTAAATATCTCCCTCCTCTCCATCTAGAACAACTTGATTTTTTCCCACAAGTACCTCTTCTAGTCTAAGGCAAGATCCTACAGTTGGACTTCCCAAAACAAAACAAAAACCTACCTTTTTACTCATCCCCTCAAAGTGGCAATTTTCAATGATTTTGACCAAAAAAAGGGCTTTGTCCTTTTAGGGATTAAAGATAAAATGAAGGGTGCTCATGAAATAACTTTATTACAAAATATCACCATTAGTACATGAACAACTCCAAAATTTATCCTTGTATAAGGAGACATTTTTAGAATGGAGTTGTACATGAACATTCCACCTTACACATTTGGGTTATGTTCATTGTATAATTGAACCACCTTCATACTAAATGAGACCACATCTTAACCTCTCGTAAGTGCCTTTGACATCTATATTCAAAATGATGAAAAACGTTTTTGAAATTGGCCAATCAATGAAAAATGAAGTAAACAACATACTTTCATAAATATGTAACAAGAAACATGCAAAATTTCAAAAATGAACTGGCCAACAAAGGATTAAGGGCAATTTTGCTTGCTATTTTTTAATTTTAAAACTTAGAAGCAAAAAACAAGTTTGTAGTGTAGAATTATTTTTCATTTTTGAGTTTTCTAATTAGAAAACTAGCATGGAAGTTTTCTTTGAGATCAATTGCATAGTAGAGATATCTATTAAGTTTGTTAACATATCATGAGGAGGACATGAACTCCACAAACATGGGATGGAGTTCTAAAGTGAAGACAAAACTTGGTGAGAGTTTTATTGCAATCTACCTTGAGTTGGATTAGCCATTTTAAAAGTCAACCACATATTTTTCCTCACGGTTCACACTTTGCTTATTGTGTCTCTAAAATCATGTAAAAAAAAAGGAAATGCAAAATTACATATGTAATCTTCAAATCACAGATATGACTCATTTTATAAGTGACTAAAAAATAGACACAAGTCACAAAAATAGAAATCATTGACACCTCCCACCCACATGGCTTGGGTAGAGAATAGGGGAGATCCAATGTAAGTCACAAAAATAGAAATCATTGACACCTCCCACCCACATGGCTTGGGTAGAGAATAGGGGAGATCCAATGTAGCTTTTGGAAATTTAAACATGTCCATATTGCCTTTTGGAATTTTATCATCATTTCATCTCTTTTTGAGAACTTTGTTGCTGCACTTCAACCTAACTCCACATACATTTCTCTATTTCAAACTCACTATTGAACTCTGTATCATGCAAGGTGACTTAACCCCTAAATGCTTGAGGTATTTTTTGAGCTTCTAGGAATTTGCTCTAAGTCGAACAAAAAGCCAACATGTTAATTAGATCTATCAATTATTTTTAAGTTATAACCATACAAACTCAAACTAGATATGTTAAAGATCACATATGATAAGAAAACACAACGACATCATTTATGAATTGAAAGATTATAATGTTTGATCATGAGGGTGTTAAAATTGCAAAAATGACTTGAAGTCTTTCAATCCTCTTTTCACACATCAAATTTAAAAAAATGATCACCAAAAAAATAGAAGGTTGAAGGACAAAACATACATAACTTCCATCACTTTAAGGTTTCTCAAAATCTCTTTTATAGTTTTTAAAATGAATTTGTAAAGTAAATTTTCTCCGAGATTTAGTGTGTTTGAAGCTCATTTCCAAGAGCTCTCAACACTACAAAAAGTCAGGACCCTAGCACAAAATCTTGATAAGAAACATCTTAATCAATCATTTTCAAAATCAAAATTTTTGATGCTAAAACTAGACTTCAAAAATAATAATTCAAAATTACAAACTACTACAAAATAACAACTTTGTTAGGTTTAGAGAATTTCAAAGTATTGTCACCCAAATTGGGTGTCTTATGGCCCTTTCACACCTAGTGTTATGGAGCAAACTAGAGAGTCAAAAAGGGGTACTAGGAGCCTTAGCATTCACACTTGGAGTACTATGGAGCACTAAAAATGACGTGGAGTCCATGGTGGCATCTTTTAACACTCACAATTTTTGAGTGTCAATAACAGTTGTAATAACTTATGAAAACATAAATTTTAGGATTGTTGAGGGAGTGTTATGGAGGTGGGGAGGAGTCACACGGTTAAGTTAACTGTTAACATTGCTATCGCTTTATGTAAAACTTTTGTGTGAACTTGGAACAAAAAATCTCTCAAAATATTCAATTTCAAAATCAAAGCCATGTGAATACATATTGGGTTTTTTAAGCCACTGGTACTAGTGTCTAGTACTGCATTTTTCATAGTGCTGGGTGCGAAAGAGGCTTTAGGCATTTAGGGGTTAACAGATATCTCTAGTATTTTAAAGTGTTGGTTGCTTGTAACTTATATAATGTGTCGAGGGCAGCCAAGGCTTTGGAAACAAGAGCCCATGTGCAACTCCATAGGCAGCCAAGCCGCTCTGCAACGCTAAGGTAGGAGGCTCATATTGCGTGCAGTCATTTTGAACTGCCCATGTAGACTCCATCAAATTGAATTTGAGGTGATTCTAAAATCATCCACTTACAGTCATTGAATGCATGGGAGGAAAGTTGTAAGAACCAATCATCCTCCTTGATTCCCCAAATCTCTTCACAACTTGCAAGTGAACTATTTTTGAAAGGTTTAGATTCATAAATAGAGACCTATGACACATGCCCTTTGAAAATTCATAAATAACTCAAAAATACTTCAAAAATTATGAAACAACTTGTGTTACATTCCACATCCCTTTCTCTTTGTCTGAAAAATGATCTAAAAATCCTCCCATCCACGGAAGACCCTGAAAAAGGAGATGAGCCCCTAGATGGTCGGTTTACGGCCCTCCTACCTTATCAAGCACAAGTCCCCCAACTGATGATATTCAGCCATCACGATTGGATGAATGTCGATTACGGAGTTCTCATCCGAAATCTGATGTGCGTGCAGCGTTTGAGTGGGACTTGGGACTTGGGAGGGGACGTCCGTGCGAAGTCCTGATAAATGGTCTTGATCCACACTCAGGTTTCCTTCTATTTCTTCCCAACGAAAATGGGACCTCGTAGTGTAAGGTAGACGGCTCTGAAATCGTTCCGGCATTGAAACCGTCCCAAATGTGCACGATATGTACATGCTGTTTTTTATTGGTTTTAGAAATGTATAAATGGAGTACATTTGAAGAGAGTAACGGTTTTAGAGCCATATGCACTGCAATTTCAAAATTTTATAGCTATGTCCACAAAGCTTCAAAAAATATGAAACAACTTGTGTTAGATGCCAATTCCTCTTGTCTTTCAAGGAAAATTTACTGAAAAATATTTCAAAAAGTTTCACCTCCCCAAAATCCAGTTTCAGCCCTTAGAAGGACGGTTTCAGAGCCTCCTACCTTAGTGCTAAAACCCTAGTGTATATGACCACCATTACACGGGACAGGAGCTACAACCCTAAATCAGGGAGAGAGAGTGCTCTGCCTGCACCTCCCCTCCTCGCCTCGCTGCTCCCCTGCTCCCCTGCTCTGCACTGATCCTTCGACGACTATGATTGTTGTTAAGCTCCCTTCTGAGCCTTCTCCTCCGTAGGCCTCCGCCTTCGATCACCATGTCTCCGTCTCCGGAGGAATCTGTCTCTTCTCCGCTGCTCGCTGCTGCCCGGGAAGTCTCCTCTGTCTCCACCAAGCACCGCATCGCTCTCTTCGAAAACCTCTCTCACAATCTGCCAGGTGCATTCCCCTCTCCTCTTCTCTTTCTTCTTAATTTTCTGTATTTGATGCCTGCCGTCCTACTTCACTTGCCGACCGTCACTCCCGTGCCCTCGCTCCCTTGAATCAATCCTTTGAGCATACGCGCAATAGTATATGCATTTGCACATTGTACCGAGCAGATTGGTTACAGGGAGCTGTCTAGGTTATGGATCAGAATTCGAGCTGATCACTGGCGTAATTGTTGTTTATGACGCTCCTTCGTGCTTGACCAGTATTGTTATGAAGGCACTTTTGACTCTGATTATGTCGATCTTTAATTTGAGACAATTTCGAGCTGGTGCTACATCATTATCGTCTTTATGACTGGGGACAATTTTTCATTCTCTGAAGATTAATGTTGAATTGCCACTTGAATTCAAGCTGTTTTTGAATGGCCTCTTGGACGGTCCGACGTGACTAGAGAGGAGTGATTCATGTTGCCTAGTGCGATAGGACCGTGGTGAATCAATACGTCTCTGTTCTCCTACAGATTAGACTTGCGTATGTCAATGTCCCTGGACGTTGCTCTGTTGAATACGTGTGGTGCTACTCGGGTTTTCTTGGAAGATGCGGTTATCAATGCTTTCTTAGCTGGAGATAGTACATGTTTCTTATAAATTCATTCCGCAATAACACGATTGTTGTGCTTTGTGCCTGCAGAGGACACTTTTAATAAGGACGCTGCAGAAGTAGTCGATGTCATTTTTTCAACTCTGCCTCTGTATGATGACAGGCAATCGCAGGCAGCTGTGGTGAAATTAATAATTAGGGGATTGAAAGAGTCATCATTCGTGAAAGTGTTTGCAGGTGCTCTAGTGCAATACGTTGAAAAAACTTATAGGAATAGCAGTGACGCAGTGCGCCTGAAGTCGCTGAGATGGTCTTGCCTACTTGTTGCTCAAGTGCCTACTCTGCTATCTGCAAAGTCGGCCTTCTACAGGCTTGCTGCCGCGCAGGGTTTCTTGCTTGCATACCTTTATCAAGGTCCCGTTCGATTACGACGAGCAACTCGTCATATTTTCACTCATTATTTATTCAATGTGCGTACTCTTTCCTCTTGATGTGACCATCTGCTCACCCGGCTTTCTAATTGGAATAATTATGTTTTTACAGTGTGTTTCAGTACAGCAATTTCTACAACCCTCAGAACGAAATTGCATTTGTTTATGTAGGTGAAAGGTGCGTTGGAGTGTTACATTGCCGAAGTCGAGAGCTTTCCTCTGGAAAGCAATTGTGGTATCACGAGGTCACTCCTTGTTTTTTGTGTTCAAAATCAGCCCCTGTTAGATGCTCACAAGGTAATTTTTCCTCAAAGATCCGCGAGAAACTTGAATCTTGTTTCTTTAGAAACTTGAAGTGAGGTTTGTAGTCATCCAGATGACAGCTTATTCACATATGTTCTCCGCATCTGACTTAGCTCACCGGTTGTAGAGTACTCCAGTCATCGGAACAAAGCGATTTTGATGATGAGGGCTTAAACATTAGAAGCTTGAATATCGATGCCTAGCGAATGAGTGATCGCTTGTTTCTCGTTGAAATTGGCAAAAACTGTCGTACGAGTTTTATTGATCGCACTCGGAAGATGGTCTCGTCGTTTTTCACGAAGTTTTGGGACCTATGATTGCTGTCCTTCGTCCGCTTATCCAACCCCTAGCAGTTATTTATTTTTGAGGATTAATCATGTTTTTTTGAGGTTCAGCCCTTCTCTGGAATTGTTGAAGCTGAGTGTCAAGAATATTTAGTAACGTTCTTGAAGCTATTTGAGTGTTGTAATGACTTTCTGAATTCCATTGCCATTAGCAGGCCTGGTTCTTGCAGTCGTATTTGAAGCTGGTCTTCACTTCAACAAACAGGAAGCCGATGAGAGCTTTGAGTGAAGCCTTTCAGCCATTACTTGAGCAACTGTCGCATGACGATTTTGGAAAGACTATTTTGCCCAGCGCGATGAAGATGCTGAAACGAAATCCAGAGCTGGTGATGGAAGCATTTCGTCTTCTATTGACATATACTAACTTAGACCTCAGTCAATACTCTGGAGAGATACTTCCACCAATTTTGATTCAGGCTCGCCACAGTGACGAGACTCGACGCAAGGAATCTCTACAACTAGTAACTCAGTTGGTCGTTCATTCTAGTGACTTGGACACAATTTCAGCTATGTTCCAGTCTGTGAAATCATTATTAGCAGGTAGAACTTAAATCTCCCTTTCACCTTTGTAACATCACTAGCATTGTTCGAAAGATTTTAATATAGGCACGGAATATTATGATAGTTGATATTTTTTTGGGAAAAGCTTTTATCAAATATGGATTATAAGTGAGATAGGAGGCACGGTTTTCTGTATGAGATGATTATTTGGTTCTTGAAAGTCTTTTGAGACCTACTATTCTTTCAGGAGCCGAAGGAAAACTTGTTCAAGCATATCAAAGAGTGGCAATGGTCAACGTCCTCCAAATCCTGTCAAGTGTTCATGGAGGGAAAGCTGTTGCATCACTAGCATCTACTTCAGCTGTATATCTGATGTCTATTTATAAGGATGATGGTAGGTTCTTGTTTGTTTTTCTGTGTTTTGTTCTTATTTTAAGTTTTAACAAACAAAATGGTATTTTGTTCAAAGATGAGGTATTATGCTTGAAATTCTATAATTTGGAGTGTATAGTACTTTGGAGTATAAAATTTTCGTCAATTACATCCCAGGTAATGAAGAGGTTCGGGTTGCAATTTTAGCTGCATTGGGTGCCTGGCTTTCAAGAGCTGCATCCAGTAGCCCTCCAGAGTGCATCAAATTTTTCTGCCTTGGCCTTAAAGAGAAGGACACCCTCCGTCGAGCTCATCTTCGGTGTCTGAGACTCGCATTTCAAAACAGTGATATATTGACTGAGGTTTGTGCCCTTTTGTCTTAGTATGAATAATGCGAGTTGTTTCGTTTTATGTGTATGTTTATGTGTTTTATACGGAATAGGTTCTGTTATTGACACTAACTTTTGTATCTTGGATGATCTGGCCACGAGTACAGATGATAGATTTGACGGAGCCATTGGTGCAATTGATCAAGACCGGGGCTGGAAAACCTGCCTTGCGGGTTGATGCAATTTGTGCCTTCTTGCTTGTGTCCAAAATTGCAGCAGTCCATATCAAAGCTAGTGAGTTACATATTGTGTTTCTGCATTCGTAAGGCCGGTTGTGGCTGAATGAAATGGCGGTGAAAGGATTGCAGCTTGCAAGAATTAACTCCGTCTTTTCATGTCTGCGATTTGAAGTGCTACTCTAATTGTGCAATTCTCTTGCAGAATGAAGCTGTTTGTTTTAAAGGGACCATACCGCTAAAGCCCACTTAGTGTAGTTTTCGTAAATCATATGATAGGCATTCATGAGTATCGAGGGTTTTCTACTAACCTTGTTGACGGAGTGGGTGTCCACAGGTGACAAACTTGTAAAAGAGAGGATCTGGGATGTTCTACTGGATAGAAATTCAACTCTTGTGACGTCGTCATTGGTGACTGCCTTTTTTTCACTTTTATTTATTCTTTAATTCTCTGTTCCCAGATTTCTGTATGTCCAATTTGTACTCTTTCTTTTTGGTTTTCAAGTTCTGGTTGATCTGCCTGTATGATTTGAAGTGTGTGTACTTTGTAGGGATCGGCCAACACATTTTAAGAATAACGGTGTGATTTTTTATTTTTATCTTTTTAATCAGGTTGCTAAGCTCTTGGCAGAGGACTGTGTGCTTCTCACTGAGCTGGTTGAAGTGGTTCTTCTTCAACACTCAAGCAGGTACAATCAAGCCCTTTTGTTGTATGATCTTACAAACATCTTCTCCTTGCACTTGTGTTAGATTTGAGAGGTTGGTTATCCTTTGAAAGTTATCATGTGCAAAATTTATGATCTGTATTGCCTGTTCTGGTATGGAGTCGTGTTAAACATGAATTCTTCTTAAAGCTTACGCTTATAGTTAGTGTTTGATATGTAATTTCTAGCTATTTTACATGTGGGGATTTATTTTACAGGATATTGGCACATCCTGATGGAATGACCATTCTTTCCAAGGTACTGTCGTCTTAGCCATTCTTGGATCTGTCCATTCTTGCTAGCTGAAATTTTTAATGTCTGTGAGACCCTAGATCAATGTTGTAACCGTATGCTGTATATGTCTTTCTCATACGGCTCATGCTGTTTCGATATTTTAACGTCTTTGCTATGCAATGACTGCAGCTGCTGGTCAACCTTTTGTGGCATCCGGCAGTAGTTGCGCGAAAAGCCGCTGAAGGCGTATTGCTCCGTTCACAAAAAGCAGATGATTTCTTATCGGAAGCATTATTTGAGGCCTTGAGTGTGGAAATTAACATATTTGGAGAACAATTTCTTCTCCTTAAGAACAGGTAAGAGTAAATTCTATGCTCTATACTGGTATGTAGACTTTAGTCTGAACTAGTTAGTAAAATACGAATTTTACATTCAGCTCTTTCCCCCTTACCAGAGTTCATTACTGATGTTAGCGACCTTGACCCCAATCATGTTGATTAGGTGTACGTTGTTCCATTTGCTCTCTTAATATTTGACTCGTGGCAAGGATATGGCAGTGATGTTGGAGAGTCCTTGGGAGGCGCAAATGTGAACACTATTCCTAGTGCCAATTTATTGGCCAAGGCTCTTTTGATCGTCTCATCTACTTCGCTGGCTACAAAATCTGCTCATTGTGCTCGACTACTGCTCGTATCTCATAACCCTTGTATATCAACAGGTCGTCATAAAGATGTCATTTGGAAAGTAAGTTCATTGATTACGAGCTTGGTTGTTATTCTTTGAATATTGTCGATTTGTTCCCTCCTTCGATTTAGTGATTATTATCCCAGCATATAGTGTGCTTCAGAATGTGCATGCGTTGTCGGTATTAAACATTTGTGTTGTTATGTGGGGTCTCCATACTTTGAATCTCACGTAGTAACTCTTGTTTTAGTTTGAAACCTTTCAGTGGGTAGATGTTTTTTCATTTTAACTTACTATATTGTTTGAATGTGGTTTGAAAAAATCGTGGAATGTCTTATTTGATTCATTACCACTTTCAGTGCAAATATCTTATCCTGAGTTGTACCGGTTTCCATATGTAGCTGGTTTGTAATTTTTTTTCTTATCCGCCTTGTGAATGCAGACGGTTTGTCGAAAAATGAAAAAATTTGGCTTGGATATGTCCAACGTTCTTGCTTCTGATCCAGTTCCTGTCTGTGAGGTAAGTCATGCCGAATTGTATAACAGAGCTTTTAGCTGGAGTATCTTTCTGAGAACTTGCTCTAGTTTTTTTTATCATGGTTCTCTGGTGACAAAATTGAATTGTTGATTTCTTTGTGAAAATTGTAGGTACTACTTGGATCGTCAGGGCTGGTTAGTGCAAACTCGTCAGTATCTCAAGCCGCGATGTTCTCTCTCGAGACCGCCATGAGGATGCTTCCAGATAGTTTTTTTCCAGCTTTTATTCAAGTATAGTTATGCAACCTTTTTCTTCATGTTCCACCCAATTTGAGCTTCATTCTTGGACTTTGTTATAGAACTTAACAAGCATGTTACCGTAATTTGACGTGTTGAGGATTTTCTACTCCAAAAACTCTATTGTCAGCCGGACATTCATTCAAATAGTTTGTAACAGTTTTGGTTTGTTTTGTTGCTATTGCTATGGCAAGGTGTCCTTAGTGATTCTTTGTTGCATGGAGCTGATATGTCTATGTGCATAATTGTTTTGTAGAAAATGGACATTCTTGGGGATCGCAATCTTCACGATTCTTTATCATCACAAGATATCAAGGTTTTTTGCTTCACTCACTAACATTTGACATCTTGGTGAAATAACCGAGTTGGTTTGCGTTGATTATTACTTTCAGTACCAATAGTGCTGCAGTCCTGAGTCGACTGCTGCATTCTTTACATTCGCGATGTATCTGGGTGGTTATTGGAGTTTTGCGAAGAACTTGTCTTCCTTGGTATACAAGTTATCGGAATAATTTCGTTTTTCATACACAAAATGGATCTTTTCTGGCGTAGTCCAGATTGGAAGTATTCCTAGCCTGAATTTTCATGTGGCTGGTAGGTGGCTCTGTTGGTTTGCTCTTTGAAAAGTGTATGCCATGACCTTAGGTCGAATGTATGTTATTAACGAGGTTCGGCCAGTAGTTTAAACCTGCACTATGTCAATAAGGTCATAGTGTGGATTTTGCGTGATTTGCCTAGAGCATCTGTACCACTTAATTTCCCGTTACTTGATATAGGTTGCAATACGTTATGCTTCAGAATGCTGTCTAAGGTATGGTTAGGATTTTTTTCTTCTTTTCTGGTTTCACATTATGTTCCTTTATTTTTTCCAGATATTCAATACAGAGGAAGGGGTGCTATCTACCGAGTTTGGTATCTATGTCGCAGAAACTGTGACGGACAAAAATGTTAGAGGTGCAAGGGGACGGTTTAAAATGTACGGGGATGACGAGGTACTTTCTCTTTTTATACTGTCATTTCCAGAGTTATAAACTTGTGTTTTGCTAGTTGTCCACCTCCAGAGCAATGGCGAAATTACAAATATTTCTAGCCTTTCAAAAATCTTAAGATTGATCATGGTGAACAAGGAGCTTCATGTGTCGTTATTAGGATGCACTGCAATAGTTCATCTTAATTCTTCAGTCCTCAAAAGTAAATGACAGAATAGTGGTTCAGAGATATTATGAAAGGGATGTGTCTCGCATAGTTTTAATCTGATCGTAAATGTTGATCTCATTAACGATGTCTAAAATTACTTGTATGCAGTTGATTTAGTTATCGTCGTGCTCTTTCAGGACATAGTGAAACCGCCGCCTCTTTCTCGACAGGTTGACAATGGAAAGAAAGACGTCACGAAGGTGGTGAAGAAGCCAAGTACGTCAATTTTAAACTTATTAACATGCTTACACCCGGTAGGGTTCAATCATGGAAGTTTTTTTTATATATATTACAAAGCTAGAATACGGTTGATATGGTTTTTGCTCGGAAAAATTATTGCTCACAATTTTCGCTTCAAAGGTTTGAAATTGAAGCAATCCAATTTTGATGGAATTTATGTTGACAGCATACGTTTGGAGTCATATTCAACCATTTTATGATCGGTATGTAGGTGATTCTGAGAAGGCCAGGTCCGCGAAGGAAGAAGCACGGGAACTTAAGCTACAGGAAGAGTCTGCTATTCGTAAAAGTGTGGAGGCGATAAAAAGAAGACTTTCATTAGTGTTGAAAGCTCTAGGTTCAGTGGCTATTGCAAATCCAGCAAAGACACACGAACAACTCCCTGCTTTGGTGAGTACTTCACAACTTCCGTGCTCCTTTCGGGTGTTTCGGCATACTCATTTTTGAAATGACGAAATGCTGTTTGACATTTGTTACGCTTATACGTTTGGCATTTATCGTTACCAGCTGCTTCAGCATAGTGAACCTCACTTATGTCTCTACCCTTGTACTTTTTCGTTGGGTTGAGCGTGACATACACATTCTCACTAAATTTTGCAGGTAGATCGTGTATTTCCCTTACTCAACTCACCTCTAGTTAGCGCAGAGGCATATCACACGGTAGAAAAGCTGGCCAGTTGTGTAGCAGCTCCAAGGGACATGGGTGCTGATATTGCAGCATCTCTGAGAATGGTAGCGACAGGTTCAGTTTTGGTTGAGTTACAAGCCCCATTAACGTCTTCCGGCAAGGACATAAATCAGAAGCCAGGTGTGGTGAACAGAGTGGTCACTAGTTTGGTGCAAGCTTGTAAAAACGGACCTCTTCCTCCTCCATCGTTCAGTGTTCTTTATCCTGTAAGTGTTCTTTGCTTCAAAGCTTCGTACCGAGCCTATGTTTCTGTTGGTGTTAACGCTGTATTTAGTCTTTCATATCCCCCTAACAATGGATGTGAAATTTAGGTAGGTCTCTTGTATTTCCAGCACACCATTGAAAGTGATGCATGTTCTCTACAATGACGAATATTTCTGGATTCAGATGGATGTTTTGGTATCTTAGTATCACATCATTTTTGAATGAATAATAAATTGTGTCGTGAATTTCTTATGATTTTATGTACTCTTAGTTGTTGGAGCAAATTCTACAAGCCGAACAGAAGACCAGGTTACATGATGATGTGCTTGCTGTGCTAGCTCTTCATACATCCCCACGAGTCCCACTACCTCGGATACGAATGTTATCTGTAAGTTTGCGTAGTACTCTTGAAGTTGTTTCATTTGTGAACGATTGCATGGTGGTAGGTTATTTGTACAATCACGTTTTGTCATAATTGTTTGGACGTGGCTTGTGAATATTTGTGGTTACTAGCTTTGAAACGTTTGATAATGGATGAAAAAAAGTTCCTTACATCCTTGACTCTCCTGTCCTGGTGGCTGCAGGTTCTGTACCATTTGTTAGGCTGTGTTCCTGCATATCATGCTAAAATTGTACCTT
This sequence comes from Ulota crispa, assembly GCA_963920765.1. Lineage (NCBI taxonomy): Eukaryota > Viridiplantae > Streptophyta > Bryopsida > Orthotrichales > Orthotrichaceae > Ulota > Ulota crispa. The sequence continues at coordinate 13,836,802 of OY987242.1, forward strand.
TGCTCAACGAGCTGTGTGAGGGATTGGAGCCTCAAGATCTGGCCGAGGTATACTGATGATGATGCTTGCTGATTGATGTGCTTGGATTTCTCTTTTACATGTACACCTTTAGTTTGTATCAGAGTTGTACTGACATGCTTTGCCGCTGCTGTGTCGATTATTAGGCTCTCAGTGGTTTGTACTCGGAGTTTGTCCTTGTGCGAATTGCATGCTTAAACGCTGTCAAACATGTACCTTCTCTTGGACGGAAGAAGACTGGGGAAGAATCTGCAGTTGCAACCTTACTGTGGATGGCATTGTATGACCCTGACAAGGTATTGCTTACTTTTTTTATTGAATGTTTTACCTTTTTGTATTGTTGATTTAGTCAATGAAGGAAATTATTCAATCATTGCATGCGAGTTATCTTACCACAATGATTTTATTGCGATGATAGTCTGTTGCAGAGGTTGCAGAAGACGTTTGGGACTTCTCTGGTTATGAGTTACGATCAGACTATGCCAAAGGGCTCATGGTTGCGCTTGCGCATGTTAACGGGAACGTGCGCCAAGCAGCATCTGAAGCTATTGCTGCAGGAATGTATGAGTTTCCAGCCACTGTGCAGGTAGTTTTATTCTTTCTGTACTTATTTCCGCTCCTACCTATTGATAATTCGCTTTGTTTATTTTGATTTTAAAGTGTACAGGTTTACGATATTGTCGTGTAAATAGTGAATTGTTTGTTTTGGCAGGAAACCCTGCGTTTAGCGTTTGCATTGTATATCGAGGAGCTACCTATCATTGGCAGGGAAGCTGATACGACTTGGTACGGGAGGCATGGCGTGGGATTATTACTGCATGCAGCTGCAGACGTCCTTACTCAGAAGGACTTACCCGTCGTCATAACCTTCCTTATATCGCGAGCTCTGGTATGTGGGAATATGAATACTACAACTAGCATTGGCTGGTTTCTTTTGCACTTGACAGTCGTACTTGAATTCTGTTCTAATGGTGTTTTTCTGACATCCTGCAAAATTTGCAGGCAGATACCAATCAAGCAGTGAGGTCAAAGATGGTGGAGGCTGGAGTGGCTATTATAGACAAGCAGGGCAGTAAGAATGTCGGTCTTTTGCTGCCAATCCTTGAGGACTATCTCGATAAGAAGGTTTGGATTTCTCTTTTTTAGAGTCTGTGTATGTGTTTCTCAAACTTACTGTTAATTTGTGTAATCTTCACAGATATTTTTGTTGTAGATATGTCCGTTTTTCTTAATCTTTGCTAGACTTTAAAATCTTTTCGACCTATCTTAGTTTTTTGTAACGTAGTGTTTTACGCTGAGAGATGCGGTTAAAATACTTGGTCATGATTTGGGTAGTTGAGAGTTGGTTTGGATACCTTGATACTGTAGGTTACAAAACATGCTGAAAATTGTGTTGTCTTCCAGGCAGCCGACGAAGTACGGTATGATTTGGTGCGGGAGGGAGTGGTCATATATATGGGGGCCCTTGCAAAACACCTTTCGCTGGTATGACCGTTTCTTTGAAGATAGTTATTGATTGTAATCGGTAATTTAGTTTTAAATGTACGGACATTGTTTGTCTCTAAAGTTTGAGTTAATGTGTCGAGACAATTATTACGAGAGTAGTTGACAGGTATTTTCTTATTAAGTCTGTTGCTGATTTCGCAGGATGCTTCGAAAGGATCTATTATATTAGAGAGGCTGCTTGAAGTTTTGAACACACCATCGGAAGCTGTGCAGCGTGCTGTATCAGACTGCTTGCCTCCTTTGATGCCATCTCAGAAGGCAAGCTTATCTGTGCTCTTCTAAGAGATTGCACTTCACATTGAGATTTCATTTCATTAACTAGAATCACCACTTGAATTAGTGTGGAGCAATGAGCAGGCAGACCCACAATTCAGTTGTTGTTTTGGGAAGATGTTGAGCAAAAATGTTGTTATTTCAATTTGGGTTCAGATTTTGGTTGCTTGTTCAGGATAAAAACAATTCTATAATTGTCCAAATAAGATCACTACAGTGTATCAATATTTTATGTTGTCTTTGAACTACTTCTGGATTTTCAGATGTAGTGAGATTGCCTCAATGCTACATATCTGTTCATAGTCGTGTGTTAGCTTCTTACAAAGAATATACCTAGTCTACAAGTTCAATTTAAATGCTTGCTGCAAGCTTGTCTACGGGGTTTTGCATCTAAATTCATGCAGGGCTCGCTGAGTATCCTTGTCACTTTTTCCTGAAAATCTTCCTTATTTACTGCAGGATAATGCATCTGTATTGGTTGCAAATCTCTTGCAAAGACTAAGGACATCAGAGAAGTACGGAGAACGTAGGGGAGCTGCTTTTGGTTTGGCTGGCGTAGTGAAGGGTTTTGGGCTTTCAAGTATAAAACGTTACAAAGTCATGGAGGCTTTACGAGCAGGCGTCGATGATAAGTAAGTCTTCCTTACCTGTATTTGGAGAGATTGGTTTTTGATGTAGATCCTGATGCTTCATGTTTAATCACATATTTTGTGCTTTGTGCAGGACTTCTGCAAAAGCACGAGAAGGTGCACTGCTTGGGTTTGAATGCTTGTGTGAGAAGCTGGGTCGCCTTTTTGAACCGTGAGCCACACCTCTTTACATGTATTTGAAGTTTTCTTTGTGCTAGTGCAGCCGGTAGCAGAAGTAGTGTGGGTCAGAGTCAGTACCGTGGTATAGGAATTTTTCCTTTTCCAACTTGCTTCACCTTAGGTTATTTTATTGTTGAGGAGGGTTTATTTGGCCAAAGACCTTGAAGATCAGGGTGGTGAGTTTCCTTTTCGTGTCTTATGAAGTTTTTGATACCATATTAAGCACAATGCCTTCTTGCAGGTATGTGATCCACATCTTGCCAGTTCTCTTGATCTGCTTTTCAGATCCTGTTGTTGCTGTTCGAGATGCAACAGATGCTGCTGCCCGTGCTATTATGTCTCAACTTAGTGGACCTGGTGTTAAGCTTGTTCTTCCAGCTTTGATGAAGGTTGTTACATCTCTTGTTCCGCAATTTGTACCCTTTAATTTTTTTTCTGAGTCATACGTTCATTGCTTTGTAGATGGTCACAGTTTTTTCTGACCGTCAGAATATAGTCCTTTTTCCGATCTGAGCCCCTCTTGTGGAACTCTTGATTTGGATTTAAGTGTGCCACGTTGTCATCAAACTCAATACTGTTTTTACAGGGTCTCGAGGATAGAGCATGGCGCACAAAACAAGGAAGTGTTCAAGTTCTTGGAGCAATGGCATTCTGTGCTCCGCGACAACTTTCCCAATGTTTACCCACGATTGTTCCCAAATTAAGCGAGGTACAAAAGAGTATTAATATCGTTTAAGACAATATATAGAAAGATCGGACCGTGTATTTGCCAGAGGCGCTCATTTCGGGCCATACACTGTTCATTACTATAGATTTCGACCAGGGCATTGACTTATCTGGGTGGTATTTAAATGTGACAGGTTCTTACGGACACACATCCGAAAGTTCAATCAGCTGCACAAACTGCTTTGCAGCAGGTACTGGGTTTGTTAGAATAGCACATTATCAACGTGGTTGATTCTGGACCTCATCTTTTTTACCAAGGCTTTATTCCTGGAGTCGACTTTTATCATCCTAGTTGCTGTCATTTGCTCTTTTTATGTGTTTTAATAGACCTGCTCTGATACTAGTTTGCTTTCAAAGTATTTAATGGTGTCTGATGTTTCAGGTTGGAAGCGTTATAAGGAATCCTGAGATAGCTGCATTGGTTCCTACTCTACTAATTTCTATTGCAGACCCGAATGAACATACAAAAACATCTCTTGACCTTCTTTTACAGGTATACTTACAAATCAAGGCTTTTGTGACTTCTTCTTATGGCTTGAACCATTGATTGTGCTTCCTATTTCAATGAAAAAAGTACGCTACTGGTCTAATTTTCAAAATTTTATCACTTTGTTTTGATATTAGCTCTCAGACTGTTGCAGAGGTGACGTTGTGATTTTTTGTCTTTTTGGGTAAATGTACGTAGTTCAATTATTGGTTGCGGGAAATCTATGACAGTATGCCACTTCTTCCATTAACTTGAGAATTTTGTTCCAGACTACATTTGTGAACTCAGTGGATGCGCCATCGTTGGCATTGCTCGTTCCAATTGTACATCGTGGATTGAGAGAGAGGAGTGCAGAGACCAAGAAAAAAGCTGCCCAAATTGTCGGCAACATGAGTTCTCTTGTGTCTGAACACAAAGATATGCTTCCATATCTTAGTTTGCTACTTCCGGAAGTGAAAAAGGTTAGTTTTATCTCTTTCGATTTTTGGGCGAATAAAATTTAATGCGTCCTATGCTTAATTTTGCACTGCACTTTCTGAGTCTGCAATTCCTATGTATACAGGTTTTGGTTGACCCTATCCCAGAAGTGCGGACAGTTGCGTCAAGGGCTTTGGGCTCGTTGATCAAAGGCATGGGGGATGACAATTTCAAAGACTTGGTGCCTTGGCTTTTACAAACATTGAAGTCCGAAACAAGTAGTGTAGAGAGATCTGGAGCTGCTCAAGGATTGAGTGAGGTATCCGAAATATCAGTGCTGCTATTTAGTTTAGTGTATGCTTTATCACATTGCGTCTAATGTATTGTTACGCACATGTCTAGTGACCTTTGAAGTGGTGATATTATAAATATACACATTCAGTAAGAATCCTAAAATGTCAGTTCATTCGTAAAGTTTCTAGATATTCCCTACTGACATTTCAATATCGCTGTTTTACAGGTCCTTGCAGCCATAGGTACTGGCTACTTCGAGTCACTATTACCGGATATTATTGCGAACTGTTCACATTCGCGACCTGCAGTCAGAGAGGGCTATCTCACACTTTTCAAGGTGACTTTGCACTTTCCTTTATGTATTTGAAGATTTTTTGGTTGAAATTACATATTCAAAGATTCCAGAGCTGACACTGTCTTCGGTATTTTTGTGTTTTAGTATCTGCCCGTGGCTCTTGGACCAGTCTTTCAGAAGTACCTTCAGAAAGTGCTCCCAGCTATCCTTGATGGTGGGTTTTTCGTACCAAAACTTTTCTTAGCAGTGGTTCTAATTTTTTATTGTCTGTTTAATTTATGATGCCACGATGTGTGAGGCTTAGTGGTGCTTAATGAGACTTTTGCTGAAATTAAGTGAGAGTGTGTGCATTTGTACTCGGGTTGGGTGGTTTCTACTTCGCTTTGTAGTAAAATATTTTATGTATGTTTTGCTGCTAGGGAAATGTGTGTCCCTTGTGCTTGGTCAGAAGTAACATAACGTGGGCTTCCAATTCTAGGTCTTGCTGATGAGAATGAATCTGTACGGGACGCTGCTTTAAGTGCTGGGCACATTCTTGTGGAGCACTATGCAACATCGTAAGCGTTGAATTCTGCTGCTGCCGAGTCTTCTGTTCTCAACCGATATTTCAACATGCTGAGTCAAGAAATGCTGAAAGATTCAAATGAGTACTACTTTCATCGTCTTTGTGGATGGTCTAATTTCATCTTGCTTGGCGTCTTCTAAATGGTGTTTGTGTATATGTGCTTGATTTGGGACAGTTCTCTGCCTCTGTTGCTTCCTGCTGTGGAAGAAGGAATCTTTAATGATAATTGGCGTATTCGGCAGAGTTCTGTGGAGCTTCTGGGCGACTTACTATTCAAGGTTTGCTCATGATGTTCTGAAATCTATGGAATTTGAACGTTATTTTCTGCTTGAAATTATTCTTATTTATCCTGTTCCTCGACTTTAAAGAGTATGGAGTATTAATTGTTACTGCTATGTTATATGCTTTTCTTTTTGTAGGTGGCAGGAACATCTGGTAAAGTGGTAATTGATGGCGGCAGTGATGATGAGGGTGCCAGCACAGAGGCCCATGGTAGAGCCATTGTTAATATTTTAGGTGCGGAGCGCCGAAATGAGATCTTGGCTGCAGTCTACATGGTGCGATCCGATGTTAGCCTTGCTGTTCGACAGGTAAACTATTATACTTTAATGCATTTTACTCCTGCAATCCTATGTACTGTGGTCAGTGTGTTCTTCATTATGTGTTCAAAGCCATCCATAGCTTCTGCAAGTTCTTACTCCTACAATCCTGCAACTGTTTTCGATCTGTAGGCTTCTCTTCATGTGTGGAAGACAGTGGTTGCGAATACACCAAAAACGTTGAAGGAGATCATGCCAGTTTTAATGAGAACTTTAATTGACTCTCTTGCCTCTACCTCATCTGAACGTCGACAGGTACAATATTGCAATATGGGGTTTAAAAATCTCCTAGTCGAAGTTGAATATTTTACATGTCCTGTTCTTTAAAAGGACGTCCAGGAACCTTGTTGTATTTTCTGTTGCTCTCAGCCGTTCTACGTTAAAACATACCGATTCTGTATACACATGCAGGTTGCTGGACGGTCACTTGGCGAGCTTGTTCGAAAACTAGGAGAAAGGGTGCTTCCGTCTATAATCCCCATCTTGGCAAAGGGTCTTGATGACGAAGTTCCAAGCACAAGACAGGTTTATATCATTGCCAATTTTTGGACTTAAGCTTTTGTCTCAGCTCTTACGTGTATCGATGTCTTTTTGAACGATCTTTGTTCTGTGCAGGGTGTTTGCATGGGGCTAAGTGAAGTGATGGGAAGTGCTGGCAAGCACCAATTGGTCTCCTATATGAGTGAACTAATTCCTACTATCCGCAAAGCACTATGTGACAGGTTTGTGAGCATTACTTCATTATTTCTCCGCAAACAATGAATATTTTCTTGATTAATCGTCTGTCTTATGCAAGAAGCTATTTTTAAGTTGATGCGGATTGTGCTCCGTATCTTGCAGAGAAATGGTAGTCCGTGAAGCTGGAGGCTTTGCATTCAGCACATTGTTCAAGGCAAGTTTGTTTGAGAGTATAGTTTTGATGAGGCTTTTTTGTTTCTTCCTAGGTTCCCACTTTTCATTTTTAAGCATTGTACTATTTTGTACCGTACTCTTCTTTTGTTTTTTTAATATCCAAGTTATGCATGTACAGGATGATTATGTATGTCGTTGTGCTTGACAAAGGTGAGAGCTAGTTTTGTATCCTGCAAGGATCTGCCTTTCGAGTAATGTGCCATACCAAGAGATCTGACCAGGTGCAACTTGGGTGACAACAGAGTGCCGGAATGCAAGCGGTTGATGAAATTGTTCCTGCACTTCTTCATGCATTAGAAGATGATGAGACGTCAACTACTGCTCTGGATGGCTTAAAGCAAATTCTTAGGTAACTCGGGATGCATGGAACTGGTTGCGACCGTTGTATCATAAATCCTTCAATTCTACCCTTGGACTCGTGATCATGTTGAACTCATTACCATACAGGTTTTTTGCAGCCGCCAATAATAGTTTATGAGCTGTTGTTTTTCTCATATGAAAACTATACGATTTCAACAACTTTCTTTTCTAGTATAGTTTGCATTTTATCCATTCCCAACGTCTGAAGTTATGCTCACTTCCTGTTCTTTACTCTGAACAGTGTGAGAACGACTGCAGTACTTCCACACATCCTTCCTAAGCTTGTGCAAATTCCACTGACGTAAGTACCTTCTCTATCTGCAATGTCTTCTATATTTTTGGTGCTTTGCGTGTGACCAATACATTGAAGTATTTTTTGTGCTTGACAAATTTGCTTGTTTTTCAGAGCTTTCAATGCTCATGCCTTGGGAGCGTTGGCTGAGGTAGCAGGGCCTGGTTTGAATGTCCATCTATCTACTGTGTTACCACCCTTGATATCCACTATGGGAGGTGATGATGAGGTAATTAATATATTTCTCATAGATTCCATTTAGTCTGATTCAACAAGTGTATTTTGATGCTTCATCTTCATGCAGAGGATATGATCTTGCCCTTGTTGTTGGACATTTGTGCCATGTTTTGCAGTCTATTTCGCCCCTGGCAAGGCGTGCAGCCGAAATAGTCGTGTTGGCAGTTGACGATGATGGTCTTGAAACTCTTGTTTCGGAACTCCTACGAGGCTTGGGTGACACACAGGTGAGTTGGATAATCCAAACTTATCATAATTACTGCAGTCGCTGTTGGTGTACTTGTTCTGTTCAAATTTATTGCTGACTGTTGTTCACTGTTCACTTTCTGCAGCCTGCTGTGAGAAGAGGATCTGCGTATCTTGTGGGTTTCTTCTTCAAGAATACTAGACTTGGCATTGAAGAAGACGTGCCTAATCTACTGACTACATTAGTAGTAATGCTCACTGATAATGATCAAACTACTGTTCAGGTACTTCATATGCATGCCAATGCACTTCTGGATATCTGAGAATGCTATCTGTATATTGTATTTCTACTCTGATAAATAAACTCTGTGCACTGCACCTGTTCACATGTTTAATGATTGAATTGAATCAGGCTGCTTGGGAGGCGCTAGGAAATGTTATAGGGACTATCCCCAAAGAAACTTTGCCTTCTCTACTGAAAGTCGCTCGCGATGCTGTTTCGACTGCCAGAGACAAGGAACGTCGTAAACGCAAGGTTAGAATCACCTATTCTATCGATAATTCCAATGTTCTGCCCACGTATTACACCTTTTTTGGGGAGAGTTGATACCTCTTTTTGGAAGATGATTGATCGGTGAAACTGAGTTTTAGGTGTCTCTTCAATTTATCAAAGACCGTGCCCAATTGACGAACTTCATATTGCTATTTCCAATTGTGGATGGCTGAAAGAATCTCTCTTGTGTAAATTATCATGATGCTTACATTCTACAGACGGGCTTCCTGTGTGAAGAAATCAGAACAGCGAGTAGTGCTGGGGCACTAAAGATAAATTCGTATTGCTGATGTGTAGAAGTGTGTAGTTTCATAGTTACTGTTCTCGTCTATTCTATCATGTATTCACCTTTAACATTATCGTAACATCTACTGCTGTGCGTTCTTCAGGGATTACCCATACTTATTTCCGGTTTCTGCCTCCCCAAGGCTTTGCAGCCTGTATTACCAATTTATCTTCAGGCAAGTGCACTATGAAAGTCGGTTCTATTTCTCATTCTCTGCAACCAATTGTTAGACTTTGGTAGCTTGGGAACTAATGTATTTTCCATAACTTATAATGTTTTTTTTGTTATTGTGAGCAGAGTCTTATGAGCGGCTCAGCAGATACAAGAGAGCAGGCCGCAGATGGACTCGGAGAGTTGATCGATGTCACCAGCGAGACTTCGCTGAAACCTTTTGTTGTCCAAATTACTGGGTAAATTTTCTAGGCTTGTGCATGTGATTTGGCTTTTCTGACCCTGTTATATGAAACCATCTTGAAATATCTTTTTTGCGTGCAGGCCCTTGATCCGGATCATAGGAGATAGGTTCCCGTGGCAGGTCAAGAGTTCTATCCTGGGCACTCTTGGGGTACTGATAAATAAGGGTGGAGTAGCTCTAAAGCCTTTCGTTCCTCAACTGCAAACGACCTTCATAAAGTGCCTTCAAGATAATGCAAGGTATTCTTGTGCTAGTCTTCAGTACTTTCTTTGCAAATCAGATTGCTTGGTTAGGGAGACCATTTGAATAGCTTGTATTTTGAAAGACTCTTAACACTAATGTTTAAATTAGGTTTTGGTTTTGCTGTGTCTGTCCATGTCTCGAGCAAGAACAAATGGCCCTGATTTTATGTACTGTTCTTTGTCAGGCCTGTGCGTTCAAGAGCAGCTTGGGCTTTGGGCAAACTTACCAGACTAAGTACTCGTGTAGATCCTCTCGTTGGGGACCTTCTGACTGGGCTCCAGGTCTGACATCCTGGGTTTGTTGGTTTTTACCAACAATTCTTGGTGAAAATGTTGCTGATTTGAACTTAGATGTTTTACTTGCACTGCACACATTCTCGCAGCGCTTGCATAGACCTTCAATGATTGTAGTCCTGCTGATGCATGTAATTTACCCCGTAAGCAGAAGCCTGATATTTTTTCAATGTAATCAGGCTGCAGAAGGAGGGGTCAGGGAAGCAACTTTGGTAGCTCTAGAAGGGGTAACGGCTCATGCTGGTAAGAGTATAAGTGCGCTTGTAAATGCACGCTTATTATTGAGTCTGCAAGGCATGCTATCCTCGGAGGAGGATGTTGTAAGGGTTTCTGCTGCAAAAACTCTGGGCATTGTTTCTCAGGTTTGTTTGCCTACTTATGCTCACGATGTCAATTCTGTTATGGTTATGGCGCAAGTTTTCAGTCAACGGTTGTATATATGACACCATGGTACTATCATAGCAACCTTTAGCACTTGTCTTGCGAGTTTATTGGAAAATGTTGCTCATGTTTCTGGTTTTCTCTTACCGAAGTGTTGAGTGATTGGCAGCATGCTGGGGATGCCGAATTTTCTTCTTTTCTGCATGCAATGTGCACTGTGAGCCTTTCTCAGGCTTGGACTCTCCGACACGGCTGCACACTAGCCTTGAGTTCTGTACTCCGACATGCTTCTCGCCGTGTTTCTAGTTCTCAAGCCCTGCTTCAGACTGCAGTTGGGTGTTTGAAAGCCAGGGCAAAGGATGATAAGGTAAGAAACGGTGTACTATAATCTCATGTTCTTAAACAGCACAATTCATCTAGTTCTTTGTTGCATTGTATTTGCCTGACCGTGTGCCTGTTTAATCACAATGTATATCAGGTTCCTGTTCGAGAAGGTGCAGCTCAAGCCATATCCAGGCTGTTGATTTCTCTAGTTCAGGAGCGTGTATCTGCTTCTTCTGTTGGGGAAATGATACCTGTTTTATGCTTGCTATTGACGGACTCATCCAGTGATGTGCGTAGGCGCGCTCTGAGATCTGTTAAAGCCCTGGCAAAGGTGAGCACCATGCTGTGCTACCACTGCTCGCTCTTCACTTGTAGCTTGATAGGCATCTTGAAGACTTTGTTAGTACCCTTTATTTGTACTTGTGATACGTCAAGATTGGTTGTGTAATCATTTTTGTGTAAGCAGGTAAACCCAGAAGGATTAGTTCCAGCTGCTGGACCTGGTGTCGGCGAGTGCTTACAGGATAGTAGTACTCCTGTGCGGTTGGCGGCGGAGCGTTGTGCGTTCCATGTATTTCAGCTCAGTCGAGGTCCAGGCAGTTCACAATTTCTCATTTTCATGAAACTCTGAGGGCAAATCGTAGTATTCTAACATTTGTGGAAGAGTATGCTGAAACCTGCATGCTTTTTACTTTCAGGATTTCTAGTTCATTTCAATGAGCATTTCTATTGCTGGCGTTTTTCATTGGTAGATCATTTACAAAAATGGGAATATTTTATCTCATGTATTCTTGTTTTAATGTTTTCGTTAAAGTATGCTATCGTCAACTAATCAATACTCTTTACATTACAGGAGCTGAGAATGTGCAAGCTGCTCAAAAGTATATTACTGGGCTGGATGCCCGCCGAATTGCAAAACAGCCGGAAGTGAGGTATATTGCTCTACAAGACCTTATCGGCATCTCAGGCTACCTTGTCCCCGTCTATATCTCTAGTTGCTAATGGTTTACTTTGAAGCAGTGCTTGTGAATATTGATTTGGGTTCTAATCTGTTTTTTGTTGTCGATTTCAGCGATGATAGCGAGGACTCTGAGGCTGAAGCTCTAGCAGGATGATTATAGTAATGATGCTCATAAAGCCCTTCAGGCTGGTGATTGAGAGTCTATGCTATAAGTACTGTAGCTGTTTTGAGAGTGCAGGATAGTTAGCATCTGAGTTTATCTGATATTCAGATCACCCTGTTTCTGAGGCTCCCCTTAGCTTTTACCTCCAACTTCCGGCATCAATTTTGCTTCCTTTCGATTTACCTGAACACATCTTTGAGTGATATTCATGATTAATAAGTAGCACAAAAGAGCCGGATTTAGTGGAGTGTTAGTGGTACAACGCGGTTTTGAGAGCTCCAGCCAATATGTACCTCCCTGGCGAATAGATTAGCCTTCTGAGTCAATTGTTGCTTGTTTTGCGGCCTCACCGAATGAGGTCGCAGGATCAAAATTGATGGTTAGCTTGCCTGAAGTGAGTAACTTATTTGCGGTCAGCTTGGTCACTGCAACGATATATTTGTGGTGTTTTATGTGATTTTACGGTGTGAGGCTAAGTTGAGAAAATGTCAAAAAATATGAACTTGTGTGGGAAATGCTGTGTTGAAAATTATCGGTTTCTGTCAAGTCTTCTAGTTTCAATGTTGTGTTTCTCTTTCCAACTCCTTGTGTATTGGTTGCTTAACGGGATATTTAATGGACTATATCCCACCCTAGTTGAACTGAGCTTTGTTTTGCAATCAATTTTTCAAGCATTGTCGGTATAAGAGATTAGCTAATAACGAGTGCATGTTGCTTCTAAATTTACCCCACTAGAATAGACCTCTTCAAAGTTTCTAAAATCTTTTATCTTGTGATTTAAGAAAAGATTGAAACAAGTGGAGGATGAAACTCAGTATTGTCTCATTTGGTTTGGGTTTTGAGTTGTGCCTTTGACATGTATGAAGTGAGTTTTTACTTAATCTAAACATTTTATCATTTACAAAGTAAACCCCTTCAAACATACAGAGCAATCACATTGAATTTACATATCAATATTGATACCAATATCATATACTATAACAACAAATATTGAATCAATTTTGGTGAATCCAAATAGCAAAAGAAAAAACTGAATTTGATAATTTGTATAAATGAACAATCCATTGTGAAATAATTCATTAACTATGCACCAGGCCACAAATGATGAATAATGTTTTCAAGGTTACCGAAATCAATTAAATAGGCAATTTGCATGCTACTAACTTCTTTTGTTTGACGTTTGTTTTTGAGAACCACAGTACCAAGACTCATACTTGCTGAATGCATATCCAACACTCTCAAAATAGGTATTTACATTTGAGATGCGTCCATACCAATAACATGACTTACTTGAAAAAGCATTTGTTGGAATATATCTTCTTACAACTTGATCTTCAACTTTAATTTCAAAATAACAACTTTATTTCAAAATATTTGAGATTTTATTTATGGAACTATTTGCTTCTACTTTAAAATTAAAACACCCTTCAGATCTCAATTGATTGGCCTAAGCAATTTACAAGACACTCCCAATTAATACTCACTTCTCAAAGTAATGCCAACCTATATTATGGCCTGGTTTAGACCAGGAAGTTTGGAGCCACTGCACAAAAGCCTTTGTCCAATGCTTCATTTTGTAGAATTTGGAGGGAAATTACCAAGTTGTCATGGATTTGTCTGTCCAGTGAATGGTTTCACACCAAGCACCTAACGTCTAGTGGAATTGTAATTTTATTCCTTCTATTCTCACTTGACATGATTTTATCTTTACCTCACATGAAGTGAGAGGGAGTGTTTTGTCCAATAGACGATATAAGAGGTCACCTCCCAAGGTAACCTCAAATCTTGTCCACTACAAGTGGACTCCTCTCCAATTTTGACGGGAGTAGTTGATGACATGGATTTATAGTCAGATGGACATCCTTCTACTGTGAATGCTGCACTAGACTAAATCTTGGGATTGACCTATGAGAATGCTTATCATTCTGTCCAGTGCCTTTGGACATATTAGTCTAAATTGGACCTTTACTGCAATCCTACCGTTTACAAGAGGGGGTCAAAAAGAATACAAGAAAGATAGAACCACCAAGTGTTGTCCTAATAAGGGTAGTCACACCTTCTTTGAGAATGAAGTTTTATGAAAAACAAGAAGTTGTGGAGTGGAAATAGGAGCCAGTGGGAGCACTTCTTCATGGAGAAGGTGTGACTCCCCTTTTGTGGGTAGTGGAGAATAAAGTACAACTTTACATAGAAAATGGTGATGCAGTAAGAAAGCAAGGTGCATTCACACTAAAGCAAGAACAAGGAGGGTGACAGCAAAAAAAGCAAGATGTAAAAGATACACACATTAATAAAAACTTCATGTGCTTAAACTTCTTCATACTCATTCTTATGCCTTAGAAATGAAAAAAAAAAAAACTTCTCAATTTTCAAAGAATAGGGCCTCTCCAAATCAAGAAGAGGGTGCCATGTCCCCCATTCTTTGAAGATTGAGACTGGGGTGAAGAAGATGTGGTGTGATTAACTACCCTTAATAAAAATCAGTTGAAATAAATATATGTGTTGCTCGGTCTCTTTACATTGTAAAACTAAGATTTCTGAAGGAAGTGTGCTCTCACAAAACTGCACAATACTGCACAAAACTGCACAGAACTACACAGAACTACACAGATTTGCGTAAAATTGCACAAAACTGCGCAAAACTGCACAAAACTGCACAAAACTGCACAAAACTGCACAAAATTGCGCAAAACTGCTCAAAACTGCACAAAACTGCACAAAATTGCGCAAAACTGCGCAAAACTGCACAAAACTGCACAAAATTGCGCAAAACTGCACAAAATTGCGCAATCGTCGGGTAGCCTCTGCCCAACAAATTGGAGCAACACTTAGCTGCACTTCAAATCGTTGGACCTTAGCAGGTACCGGGAGCCGTGCATGGCTGAAGATGCACAGAAATCGAGGATGCATCAAGGACCGGTAACTTAGTGCGAGCAAGGAGAGACTGCGCTGGTGTTGGTGTGGCGACCTCGGCGAAAATCCTTTCTCTCTTCCTTCACAGCCTTGCACCTCTCGTCGTCGTCGTCGTCGTCGCACATTGCAGCCATGGCGGATGCGACGGCCTTGCAGGCTCTCGTCATCGCTCTCCTTCTCGGCTTGCTTTCATTCCTGCTCTTCGTCCTTCCTCACCGCCAAGCATCTCACTCCAAATCACCTCCTGCTACCACTCCTCCTCCTCTTCCTTCGAAGAAAGCTCCCGCATCCTCCTCTCATCCCAAACAGCGTTCCTTGGCCGCCGAAAAGGTTCTCCTCTCTTCCTTTTAGGTTTAGATTTCGTTCACAATGCTGTCCTCGGTGGTAATCGCATTTCTCGTGTTTGCAGGCGCATCGGCACCATCCTCACCATCCCCTTGAGCTGAACACTCTTAAAGGCCACGCTGATGCTGTCACGGCTATCGCCTTCACGTCCAATGGTCGTGGCTTAGCCACAGGTGCTCAGCATTCTGCCCTGAATTTTGCTCATTCTCCTCAGAGCTTTTGAATGAATAGTCAGTCAATCACTCATCAAGCGATTAATACAAGATCCATAGCTCATTTAACTGTTTTCCAATCCCATCTATCGGAATCGATGGAGCTCAATCAGTATTAAACCTAAGAAACTACGAAATTGTGAATCATTCGCGAATAAGAATAATCGCTGTAGCTGCATTTCCTTGATGCGCTCTTTGTGACAGATGAGCAATGCTGTGGTTTTCACTAAAGTTTGAGAATTGGAACTGCAGCTTGTGCTGACAGAGTTGTACGAGTTTTCAAACTAGACGATGTCGCGGGCAAAAGCTTCAAGTATGCCTTCACCTTCAACCTTGTCAAAAACCCTAATTCTGTCGTTCCATCTTTGTTAATAATAGCTGCAATTGCTCAGTCTTTTGACGTGTGCTTTTCATCTTTTTTCAGGTTTTTGCGCATAAATCTTCCGAGTGGGAGTAGTTGTCCAACAAAAGTAGCGTTTGGACAAGGCTCGAGTCAACTCGTGATTGCAACCGAGGATATCTCTGGTAATGAAGGCTGATAACCTATTGCATTTCTTTTACTTTTGTATTGACCAGCAAGCTTCTTGGCTCAGAAATTTTCACCTGAGTAACGTTGAAATCCAATTCACACTAGTGATCATTTGATAGGAAAAGAGTTGAGTGTCGGTATTGATATGTTGTGTATAGTAAGCTTTTCAGTAAAATTATCTTTTTATAGTCATTTTAGACATCAAATTACCTCACATGGCTATCAGTTTCTGATGCCCATGTGATAGGATCACTATTTTTTTGAGGTGCCACGTAGGATTGAGTAACACTCTTGGCCATTGGCAAAATGATTCGAAAGTTTTGGCAATACTGGTTTTAGTTAATTGCGTACAAAACTGCTTTCCCTGAAGGATATGGACGAGATGTACAATGGGAGAGATGTTTTAGTAGGTTAATCAGTGGGGGACATCTCCATTGACTTCATTGAAATTGTTGAACATTTTGGAATCTAATTTTATTGAAACTTGTATCAGAGAATTGGCTGAAGTTGATCAGAAGCATAAACAACGATAACTTTATACAAAGTTTGTGAAGGTACATGCTAAGAAAATGTGGCTGTTGATCTTTCAGGCACGGGACTTTGTATGTATGCTTCAGGTGGTGGAGGAGCAGCAGCAGCTGCTGCTAAAGAGCAGGGAAAACCTGCGCAACCAGAGGTAAAGTGGGAGCTAAAGAATGCTCATGATAAGAAAGGCATTGTTTCACTCGTGGGCTCACCCGCCACGTATGGAAGTGGAAATGGTGGAGTCATATTGGCCTCTTCCTCTGAAGGTGTAGTTTCTCACGTTTAGCTTGTGTCTCTTTCATCTGAGTGTGTCGGATGGATAGATAGTAACTATGCCTTATTTTGAACGTAATGAGATTTGCATAGCTGCTATTAACAACCCGGTTTTTTGTCATTGTTAATTCTTAGAAAGCGCTCTTGAGAGTAACTGCAATTCATAGCCAATAATTCACCAATTCTCAACTGCAGGAACGGATATCAAATTATGGGTAGCCGAGACTGGCAAGTGCGTAGGCACAGTGGACACTAACCAGCTGAAAAACACCATGGCTACTCTTTCTCCCAATGGGCGTTTCTTGGCAGCTGCAGCCTTCACTGCGGACGTTAAGGTGCCGAAAACATCATGTACCGGCGTTCTAGTTGTATGTTGTGGGACCTTTTTAATTTGAGCTTGTATAGAGAACTGTCGAGGAAACTTTAATTCGGTACAGGTGGATCCGTACAATGCTGCTTACAAATAGAAGCTGATTTTGTTTCAGATCTGGGAAGTTGTGTATGGGAAGGACAACCAAGTGAAAGAAGTCAACAAGGTTATGCAGCTTAAGGGCCACAAGGTTAGTACTCGACCAATTCCTCATTAATCTACATTCATTTTCGATTATTTTGGAGTCAACGTGCTTTCTGTGGAAGTTTCTGATACTGAACTTTTGTACGTTAGTCAACTCAGTAAAATGCATCTCCAAGGATATCAGTCCTGTGGTATGTTGATTACGTCACTGTGATTTCAGCTATTTTCCTGAACCACTTGGTGGTGTTTTCTAAAACAAGAAGGTTCAGGGGTTTGTAGTGGTTAATAGTGGAATCGAATTCTTTACCTTGAAAGTCCTTTTAATTGGCTTACTCTTTATGTTTGGTTATGAATGAAAACGGTAGATTAATTGCCTGTCAAACGCTAATGTAGAGCACACGAAAGAGATTACAGGAAAACGAGGGAGAAGAGAACTCTACTATTGTTGTTGTTTGACTATTATTACCATGGACAGCGTGTTGCTGATTTCGTCTCACCGTTGCTGGTTTACAGAGTGCAGTTACCTGGTTAGATTTCACATGGGACTCCGAAAGAATAATTACTGCATCCAAGGATGGGTCGATTAGAATATGGAATATCGACGGTAATCTTACTTGCCAAAAATATATTTACCTAGCAGTTGCATACATGCTTGTGTTTTGAAACCCGTGTTCTTAACATATTATGATCTCATTTTAAATTCTTGATAAATTTGGATGTAGATAGTTTGATTTCTTTGACTTCACTTTTACTGATTCCAAACTATTTTGTGATGCTGGGCAGTTAGATACCACATGGATGAGGACCCCAAGTGTATCAAAGTGATGAAGATTCCCCTCTTGGATCCCAAGGGTGTCCCAGTACATTATGACAAACTTGCTATATCACCTGATAACCTGATTTTGGCTGTTACTCACGGCAGCACGCTTCAGTGGTTGCGCACTGACACTGGCGAGGTTTTGGACACTGCTGAAAATGCACATGATGGTACATGCCTCTTCCTTGCTTTAGGACCATCCTGCTATTTAATAAGGCTTTATTAGTTTTCAATTGTTCGTGTTTTTTCTCCATTAATACTTACGTGCTTATTTTTTAAACAAAAGGTATACTTTAGAAGCTTACAGTAATTGTGGGTTTTTTCCTAAAGAAACCACTGTAAAACCTATCAATAGAAAGAAAAAACCATTCTCTAAAACATTTTTCTTTTCTTTAAATTTTGTGCTCGTGGTTTCTTCTTTCTTTTGGTGTACTTTGCTACCTTGCTTCAATCTTCCTAAATGATACATTTCAACTCCTATAGATACGAAGTTGCTACTTGGGCTATTTTGGCGAAGGGGTTAGAGTCCATGTTTAAGGTTTAGGCTCTAAATTATTACGTGGCACAAATAGAAAATATGTCTCTCTGATGTTACAGTTTTTGGATTATGCTTACAAGGTATTCATGGCTTTGTTCAGGTAACATTGGATGCCTAGAATGGGCTCCACAGACGCTTTCTACAGGTAATTCCCTCATTGCGTCTTTTTCTTTTACTAAATTCTCATCATACCGAATGATTTAATGACTGCTAATTGCATCAAACGCTGTTGTCTCTGATGTTGTTCAAGTTTATTTTTTTCATTGTTTGTTTAAGTCTCATTTGCCTCTCGCTACTCTCTGAACTTAGATAGTCGCATTGTATGTAGTCTTTCATCGGCGGTTATCTCAAAATACCTGCCGTAAAGTTTTGTACGTAGAATTTCTATTATATGTTTGTTTTTCATTCTGAAAAGAAGGGTGAACAGTTCTAGTAGGACCTAGTTTCTGTTCCTTTTCCAGACTTGCAAGTGCAATATGATTTCAACCCTTCATAAAATCGTGAATTTTGGTTATAACTTAATCATTTTCAGAGCGTGGGAAGTCCGCTATCTTGGCAACAGCAAGCTCGGACAAGAAGGTGAAATTGTGGTACCCTCCGTCTTTATGAGTCCATCAATCCAAAAGTGGCAGGGCACTTTGCATTATGAAAGCACAAGAGGGTTGAACCTAGAGTAGCGAACTTACTGCTAGAAATGAGCATGTATCCTTATGTGAGTTGTACATGTGCGGACATAGAAATGTAAGAATTGGAAACTGGATATTTTTATTGGTGGTTCTTGTTTTTAATACAAACTGGAGCTTTTCTCCAACATTGATCGTTTGTCTCCGATTGACGTTTTCATCATCGCTGATCCATTTTTTATGCAAGCATGGACTACTTGTTCGGTCATGTCCTAATTTGGATGTTTCATGCTGGGAATATAAATGGTTGATGCCTACTTGCGTGTTTGTTTTTTTCCTGTTTCTGGTACATGGCATACAGTTCATAACAGGGCGGAGTTCTACCGATTTGACCATGCTTGAGCAAGCGTTAGGCTCTTCCTCGTGTTACGCGGTGAGTAACACGATTATCACCTCTTGAAGACCCGAAATTCCCCTCTCTATTGGCGAATGTTATGATTGACCATTCATAGATTCCTCAAGATTCTCTGTTTGTGTGGTGAAATCACACTTATGGGAATCTCTGAGGTGACTTATGAAGATGATTTTTCGGGAAACACGAACGCGCCGAGGTTCAAATTAATCTAAACAGGTTGAAGCACAACAAGCTTGTGAAAGAGGTTGCCGCAACAAGCGTGAGAGCTCAACATTTTTAGTTGTATAATCTAAGCACTCTAAGATAAATAGCCACTCTTTCAAAATCTAGACAATAAATGCATACTCATAGTTAAACATTCATCTTTACGACACTAAAATTAAGGCATGGACTTCAGAAAATCTATCACTTGATTTTTTTACTTTTTACAACTCTTGCACGCAACATTCAAATGCCATTCTTCAACTTCACCTCCCTCTGAAGGTTTTTTGTATGAACACAACTTTTAAAAAGTAGGCCTTGCTGACCTCACTGACACACAATACAGCACACAATTCTGGAAACTTACTCTGTTACCGATCAGTCTACCAAGTCTTGACGGGGGAATGCTAAAACGTGAGTGGGGTTTCGTGAGCCTTGAGCCGCGAGCCTAGATTTTGGGTCAAAATGCTAAGTTTTACTAAATTTTACCAGTAATTGTGTACATAGGGCCTTCTAATTGTGCGTTTTAAACTTCTTGAAAAACTTGCTGCTTTTTTAGTTTTTTCATTGATTTTGAGCTCAGTATTGGTTACCACTCACATAATCTTGGCTCACCGCTCATATAGTGCATGACACTTATAACTAACAACTATTGGCCAAATAATAAATACTAAGGCACAACATATGTATTCATCAGCCCAAAAGTAACTCCACCACCAAGAGGGACAAACCCTAAGCTTCATCTTGGTGGACTTGAATTTTTAATAACTTTTTTTTGACAAAGCCTTAGGCTAACCACTTGAATTGGAAGTTGTTGGTTATAAGTGTCATGCACTGTACGCTCACCATTTTATGCTCACAAAATAGCATGGTCTGCGTTGACGGAGTGCCGTAGCAAGCACTTGGCTGCAGAAATCTACATGCCAGGAGCATCTGCTGTGAGGGACCCATCGAAAGTAAGCTTATTGAAGGCAGCGGGCGTTGCGAAAAGGTAAACAGACTGCCTTTGAAGGCCGGGAAAGTAGCAGCAGCACAAAAGTGCGAAGAAGAAGAGAAAGCGAATGATATCGTCGTCGTCGTAGCAACAGGCACAAATCACAGGCACTTGGCCCCGCATGGTGTGCAGCTCTGGCGGATTTCGCTGCGGCGCTTCTCAATTCTAAGGTAGCTGCCACTCTTTGAATTGTCGCTCGTCGTGCCCCGCGTAGTTGTTGTTGTTGTTGTTGTTGTTGTGGTGGTCGTCGTCGTCGTGAGTTGAAGGTTGAGATACGAGTTTGTGGATTCGGGGCAGTCCTGATGGAGTCGCCAGCACTGCTGCTGTCGTCGTCGCCGTCGTCGTCATTGTCGAGTTCGGCCATCCGGTCCTGTTCTTGGGCTCCACATTCGCATGCGGTGTTGCATTTCGCATCGCGCTCGCTCTTCGCCCGTCCTCCGCTGGTCAGCATCCGCACGCGGGCGACATCCGCCGGGGCCGACGCTGAGGAACAGCGGTGGCTTCGCGAGGAGCAGCGCTGGCAGCGGGAGGAGCAGCGATGGCTGCGCGAGGAGAAACGGTGGCAAGCGGAGCAGCGCCTCATGGCCGACGAGGTGGCGCTGCTGAAGCGCGAGGTGGAGCAGCTGCGCACGCAAGTCCAGGACCGCCGCTCGCTGCCCTCGGTGGTGGCCAGTTTGAAGCAGCTCGTGAAATCTTTCCCCGTGGAAGAGCCTCGTCCCGAAATCGAGTTCGTGGAAGAGCGAGCGATGGAGACGGAGGAGAATGAGAAGAATGCGGAATTCGCGTCCTCTGTGTCGATTTCGGATCATCCTGAAAGCATGGTGTCGTCGTTCAGTGCCGAAGAGAGCAGCTTGTCGCGCTCGCCTTCGATTCCTTCAATGTCGGAATTCTCCATCGATTTGATGACAGAATCCCCCTCCTCCGACGTTGCACCAATGCAGCCACGAACCGAGCTGCGGAAAGGAGCTGAAGGAGATGAGGTGCAAGCGCTGCAAGAAGCGTTGGAAGAATTAGGGTTTTACTCCGGAGAAGAGGACATCGAGTACTCCATGTTTGCAGAAGGCACCGAAACGGCCATGAAATCCTGGCAGGCGTCTGTGGGCATGCGAGAGGACGGCGTTGCGTCGCTGCAAGCTCTGGCCATCTTATTTGGAGCGGAGAATGCCAGCCCTAGTTCGAACGGACGCACTTTTCCGGCAGAGCAACCGGACCTTTTGAAAGCGCCAAGGAGGATGGAATTGGAGCGAAACAAGACATTTGCGGAGGACAAGAGGGACGTGGAGAACACGCAGGACGGCCAGATGGCTGCCAATCGAAGAGTGTTTTTGCTGGGCGAGAATCGCTGGGAGGAGCCCCGGCGTCTGACACCAAGAGCGAGCAATGGAGCTCAATCCGCATCGCCATCGTCACCGCCAACAACATCAGCAACAGCAACAGGAGAGGAGCAGTGCTTCTCGTGCAAGGGCGATGGCGTGTGCATGTGCACGGAGTGCGAGGGCACCGGCGAACTAAACGTGGAGGACCAGTTCCTGGACTGGTTGGAGGAGGGCGCCAAGTGCCCTTATTGCGAAGGCAGCGGCGCCATTCCCTGCGACGTTTGCTTAGGCCGAGGTGCAGTTCCTGCTCCTGTCTAACTCTCCCCTTGGCATTAGCTTGCATCTCGCATTCCTCGCTCTTCACCTCGCCTTTCAGACCTTGTGGTGTAGATTTGTACATGGGTCACGCATGCGTTCCACACTAGTGTGTTGTAAACTACAGGTTGTGGTATCTTAATCATTGTACTGTACATCTCTCGGCATTCCCTCTCATGCTTGCTTTCCCTGTCACTGCTCCTGTGTAACGTTCCCTTGCCTTCACCAAAGTTTGCAGTTTGCAGTTTGTATGCCTCTCTTTTTTTCCTTCTGAGCTGATGCGTCTCTTGCACTCAGATCTTGTATTGATTTGTGCTTGGTCCGCTCTCTGTTGATTCCTGGAGAGGGGAGAGAGTACAGGAATGTGATAGAGGAATCTTTTGCTATGTTGCTCGACTCCCGTAGTACCGTTCCTTGTCTTCCTTGTGAGTGCCCGTAAGTCCTGCCTGTGGGATTTGCAAGGAAGGCTGACCAGCGTCGCCTTCCTTGGGATTAGCTCCCGCAGGCGAAGGTACTCAGCGTGCGCGGCATCAGCAAAAAGTTTTTGAACTGATTTTGTGAAAAGAAAGAACTATTGTTCCAAGACAAATAGCACGTGAGAATAAGATTCAAACAGTACAAAATTTATTAACTTCAAATCTCTAGATACACCACCTATCAAACCCTTTTATTACGATCACGGAAGTCTGATCTGACCAACAACACTGCAACACTTGCTTTCCACTCAGTTTTTGAATCTTAAAAAACATTCAAATGAGGTGAAAACTACAAAGCTTAATTTCTGGACAACAAAGTTATGAACAGTTAATGCAGAGATATTTTTGGGGGTTGATTTGTTGTAGAGGCGGGTATTGGTTTTAGTCAGAAACAAGAGGGATACCAGTTGCAAACCATCTCCATTTTTTCACAAGATGAAGAAATTTATGAGCAGAAAGGAAAGGGCTACTTTGAATACCACATATTTATATAGTTTTCTCCTCAACAACGATGAAAAACCACGAGTTCACAAGAAGCTGTACAATTCCTAACCCAATGCTTGTGCATGTTAGTATGAAGTTCTTCTAAACCCGATCAAAGATAAGCAAAAGATTGAATCTATGAAAAATCCGGTAAATAAAAAAGGCTGGAGTTACAGTAGATTGACTTATCCTGATTTCATGAATTCGAGTTTGTACTGCTTGGGGTCTCAATTACCCCAAATTTTTTGTTCTATAAAGGTATGTGACTTCAGTTCAAGTTGCTCTGCTCAACTCAATTTACTAACGAGCTCTTGTATGCAACTTCTGCGTGAGCCTCTTGCAAAGTAGAACTAAGGCCTCCAACAAGACTAGATTTTGATCCGTGAGTTACTTGAAGAATACAATGTGCCTTCTCTAATGAATGAATTGCCTCCGCCGAGTATCCTAGAAACCTGCATGCACCACCACAACATGTAAAGTAACTACACCTAATACTAACCCTTCTCCAAAAGCAACAACCACTATAAATCCTTGCCTAAACTGTGGCACGCGTCTATTCAATAAATGTTCAATCTTTTCATTGCTTATAATATTCATAGTTCATGTCCACAATATCGCCTTCAATCTTAAAAAAAACACGGAGTTCCAGTGTCTTACCATTGAAGCTTTCCAAGCGTAAAATACTGAAGTCCGAGGAGAGGAGAGAATGGGGGATAGGCTCCTGTTGATCATCGTCCACACCAACCCAACAATCCGATTCGTTACAAATGGAAACCCATGTTTAATACAACAACATTGAAATCAATACACGAAAGAAAGTAATAAGTGTGGCTAAAATTTTTTGAGCCACAAACAAACTGTGGGGGTGCAATATCCTCCCAACACAAAAATTTCTTCCAAGTACGCAGATATTAAGGGTAGTCACACGTTCTTCACCCCATTCTCAATCTTTAGAGAATGGGGATGTAGCACTCTCTCCTTCATTTGCAGAGGTCCCATTCTCTGAAGATTGAGAAGTTTTTTTCTTCACATCTAGAGGAGAAAAATGAATGGGCATGAAAAAGTTTTAGCACATGAAGGTATTATTGTTGCATCTTTTTCATCTTGCTCTTCTTTCATTGCCCCTCCTTATAGTTGGAGACCTCAGCTGAGTGTGTGAATGCAACTTGCTTTCTTATCGCATCATCATTTTCTAGGTAAACTCATTACCATTCTCCACTGACCATGAAAGGGGAGTCATATCTTCATGAAGGAGTGCTCCCATTGGCTCCTATTTCCACTCACAACTTCTAATTCTTCATAGAAGTTTTCATTCACGGAGAAGGTACGACTACTCCTATTGCTTAATGTGGAAAGTGTAATTATAAGTAGCGACACGGGTTACAAAACAAGGGAGCTTACGTTCATAAGCTGGAATAGTGCTCTGGCAATACCCCAACGCTGCTGTCCAATCCTTCATTTCCATGCAGATCTGCTTTCATGCACGCCAAAGCTTTGTTAGGACTCAGGTATGTGCTAGCAATTTTTCAAAGGATTCCTTGAGGGTGCACAGTACCAATTGACCCTACCTTTAAAAGAGCATCGTATGTTCGCAGCAGATAGACCGACTCTCGATGCCACAATTTCATCTGCAAGGTTTCCACCTCCATGTACCGCCTCCACGCACTCTCAAGGTCTTTCAAAATTAAGGCCTTACAACACATGCTCTTAGGCTTTCAATAGAACTCTAAACAATGTTCAAAAATGTTCAAAAATGTTCACATATGTTAACACTACGTGCCACAATGGAGGCATATAAAAGAAGGGTGACTACTCCATGTGCATATCAAAGAACTCATTAGTTTGGTACCAACTGTACCAACAACTGTGACTTGATGGGGAAAATTGATCATGGAAACAATAAATGTACTTTCAACCCTTGAGAGGGACATTGGCAACAAGTTCAAAAGAAATGGGGATACTGCCAGCAGAATATAAATTAGATGCTTCAAATGCTTTCGATTCCACCTCCTTAGCAAGAGTTCTGGCTTCTTGCTCATCACGCTTGCATCCACATGCACCGCAGGAAATCTTATCACACCCTGGAAATCCACGAATATTTGAATGAGAAGGTAATCTATAAAGAGGGTGAGAGTCCTCAAAAAATTCATCTTGAAGAGTTGAGATAGGACTCTTTACCTAGCTTTGCAATCAATGGTCCGTCACAATTCGAATTGACACACCTGTATCCTTCAAGATACGCATCTTCCGTTGAGCCTGCACGAGAACCCTGACGTGGAAACCAAGATAAACTCAATCCTTTCAAAGAGCACAAAATCCACTAGAACCTACAGACAACGTCACATGTAGGTAACAGCAGATGTCCACCTTACCAGTAGCGTTGCCAGATTAACTTACCTGAAGTAATCATCTTCCCACAAGAGACACAAAAAAACATGTGATTTTACCACACAAGGATTCTAAATCACGAACCAAAGACCAAACATGATGCGCATTTTCCCAAAATACAGCAAAAAAAAAATGATTCATACCAGTCGGCTACAGCGGATACAATTACAATCAAAGTAATACTGGTCCCGGAGAGCCTTCCGCCGAGTCGTTGTACTGGCTGCCAATTCCACATAACTAATGACAATCTGTCCAGCAAATCCAAATGACACGTGTCAACAGGTAAAGATCAAACAATCTATCGTTTGAGCATTGTGGATGTCATAAGGCACTGCATCATTGAGTAGTTTGAAAAAACACCCAAAAAATCGGCGAAAGTAGTAAGACAATCTACGCATGAGCACCACCCTGGACACACCATAAACCCTATATCCTAAAATCCTAAATCGTAGGACCCTAAATCGTTAAACCCTAAGCCTAAGCCCTAAACTACAACGGTTGATTGATATACAAGAAAACAGGGGTCCAGAACCTTACCTCAGTCCCCACTTTTATGTCCTCTAAAGCTCGCACGGCAGCGCGACGTCCATCAAAATGAAGAACGGCATTTGGAAGACAGCTGGAGATGATATAAAAAACAACAAAGGTTCAAGCTTTTCAGTCAGAAAATCAAACCTCGTCATATACAGAAGACTCTGCTCTCCTCTCACACACTACTTTGACAAATACCAATTGAAAAAGAACCTTTAGAATTCACTAACAAACCTGTGGTTGATGATTGATATGACAGGGTAGAGCCCTGTCCCCAAAGGCCTCACTTCCTCGTCGCAGATTGTATGAGCATTGCAAGCAAACTGCACTCACACACAAAGGCATACAAGTACTCAAAAATCAAATATAATCAAACAAGTCCATCCAATCCATGCTAGTAAGAGAAATTGCTTCAAAGTTTCAAAGAACAGAAAACTGCGAGTGCGTACCCTACAAATTATTTGCGTAACTTCTTTTAAATCCACCTGGTCTGGAGCCACCATTTCTTGCACTATGTTAGCCATCTGGGCATACATCACTAAACGATCTTCACTTGTCTCTGAAATATCTGCATTACGTGTGAAGGTCCAATATTCTCTCCAGAAGTTGTCAACCTTAAACCCTAAAATCCTGACTGTTGGTTAGAGATTAATGCAAGATTTTATCCCCAATGGAGAGAATGGAGGATACGTGAAGGCAAAGCCTCGCAGATTTGATAGTTGTCGAACGTTGACGTCGACAAACCCTACTACAGGCCAGGACAACACACAGGTAAGATCGATCGGACCACAATGAATTAGGAAGAGAAACATACTTAACTACTTAATGCCTAAATTAAAAACAGAAATATCACTATCAATGCGGTATAGCTAATCATATGATCTATTGGAACAAATCTTTTTCCATTCAATATACCTTTTCCTAGTAGGTATTAGAATTGATCAATATTTTGGTATTTCCTTAGTAGCGAATGAAAGAAAATTTAAATGCACCAAACAAAGCCGAATTTCAGTTCTCTGTGCAAAATTGTGACTGTTCACAGCTCTATTGCTAGGTCGTCTTGAAACCTCCACCTTGGGAGATGGTCTGAAACCAACTGATGTTCAGTTAAGTTGGTCCAAATCAACATACACTCATTGTTCAAAATTTTAGGGCTGGCAATTAAGATATGCAGACACCGGACAACGCTATTTTGTGAGCTTGTGAGCGTAAAACGGCGTAAAACGGTGAGCCATGAGCGGTGAGCCAAAAATTTGTGAGAGGGAACCAGTTTTGAGCTTAAAATCAATGAAAAAACTAAAAAAAATGGTAAGTTTTTTTCAAGAAATGAAAATGCGTAATTACAAGGCCCTATGTAACGGTTATAGGTAACATTTAGTATTATGACAAAAAAAATTCAAGCTGACCAAAAGTGGCCGCTTTTTTCCATATCTAAACGGAGTTAGAAAAGAACAGTTTCGGAAGGTCTTCACTCTCACCGCCAAAAGTGGCAGTTTTGGGTATTTTGGGTGCTCTACCTTCAGCTAAGTTATAAAGTGGAGATAGAGACTGAGTGAAGACGACAAGACAGGCGTGCTCACCTTCTCTGCTTGCAACCTTCGTTTAATCAGAAGGCGCAGCACCAAACGCAACGTCGAGGTAGGACTGCGCTGCTGTTCCTTGAAAAGCCTCACTAATATTCCACACTCGAATTTGTGAGACCCCCACTCCCTTCGCTGCCAAAGCAAATTGCAAGCAAGTGCAATGGACTGGTTTAATTCTTTATTCTACAAACACATTCATAATTCCTCTTGCATCAAAAACATGATCGATTTTGCGACCTCGGTTTTAAGAAAAAACTTATCTTGGCCGTGAACAAACAGAGGTACAATAATTTGCGTAGCAGCACAGCTGTTTTACATTATGTAACAATATTACATAATGATAGTACACTGAACAAACACTTGGCTTGAGTGAGAGAATTGAGAGAGAAAAAGAGGAAGAGAGAACCTGGCAATCGACAGAGCAGTAGAAGACGGTCTTGCAAGCGCTGCATCGCCGGAGAGGCGAGGAGTGGTAGTAGCAGCGATCGCAGCGAGACGATTGAGAGGCAGCATCCAAAGTAGCGACGTAAGGCTCCTGCTGGAAGATCTGCTCGCCTGCAACAAAACAAAACGTTCACAGGGGATGAATTGAAAAGGGGGGTTGAAGGGAAAAGGAAAAATTGGGGAGGTGAGAGCTCAGGGAGAACGAGGAGTTACCGCAGCGGAAGGGGCGATGGGCGAGCAAGCAGCGGCCTTTGGTGGGAGAGAGCGTGAGGGCGAGGCCATGGTGGTGCTCGAGGTGCTGCGCAAGCTCGGAGGCGGTGTCGCCAGCCATGGCGATGGAGCTGCAAAGGAACAGACAGACAGAGAGTCGGAGACGAAGGGCAGCTGCTTTGCGCTTCGCTTCCCGTCTTGATGCCAGGGCCACGCAGGCCAAAACAGCCAGTTTGGAACGGATGAAGAAGTAGGAGCAACATGATGACTATTAATAAACAATTAGCAAATTAGGAACAGAAAATAAATAAGTTTGCATTTTTAAATGTATTATTTGGATACCGTGAGAATAAGTTATGAATTTTTAAAAAGCAAATTGCCATTGCACCCATAACCACTTTTAAGAATTCATGTTCACAAGTTGTACATTCTTGTTATTACATCTATCCACTTCCACGGATTTTTCAAGATTTTAGAAGTGATGGTTATGGGGACACTGACGCTTATGGGTGCTCCTACCTTTCTTGGAAAATTGAGGGACAATCAATTTTCTATAGGGAATTGATATGCGTACCACACCTTCTTGACCATCCCACCACACCCCAGGGTAAATTTCATATTTTTACCATCAAAAAGCTGAATTTGAGAATTTGGAATTTAGTTTTGGACTCAAAGACTGTGATTTTGTCTTGAATCACAAAAAAAGTTATAATTGAACAACACCCAATGAAAAAGCTTATCTTTTTTATAAACAAAAGTAAAAGTTATACTTTTTCCCCAGCTAAGCTTTTTCATTGGGTGTTGTTCAATTACAACATTTTTTTATGGTTCTAAACAAAATCTAGGTCTCTAGCTAAGTCCAAATCTGAATTTCAAATTCTCAAATTCAGCTTTTTGATGGTAGAAATCTAAAATTTACCCCGAGGTGTGGTGGGATAGTCAAGAAGATGTGGTACTCATATCAATTCCCTTTTCTATATTTTGTTCTACTAAAGATAATCTCTACATTATTTTAGGACAAAAGGTTTGTGACACTGATTTGTGAATCCTCAAAACTGATTGTTTTGTGCATACCAAAAAGGTAGAAATAAAAATTTAGGAAAATTTACAAAAGTAAACATTGCTACTTGTTTTTCACAAAACGTTGTTTTAAAATGCAGGTTTATTTTTGGGTGGGCTCGCCTTTACCTAGGGGCCAAGCTCAATTCAAAGTTGGTTCCAAGTTTGGGCCTACTTCCATGCTATTGCAGAAAATACAAAGGAGTCAACTAGCTATTCATGTAAGGGGTGCTTCATACTACGTCCAAAGATCAAGAGGCCGCTAATTTCCACGAATTGTACTGCAAGAAACCAAGAGATTGGCCTCTCAACCCTTCACATTCAAGGCCAAAATCCAAAATTTCTTATCTTGTATGACGTCATTCTTTCATTTTACCATAACCTCTTGAAAGAAGTTTGGGTTAACCTCTCACTGCCCAAGTGGACCATGACTATCCCCGCTTGTTTGTAATTTGGGATTTATAAATTTCCATTATAAAGATTTTTATTTATTTTTTAAGTTCTTGTTGAGGTTGTGTTTTAGTATCAAAAGTTTGATTCTGAAAATGATTAATTACGAGTTGTCTATTCAAGATTTTGTGAAAGGGTGTCAATTGCAAATCTTCACTTTCTAGTGTTGAGTGCTCAAGGACATGAGCCTCAAGTACACTAGAACTTGGAGAAAATACTCCATTAGAAATTGAATTAAAAAATTTGTAGAATAGACTTTGAGAAGCTATAAATTGATTGGGGTTATGCATCTTATTATTTTACTTTACATACTCATATTTTTAGGTACCCTCAATTTTAGATTTGAGATGTGAAAAGAGGATTGAGAGACTTCAAATCAATTTCACAATTTTAACACCCTCATGATCAAATCTTTTAATCTTTTAATCCATAAGTGATGTTGTTGTGTTTTCTTTTCCCATGTAATCTCTAACATAGCTAGCTTGAATTTGTACAGTTACATTTTTAAAAAAAACTGACAAAATTTATCAAACTATTGGCATTTTGTTCACTATAGAGCAGATTCTAAGATGCTCAAGATATACCTTGGGCAGTGAGGGGTTAAACAAAAATGGAGACCCAAATTATGGTTGAGAGACAATCAATTTTTTTTCATGAAGTAATCAAAATTAACAAGATCTTGATTGTTAAATTTGGAAGGTTTAACAAATGATATGACTTTTAAACTTTGGGCTTGACCTTTGGAAGCTTCAAACTATGACCATTCCACTTGAGAGGTTGTGAAAGTTCATTGCCAAGAATATGGATTTTGGATTTGACTTTGACAACTTCACACTAAAGGCTGCCAAAAGATTTCAAAATACACATTTTGTTGCTGGCCTATTTCAGACTTTGTCTTCTTGTCAAAAACCACATAATTGGAAATATCGGAAATGATTCAACAATTTTTTTGTATTGGACTTTCGGGGAATCAAAAAAATTCAAAATCGGAAAATGATGATTGTTGTGACCGATTCTGATGCAACACATAAATTCACCCTCACAAGCTATTGAGCTAGGGACTCAAGGGAATTAAAGCTTTCAGCTATTTGAACCAAATTCCCCCTTCATATCTCTTTTGTCTAAAGGCATTGTGGTAAATAAAAAATTATCTATTTACTGCAAAGCTTTGAAAATTAAAAAATTAAAAAGGACGTCAAGTGTAATCGTTGAAATTTTGAGTATGTTATTGAGAATACAATTTTATTTAAAATAAATGCATAAAAAACAAAATCTGCCAACCTGAACCCTAAGCTAAAAAATTGACCTTCTTTTCTCAACACACCCAGTTCTTGAAGTTGGAGTTATATGAGACCTTGCCTTTGAAGCAATATGACATTGTGTTTCAAAGTTTTGGCATGGAGTCCCGGTCAGTGGTAATAAATCTGGCTAAATTTAGCAAAATTTCTATCTCAAATTTGGCTGCATTAAAATTCTATTGTGAAAACAAAGAGGAAAATTTAAAAAGTAGCCAAATTTCAAGATGCAAAAGTGCTTTTGAGGTGAGGTGCAATTTGAAGTGCTCCCTTGTCACTAATGGGATCTCAAATTAAGACAGCTTGAGTAGCCATCAATCATATTTGATTCCCCCCACCCACCTAGCTATAATGCAAAATGTAAATGTACTTTTTATTCACTTGCCCTCCCTCAAACGACTACTTGTGGTTATTGTGTCATGGCAAGGTTTGGCGCTAGTACAAATGTACTAAATAGTCTTTTAGTGGCTTCTTGATAAAATTGTTAGTGTACACTTTGCAAATGTCCAAGTTTAGCATTATCCCTAAATCCTAAAACAATTATGGAAGATTGATGTTAGACATCACCAATTCACATAATTGAAGAAAATCTGAACTAAACTCAAAAAATTGCCATTTATAACGTAATAAGTTGCCATGCATGTAGCTAAAAGTTTTTAGGCAAGAAAAAACTTGTAAAGAAAATACTAAACTAAATGAGAAAGTATTGCAACCTGCCTACTACTAAAATTCAAGGTAGGTTGCAAAAAATCCAACCTACAACCCATGTCTTTGGCAGGTAAAGCTAAAAACAAAAAACAAAAATAATAGCGTTGGTCTTGGTGTAAAAGCTTTGGAGCAAATGTCAAAAATTTGACACATGAGAGGCAAGGATCGGGATATTCTAGGTTTCCAAAACAACCTAAACTCCTAGGTTAAAGTGATCCATAGGCCATGAATAAGGCCAAAACTCCACATTTGGACTCTCCAACATAAAATCCTTTAACCCAAATGACATCCCAGTTTAAAAGAACACAATCCCATTCTATAAAAGATATAAATTTCATTCTCTTGTGGACCATGACAATTGCTAAAGTGTTAGTGCCAAGAGGTTTCCATTGAACTTATTCCAAGCTTAAAAATGAAGTACAAAATGCCAAGCGTTTATTAAAAGCAATTTCTATTGAATAGAATTGTGCATTAATGTAGTGATTCTTTATAAATCATGCATTAATCTTATTGCATGTTAGTCTCTCACAAACTAACAACATTTTCATTGTTCATAATAATAAAAAGACGTAGTTTTTTCTTTCATAATTGAGCTCAAACTTTCAAAATATATCCGAGTACAATTTCCACCACTTCTGGGTTAGAATCTGCACTAATCAAAGTAATTTCTATTGCATTCGTGGTGTGTGCTCTTCTTTCTTATTTTTTCATTGGCAATTTAAGATCCAAAATTGTACATTTGTAATAAAAAGACACGAGATACCCTTGAAGTCAATAAAAGTCAATCAATTAAAATGGTAAAAACAAATCGTTGAAATTTGAATCTTTTGGATAGACTTGGAATTAATCACATAGAGATTAGTCAATATTTAGGAAATGTTTGTTATAATGTGATTATATAGTCAATATCCGGTGCATACACTCAAAAAACTGAAAATGAGAAATGTCAAATTTTTGCTAATGGTCAACATCTCCTTAGACATTGCTTGTCAAATTTAAAGACACTGACATGGATTAAAGGTTGCTTCACATTATGTCTCACGTCTCAAGTCCCACTTAAATTTGAGAATTTGATTGGTGTGAAGTTAATAGTTGGTATTAGGTGCTTCACACTATGTCCAAAGTCTCACTCCATGATTTAGGTCATTTTGCTTCCATAGTAGCACTTTTGAAAGATTTGGCACCAAGAAGGTGGGCCTTCACTTAAGATTTGGGTCAACCCTTTGCTTGACCCAACTTTTAGTCCAAATTTCACTAATTTATTTGCATGAAATGTTCATGACTTTAAGTAGAACTCTTTTTTGTCCTTAACAACGCTATGAAATGCAATCTTGCACAAAGACAGGACTTGCAAAGATGGGACATGGAACGTGGTGTGAAGCGCCCAAAAAGTGATATGAACCACTTTTTCTATATTATAAAGCACATATTGTCATGCAATATTCAAAACTATTTTTTTAATCCCACAAGTTCAAAATTCCTTTTTAACACCATAAAATTCAAAATTCTCTATTAACACCATGAGTTCTAAATTCTCTATCACAAAGCTTTGGGTGTCAAGCATTGGGTGTATGTTTGTCATTCAAACTTTAAAATTTAAATAGGAGGAAAGTGAGAGCAAAAGGAAGGAAAGGGAGGGTGAAAAGTCACCAAAGTTTTCATAAAGGGGAGGGAGAGTGAAAAGTCACCAAAAATTTTAAAAGGGAAAGAAGAGGAAAAGGCATCAAGAGGGAGGGTGAAAAGTCACCTCAAATGTCACCGGATGTTAAAAAGAGACACGGCTCCAAGGGCATGCAAGGCATACTTGTTGGAATAATTGTAAGACTATCCAACTTTTCAAATAAAAAACATATAAATACCTATAAATAAGCAAAAGCTTCTCGCACGTAAGTGCAATCGTGGTTATTACAATGGTATAATTCAATATGAATATTACAAGTGACGAACAGAGTCCGCACATCCGTTCCAAACATTTACGAAGTTATTCTCTAGAAAATTAAGGTTCAGCAACGGTCATGTATTTTACATGATTTTTTTTTTCCACCACATAGTTTTTCCTGTCTTTCTATTAAAAACTGGCTTCTGTTTTTATTTATTTTTGTTTTTCCCACTGACCTTGCCCTCCAAGTATTGCACGAGTCGTACATACAATTATAGTAGGAAACAAAAAGTATATACTGAGCACTGAAGAAAAATCTAAAGCAAATATTTTCAATCTATGTAAGCTTACTCTGTTTCAATGAGTACCAAATAACACTCAATCTTTCGGCACATGCACAAGATGGGATGTTTGGAAAAACAAATTTATTAGTTTCCATCCATGGTACTCTACTCCAACGGCAGGGTCAGACAGTACTCAGTACATCCCTGTTGAATAATTAAATAATACATTTTCAAACAACAGTTTGAAAAGTACTACGTTTTACAAATGTTTTGTGAGACTCTCTTTTTCCTCTCACTCAAAAGTTAGAGCTTTTTTGAAAAATTATATTTCCCGAAACCTTAAGCATTTCAATTTAGCGCTGTTATTTTGTCAACCTCTCTGGAATATGGTAATCACTAAATAGTTAAACAATCCTATTCAATATGGTGATCAAACAAAAGGGCATGATGTCATCTTGAAGAGTAGAATTAAAGTAAGTCAAACTATATGCTAGGGTCACTTATTCACTAAATTTGTTTATCATATATGATAAGGTGGGAGGTCCATAATTTGACCATTTAAGCCTACCTAACTCATTGATGATAGTAATAAATATATGAAAGAATATGTCATTCATTTCTAAATAGGGAATGTGTTTAGAACATAGTTGATTTTAAAGTCTCTTATCTTATTAGTCTTTTTTTTAATTGTTTTATGAATACAATGAAGAAAAAGAGCATAGGAGAGAAAAGTAAACGTGGGAAAAATCCATGGTGAAGATAAATTTTATCTATTGTTGAGGTGTAATTGCACAAATTGGTCCAAGTTCATGAATTGGGTTTGTAGATAATTACAATCCAACTTGGAGCCCAATTTTTCTGGTTTAGAGCTCAAATTTTTGGCGCCAAAAATTTATTGTTTATGTTGCCGTGCCATGTAGAAAGTAAAATGAGCTGGTCTACAATAAATTGCTTTGATCGAACTGATGGTCATTTTGAGATCATATTGGGTGGTTTCGATAGTTTTTGAAATTGGGCCATGATATAGAGGGACGTAACTACGTAAGAGCATTACTAATCCAACACTCTAAATAGCTTACCAAATATTTTGCTATGTTTTATTTGGTCTAACAATAAAACTTGGGATTATTATTGTTGAAAGAGCTTTAAAAAATAATCAAATAAACACAACAACATATGGGTTTGGAAATTGGATAACCAAAATAAATCTCATGGAAAGTAATGGAAAGGATAAAAGAGACAAAAAATCATGCTTAGGAAAGAGAATGCATGAGAAGGGCGCACCAAATTTTCAAACTTTGCAATGGACAATGTCATGAATTCTTTTTCTTAACCCCTAAATGCCCAAGGCTTATCTGAGCTTCTTGGAATTTTCATGAAATTGATCAATCAACTAACCTTTTCATAAATTTCATTAAAAAAAATTCAATTGTAACCGTACAAATTCAAACTAAACATGTTAGAGATTACATGGAAAAAGAAAACACAACAATATCATTTATAGTTTGTAAGATTATAATGTTTGAACATGAGGGTGTTGAAAGTGTAAAGGTGACTTGAAGTCTTCTAATCCTCATTTCACATGTCAAAACTAAAAAGTTGGTCATCAAAAAAATATGAGGTATAAGGTCATTACACTTCTAATTGTAATCAATTTATGGCTTTCAAAATCTACTCTTGTATATTTTTTTGATGGATTTCTAATGCAGATTTTTCTCCAAGCTCTAGTGTATTTGAGGCTCATTTTCAAGATCTTCCAACACTAGAAAACTCAAGATTGCAGTGAACACCCTTGTACAGAAGCTTGAACAATAAAATGATCAACTTTCATTTTTGAAATCAGATTTTTAATGTTGAAAATAGACTTCAAAACTAACTTGTATTGAAAGAAAAATACTAAAAATTGTAATTTGATAAATTTTTATTCACCTTCAAAGTTTTGTAGCAACCCAAATGTGGTCTCTTGGGCATTTAGGAGTTAAGCATATATTGTAGTCTCTTTTTTCTTTTAACTTGCTTTCCATGTGATATGGGTTTGGAAATTGGATAACCAAAATATATGTTGTTGTATTTATTTGAATTGTTTTTTAAACTATTTCAACAATAGTCATCACAAGTTTTAATTTGAGAACAAACAAAATATAGCAATATATTTGGTAAGTTGTTTAGAGTGTTGGGTTAATGATGCTCTAAGATTTTGATTTGATGTTGGTATAAACGCACTTAGCAGCATTTTTGGTGCACATTGGGTACGTTTTTCAACTTGAATATTTAGGCAGAAAGGGACAACTTGCTTTGAACTTGAGTATTTTGGAAGAAAGGAAAAAAATATTATGAACAAGCAATAAACATCCAATCATTTGAAAACCAGCAATCTGATTAATCATTTCATTCAAGTCCCGAAACATTGTAATGATTCGAAGCCCCAAACAACTTCACAATACTATCATACTACTAAAATCACAAGGCTCTCTGTAATACTCCCTCTGTCTGTTTCTGAAAAACCCGTATTTTTGACTTATTTTTTGTTTTAAAAAAATCTGGTATTTGTCTATTGACTTTATTTTTGTTGAAAAAAAAATCTCCGCTTATCTCTAAAATAAAAATTAACTATTTGGCATGTTTGGTGATCATTTTTGGGCTTTTTGTGTTCATTGATTGCTAATGTTGGCATTAAAAACTTAATCTAGTGATTTCTGTTTGCAAACTGTGCCTATCATTAAGCTAGAATCATTAATAATACCAACAATAAGATTTGGGTTTTTGATAAATGGAACAACTTGAGCAATTAGGTTAACTTGTTCTTTACTTACAATTGCATTGACACACTTCATATCAATCATTTTACTAATTATTGGTAACAATAACAAAACACTTGAAATTTCAAAACTTTGACACTTATTTCCTTTCCTTTTTAGAAATTTTTAATTCCAAAAAAAATTAAAATTGTGTTTGGAATAGTTTAAACCTAGTATCCAATAACTTTCAATTATAGTTTGCAATTAATTTTTCTCAATCTCTCACAAATTCTCAAACATGGGGTTTTTTGTGAAGTAAACGGAATATTACATTTCCACTCTCTATGATATCATCACACATATACAATTTGAAGACTTAGAGAATTTTTTACTTTGCATTCTACCTAACATTTGAAAATCCTAATAATATTTTAATGGTGAATGTATAGAGTAGCAAGTACCAACATCTAGTTCTTCCTAAAAAAACAAGAAAATTCATCTCTTATTTTTTAATTTTTGGAAGTATAACTGTAGGAAATATATTATCTTCTTCTTTCGAATATATGCGTGTGTGTGTGGAGGAAAAGCGTTTTTTGTTGAAGAATCGCAACATAAAATTTTGATTCAAAACTTGTAAATGTTCTGTTGAAAAAATCACATAATTTTTTCTACAAGCCAATTTGTTTTTTATATTTCTGTTAAGCCACAAAAATATAAGCTTTGACAAATGAATATAATTTCTAAATGCCAATAGAAAAAAACTGATTTCTGTAAATGTTGGAAATTGTCCATCCTATTTTTCAGTGGAGATTGTAAATGAAAATAGTTTTGATGTTCAAAATTTAAGAAACATTCTAATGTCAGAGTAAAATTAAACCATAAAGCATTTTATGATTACTATAATACTTAACAAATCAATAGATGAACAATCAGATTATTGTGAATTTCTGGCATAAAGAAAAGTATTTCATTATGCTTTGCTTATGGAATATAGATTTCATGATAGAATTCATTTGATAATTGGCGGCAATAATTTATCATGATAAAAATGATTCAATCTACTTCCTATGATTATATATGAAGTAACACAAAAAACTTCAAACAATCTTGCAATAGTACTTTAATTTTAAAACCTTAATCGTCTTTGTTCATCTCTCAATAAAAAAACATGGTGAAAATGTACATCAAACAAGACAATACAAATAGGTTGTGAGCAAGGATTTTCAGTTTTGAAATTTGACTTTCGTCAGTCTAGTTAAGTTAATTAACACACTATAGAAGAGTTGTTTTAGTTCAATTTTGTACAAATTTATATTTTATTGATAACTACAAGCATTTTTATGTGGGAAATTGCTAAATCCACCACTAATTTTTACAAAATTCACCCCCATTGTCTCATATTCACAAATTTCATAATTTTAAAAAAAGATTTCAAGTTTATTGGATGATCATTTAATGACAATGGCATACGTACTTATTCTAGAATTGTACATAGATCTATAACTTTGTTCACTCTTCCCTTTCTTCTTTCTTTTACTTGCCTTATTGTCCATAACTTTTAGTATGTATAATCTTGAAATAAGTACATTTAACATCATCATTAAATGGTCATCCAATAAATATGTATTTTGCCATTCTTTTCTTTGTCTACAATTTTTTATTGTCAAAATAAATAAACACGTGTTTTTACACATATTGAGGTAGCTTCAAAACTTGCGCTTTGTTTAGAAAAACCATGTACTGTATAGTGGCCTTGAACAAAGATTGTCGGGCCCTATTTTTGCATTGAGAGGTCATGTCAAACATGACATGAAAATGAGGTCAATTAGCCACTTTTTTTTCTTGTATTTTTGATATCTCATTCTTGCCCCCAATCCCAACCAAGCATACCAAATTTCAACCCCAAAAAAGTAAAATTCAAATTTTGATAAATTGTTTTGTGTCACAAATCATGGTTTTACAAGGTTTTACAAGAAATTTGATTGAAAACATTGATGATGAATTTTGGAGATTTGATTGCATGGGTATATAGGTAGCATCCATATGCACATGTGTATGCAAATCTTCCATGCTAAAAAAAACCTCTTAAGGAAACCAAAATTGATCTTTGAAGGGTTTAGTGTGACCCGTGATATGTCCAAATTTTGTAAAACATATGTTTTTAATTTTTAGTTAGTTTTTCACCAAAGAAACACAATAACATGTTCTAAGGTACAATCTTAGTCACAATGTAAGAGTTAAATAGCAAATTTTGATTATTATAAGAAAATATCTATTTTACAAAATTTGGACATATCACGGGTCACACTAAACCCTTCAAAGATCAATTTTGGTTTCCTTAAGAGGTTTTTTTTAGCATGGAAGATTTGCATACACATGTGCATATGGATGCTACCTATATACCCATGCAATCAAATCTCCAAAATTCATCAGCAATGTTTTCAATCAAATTTCTTGTAACACTAGTAGAAAATTCAGCACAAAATCAACAGAATTTCAACCAAAAACTGTTAATTTTTTTTGTGAATTTGGTCAAGTTGATTTGGGTACTTTTCTGTTGATTTTCTGTTGATTACTTACAGTTTTTTGTAAATTTGTTGTTGATTTCTACTACGTATTTTATGTTGTTCAATTCTATTTCTTTTCATTTTTAAATTTTTTTTTCATAGAATTTGTTATTATTTTACAAAAATGTGAACTTTTTAGGGGGATGGGCAGCTGCCCGAACTCCCGGGCAGCTGCCCAAGCTATTTAGGCAGTTGCCCGAACTCCCGGGCAGCTGCCAACAACGGGGTTTGAACCCTCCACCTCTCCTCTCACACTCCACAACCTTAACACATTCTCAAAACCACTAGAGAATGTGCAAATGCACATGCAAACATTAATATCTTGATTCTATTTGTACATTAAATGTTCATGTCTTTAGTAATCCAGTAGACTTTGGAAGCTATTTCCGCCCATTAAAGGACTTTTTTTCAAAAAAATTCGAACTAAGAAAAGTTGGTAAATGTGTTTTTCTTTCACCTCCAACAATTTTTTTTGGATTTCAATCTTTTTATCAAAAGTTATGAGCTAAAATCAAAGAAGGTGTTTAGAAATTTTAAATAAATTGTTTGTTTCCATCCTTTTGATTTTGTTTATAATTTTTTTTTGGAATTCACAAATCTCATAAGGATTGTTGCAGGCAAAGGTTGGATTCATTAATAAATATTATTTAGTGTTAGTTTTTTTGTAAAAAGAACCTTATTTTGTTAAAATAGCCTCCATAGTTTGATAGATTCAAATAACATGAAGTCGTGAAAAGTTTCGAAATTAAATCCTTGCAATTATAAAATCAAAATTCTATTGACTTTTGAATAGTTTTGGATATTCTGTAAGGGCATTAATATGTGAACCACACCCTTTGAACTACTGTACCACACCCTTGGAGTAAATTTTAGATTTCTACCATCAGAAATTTGAGTTTGAGAATTTTGAATTCAAACTTGGACTTAGAGACCATGGTATTGTCTAGGACCATAAAAAAAGTTGCAATTCAACAACACCCAATGAAAAAGCTTATCTTTTTTTACAAACAAAAGTAAAATTAACAATTTTCTCCCTAACTAAACTTTTTCATTGGAGGTTGTTGAATTGCAACTTTTTTTATGGTTCTAAACAATACCATGGTCTCTAAGTCCAAATCTGAATTCAAAATTTTCAAATTCAGTTTTTTGATGGTAGAAATCTAAAATTTACCTCATGGTGTGATATAGTAATTAGAAGGGTGTGATACACATATCAATTCCCAACTTTTAAAACTTATAAAAATATTTTATAAGATTGTCTTTTTTTAATTCATTTGGTTAGTAATAGAAGGAAAATTACTAAAAATACCCTTTAAGTCTTTCAAAATATCAAGTTTATGCCAAAAATATGTGAAACATAAAAAGTAGTCCTTATTTTTTGTAGGAATATCAATTATACTCCTATTATTTTGGAAAATTAATAAAATAACTCTTCTAGTTTGAAATGTTAAATATATCCTTGTGTTATTTGAAATATAAAAATCACCTTTGGTTTCTTGTAAGAATTTGTATTAAACTATACACTTGGTTATCATGTAACACAAACATATTTTTGGTACTTTTAATCCTTAAGGGACATTTATGGTTTCTTCAAAGAATTGAGAAGCATCATTTACATTTGTTTGTAAAGAAATTTTGATATTTAAAACAACAAAATGTTGTAATTTTTGTATAAAATTTTGTTGAATTAGTGAAGTTGTGTCCAAAAGTATGTAGATCAACAAAAAATTGTTGAGTTTTTTGTTATTATGGTCATATTTTTACTTGACTTTGAAGGCTGCTAAGTTTAAATCTTACCAAATTGTGAAAAGTAAAGAAAATAAAACTAGTCAATGTACACTCAAACTTCTAAAAGATTTTTTTTTTTTGAAAACTTCTTTTATTTTTTAAACCTTCAAAAAAATTTAATGAGGTTCAAAAAGTTTTTAGGAAGATTTCAAAAACAAACCTAAACTATTGTGATAGTTTTTTTGAAAGTATTTTGATGACTTACAAAAA
The DNA here is from genome assembly GCA_963920765.1 of Ulota crispa. Taxonomy (NCBI): domain Eukaryota; kingdom Viridiplantae; phylum Streptophyta; class Bryopsida; order Orthotrichales; family Orthotrichaceae; genus Ulota; species Ulota crispa. Next base: position 13,878,020 of record OY987242.1, read on the forward strand.
GATTCCTAAAGGACTCTAATTCAGTCTAAGAGATTTTATTTCTATAAGTATTTTGAAGTACTTTAACAAATTCCATAAAGATTTTAAAAAGATTCTCAAAGATTCCAAAAAGGTTCTTGAAAATTCTTAGAGATTTTCAAAGATTTTTTGAATTTCAAAAAAGATTCTCAAAATATTCCCAAAGATTCTCAAAAGATTTCCAAAGATTCTTAAAGATTTTCAATTGTTCTCAAACATTCTCAAAGATTCCAAAAAAACTTGAAAAGATTTCCAAAGATTCCAAAAGATTCTCAAAGGTTCTCAAAGATTCTCAAAGATTCTCAATTGTTCTCAAACATTTTCAAAGATTCCAAAAAAACTTAAGAAGATTCCGAAAGATTCCAAAAGATTCTCAAAGATTCCAAAAAGATTCTTAAAGATTCTCAAAGATTCTCAATTGTTCTCAAACATTCTCAAAGATTCCAAAAAAACTTGAGAAGATTCCAAAAGATTCCAAAAGATTCTCAAAGATTCCAAAAAGATTCTCAAAGATTCTCAAAGATTCTCAATTGTTCTGAAACATTCTCAAAGATTTCAAAAAAACTTGAAAAGATTTCCAAAGATTCCAAAAGATTCTCAAAGATTCTTGAAGATTCTCAAAGATTCTCAATTGTTCTCAAACATTCTCAAAGATTCTAAAAAAACTTAAAAAGATTCCCAAAGATTCCAAAAAATTCTCAAAGATTCTTAAAGATTCTCAAAGATTCTCAAAGATTTTCTAAGATTCCAAAAAAACTTGAAAAGATTCCAAAAGATTTTCAAAGATTCATGAAGATTTCTAAAAGATTCTCAAAGATTCTGAAATCTCAAAAAGATTCTTAAATATTCTTAAAAATCATGAAAAGATTCTCAATGATTCCCAAAAGATTCTTGAAGATTCTTAAAGATTCACAAAATATTCCCAAAAGATCTTCAAAAGATTCCAAAATTTTTGTTGATTTAGATAATGGTATCCAAATCAACAGAACGTATTTAGTTTTTTACAGAATTCTGTTAAATTAGTCAATTAGCGTGGGCAAGTGCCCAAATCAACAAGAAACTGTTGGTTTTCTGTTGTTTTGGAAGGAGTTTTCTACTAGTGTAAAACCTTGTAAAACCATGATTTGTGACACAAAACAATTTATCGAAATTTGAATTTTGCTTTTTTGGGGTTGAAATTTGGTATGCTTGGTTGGGATTGGGGGCAAGAATGAGATATCAAAAATACAAGAAAAAAAAGTGGCTAATTGACCTCATTTTCATGTCATGTTTGACATGACCTCTCAATGCAAAAATAGGGCCCGACAATCTTTGTTCAAGGCTACTGTACATGAACATCTATAAATAACTTATGTGGTGTGTTAAATTATATTGTGTTTAAAACAATCACACTTTATAAAAGGAATGCTACACACTTACTAAGGCCTCACCTAATTTGTATACTATACGCTTTTAATTGTATAAATGTATGCATTATTAAATTTATAATTTATTGGTTTAACCCCTAAATCACACAAGTTTATGCAACAGTTGGTTGAAGGTTTGGGTAGGTTCCTTTGAAGTCATTTTTTGGCAGATGTTTTCTGAAATATGAAGATAAGGTGCACACAATGAACGCCTTTGTGTGATAAGAAAAAAACCTCCAATCCAATGCTCAAGTAAAAAGTTATGTTGCCCAAAATAATTTGGGCACCTTGCGTAGTTTGGGCATCTTTGAAGAATCTTATGCTAAACTCTCATCAACTTTTGAAACTTGGCATGTATGTAACTAATAAAATATGGTACACAATTGTCAAAAAATAAATGAATGGAGTTCTCACATCACATTCTAAGAGGAGTCAAACTTTGTTAAACTAACTATGTTTGAAGGCTTTCAAGAAAAATATATTTTCTTCTAGCTTCAGGCCCTATTATCTTTCAATCCATAAATTATTATCTTTCAATCCATAAATTATTATCTTTCAATCCATAAATTTGAAGCTCTTGATTTCTTTTGCATATTCTTGATGTTTGTCTCTAACTTTTTGCTGTGTAGATTTCAAATAACATTAAGAAAAATTTGGGGCCCCAATAAGGCCCTGAGTTTGGGGGGTCCCTAGCCATGGGAACCCAATTACCAATAGACGTGGCACCAATGGTGCCACGTCAGATTTTTAAATTTTTAAATTAAAAAATAATGATAAAATAAAAAAGTTTTTAATTCTTTTCTAAGATTTTTTATTTTCTTTTTCTTTTTCATTTTGGATTTTTTAATTAATTTTTTCTAGCTATCAGCAGGGGTTGGCTCCACACATTGGGAACAAAAAATGTGGAGGGTTGGAATTGTTTATAAAGGCCTTATTGAGGCCCTAGATTTTTCGTAACAAAGACTACCTTATTGCACAAGAAATTATGAAAAAATGACTAGTGTTTTGCCAATTCACTCAACTTCCTTGTATTGCAAGGTGATTTAGAATAAGCTTGATTCTAAATTTGCTTCTAAAATTTTTTCATGAGTGAACCTAACATCATATACTTGTGTACAGTCAAAAATCCTTTTTTTTATGTACCGCAAATATTAGACTTTAGGAAGACTCAAAATTTGCTAACCTTATTTTGCAAGAATGAAAAAAAATTGATTTTCTCACTTCAAACATTATAACCTTACAATCTACGCTGTTATATGAGCTGAATTTTCTTTCACACATTTCCTTACTTGTATATTATACTTTTATACGGTTAAGTTTCAAAAAAAATTCATATTTTGAATTTTAAATAAAAAATAAAAAATGGCAGTTTCGGTCTTATTTTTTCTCTCATTACAAAAAAAGACGCTTTCTTGACTAAGCACTATGATTGTCCTGAGTCATTTTGGACAGTCCATAATGATTCACGATAGTCATAATGACCAAGATGAGACATTATGAACTGTTCAAAATGACTCACGGCAGTCATAGTGCTTAGCCAAGAAAGCGTCATTTTTTGTAGTGTCTACAACACCCGTTGGGCTTTAGGGGTTAAAGTAATGAAAGATATTGGTGGAATTGGTGGCATAATCTCTTGTTTTGTATACACTTGGAGATACCTGTCCTATCAGCCTATCAAATAATCGCCATATCAATTGAAGTTGCTATTATTAAATTTATAAATATTTTATCGGTTAAGATTTTAAAATAAAAAATACATCAGAGAATTGTAAACAAGTAGAAAGTAAGTTTTTTTTTTGTTTCCAAGGCCAAAAATTCAAAACTCGTTTTTCATTCTCAATAAAAAAGACATGCTGTAGCTGGAAAACCAAAAATTGAGTTCTCTAAAAGAAACGTGCCAATTTGAGGCCTTGAGGCCATTATCAAACTTCATCTAAATACCGGTACAATCATTTTAACAAAAACAGCTTCATTGGGATAATATATATATAAGGACAAGATTACAATATCAACACTTCTACTTGATCTCTTACTTCATTCCCCGTTTTCATAAATTTTTGAGGTTGTAAATTTTGGCCTCTTGGCCTTTTGACCTCTTGGCCTTTTGGCCTTTTGACCTCAAAACTTTTAGGCAAGGAAGAAAAGTCTCCATTTTATTCGTGAGTGCTTGAGGACAACTTTGACTTCTTACCATAGGCAAACGACGAGTTTGCTAGAAAAAACATCTTGAAAAAGAGGCTAAAAATTTATCAGAAATAGTTTTTCAAAAACAAAACTACTTTCCAAAGGAATAACAGGTTTCAAGAAAATTTCAAAAAGGTAAAATCAACATTTCAAAACATGTTAATTATTTATCTTAGATGTGATGAAGCTATATATATTGAAATTTTGATACAAACTAAGTTAGGGTATGTTCACGCTTAGTCTTAGGAAAGGTATTAGTAATATGACTGTAGTATAAAGAAGTGTTTTTTTTTGGCGATTTGGAGCAGAAAAGCACCAATTTTTTGATTGGCACCAAGTCTATAGAAAAAAAAACATGATGATTTGGATGAAATCACCAAAAAGTTTCAAATTTAAGAAAAAACTTGGATGAAATTGCCAATTTGTGGTTGAAAACCAAGTTATAGACATGTATTATGTCCTAATGTGATATTTTGTATCCAATATGTGGATGACTGCTGAAATTTGGAGCACCACTATAACATTTTAAATTGCCACTTTGACGCTTCTTAAAAAATGATAAAAAAAAACCCTGGTATCTAAAGGTGTGTCCAAATATGTCTAATTTTTCATTGCTACGACCCCTCCTAAGACCAAGTGTGAACATACCATTACCCCCAAGTTCTTGCCCTCTTGGTATTAAACGGGCTTTAGACCCGATTCAGACTAACGTGCGGCCGAAAATTTCTCAAATGTAATTGGTTGAAATTTGGGTTTTCTCCGCTATTGGATTCAGACTACAAGTTTGTCTGGCACTTACATCCATCTTCACCACCGTGGGGACCATCGTATATAGCCACGTCAAGGGGCAAGATAGTGAAGATTTGGGACTTGCTCCAAGGGTGATACCAAACTTGTTTGACAAAGGCACACTCTTGCATAACATGCGATTACACGGAAAAGTTTCTATCCAACAAAACATCGGACTGGGTGCAGATTTCATGTCTCTGCCGGTTGCTAGTCTGAACAGGGCCTTAGATGCATGCATTTGGGGGTGCGTGTCACTCTACTAGTAGAAGAGTAAAAATAGGGTACCCTGACTGGAGGCATGAGCAAGTGCATTGAAGGCTGAAAGCATTAATGGAGCATAGCCACAAGGCTGAAGGCATTGATGGAAGTGTGAGAACTATTTGGCCGGAATCATTTGGAAAGGATTTAATCATTTGAGGGAAGAGGGAGGGGCGAGGAGAGATGACATGCCGTTTTGTGGGTCAAGGTAGAAAGTAAGTTTTAGCTTTTTCACCACCTAGAAAAAAATGTAAGAGTTTAAATATTTATTATCAGTCGATTGAATTTGAGAATTTTTGAATTCACATTTGGATTCAAAGACTCTAATTTAATCCAGCATTAGAAAAGAGGATACTACTAAACAATGTCAAAATAAAGGGTAAATTATCACTTTTATTTTGGTTTATAAAAAATTCTAAGATTTTGATACCTTGGTCCCACATAATAGCATGTCATCTAACCCCAATCAAGAGAAAGTCATTTACCCTTTAAGGACCACAAGCTCAAAATTTGAGCACACAGTTTTTTTGACTTGGTTATTTATTCATGCATTTTTTCAAATTTTGTGTTAGTTTTAGGGAATTGAGATGTGCACGCCAAGGGTTGATGTATGTACATCCCCTTAGGGGATAAATTTTAGATTTCTACCAACAAAAAGCTAAATTTTAGAATTTAGAATTCAAATTTGGACTTAGAGACCATGATTTAGTCTAGAACTTGAAAAAAAGTTGCAATTGAACAACACTCAATGAAAAAGCTTATCTTTTTTTACAAACAAAGGCAAAGGTAACATTTTTCCCCCTAGCTAAGTTTTTTCATTGGGTGTTGTTCAATTGCAACTTTTTTTCAAGTTCTAGACTAAATCATGGTCTCTAAGTCCAAATTTGAATTCAAAATTCTCAAATTTAGCTTTATGATGGTAGAAATCTAAAATTTACCCTTGGGGTGTGCTCATATCAACCCCAATGTGCACATATCAATTCCGTAATTTTAAAACCTTTTTACAATACATATATCATTTCAAATGTTTGTAATTCAAAAAGTATAAGTAATATTCACCTTAACAATTAACTAAAATTAGCTACCCAATTGTGACACCAAATTCTCATTCAAGGCTCTCTGGCTTAAATTACAAAAAAGAAGTCATTCATAATTGTAAGATGCTTAAAAATTTGAAAAGGTTATAGGATAAGGTCAAAGGTTCTAATTCCAGTCAGGCTCTAATTTTGATCAACTCTAAGAACATCTAACATTTTACAAGAAATATCTATTATTGTCATTGATGAGCTAGGTAGGATTAGCAATATGCTAAGCCTGCTAAGCCTGCTAAGCCTGCCTAACTCATCAATGACAATAATAAATATTTCTTGTGGAATGTCAAATGTTCCTAAAGCTGATGGAAATTAGAACCTCTTACCTTACAATGCTACGTTGTGTTCTTGAATTGCGAACTTCCCAGAATGCACGTTTGAGGCACAGTAACATGTGCATTGAACACAAATCTACAAGTGGACTAATCAACTTATTGTAATTTGTTGTGTGTTTGATTTTTTAAAAATTACAACATAAGTACATGTATTATACATACTCTTGCAATTAAATCACCAATTTTAAAACGCACTATTGGAAATTGGATTGGATTGATTTTCGTCTGTTTCACTTCAATAATTTTTTGCTTCACATTCATGATGCTGCTAAAAATCAACATTGGCTGCTATCCAAAGCGTGAAAACTTGAAGCCAAAGAATTTCGTATGAATAGAATTTGGTGTTAACATGTTCCACATATAAGGGAGTATATTTAGCTTGAGAAGAATAAAAAAACCTCCTTAATAAAAAAATTGAGGTTTGAAAGAAACAACATTAGACTGTTTTAACTTCTCAATCTTAGTGAGGGATGTTTTTTCCTTAGCAAAGTTTAATTTTTTTATTGCTACAAACATACACGAAGCAAATTTCCACGTATGGAAGTAATTCAATAACTTTCACTGTAACAAACTGTTAAGATTGGAAAAAGGCGTTAAGAGATTGTTTCAATCCTTTGATATAATTAGAGATTGTTCAACCTTATGAGGGTCAAAACGCCCCATAAGAAAAACTGTTTGTAGTGACATATCTGATTGACTACAATGTTCAAATTGACAAAAGTTTGACAAAATATATCCAAATAAACAAAAAAGTGTCCAAATCAAGGTGTCCTAATTGACTAAAAATGTCCAAATTGACACTCCTCCCTTTTAGACCATGGTGCAAATGAATTTTAAAGAAACACATCTCAATCTCAAAAGGCCATAACATGGGATAGAGTTTAGACGACATTCTTGTGGGAAAAAAGTTGAATCTTGATACGAGTAAGATTACATTGTTTTTTGAGATTAAATTATCTTGTGCTAGTGTAAATGTATCTAGTTCAAGTACAAAATCTTGTACAAAATACAAAAGAAGAACAAGTAATAACAAGAGGGAATGTTTGAATTCATTAAGAGAAAGATGAGAAAGAAATAACTAACATATAGAAAGTTTATTGAGCTCCATTAGTAGTTGCTTTTCATATCCCCTCTCCTTATTCAACCAAAGCCAAATTTTCACTTACTTCCTTTGGTTGTTGCCTCTATTCATACTAGATTCAACCACTTCAATTGTTAAAAAAATCTAAAAGCCACCTCTATATAAACACTATAAGCAACTAACTAACACACTAATTTTGTTTATTTGATTGCCACAACGTTTAAAACCATATAAACATATATGACAAGAATTGACATTACACTAGAATCACATGAATCTATTGTAGGGAATTGATACATGTACCACACCTTTTTGACTACTCTATCACACCTACTATATATGACCAATATTTATAATATTACAGTAGATGTGAATCACAAATAGAACATCACTGATTTGAAAATATAACATGACATAGAAGTTGCAACTTTGTTTAACTTTTATAGCTCTAAATCCCGCTTATAATACCAATACAAATATCTAAACTTAACTTGACATGATTTAGATATTTTAATTGTTATTATGTGCAAGATTTGGTTCACACATACTATAATATCATAAATAGTGTCATATATAATAGGTGTGGTAGAATAGTGTGGTACATATATCAATTCCCTCCATTGTATGGTTTCAACATGGGAACTACGTGAAAGGAGGCCGGCTTTTAGCCAGTTTCAAAATTCAAACGGGGGGTTTGGTTTGAGTTTCCATTGGTTCACGGTACACACCAACGGGCGAAGGTCACGGAGCAGGGGGAACTGGGCAAAGGAGGCCGCGGGCCATCGTCTGAATTTTCGCCGCACGTTAGGGGTACGACGCCGGCGGCTGTCCCGGCAGGGCGGAAGAGCAGCGGAACAACGCTTAACTTAGCCGCTGGGGGGCTGCGGGAGTGCCATCGAGTGCCGGCACCCACCAGACGGACGCAGATTAAAAACGGCCAGGCCGCGGCAGCAGCGCGGCTGCTTTTCTCACAGCATTAGCCGCAGTGACGACTGACCCAGGGGAGAGAGAGAGAGCGAGCTAGTGACGCAGCAGCCTGCTCGCTCTGGTGCTGGTGCTGGTGCTGGTGCCCGTCGGACGACGCAGAGAATTCACATGGCGGCCTTGGTGATGATGCTGCGATCCTGGTGCCAGCCAGCCGGACGTTGCGCCATGGCCGAGCCCTGGCTTGCTCTGCCTCCGCATGCGTCGCCATGGCTGCTATTGGCCTACCTTAGCCTAGCCTAGCTTAGCTAGCCTTTCTCGCACCGTGCGCCTCGACTAGCCTACCCAGATTCTGGCATCCCCTTTTATTTTATTTGATTTTAATTCGTTAGCTGCCGTTTGGTCTCCCCTTCCGTTGTCGCCAGCCATTGTTGCGATCTCCCTTTGCAAAGTTTCCGATTGCACGCCCTTCTCTCTCGTCTGTCTGGCTCTCCACCTTCGTCGTCCCGCTTCGTCTGTCCCCTTCCCTTCCATTGCGGCTCAATTCTCGATTGCCCCAGAAGCCCCAGATCTCCCTTCCTCTCCTCTCTTCGCTTCTTCCCCTATTTCTATGCTTGGGTTCCTCGTCCCGCCTGCCACCATTGTGGCCAGATCTACCTTGTCTTCGTTGCTATTCCCCCTTGTCTGAGATCTCAGTCCGCTGCGCTACTCGATGTGTTCACGCGACAGGCGCGGGGGGTCACTGGATTTGAGCTTCAAGTTGTGGTCGAGATGATGACTGTAGTAGATGGGCACACAATGTGGTTACAGGGAAAATGTGAACCTTTGAATGGACGAAAGATGGTGCTCGCTTTCATGCGGTCGTGCCGGTGGGGCAACGAAGTGAAGAAGCTGCTGTGGTAGTCCAGTGGCCAGGATAAAGGGAGAAGATGAAGTCGGATATTGCGCTCGACCATGCTGTGTTCCAGCTTACGCCATCACGCAACAGGTTCGGGTTTTGTTCTGTTCTCTCTTCGCATCTCGCAACGTATCCTTCTAGTGATCTAGGTTGTCCTCTTTGCACACAATGCCTACTGCAATGCCACCGCAGTCTTTCTAGTAATTAACTAGGTTCAGTAGAGCTCACCAACCCTAAACCTGTTTCATAGTCTCGGCTGCGTAGATTGTGTTGATGCAGCAGTTCTTACTGAGCTCGCAGTTTAGTTAGAAAGACGTGTGCGCTAATAATATTTTGGGGGCTGCTCAGGTGTGAGCTCGTAGTAGTCTGCGGAGAGGAGACAGAACGGCTGGCTTCTGGTTTACTGAAACCTTTCCTAGTTCACTTGAAAGCTGCGGAAGACCAGTACGCCACTGGGACAAAAGAAATCAAGTTAAGGCCTCCTCCTGGCTATGGATACGGGACCAAACCAGAGACGTCGGCGTGGTTCACCAAGGGAACTATTGAAAGGTAGAAACACTGCTTGGAGATCTAGGTGCCCATGGTTTTCTTGCAGGTTTCATGGCCTTGCGGTATTGCTGGTATCACTCAGATATATGTTTAAAAACCCTTTGCTTTCATTCCTCCCTGGGATTAGCACTTGAACGACAATATTTGAAATATGAGCTGGTTTTGTTGGCTGAATTGAAGTGTGGCGTTAGTAGTAACGTGTGGAGAAGCGTGTTTTGTTCTCACTTGCGGGATTGATGTTTAGGTTTGTCCGGTTTGTAAGTACCCCGGAGGTACTTGAGCGCGTCGGTACTGTGGAGGCTGAGCTTGTCCAGTTAAACGGAGCCATTAGAGAACATGCAATTGAGTCTACTAAGGTATGCTGCTCTTACAATTGACTCTTGATAGATCAATCTCTCACGTAACCTAGCTTTTCTCTTAAACCTCAACAGATATACAGCTTCTACTGTCCCTAAATGTGTGATTGTGTGGCATGTAGGGTGAGGTTTCGCAGCCCAGCGTTGTATCTGCTACACCATCAGGAGGTTGTTACCTGGAACCTGAAGGATCTGGCTAGCCTTGAAAACCCTTTTACCGAGACTCATTTTTTATGCTTGGCCTTCAAACTTAGTCGGTGAAGTGACAAGTCAGGGTTTCCTTTGTGTAGTCAGATTGCAGTTAATTTGTGAAGAGGTTTTGTTGGAGCTGAGAACGCGATTCTAGAGTTTTTTTCTTCTAGATTGAATGAAGAGAGCACTTACAGTAATTTTTGGGGCTGGTGCAGCTAGCAGCATTTTGTTAACCACCACGACAGACCAAGCACCCACACCAACCCCGGTAACTCTTCAAGTCTAACCCCCTCGAGCAGATTACTGTCGTTTTGTATAGCAAGCCGCACTTTTTTACTATGTTACGCGTCTGTTCTGCTGTAAATGCTACCTCACCTTCTTTGTTTCGTGTACAGTCAAGGCAGAACTCTCTCGACGGAGCTGAGAATCCGGTACCTGATGACAATGCCAGGTACATTTAAATATATTGTCATATTTAACGGTAACATTTGCTAGGTGTTACGTTGGCGTTATTCGAGTGAAACTTTTTAAGTGGCAGTAACTCCAGTTGAGCATTCTTTGGAGCTCATTTTCATCAACCAGTATTTCTTAAACATCTGCCACTGATGAATTCACTGACCGGCATGGCAGACGCCGTGTATTGCGAGCTATGGAAGCTCGGAAGATGCTGTTGCACAAGGAACAAGGTATGGCGTTTGCACGGGCGACTGCGGCAGGCTTTGATTTGCAGAAGATGGAGCATTTACTGGTGTTTGCAGATTGCTTTGGTTCAAATCGCTTGGGGTATTATTTCTAAATCATTTCGTTCTCAGCTAGAATGTAGCTAATCTGTTTCCCTTCAACGACAGTAGCTAATGTCACGCCATCATTTATTTGGACTCTGCAATAATACAAATGCTGGTGGAGTCTACAGGGGTGAGATGGCTATATTTGGCTGAACAGTCTGGTCCTAGAATCTGATCCACAATTGCTGGTTGCCTGTGACAGCGACGCGTGTGTGATGTACACCAGCATATTTAAGAAGAGCAAGGAGTCAGGTCTGTGGAATGAAAATGAGTGGCCTTTATCCGACACTACAAGTCTTCGTAATGTTCCTACGAGCCCTGAGTTGAGACCTCGAGAGTCCGATTTGTGGTCGGATATGCATAGCGAGACAGGGGAGTTCAGATTAGACGAACTGAGAGACGATGCGAGTGTGAGATCCCACAGCAATTACCACAGTGAGGATTTGTCACTGCGGGGGTATGGTGGGGGCGACATGCTTAGAAAGCGAAACCCTCTTGAACATACGTTAAGCCCTAATAGAGGCAAGGACTTCAGTGGTGATTTTTCACGGTCAAGGGGAGGGTCAGACCAAGCGAATTGGGACGAAGGCTCGAAAGTGTCTCAGAGTCAAGAGCCGGTTGGGAGGGCCTATGCTGACGAAAGCCTGTCCTGGAATGCTCGCAAGTTACCTTCACTCAGCTCAGACGCTATGTTTACCGACAACGTGAACGAATCTGGAAATGAACCTGGGCGAGGGCAACGTCAACGTCGAGCATGGGGTCCTCCTCCGCAGTACTTAGTCCACCAAATTCCTGTCGGTGGTGGAGTGAAGGCAAAGAGCGGTCCTTTGTTATACGGGAGCGATGAATATCCTGTGCAAGGGACTCCTACTGCAGAAACGGCTCCTTCTCATAGGGTTGTGGAGAGTCTTCCAAGCTGGGTAGGCCAATCTGATCAGCCGTGGCGTCCTGGCTCAACGGAGCCTAGTGGCCACGGACTTCCCCGTTTATTGGTACCCAAAATGCAAGCAAATGGAGCTGCTGGGAATGGGCATGTGCAATCAGCTGAGCCTGTTGTGAAGCCGCCAGAAGCCAACGGCAACGTCCTGCCTTCTCCGGCAATATCATGGCAAGAGCATAAGAGAAGGCATGGAATAGGAATGCATGAAAAGACTGAAATTCCTGCACCTGGTTTAATCAATGTTAGCAATTCAGCGTTTGCCAGACGAGATGAAGAAGGTCGACCAATCGGAGGGAAAGGTGGCGATCGCCCTCAAAATAAGCCTGTGGTTCGCAGGGCCTCGTCACCGAGACGTCGCTCGTCTTCCCCGATGCGAAGGGTGCAAGTGGGACGGAATAGTATGCGGCGATCTGGAGTCATGATAATGAAGAGTGTCAATTATGCTTCTACAAAACCAGCCAGCAATGTGCATGATGTTTCTAAGGAGTCGGAGCTCAGTGACGAGGACATTGATGATGTTACTGGAGGGCGAAATGCTGCCGCTCCACAACAAGGTCAGTCTGGCCAGATTTGAAACCTCAGATCATGTGACAGACCTTACAGCGCTTCAAACTTTCTTCAGTGTTTTGCTTTTCACTATAAAGAAACCTGATCCCGGTAGCATGACGTCTTTAGCAGGAACTGTTTCAATTATATATCATCAAATGAATGACTGTGCTGTAACGCAACAGTACCTGTCCAGCTAGTCTCCTTTCCGACCTCGAACCACACATACACTGTTGGCATGTTCGGGGTTTTTCCTATATGGATTGGCGTTGTGATTTATAGGACTGGTTAGAAGGAATCGATCAAAGTTCTAAGGTCCCACATTTGCTGATTTTTGAGGCGTGCTGCTTTCTCCACTGCTGCAGGAAACGAGAAACCAGGGCTTGGTTGGAGAGATGGGCTTCGAGTGGACACTGGTCCAAACTCCCTTTCATATCAACCGCACGAAGGCTATCCAGATCTGAGCCCCAGTCGAGCATCATCCGGGTGGAACACGCCTGTAGACTATGCATCGGATTATCATGAATATGGCAATGATCGTGCACCCGGAGGACATGCTGGGATTTTGTTGTCACCCAAAGAACCTAAGGGACGATTCTATGAACAATATCGTGAAAAGAGAGATGCTAAGCTGCGAGATGAATCGGAGTCCAAGAAAGCTGAGAAAGATGCCAAGTTGAAGTCGATGCAAGAAATTTTAGAGCATCGGAAAGCAGAAATGGCTGCTCGTAGAGGAAGGCCTACGGGGAAACACAGCTCGGATGGAGAGGCTCAAATTCTTGCAGAGAAATTAAGAAACTCGAAGACCGACACGCTGAAGATCAAGAAGCACAAGGTATGGCGTTAGCTTGTAACTAAGCTTCATGTACTTCGACAAACATGCTCCCTTTTATAGCATTGTGAATTGTCTTACGTCTTACCTCTTAGCCTGCGTCTGGATCGGTCATGGAGTTCTCACAGGCTATTAGACCCGTTTTGAGTCAGGGTTGCCATTTGCTGTTGACATCAGTTGTTATTTTAGCAGCTGAGGTTCAGTTGATAAACGAAGAGGTGTTCAGAACTATGAAAATAACTATGATCTATCATCCTGACCTCTTTTTTTGTGATATGCAACCAATTCCTGCAGTGGTTTCTGATGTGAGCTTTTGAAAGTGTACCTGACTAATATTGAGGGGTTTCCAATTGTCAATGCCATGTTTATGAACGTTATATTTGGGCTTTTGAATCTGAAGATGATAAGCTCCGTGGTGTGCCTGCTTTAGGATGACGACGAGGCTAAACGGCTTGAGGAGATTGCAAACCAGCGGCGAGGGAGAATTGCAGCTCGAAGTAGTCCGAGTCCTCCCTCAGGCGGAACGGCTCCTGCTGGCTCCACTACCACAACACCAAAGGCTTTGGAAAAGCAGTACCAGGCATCCACCACACCCACCGCACTACCGACGATGATTCCCACTCCATCACTAACTCCAAAAGTCAAGCCTGCTGCTGCTCGGAGGTTATCACCTCCAAAGAAGGCCTCTGCTGGAGTGTATCGAGGAATAGTGGGCTCCCCGGCAGCCCCTGCTTCAAAATTGGTGCGAGCCAGCCAAAGGCGGCCGCATTCTGCCCCTCCCAACAAAGAGGTCGAGAACCCCTTGAGTAGGTCGGTGCCATCGTTGGCAGAGCTCCGAAAAGAGAACACAAAGCCTTCCTTAGTCAGAAACAGCACGTACAACGAGCGGCCTCGCAGCACTGGCACTAAGCTCCCTGGTATGCGCGCTGCCGCGGCTCCTTTGGAACCCAACGCGAGCAGGATCGGTTCGAAGGCAGCTTCAAACGATGAGAAGAAGCGCCGTGCTGCTACTCGGAAGAGTACCATCGGTGTGACAGAGTCAGTACCAGATATGCTTTTGGCCCTCAAGGTCGCCAAGGGTCCTCCAATAGCAGATGTCAAGCCTAATAGACGCCTTTCACTCTCATCCGCCACAAACGGAGACTCCAAGCCTTTTCTTCGAAAAGGACGCGGAATTGGACCAGGATCCGGACCCAACGTTCGCAAGTCCAAGGTCGCTGCAGCTCCCGAGCCTTCGAAGGCTTCTGAAGAAGAGGCTGAGAAGAGCGTTTCCGACTCTGAACATGAACCTGTGAAGGGGACAGATGTTGCTGAACAGGATGCAAGAGACTCAGTCTCTTCGACTGAAGAGGATAAAGAAAGCAGTGTACGTCCAGATTCCACTCAGGCTTCGCAATCCTCAAATGCAGAGGCACCGGTCACGCGCCCTGGTACTCCCACCCAGAGTTTGTCTTTGATTCTAAATGACGACGACAACTCGATCAGGCCTGAGGAGTGGCAAGAGCCTGAGAGCCAAGCAGGGGATTTCAAAAGGGGGGACCATGCGGACGTGTTGGCAGAAAGCTCCCTTTCATCAACGTCGAGACGTTTCTTGGACGAGGCTCCAGGTGAAATCCCGGTGGTGACGAATACGGGTGCGGTAACGCCGTCGCAACGGTCGTCTCCTATACACTCTATTCCTTTGAGGTCCTTGTCGCCGAAAGGCTCTGGAGCTCTGGAGCAGTACATTGTCCCTCGGGCAGCAGCACCTGGTGACGTGCGTCACGATGCTGTTCCTGTTGCGGACGCTTTTTCTGTTCTCGAGCTGCCCGGGGCTCCTGGTTCTCCGGCTATGGGTCCGGCTCTACCTCAGCTCCAGCTCTCTCATTCTCCTGAAGACCTGTCAAGTTCGAGGCTTCGTAAGAAGTGGCTTAGCCCCCCTCAGAAGGTCGTAGCCCCGCCTCCTGTCAAGGAATCCTCACGAGGCTTGAAAAGGTTGCTGAAGTTCGGTTTGAAGAAGAAGGATAAGAGCAGCGCTGCGTCCACGACGAGTGACAGTCCTTCTGACATCGACGATGACGTGGATTTCTCCATTGATCGTGTCGGACGCAGTGAGGAGCTGACTCATATTGGTGCCAAGAGCCTTGCGTCTCGCATTCCTGGCAAGGCTTCTGGTTTAATGGGGCCTCCTGCCATTCCTGAAGACTCTGCAACCGAAGGCGATGCTGGTGTCCGTCTAGTATCCAGTAAGCAACGTTTTTTGCACATACTCGTCCGGTTTCCCTTCTGTAACTGGAGTCAATTGTGTTTGTTAGCGTGTTTGAATGTGTTTATGTCCGTGTAGTGAAGATATTTAGTTGATGTGAATGCTCTGTTCTAACTTGTACCCTGTTGATGGTGCAGTACCGTTTGTAAGGAGCTCAATACCCACTGCACCAGCTCATTTTAAGACACGGGATGAGCACGTCGGTGGGAGCAGCCTGTTGAAAGGTACTACTACCTTTGAAATGTTTACCTCTCACTTCTCAGCTCTAGAGTTTTTGAGATTTTTGTTTTTTTGTTGATGTTGGTGACCATTTTCTGATTCAGTAATCCCTGTTGATGCAGCTCCTCGGTCCTTCTTCTCATTATCATCTTTTCGGAGTAAATCAAAGCAGGGATGATACACAGAAGATTCCACTACTGGGCAGGCGGGCGATGTTGTAGCGTACATAAAGGAAAGCCCATGGTTCATGTACCTCATGTAGTTTTCTGCTTAGCCGTGGCATTTTTAAGTATTTCTTCGCCAAGCAGGTTGTGACTCACGCAGGCATACAGTCTATTGAGAGTACGACTTGAACGTCTCATAGTTTGGAAGGGATGCTCCTGCTGCTGCAATCCCTTTAAGAGGGTCCACATTGACATTGGTGAGGTCAATCTGACTTCATACTTGAACGCACATGTTTTTTATGACTTGTGTATTTCTCTAATTTTGTGTAGAGAATGAGTTAGCATTGATACCAGGATTTTATAGAATGTAAATCACGGCTCTCAGCCTAAGTTTTCTGTAGTTCCGTTGCTTTTTCTAGTCCCCTAGAAGGGACTTGAGAGTTTCTGTTTACAATCGCTTACACTCAAACTTCTTACCAGCTTGTTTGTCTGTTGAGGTGTTACTTCAGTTTGGGTTTGCTCACATGTGGTCATCACACACCAGCTTCATCTGAATATAATTCTGATTTTTAATAGCCACGTACCGATAGACGCAATTATAATATTTTCTCTCTAATATTAGTCCCTCAACGTCCTGTCAAATAAAGGACATTTTTCAACCACCACTGCCATGTATTAGAATCACTTCGTACATATATTGCAAGTACACTATGTGTGCTACTCTAAGGTGGAAGCACCCATTGCCAGCAATGTTCCATACCCAACCAGCAGGGTGTGCTATTTCCATCACGAGTAAGGGTAGGTGCTTTGAAATGTTTTATTGTCCTTTTCAAGGTTGGGGCCACTTAAGTCATGTCACATGTCTCAAAGTGAGGTAAGAAGCAATGAGCTAAAAATAGTTTGGTTAGTCTCAACATTGGTAATGGGTTTGGAACACTCTTTATTTCCAAAATTTGCAGTAATTTCAATTTTGCAAGTAAAATTGTGAAAATTTTGTAATCCCAATATTTCTTATCTTCCCACATAGGAAAAAAATGTGTTACCGCAAACTCTTTATAATTTTTTACAGAACCAGTTAAGTTGTTGGATATGGGTACTTCCACCTTACCTCCTTTTTCAAAATGGTATCTTTCCACATTGCACATCCTCTTTAAACCATTATGTGCACCTAGGAGTGATAAAGTTCCATATGTTTTACAAAGAAGAAGTATTTTAAGAGATATATATATATAGATATAGTTAGTCGATTGTATGTCCTTGCATTCTTTAGGACTAACCTTATTTGAGATCTCTAAGTCCAACTCTGAAATTGAAAATTTCAAGCTTGATCTTCTAATGACAAATTTTCTGAATTCATGCATTTCTCATTATTTATACAATGGTGTGAATAGGTTTTGGAGGATTAAAAAGTACCGTATTGAAATAGATGGAGGTAAGGTCACAAGCAGTGGTAATAAATCTGGCTAAAATTTGCAAAATTTCTATCTTAAATTTGATTGCCCTAAAATTATATAGCAAAAACACAGAGAAATTTTTATAAAGTAGTCAAAGTCTTAAGATGCAAAATTGCCTTTGAGATGAGGTGCAATTTGACGTGTTACCCTGTCGTTAATGGGACCTCAGATTAAGACAACTTGAGTAGCCATCAATTGATTTTGATTTCCCCCCACCTAACTATAATGCACAATGTAAATGCACTTTTTATTCACTTGCCCTCCCTCAAATGACTCCTTGTGGTTATTGTGTCATGGTAGGGTTTGGCGCTTGTAGGTATGTACTAAATAGTCTTTGGGCTATACACTTTGTAAATGTCCAAGTTTAGTTTTATAACTAATAAAATAAAACAACAGTTGAAGATTGATGTTAGACATCACCAATCCACATAATTGAAGAATATATGAACTAAACTTAAAGGTTGCCATTTAAAACCTAATAAGCTGCATGCATATAGCCAAAAGTTCTTAGGCAAGAAAAAACTTGTAGACAAAATACTAAACTAAAGGAGAAAGTATTGCTACATACCCACTACTAAAATTCAAGGTGGGTAGCAAAAAATTCAACCTACAACCCATGTCTTTGGCAGATAAAAACTGAAATTAATAGGGCTGGTCAAAAGTATCCTAAATACATGTCTAAATTGACTCTAATGCTTGGTTGCATTTCCAAGTTTTATTTGATAGAAGTACTAATTGAGATCAAACTTTCCAAATTAATGTAATTTTTTTTATTGTTTGCATTTTTCTAGATTTTTTTGGTGGATTGATGGAAGGAAGAGCTTAGAACTCCATATTTGATGAATATGGAGTTGTCAATTACATATGGAGTTGTTAATTACATATGAAGTTGTCAATTACATATGGAGTGTATCTAGACATTACATTGGTCAAGATACACTCCATATGTAACAACTCCATATTCATTGAATATGGGGTTTTAGACTATTAATATGAATATATTGTGTTTGAAATCTCTTTAGTACAATTGTTGGTATTCACAAAACATTTGGAGGGTACATGAATTCAAACTACATGTACTTGCTTGCATTTAACTCCTAAATGTCCAAGGGTATTTTTCTTATTTTTGGAAGGCATTTTTGAACTTTTTGAATTGTCCTTGTAATATCATTATTAAACATTTAAACAAAATCGTAACCTTTGAATCTTGAACTTCTAGGCTTCTAGATGGTTTTACCCAAAAAAACCCAAAATGACCCCGTGGATTCTAGGATATTTGTGATTGAATGGTGATGAGTATAGATTTTTTTGCTTTTTTTGGAGTCACCCGAGACTTCTAATGCAAATTGGCAACTTTTGGATACAAAATTGGAAAGTAGCCATTTTGGATGCTTTAGTGTTTATTATTGTTACTTCAAAACTAATGACCCCCCTTCCAAATCCATGACCATAGTTTCACATAAGAGCTTGCAACGCAGCTATCAAAGTGCAAACACTTGATACAAAGAAATTTTGTAGCTTCAATAATTGACAAAAAACCAATTTGAATGAAAGAAAGTTCAACAATGAATGATTCCTAATTTCTATAACAAAGGTATTCCAATTGAAATTAGTCCAAAAGCACTTTTAGATTTTGTTTGTCAAAATTTCAATAAAAGGACCCTTACTACCCAAGGGAGTATCCAAAGGAAATCTAGTCACCTTTTGCTCAACTTGATGCCCATCTTTTCAATGTGGTAACTTCTAATAAGCTCTGAGACACTATTCACAACACTATTCACAACACTTCACAACACTATTCACAACACTATTCACAACACTTCACAACACTATTCACAACACTATTCACGACACTATTCATGACACTTTTCATGACACAAAATGTGTGGGGGATTGATATGTCTACCACACCCTTTCAGCTATTCTACCACACCCTAGGGTAAATTTTAGATTTCTACCATCAAGTAGTTGAATTTGAGAATTTGGAATTCAAATCTGGACTTAGAGACGTTGGTTTTGTCTAGGACCTTAAAAAAAGGTTGTAATTGAACAACACCCAATGAAAAAGCTTAGCTAAGGAGAAAAGTATTACCTTTACTTTTGTTTATAAAAAGATAAGCTTTTTCAATGGGTGTTGTTCAATTACAACCTTTATACGATTCTAGACTAAGTCATGATCTCTAAGTCCAAATATGAATTCTAAATTCTCAAATTCAGCTTTTTGATTGTAGAAATCTAAAAGTTACCCCGGGGTGTGGTAGAATAGCTGAAAGGGTGTGGTAGACATATCAATCCCCAATGTATGCTTGTGGTTAACCTTCCACTAAAAACAATTGGAATAAGATATGCAAGAAGTTGAATTTAAACGGTGAAGCTAACTTTAGCGCACAACTTTTCCAAGTTAAAAAAAAAAAAAAAAAAACATGTGGTTTAAGCAAGGTTTAAAGTTTCTTGAAGTTTTTTGGGCACCAAAATCTGGTGCCTTGGGCATTTAGGGGTTAATACAAATTGATCTAAAGAATCCTTAATTATAATCCATGCATTATACAAGTGTGTAGTACACACAAACATAAAAGGGAATGACTAGGGAGACACCCCCCCAGTTGCTAGGGAGACACCCGTATAGCCCAACCTATTAACTCCTAAAGGACCATGGCCTTTATTTTGTCAAAAAACACTCAAAACTGCCGCTTCTATGGCAAAGAGTAAAAAGGTTTGAAAATTAATCTTTTTTCATATTTGATCGTAGGATCTTGTACTAGACTAGTATAGGAGTGTGTCGTACAAAACTCAAGAACTCTGACCACACAGATTGCAAGATATTTGCGGTTAAAGTGTAAAAAATAGCTTTTTTGCACCTTGTCTAACAAGATTATTTGACTTTGAACTATTTAACTTAAAATTTTTGCACCATAGAGTTTGGAAATCTAATTTTGCATGGTGGGAAGTTGAGTTGGTAATCTTGGGAAAAAACAAAAACAAAAAATAATTAATTTTCATTCTTTAAAAAAAACATTAGATAGAAGAAGGTATGAGATTGAACAAAAACTTAAATTGCTAATAACCCTGCACTGGAATTGAAACGCAATAATTCCAATGGTGAGATTGTTCTAGAAAGCAAACTTTACACTCTCAAACAATTTTCATTGAAAAAATGTTATACTTGCATTTAAAAATGAAGTTTATAAGTTATTTTTTCAAGAAGATGCTTGAATTGCCCAAAAAACAAGATTGTCCATAACTTTCTCATAACTAGTCCAAATGGAATGAATCAAAGCTTCAAATGTAGACAAACATATTCCATAGTGTGACATGGAATTTGTTTTTGGAAAGACAAAATAATTATTATTTTTACATGAAGAGGTTTGTTTTTGTTTAAATGGAATAATGAGGATTTCATTTTTGTAAGTACATAATTATTAAACTTTTTGTCATACATTCAATTTGAACAAAATATCACGTCCTTTCAAATTTAAAGGGACAATCAAAAAATGGTTAATCTCTTATAATGTTTACAATGAATGAAAGTGGAGTGGGTTTAATGGTTTTTAATTGAATTGGTAACAGCTGCAGGTAGTGGTTCATTTATTTTCTTTTAACGGCCAACCAAACTTATTTGAATATATATATATATATATATATATATATATATATATATATATATATACTGGTATGCAATGTACTACAATGGCTTTATTAAAAATATTTTGTGTTGCAAAAAGACAATTACTAAACGTTTTGTCATATCTCTTACAAATTTTTTTCAAATTTTGTTATTTGTACCCTAACATTTTCTAGAAATTCATGTTTTACATTTTTGAAATAATAAAAAATAAACCCCATGTCACACTACGGTAATCTATGAGAAAAAAAATTCAAGTTTTTATAAGAATTTTTTTTGTTGGCATCAATAGGAATAAAAATTAGATTCCCCAAAAGCTAACGTGTTTTCCTATCATCAAAATCAGGACAAAAATTGAGGCCATAGGTACCTGCCCAAAATCCCAATTGTTTGTTGAACAAACAAGTGGTCCTTTAGGGGTTAAATTTGAGATTATTATTACGTTAGAAAATTAAATAAAATTAAAAAAATGTTTTAGCGCACATCTGCATCTACAAATGTTGCAAACATATAACAAACATGTCTCATTTGTGACATGGTCAAGAGCTAAACTATGTGTTCCCTTCATTTTTAAGTTTGACTCTTGACCATGTCTCAAATGAGACATATTTGTTGCATATTTGCGACGCTTGCAGATGCGGATGTGCGCTAAAATATTGTTTTGATTTTATTTCATATCTCAACGTAATAATAATCTCAAATTTAATAAAGTGGGATACAGGGGTGTCTCCCTAACAACTGGGGGGTGTCTCCTTAGTCGCCTCCACATAAAATTGCCCTTTTAATCCCCTCACACATAATATGCAAAATAATTGGAACATGGTGTTACAAGCCTTGGAGTTCACACATGCAACTATGGGGCAAGGTTTGGGGAGAACCGGCAATTAGTGTAGTGGCAACCGGTTGAAATTGCAAAAAACCTAGTTAAAACTTGAAACATCAGCTAAAAAACCGGTCCATTTTCCAAAAAAATCTAAATATAGTACTTTTACAACAGAAATTTAGAAAGTTTACATAAAATAACCAATCCATGTTAGTGAAAATCCGGTTGTAACGGGACATTGCCAAATTTCAACCGGTGAAGCTAAAATTTCTCCCCGAACCCTACTGTGGGGCACCAAAAGTGGCGCAGAGTCCACCGGGGCACCTTGAAACATTGTCAAACACTGAGTAATTATAAAAACAATGCTACAATCATGGCAATCGACAAAAATAAAGTTCCAAGATTGTTGAGGGAGTTATATGGAGGAGAGGGTCAGAGGGGGAACCCATAATTAACCCCTAAATGGCCAAGGCACCCAATTTGGGTGTTTGTAAAGCTTTGAAGAAAAATAAAATCTTATCAAATCACTATTTTTGGTATTTTCTATTGAACACAAGTTTGTTTTGAAGTCTACTTTCAGTATCAAAAATCTGATTTTGAAAATGAATGTTCATGATTTTTCTATTCAAGATTTTGTACAAGGGTGTCCACTGCAATCTTGAGTTTTCTAGTGTTGGAAGATCTTGAAAATAAGCCTCAAATACACTAGAGCTTGGAGAAAAATCCACATTAGGAATCCATTTAAAAAATATACAAGAGTAGATTTTGAAAGTCGCAAATTGGTTGAGGTTAAATGTGTAATGACCTTAAACCTCATATTTTTTTGATGACCAACTTTTTGGGTTTGACATGTGAAATGAGGATTAGAAAACTTCAAGTCACTTTTGTAGTTTTAACACCCTCATGTTCAAACCTTATAATCTTTCAAACTATAAGTGATATTGTTGTGTTTTCTTTTTCCATGTGATCTCTAACATGTCAAGTTGAAATTTGTATGGTTATAGTTAAAAAAAACTTAATGAGATTTATGAAAAGGTTGGTTGATTGTTCACTTTCTTGAAAATGCCAAGAAGTTCAACAAGGCCTTGGGCATTTAGGGGTTAAGTTAATTCAAGATCATTAAACCCTTGAAGGATAGGGAAACAATTTTGCAATGCCAGCACAAGACAAAAACTTTCCCACAATGTTGCAATTTTTCACAAAAGTAAACCAAGTGCAACTATTTGCATAGGAACAATGCATTTATAAATGAAAAAGAGTATAATTTTCTTGTGAATTTTATTTTGTTGTTGTGCATGTGGAGATACTATGTGTATATTTGTCGAAAAACCCCTCTTGAGGAAAAAACCGGATCGTCCGGAGACATGTACTATTTATATTTGTTGCCTTTCCTTGTTTTGCTGTTACAATGTTGATCTTTTTCAGACCGTTGATAGAGCATGATTGAATACGATCCAATTCTTAAAATTATATCTAGTAACTAGTAACATAAAAGTGCAACTTCTATTTGTAATAATAACTCTTGCATTCTTGCCAAGTCAAGGATGTTACTCTTCATAACCAAGGCTTTAAACATGGATTTCAACAAAAACGGACTATTCCATGAAAGACAAATCTTGAATTTTGATTTTGAGAAAAACAAAATCCCCATTTTGTAGATGTAACAATAAATCTTTCTCATATATAGTCTAACAAAGTGAGAAACCCACAATATTTACAAAATGGACTATGTTCTTTTTTTAAACTAAATTTTTTACCTTCATTTTTCATGAAATTTCAATTATTATGAAATTCACTGTTGTAAGCTCACTCTAAGCTTTGAGGTGCTTTACAATTTAATTTAATTTTTACTACTCAAGGCATCTCCATCAGTGCCCTCCTAGGATCAGTCTAACACTAGCTAGAAGTGGTTGAAAAGGGCCGGGAGCCCTTCAAAACTCTCTCAAGACACTTTATCCTAGTGTGTGTAGCAATGGCCCTTCAAAACATGATTCATCACTATTCATCTTAAGTTTAGTGAGTTTTTATCCTCTACTTTCCTTGTTAAATGATCAAATGATTATTTATTAGGCATGTGGAAGTGCAAGACCACCTTTTTGAAGAGCATGGGTGGAGATCAAGGAGCTTGAGGGCCCTTCAAAAATAGATGGAAACCTTTGAACGTGCCAATTGTGGCAAGCACCAATGGAGATGCTCTAAGGTTGACATACCTTTCTCTAACCGACCCCCAAAACTGACCTCATTGTTAGAGGTTTTTACCACTCACAATGAACCCAAAGTGGAGCAATGAACTCAACTTGCACAAGCAAATCCTACCACATGTTATTTTCAAAGCTGGTTTGGGAGGGTTGGGATTGGCACTGTCAAGTGCCATTATAGGAACACATCCAAGCAGCTTTAACCCTTAAGCGCCCTAGTGATGGGATCTTGCCATTAGGGATAGTAACTTGATCTCACTTTTTTTTTCAATTTGTATGGTGAAAATAATTGTGGTTGGTCCCCATCAGCAGAGAAGGTAGTCCTTTTTCAAATCCTACAGTCACTTTTTCTGGATGTAAATTTCCAAGCTTTGGTGGCCATTAAATCCCCCATTTTCTCCTAAATCCTAAAACAACTCAAGGCGCTCAAGGGTTAAGGTTAATCTCGAGTTGCTTTTAGAGTCCCTATGAATTGTAACTTTGCCCTTTAGTATAAAATACTCTACAGTAAATTTTTCCACAAAAATGACTTTCCATGATAGCTTGTTAAAAGACTGATCCTATAGATTTTTTCTTGAATTTTCCAAGACCTCATGGTGCTCCAAACCTTTAACCCCTAAATGCCTAAGGCACCCAATTTGGGTGTTTGCAAAACTTTGAAGACAAATAAAATCCTATCAAATCACTATTTTTGGTATTTTCTTTTTAACACAAGTTTGTTTTGAAGTCTACTTTCAGTATCAAAAATCTGATTTTGAAAATGAATGTTCATGATTTTTCTATTCAAGATTTTGTACAAGGGTGCCCACTGCAATCTTGAGTTTTCTAGTGTTGGAGGATCTTGAAAATGAGCCTCAAATACACTAGAGCTTGGAGAAAATCCGCATTAGAAATCCGTTTAAAAAATACAAGAGTAGATTTTGAAAACCGTAAATTGGTTGAGGTTAAACACATAATGACCTTAAACCTCATATTTTTTTGATGACCAACTTTTTAGATTTGACATGTGAAATGAGGATTAGAAGACTTCAAGTCACTTTTACACTTTCAACACCCTCATGTTCAAATATTATAATCTTTCAAATTATAAGTGATATTATTGTGTTTTGTTTTTTCTATATAATCTCTAACATGGCAAGTTGAAATTTGTACGGTCATAGTTAAAAAAATCTTGATGAGATTTATGAAAAGCTTGATTGATTGTTCACTTTCCTAAAAATGCCAAGAAGTTTAGAAAAGCCTTGAGCATTTAGGGATTAAACGTTGGGATATGGGTATGCCTACCTTAACCTCCAGCTTCCCATAGATATACATCATCATAACTCCACCAAGAGCTAAGGTAGACATCCCTAAATCTAACCCTTGCTCTAATCCCATCCCTTTGTCCATGTGTGGATTTTACCCTTGGAATCTAGGTGTGTCATAGATCCCCTATATTGTGGGACCTGAAACATAGGGAACCTATGACACCTAGATTCCAAGAGTAAAATTCCCACATGGCGTACAAAGAGACGGGATTAGAACAGGGGTCAAATTTAGGAACGTCTACTTATGCCAACATTGGTGGATGCCAACGTTTAATTTCCTAACAAATTTTCGCCTAAATCTTACTTGGAAATTGTCCTAGCGACTAGTACACTAAGAAATTTGAGTGACAATTTGGATGAAATCGCCAGATCCTTCTTGCAACAGATTCCCAATTTGCCAAATTTTGGATGAACGTAGCTTACATTAGTAAATTTTTGAATGAACTCTTGAATATCATTTAGTCGTTACAATTTTAGCCAACTTTTCCTTACCTGCCTGCATTCTAGGGTGCAGGTCGCTCTACTTTGACAAAAACAAAATTGCTCCTTGACAAAAACAAAAATTAAACCCTGGTGAATGCAAGAGCGACAGCAGCGGCGGCAACATTAGCAGCAGCGGCAGCGGCCAGCCTGCCCCATACCTTTCTCTTTCCTCTACCACTTCGCTTTTCTGATTCCTGCCAATTTCCTTGCGCTGCTTTGCGTAGCGAGCGAGCCGCGACGGACGGGACGGGACGGACGAAGGCCTGCCCCAGTCATCAAGTGATTCTGTTGCTCTTGTGAACGCTGCTGCACCAGCTCTGCCCCCTGGTTGCTTGCCCACCCACCCTCCCTCTCTCTCTCTCTAGGTCTTCCACAACTCTGCCTGCTTTGCTCTGCTCTCCCTCGTCGCCCCTGCCTCCTCCCCAGCGCCAGATTCTCACGCCATCCCTTCCTCCACTTGGTGCCGGCCTCCCCTCTTCCTCAGCCACCCTCTCTCTCTCCACCTCTCTCTCTCCATCTCTCTCTCTGTTTCTTTTCTCTCGCAGGGTTCATTGCTCTCGGCGCGCTTTTCCCGATTGCCGATCGTCCGCTTGTGTGGGTGATGTGGGCGTCTGCGTTCGTCAAGCTGTCTGTTGAATGGTACGATTGCCGCGAATTGGGTTTCCGGCACTGTGCCACTTGGGCGCACTTGGGCATCGCCAATTAGGTTGCGCGGTAGTGGGACTGCCCGTCCTTTTGGCGTAGCTCACACTTAGCTTGCCGTTGTGATTGTGGAGCTTCATGGAGTTTGCAGATTGAGTGTTTCCGAAGGTACCTCTAGGTCGTGGATCCTTGGCGTGGGTGGGCCGGGAGCGTGTTCGTGGAGGGGTTATGACAATCACGGCATTCTCTGAGTGACCCAGGATACTCGGTAGAAGGCGTTTGGTTTCGGTAGAAGCACCAGCCGGCACAATGGATGTGAGCGCCATCCAGGAGGCGTTTGATCGCGTGTCCAAGAAGCAAAAGCTCTGTTACACAAAGACGCAGGATGTGATCGACCGAACTCTTCACGAGGTCGAGGCAGCTGCCGAGAATTTGACTGGAATCGTGGATTGGAAACCCGAAGTTCGCAAGGGTGTTCTCACAGACCTGCAACTCAAATTGACTGAAATTGCGCCCTCAAGCCAAGTGAGAATCAATTCGTCCAGGAGCTCACGTTTGCAGTTCGTTTTCTCGAGTGTCATTGTCCGACGAGTCCTGCTCAGGAGATACCACCCCCTTGAAGTACACATTTTGCTACATTCTTTCCACTGAACATACAATTGGTGTCTCCTGAGCAGCACTCTATACCAGTTTTCACCATCTTAGCAAGCACGTCAGTAGCCTGATGGCCTTTGATATCGTCGCATTTGCTTGTGCTGGGTCTTCAGGGGCATGTCATTTTGAGACTCTGGGTGATCGTCCTAGGGTTCCATTTTTTTGCTTTACTTTGACGTATGCAGTTACCTTTGAGAACAGCTGCCCTGACTTGATGGTACTCTCCAGGTCCTAGCTGCCCAAAAGGAGCTCAATACAACTGTGAGCAAATACGGTAAACTGCTGGATAAAGCGTTCAACCCAGACATCGCCAAAGCGCACCGGGAAGTTGAATTTGATAACCACTTGATCAATCAGATCATAGGTCAGCATTTCTACCGACTGGGGCTGTTTGAATTGGGCGATTGTTTTGTGAACGAGTCACAAGAGCTGGACGCTGAGGCGTTGAAGGCTCCTCTCTACGAAATGTATCAAAATTTGGAACATCTTCGGTCGAAGAATCTGGAGCCAGCATTGAATTGGGCAAGGAAGAATCGACAGTCTTTGGAGGCCAAGGTACGCATCAAAAACAGCTGACATCGAATTCTCCTTGTTGCAGCTGACGCTGGCCGCATATAATTTCTGCACAAATTTCTCAGTTTTTTTCTGTGTTCATGATCACGCAGGGCTCGTCGCTAGAGTTTCAATTACATCAACTGCAGTTTGTTCATGTGCTGCGAGTCAAAGGCCGCACTGAAGCTCTGGAGTATGCGAAATTGTCCTTCACTGCGTTTGCTGCTCAGCACATGCCTGACATCCAAAGGCTGATGGCGTGTCTGCTCTGGGCTAACCGATTGGAATCCTCGCCTTACAAAGACCTTCTCTCTCCATCTCACTGGGATGTCGTCGCCTTGCAATTCTCAAGGGAGTGCTGTAATCTGTTGGGTCAGGCTTACGAAAGCCCTCTTAATGTCACTCTCTCCGCGGGTGCCCAAGCCCTGTCGCCATTACTGAAGTTCGCAACCGTCATGTCTTCCAAAAAGCAGGTAAAGTTCACGGCTCTTCGCTCCTACTTGTCCATTTTGCTCTTGGGATTACCTTGTGTGCAGCTTTTGCTAGTTCCAAGTCTGGAGGTGGATTATTCTCAAGGCTGTTCTTGTAGCGGAGCTGATGGAAAAAGTTGCTGGAGCTTGTGCAGGAGTGGGCAGCGCTGAAGCAGATGCCCATTGAAATTGAGCTGGATAAGGCATTCCAGTTCCACTCCGTGTTTGCATGCCCCGTGTCGCGCGAGCAGAGCACAGCGGAGAACCCTCCGATGCTCATGCGGTGTGGCCATGTGCTGTGCAAGCAATCCATCCAAAAGCTGACAAAGAGCAATTCAAGGAATTTCAAATGTCCATATTGTCCCTTGGAGACGACCGCTTCTCAATGTCGGCAAATCTATTTCTGAGGCCCTGGAATTTGGGGCTGGGTGGTATTGTGTTGAGGCTGTTCTAGATGTTGCACAGGGGTCACGTCGACAGGGTGGGTGCAACAACATTGCCAGAATTCTACTTCAAAATTGCTGTACAGAAGGTTCCAGAAGGTTCCATTGGGTTCAATCGTTAGCTGAGCATTTGTTGTATGTATAGCTCTGTTGATGCACGATGTGTACATTTGGTGCGGAGAGTGCTTTACTGTATTTCCATGTCGCAGAGC
The DNA here is from genome assembly GCA_963920765.1 of Ulota crispa. Lineage (NCBI taxonomy): Eukaryota > Viridiplantae > Streptophyta > Bryopsida > Orthotrichales > Orthotrichaceae > Ulota > Ulota crispa. Next base: position 13,906,692 of record OY987242.1, read on the forward strand.
TCACGACTGACTGCATCGGGAATTGCTTTGTGTCTATTTGATCAAGTGCTTGGAAATACCAAATGTTTTAAAGGATCCTTATTGGCTTGGATTCATGTTAGTGGCCGCAACTCTATTTTGTAATCAAATATCTTTTTCAGAAGTACGTGAATTACACGTACTTTGACTGCACGAAAGCAGGGTGTACTGTACATTTGCTGGATTTTTGTGCTCTTTATTTGCTTAAAAACTACAGTACTGAGGTTAGGTTCGTTACTTGAAAGATTCAGCTACGTGTTGAGATTGCAACAATTGCTGTTCTTCCGTGAACAGTGACAAGTGTACGCTTGCTTGCCTCTTGCTGAAGGTTACGAGTCTAATATTGTAGAATGTTGTCTTTGGCTATTTATTATGGAAAATGTTTTGACTTGCTTAACCCCTCAAGGATCAAAGTGGTTGTTTCAACAGCCATTTGAGAACTCGGGTACGGTCATATGGAGTCAATTTTATTGGATATTCTCAAAATTATTGCACAAGGTGTAAATATGTATCTCCAAGTGGAAATGTAATTTTTTCCCCAATCAGAGGCCTAGTTCAAAAGTTATGTTGTCCAATTTCTTTTGGGCAACTTGGGTAGTTTGGGCATCTTTGGAGAATCTTATGCTAAAACCCTCATTAATTTTTGAAATTTGGCAAGTATGTAACTAAAAAAACATGGTGTATAGTTGTCAAAAAAAAATTGGGCTTTCACATCACATTTTGAAGGTAGTCAAACTTTGTTAACTATGTTTTAGTAGTTTCAAGAAAAACACTCTCTAACTTCAAGCCCTATTATCTTTCAATCTATAAGTCCAAAGCTCTTGAAACTTTTTTCACATATTCCAAATACTTGTCTTTAACTTTTTGCTATTTGGACTTCCTCATTGTACAAGATATCATAAAAGAATGACCAATGTATTGCCAATTCACTTAACCTCCTTGCATTGCAAGTTGATTTAGAATAAGCTAGATTCTATATTTGCATCCAAATTTTTTCATGAGTGAGCCTAACACAATATACTTGGGAGTGGTCAAAAGGATCAAATTTGCATAGAGCAAAAACTTTACTCTAGGAAGGCTCAAAATTTGCTGACCTTATTTTGTAGGAATGAAAAAAAGTTGTTTTTCTTACTTCAAACATTTTACAATCCGTGGGACAATCTCAATATCATCTCAATATAGGCAAGTTTCATACATACACTTCAAGAAAAAGGGCCATTTTTTACTAAGGACTTTGATTACAAAACAGACTAAGACAGCTACACTTTCATGATTAGTATTTATGACCACATGTAGTCATAAATAATTTAATTATGACTACCCGGAGTCATAATTAAATTATTTATGATGAAATGAAATTATTCAATCATAAATTAATTAATTATGACTACATGTGGTCATAATTACTAGTCACAACTCACAAAAGTGTAATTGTCTTAGTGTTTTGGTAGTCAAAATCCTTAATAAAAAATGGCCCTTTTTCTTGTAGTGATATGGTCAAAAAAACATTTATGATCAATGAAGTACTGATGAAATGTTTGGTACTTTTACTTTAATAATGATCAAATCTTGTTTGAAGCATACATTGTCTTGTAGAGTATTATTTGCCTCCAATTTTTTCAACAAATGCCTTAATTGTAGTTAATTCTTTTATCCCTTTGGCTCAATGAGTCTATTTTCACTACCTAGTGATTAGCATCATCAATATTGATATTAAAAATGTAATTTAAAGAAGCTTGTTTTTAGATCTTGTTGACATTCTTTTGTAAAGTTAAGTATAGTATAACAACACACCATTAAACCAATCCTTCATTATTTAAACTACTATAGGAGCCCTTTTTTTTGTTGATAAAAAAAATGGAGAAAAAAAAGCTTCTTTTAGAGATTCTTTTCTCTTAGTGCTAAATTAAATCTATTTTGACATGCATGCTTTAACAAGAAGAAGAAAATATAAATTACTCAAATGGTCTAGTAGCCAATGTTCAATATTGTAATTCTAGAAGAAATCCATTATGTTTAGATAGTTTTTTTACAATCATTCTAATGCAATTTGTTCCAATTTGGATGAGATTTGTCCAACTTTGCATTACTTGCATCAACAATCATGCAAAAAGATGCTATTTAACAATGGATTTTCTTCTAACACAAGAAAGTTAATAAAAACAGACAATGTACATTTAAAAATTTGACTTCCAGCATTTTATTTTTGAGCTATAATGATTTTTCGTGCTTTTTATCTTGCTAATTTTTCTGTGCAAGCATAATGAGCTTGAGTGTGCAATCGCTATGTTATACAAGTAAAATAATAATTTAAGCCTTGAAATGGTCTTTGGTTTATTATTTTATTTAAAATAAAAAATGTTTTTCTATGAATTTTGAATACTACGATAGTGTGCTAGCAAGGCAAGAATTTCATATGCATTGTTTAGGTTTTCATCTTGGGTAAAAAAAAAATTTCGGGTAAAAAAAATGGTTCAATTGACAAGTAGTTTTGAATTCTAAAAACATACCAACTCTCACAGATTTTTTTGTTGTTATTTTACCTTGCAGGTTTTAGGAAAGACAAAAAGAAAATTCTATGCTCAAGCTTCTATGGTAAATAAAAATTCAAAAGAAAATTCGTTCAATGACAATACCAATATTTGAAACCCTAAGAAAACCCTTCTCACATTGTTGTAGATGTAGTTTGTAACAACACTTATGCCTTGGTGCTCTTGTTCTAGTTGTGGCAACATATAGTAGCAAAAATACAAAAAGAACTTCCATTATTGGAAAATCTCATGAGAATAGGTTCTTTTTAATTGTAGAATATGTGCTCTTTCTAGAATATTCATGTTTACAATTGTATGAAATTGAAGAGTGGGCTCCAAGCTATGCTAAGAATGCTCAATTGCACAAGGCTAAATAAACTACACTAATATCACCATAGAATGTGGACCATGGTCTTTTTGACATGTACTACTAGTTCTTACCTTACTCAATTTTCTCTAAATTAAAATTCTTCAAAACAACACTATTGCTAAGTGGTTCAAAAGTACATACAAGCTTTATTTAGCGGCGCAAGCTTTCGGGTTGTGAACTTGAGTATGATTATGATTTGGAACACCGTACATGCATAGTAACTTGTGAACCCGCAATTATCATTCACTTCTTGTAGTAATTTTAGTGTTGCAAATCCATTTAACCCCTAAAGGACCATGGCCTTTATTTTGTCAAAAAACACTCAAAATTGCCACTTCTATGGCAAAAGGTAAAAAAGTTTGAAAATTGGTCTTTTTGCATATTTGACCATAGGATCTTCTCTAGAGTTGTATAGGAATATGTCATTCAAAATTTAAAAATTTTGACCACACAGTTTGCAAGATATTTGTGTTTAAATTGTAAAAAACAAGCTTTTTTGCACCTTGCACGACTAGATTATTTGACTTTGAACCTTTTTAACTTAAATTTTTTTGCACCATGGAGTTTTGAGGTGTATTTTTTTTGTGGTGGGGGAATTGAGTTGAGAATCTTTAGAAAAAAACCAAAACAAAAAATACTTAATTTTCATTCTTAAAAAAAACATTAAATAGAAGAAGGTTTTAGATTGACCAAAATCTTACATTGTTAATAACCTTGCAATGAAACTGAATCACAATAATCCCAATGGTGAGATTGTTCTAGCAAGCAATCTTCACCCTTTCCAATAGTTTTTTTTTGCAAAAATGTTAGATTTGCATTCAAAAATGAAGTTTATAAGTTATTTTTTCAAAGCGAAACCACACCTACCTGCAAACATAAACTCCTCATAACTTTCATCTCATCTATCAAAATTGAATGATTCAAAGCTCCCCACGTCTATATAAGTCTAAAGAACCTATTTCAAATTTTTATTTGAAAAAAATGAAAATTTTAAAGAAGTTTTTGGCTGCCCTCAAACACCAATTTTCATAAATTCATGCATAACTTCTTCATCAAATGTTGGAATGAAGAAAAAATTAGATGCCCACGTAGATCTTTGAATTCCTCACCTTCAATAAAAGTTTGAGAATATCACAAAAAGTAGATTAGCCATAGGTACATGCCCAAAATCCCATTTGTTCCCCGAGGGGACTTTGGTCCTTTAGGGGTTAAGATGTTCATGCATATTTATGTTGCCATTTGCACTTTTGACAATGTTAAGACTTGATTCTACAGTAGAACTTATGGCAAACTCCCATGTTGATCCTTAAATGCAAAACAACTCAACAACAAGCAAGTTTGTAATGTGGAATTGTTTGTCGTTTTTGGGATTTCTCATTCCTGGCTAGCATGGAAGGAACATAATGTAAACAACCCTTGGGGCATCTGTAATGGTCACCCGGGGAAAAGCCCTCTACCGGGAAAGAACAAGATTGTTTCACGAGACCATTCCTGTTTCTATTTTATTTCAATTGTCCACACCCCGATGCACAGCCGGTATGATTCTTTGCATATGAAAACTTGATCAATCGTTATCCAACACGTGGAAGCTTGGAACTGCTTTTTATAAATTTGAGCAATCAAGGCTTGTGGAAAAAGTAACAAGACCTTAGGAGGGACAGGCAAATCGTTGAAATCTATCGGTCTGACACCTCCGCGTACCGAGGCCGGGGAAGTGCAGGCGTTTTTGAAGGTCACATCGGAGCCCTAAAAAAATCCTAGCAATAATATAGTGCCGATGCCGAGAGCGATACCTGCTCCATTGGCAATGCCCTTATTATCTTAGTTTACACTATCTTGGTCCAAGTCAAGAATTAGTGTTGAATTAGACATGGCATCACTTTCTCGACGCATAACATTTAGTAGCCCAAAGAGAGGCTGCCTTTCCCTCTCTTCAGGTATCATCCACGAACTTCATCATGACACACACACAAAAAAAAGTTTTTTTTTTTTTGTTTTTTGTTTTTTTTCCTTCTTTTGACATGGCTGACTCCCACATCGATGTATGTGCACTAAACTGAGCCTCTCTTTCATAAACTCTTTGACAAATTCAACCATGTGTCCTCTTAGCTATTGATAGGTGCTGTAGAATATTCCACACTCTTTCATACAACAAAGATGAAAGAGTGTAAAATATTCCACACTCTTCATCTGAAGGGAGGGCAGGCATAATGAGCGCTACTGCATGTTATGTTTTCTGGCATAGAAAGGAAGTTTACCTCAACACGATAGTTGGGTTTAGCAAAGGCAGAATACCAACTATAGAATCTGTAGAAAAAACCAAAACAAGGTTTTGGAAATTTTTCTTTGCGCCCCAATACAAACCAAGCTAGAGAGTTGGGATCTGGCCTTGAACCGAGACTAGTAAAGTTGAGAGCTCGAAACATAGTATGCACCGCCCTAGAACTCCCTCCTTGCATCAGCTCCAAAATCCTACATCTGCATCCTGTTTATGCAGTTGGACATGCATGAGGAAAACCACGCAGTTACCTTAGAAAAATCATAATTACGGGGAAATGAATGACGCCAATTTAATCCTCGGAGGCGAGAGGGGACGAGAGGGAAGCATACAATCTGCGGGATCCAGCTCGGAGGAAGCGAGCCTGAAATAAATGTACAACGCGAAAGATGATTCAACGGCGCCAGCCGAGCCAATATGCTTACAGGCTCACGCCGTGTGCTACACTAGCATCAATCCGAGTGACTCAGCTAAGCTACATGAATGGGACCTCCAAGGCAAAACAATGCGGATTATCTAAGAGGCTTGCGGAAATCGCTAGAGAAATCGGTGCTGTGGCTCAGTGGGGGGCGATCAAACGGGTACGATGGCTGCGCCAAATCAATGCCGTAATTGGAGAGCCTATCGTGCCGGCTGAACTCGGCACTGCGACGTGACGACGGCTTGGGCTGATGCGTGGACGATGACCGATTCATATTATAGGGCTGGGTGGACGACACCTTCTGTCGCTCGTAGTTCAGCGACTGTGACAGAGCGTCCTTCTTCTTTCGGGACTTGTCCGCCGAGAAATGTTGGAAGACGTCCTCTTTCTTCGTCGACGTCTCCAGGCTCCCGCGCCGGTCCGTGCTCCGTCGCGGCCTGTCCTGATTGTGTGACGCAGTCAGAAAGTCGTCGTGGCCGCGTCGGCCCAGATTGTACGACTGGTGCATGGACTCGCCCTTTTGGGATCGCGACCTGTCGGCCTTGTATGCGGACGAGAGAATGTCGGTCGCTTTCCTGGAGCCTCTGTCCATGTTGTGCGACGACGACATGAAGTTCCTCGTCTGCGAGCGCCGCGTCGATGATGCTCGTTCAGGATTGAATGAGGTTTCGCTTGGGCGAGTTGGTCTCGATGATGATCGTGTGTCTGCGTTGTTGTTGTGTAGGAGCCATTCCCCTCGACTGAAAGAGTTTCGAGAGGTTGCTAGAGACGCGTTGGGACTAGCGGGGTCGCGGTGGGAGTCACGCACGGGAAAGGACGACCGCTTCTTCACTTTGGGCACCTGGTCGACCTCGTCGAATACGTGCTGCCTCGGCGTGCCCTGGTGGCGCACCTTGGCTTGGGCCGACTTCGTGGCTGCCATGTAGCTCCGCCGCGTACCCGAATGCGCATTGGCCGTCTCGCTGGTGTTGGAAACAGAGCACGGCGGCGAGGACGCCTCGGATTCCAGCGCGTCGTTGCTGCCGCGCAGCATCTGCCGCTGCTGCCGCTGAAGCTGGATCAAGCTGGATGTGATGGGCGAGGTGTACTTGGTGGTGTTCTCTGAGTGGCTTTTGTACAAGGCGTTGCCGGCTGGTTGCGACTGGGTGGGTGACCCGCCCCGGTAACTGTGCTGTGATTGGTGGTCGGACGCCACCTTGGAGGGCGAGTCATCTTGCACGTCCTTGAGAGGGCGAGTCTCCCATGGGCGAGCCGCCATCCATCGCTCCAACCAGCTCCATCCCCAGTGCGGCTTATCGCCTGCGTTGTCGAAATACACTTGCGAGGCGGCTCCATGACTGTCTGGCCTCCACTGCAACACCCAACCCATCCCCGGTCAGCGAACGGCCTCATATTACCCTCGAATTTCCCTGCAAAACCTTGGTACTAAATTCACCGCTATTTAGCCTACGAATGCCACCGGAGGGCTGGCATAGCAGAGAAGGACGGAGCTCATCGAAAGAATTATAGGATGGCAAAGACAACCACAGCGCCGTCTACCAGATCACATAGCACTTGTCCGATCACACTCCAGCATATCCTTCCAGAAGTGCCAATTCTTGAACGACATTTCTATCTCAAAATCACGTAGCCATATTCGCTGAAGTGGCCAAATCTTAAGGAGTTAGCACTTTTCCAGGCCCTCATCTAGATTCCCAGATATGAACCGTTCCTGGATTTTAGAGATAAAATTATGCCTTTCAATGTCAGTCTCGGTGTTCTGAAATATGCCATTTTAACGAATATGACCATTTCATTCCAGCATACGATCGATACGGGACCGGTTAGCATTCTGCACCTGACGACTATCCGCATAAGCTCGGGCTCTTTCGCGCTTCATTAGTCCCTCCTGCCTTTGCTGAAGCTTAGCTTGCAGGTCTTGTTTGGTTCGAGAGCTGGCGCACCATCCGAGCTGCGCAAGTCGGAACAACTTTTCTTGTTAGAACAGAATGAACCAAATGACCCGTTGGAAAGTATACCACTTGAGTTTATCGAACCAGTTCAAAATCAAATTTCAAAACTTTCAACCATATAACTTGATCAAATCTCACACAAAGCGCGGCTCTAGCAGCAATGGATTACACGAACGGACGAGTTTCCAGACACTGGTTGAACTGATGTGTAAAATACTACAATGCAGAATTTCGTAAAGGACCGCCGTTTATCTTGAAGTTTGAGTGTACAAGAGCGAGAACCTAGCGGTGCCTACCTCTGACTCGCGGAGCTGAGCCTCGATGAGGCGGCGATGGCTGATAGTGCGCTGCACAGCAAGGCCTTGCTGCGACATGCGGACGCGGCGAGCACGAACTCGAGCTTGAACCCTCACTAGCGCTTGCATGCATCGAAGAGTGATGGCGGCCTGCCTCCTCACTGTGTGCCCGCGTACAAGAGCTTGCAAGCGTACCAATCCTTTCAGTGCTCTCAAGGCCCTTCTTGCCTGTGTTGTTGGAATGTAGTTTAGTGTGATAGTACTAATTTTTTCTTTGTTTGATGTGCGCAATTCTGACAGTTTCCTAATGCTCTTCGATTCATACAAAACAATTGGAAATTCAGTAACTGTGCGACTGTGCAGGTTGAGGGGCGAACCAGGAACCCTCGGAAGGCGGTTTGGATGCGAATTGCCGCCCATTCCGCCACCACAAGGGAGTGCGAATTAGGTGACGCGCTCTCTGTGGAGGCCTCGTCATTTATCACCTGCACCTGCTCCATCTTGAACTCCTGGCTGTAGCTGGACATGACCGCTCCATGGGACGACAGGACCTCGTGTTGATCCGGATCTTGCTCGCTCTCGGTGCCGTGTCGCCACAGCGTCCATCGCTTGTGCCCTTTCTCATTCGATTTCTCACCTGGTTTCTTCTGCGAGACAGGCTGCAACCCACTCGTACGTCAGTGGGGATGAGGTTCAGCATTGGAGTCCCTGCCCCAAGGATCTCGGCACAGATCTGAAATAAAGCGAATTCGGAGCATCTGGACAGCCAAAAGGGATTGGACAAGGTATCAAAAGACCCACTAAATTGAAAGAGAGAGCGCTCGATCATTAGAAAGGATGTAGTGTGGTTCAGGAATCTCTGTCAGGGTTGAGAACCGAACGTCGCTACAATGTTGTGGCTTGGCAGGAATTCACAACAACAGGAGAACGGATGAAGACTCACAGGAACGGTATCGTCTTTCTCCGACTGGTGTGACCGTTCAGACGGTGTGTTTTCAGAGACAGCCTTCTCGGAGCCTGCGGTGGAGAGCCCTTTCGAATCCGTCGACAGTGCAATCCCAGATGGAGCAGGCGATACGACAACGACTCCTCCTCCTCCACCGCCACCACCGCTGCCGCGTTTGCCACTAATGAGAGACTTGAAAAACTTGCTAGACGCACCCATGCTTCTCCAGCTGCGTCCAGATTTGGCAGCGGTGGCGAGCAGACATGAGCTCCGAGCAGTGATCTCGGTGGAGCGCTCTCGAGTGAGTTCCGGACCAGAGCGGCTCGGGTCAAGGGACAGGCAACCACCACGCATGTAAACACAAGAAGCCGATTGGGCACAACCCGCACACAATCTGAATTGAATTCTAGGCTATGACGCGCCTGCAGATCCAGAAAGACCGAAACAAAAGCACAGGCGGGCGAAGGACGGATCCGGGGCGCATTGTGGCACGATCTAGGGAGACAGGGACGGTGCAACGACGGAGTACCGAGGCAGCAGGGCGACTGCGAGCAGAACGACAAGCCCTAGATCGTCAGAGCAGGCGTCGGAGCATCCCACACAACGATGACGACGACAAAGGAGGAGCGGGCAAGCGGGGTAGAGCGCGCCGGAGCTATAGCAAAGGCCGCAAGGCAAAGTTGAGGAAAAGGGAGAGAGAGAGAGTGTCCAAGCCTGGGAAGCGAAGGAACGAATCCAGCGACCTTCACGCCTGTGCCCGCGCCCGTCCCAGAATCCCATTGCCTGCACCAGCGAGCGTCGTCAGTGGAGGCTCCTCCTGGGGCGGGGCGGGGAGGCCAATTGCTTTATCAGGCCAGGCCGCCTGCCCGCTTTGGTCATCGTTTCAGGCTTTCCTTTCGCTGCCGCCGTCGCCTTTGCTATTCCTGTCCCTGGCCCTCCCGTAGTCCCGTTTTCTTCACCTGCTCCCCGACTTTCCCTGCCTCTCCTGGAAGGGTTCATATGTTCCTGAAGTCGCTGCATTCGCATTGATTCGCAGTAAGTTAACATCAGTTGACCACGATGCCGGAGAAGGCAGAGTTATGATCGTGAATGTTTTCCCACAGAAATGACTACGCTTTACTGTAGCGTTCGTTTTCCTGGCACGAGAGGCCCCGTCCAGCCGTGAGATAAGAATCTTTTATTTCCCTCTATCTGGTCTTGCGCCGGCCGATGCTGCCCGTCCAGTTCGGTATCCATTCCATGCTCGTCAGCGTCACTGGCAGTGTGTGCTGGGGCGTGCACGTGTGCCATGCGCACTGCTGAGTGCTGACTCCCCCCTCCAATGCTCCGTTTCTCTCTCGCTCTTGTACGGAGGGCCGCTTCACGCCATGACCGACCTAGGCGAGAGGCCGTAGAATTGAGTGGCGAAACTTTTTTGAGAGGATAGAGAAAGAGAATTGCGAAATCCACCACATTGTACCTTACTTAGGGCATCTCCACCGGTGTAGACTCTCTCAAAGTTTTTCATCTGATGTGCCTGAAGGCTCTCAATCTCCACTCATGCTTTTTGAAAAGGTTGCGTAACACTCCAAGACACCCCATAAACAAGTAATTGACCACTTATCTAGGGAAGTAGAGGATAAAGATCACTAAAGTTAGGGTGAATAGTACATGAATAGTGGCTTGCAGAGTGGCTTGCTAGACTTGCCAGATAAGAGTTTGAGAGGGTCTTGAGAGGGGTCTAGCTACTTTTCATCCACTTTGAGCGTGCCCGAGCCACCAGTGGAGATGCCCTTAGGAAATCCTTAAAGTCTTAAAGAAAAGAAGGGTAAATAGCATATTTATGGAATGACTATTTAACCCCTAAATGCTCAAGGTACCAAATTCTAGAGTAAAAATTACCAAAATTTGGTGCCTCAGGCATTTAGAGGTTAATGATGATGAAAAATGTGTCTTATTATTTTCTTTCTTTTTACCTTTTTTTATTCAGTTTTTTGTTCTTGTTTCTTTTCTTTGTCCATTCTTCTCTTTTTTATTACTTGGCTCAACGTCCATAACCTAAAGTATATATAGTCCTAGAATAATCATGTTTATCATCATCATCTTTAAAGTTTAAATGGTCATTCAACAAATACAAGGTTTTTCCTTCTTTTCTATAAGAATATCCTAGATATGGGATGTTGTGGTGGATTTAGCAGTTCCCTAAAAAAATGGGCTGAAAAGGGTTGAAAATAAGTAATAAAACCATGTTTTGTCAACCTTTGTGTGAAGTCTCCAAAAGCCAAGTCCAAAGTCTAAAATCCAAACTCTTGGTAATGAACTTTCACATACTCTTGACTTGAACAACTATAGTGCAAAGCCTCCAAAAGTCAAGCCCAAAATCCAAACCTCTAATCTCATGGCCAATATCTTATTAATTTTTTATTCTTTTATGAAAAAACAAATTGACACCCTTTTTTATCATACTTTGGGTCTCCATGTTTGCTCAACCCAAACTTTTTCAAGAGGTTGTTGCTTTGGTTAAATAAGTGATGCCATGTAGGGAGTTTAGAGGCATCATACTTTGGACTTTGGCCTCTAGTTTGAAGGGTGGAGAGGCCAAAATCTTGATTTTTTGCAATTTGATTGTTGAAAATTGACATTCTCTCAACCTTTAGTCTTGATGTGAAGTGCCCTAAGTGGCTCTTCACACTTGCTGAGCCAATCTGATTTTACAAGTCTTAGTTTAGCTCCAAATTTTAAAAAATGATAAACAAAAAGTATAATAAGAGCCAACATATAAAGGCACATGTCTAAGTTGAAGTCAACTCAATTCACAATTCATTTTGCCAATAAATTTTGATTAGGGTCCTAGTAGCAAGCCCTTGGACCTAATGGACAACTTAATTTTAGTTCAAAAAGCACATCCAAGCTTGGGTTAGTGCATTGTGGTGATCCATTTTTTTTGACTTGGGCCCAAGTATTGGCACTAAAAAATTGTCACATATGCATGTCATTAGGAGACCAACAATGCCAACCCTCAATATAAAGCCTTGGATTCCAATTAGTGGTCCAATTTAAGAGTATGAGCAATCACATTAATCCATCTTGGTGGTTCTCAAATTTAGTCAATAATTGGGCCCTAATGTGAAGTGGTCCTAAGGATGTTAATTAGAATGTTTTATGCAGAAACATGATTAAGACTTGGCTCCCGTATTAGTGTTCATGTTTACTATAATTATAACTTTTGGAATTTCTTGATGTTAAAACTCCCAAATCTACCAACCATTTATGCATTTCATAGCAAGCACAAATTGAGATAATATGAAACCATAAAATTCCAATTTTCAACCTCTTCATCAATCAAACTTCAAAGATTTAATGAGACCTTAGACTTGGAGCATACCATGAATTGTGTCTAAACTGGGTTCATATCTTGGGGCCACAATAGCTATAGAAGGCGATTCAAAACATTTGACAAAGTAAAGAATGTTTGTGCAAAAGGAAACTTAAAATAAATTGTGCTGAAGCACAATTGGAGCCATGTATTTATAAAGATCAAATTATTGGTTCAAAACAAAAGAGAATAATACTAGCCATTTTTGTTCACACTACACTGATAATGGTATTTAGTGTTGGCAACATTAATTACTAAACCCCAACATTAAATGTCAATAATCCTCGTAATGTTACCAACATTAAATGTCAATATATACACTATTTTTCAACTATAGTAATTTTTGTGATTTTTTTTACAAGTTTACATTTAGTGTTAGAACTTGGTTCATTTTTATTACAACAAATTTTTATTTATTTATTTATGAGTTAATATCTAAACAACTAACATAAATTTTCATTTTTACAATCAAGATCCTAGTCTACAAGGGGTTTAGGACAAGAAGAGGAGGCAAAAAAGAGTGATGTGCACAAAAAGAAGGCAACTCTAAATGCAAACTAGTTGAGATTTAGAGTGAGTGAAGTAAAAGTGCACATAGCACTATTGGTTACATAACACTAAATACCATTATTAATGTAGTGCTCCATTCTCAAAGCCATGAGGCGCTGGTGGACTTGGCTCAATGACTTTAGCCTTGGCACACCAATGAGATGATCATGAATTCAAACCCACTTTGGAGGGGGCGATTATCACTATATAGTACCCTCAAGAAAGACCAGGTACCACCCTCTCATAGCATTCAAAAAAGTTGGTATAACAAAGAACTTAATTGGCATTTTATCTTCAGATTTTTTGTATGTGATCCTCATGCAATCATGATCAAGCATACAAAATTTCAGTTATTAAAAACCAAAATCCTATTTTTGGTAAATAGTTTTGTGTCAAAAGCATGGTTTTCCAAGAAAGTTGATTAATAAACATCGGTGATGAATTTTTGAGATTTGATTGCGTATATATGTAGGAGACATCCATATGCACATCTTTCTTTCAAACAAACATTTCCAAAAAGTTTCAAAATTCCTTCTATACAGATTTTAATATTAAGGTGGTCATGACCAAATTTAGTAAACTATATATTTCTTCATGGAAATGAGTTTTTGGCAAAAAAAATATATCATCATGTTTAAAGGTACAAAGTCAATCACAATGTATGAGTCAAATAACAAAAACTAATTTCCATGAAGAAATATGTAGTTTACTAAATTTGGTCGTGATCACCCTAACATTAAAATCTCTATAGAAGGAATTTTGAAACTTTTTGGAATTTTTTTTTGCAAGAAAGATGTGCATATGGATGTCTCCTACATATTCATACAATCAAATCTCAAAAATTCATCACCAATGTTTATTAATCAACCTTCTTGTAAAACCATGATTTTGACACAAAACTATTTACCAAAAATAGGATTTTGGTTTTTATAACTGAAATTTTGTATGCTTGATCATGATTGCATGAGGATCACATACAAAAAATCTGAGGACAAAATGCCAATTAACCCATAAGCGCCTAGGCCATATTCACTCAAACCCATACCCTTGTGTACTTAGTCCAATAAAAGTATTACCTAAGTAGAGTCAAATAGCTTGAATTTTTTTAAAATGGTAGTAGACACATGCCTAAAGGTACATGAAAAAGTACAAGTCCTTTGACTTTACCATTAAGAAGAGGATAAGAGTCAAACGTGGACATTTTCCAAAACTGAGCGCCCCATTTTGAGGTCCTAGGGTGCTCACGGGTTAACCCTTAAACGACCATAGGGCATAGGTATTTACGCTGACGTATGATTGTCATTTGCTACCAATAAGAAATTTTAATTTGGAATCTCAAAGTGCTCACTAGAACCGCATTGATCTATTCTCCAACTTCTTTGTTGGTTTCAAATGTAGTAGAGGTGTGGATCCATTCCAAATACAAGAAAAATACCCCATATTATATTGGTCGGAGCGGCACGCTTAGACATTTAGGGGTTAAGTTCTTTGTTATACCAACTTTTTTGAATGCCATGAGAGGGTGGTACGTAGACTTTCTTGAGGGTGCTGTAGAGTGTACTACACTCAACCACAGTGGGGAATGGGAAGTCAAATGACCTTGTAGTCACATGGGTCTACTTCGGCCTAGCAAAGGCATTAACCCCTAAGCGCCCGGGCCAAATCCACCAAAATCAGGGTTTTTGGAGACCAACAACTTTGATGCATCATACCTCGGTCAATCGGATGATCCACAACAAATGACCATTGAAAATAGTAGAACACCTACTTAGAAAATGGCTTGCAAATTTTGGGAACAATTCACCGCGGGAGATGGGAGATTTTAACCTTTGATCAAACAACATGTGATGACAAATTTTCATTTTTTGGTAGGTAGTTGCTATTTGATGATTTTTACAAAATTCTATAAGCCCCAGATTCATCTCAAATTTTGTGAGCAGCAAGACCATATGTGAATGCTCACACTTGTAAATTATTGAAGATTGCACTTCTTTTTATGTCAAGTTTTAGGGCTTCAAATTGCTAATGCACAAAAAACAATGACCGCCACAATCAATGATAGTTGCCATAATAAGGGTCTAGAACATGCTTGAACCCTTGCCAACAACTTTCCCGCTACCACAAAGCTTACACAAGGAAGCTTGCATGGGATATTGATCAGTTACAACATGTAAAACGTTACTTGCTAAACTGCCCCCGTTGCCCCGTACAATGTTCCACCAAATCAAATTTCTTGCAGCGCTTATACAACAATTTAGCTTTCCTCACCATTACTCCATTGACATGGACAACTTGAATGCTTTCATAATTGTAATTTATAACAAGACCAAAAAATTAGATCTAGTGCCTCAAAACAAGGTTTTAAAATCTGAAGCAACCAGAATCTGGTCGCTGGGCGCTCAGGGGTTAATGATATTTTTTGAGGGTATTTTTATTTTGGGGTGTGTGAATTTGTTGATATGCTTTCTTATATTGACATGGCATTGCAACATTCTTGTAAGAACATACACGCTTCTGAACGAGAAAGTGATCTTCCATCCATACAAATTTCATGCACATTCACAAATGTAAGTAGCTTCATCAATTCCTTGGAACAAGAGGGTAGTTTGCACCACCCAAACAAAACTGAATAAATCGTGTATTTAAAAAACCCAAAAAACTTGCTCACGACAATGATGAAGAAAGTGTGATATTCCTTTAAGATTTCCCATTGATCAAGCAACATGCACCCTCAAATGGATGCAAGTGAGGAGAATTGGATAGAATCACGTAAGTTCATTCTTAAAATTAAATGTTGTTATAAGTTTCATCCAAAAATATTGGCTGATACAACATTTCTTTGGGAGAAATTCGGAAATTTCATCAATTCTTTATCTAGAATATATAGAGAGGTGAGGTAAGATTGTGGAATGTTTTTATTTTTCCTAAAGCGAGGTCTTAACCCCTTACTGCTGGAAGCAACAAATTTTGGTGTTAAAGATATTTGGAAACCTTGTTAAAGGCAGACATTTCGATGTTTTATAAACAAAAAAAATTTGGAGAAAACACCATATGCATTAATTTGGGAAAAATTGTATATTTTGGGATTTTCAAATTTTGAGGTGAAAGTTTTAGGAGGTCTCCTAAAACCTAACTTGCAGCGTTTTTTTTGTACATGTGTCCTCACCTAAGAGGAGGAATTTGCGAGGGAAAATATCTTAGTGGCTCAACTAAATCTGATACCTTCGAATCTAGTTTAACCCTTTAGTGCCCGGTTGACCACTTTTGGGTTGATTTTGGTACTCCATGGTTCTTGTCATCTTTGTTCTATTTAATTTACAAAAGCACATAACATAATGGAGTTGGGGGTTTAGTTTGTGTTCTTACTAGAACAAATTTCAAAGCAAGGCATAAAGAAACATGGTAGCATGCGTGTTTTACATATGAAGTTGGGAATCTCATACGGGTGTAACAAATGAAATACTAATTCAGTGCAATCATGACGTGACCCCAAAGCCCACATATTGCACCCAAAGTATCCGGTGCTAACTCTCTAGCAATTGTGCAAAAGATGCATGGTTTATTTAGAAGTTCTACATATAGCATATTTCAGCTACAACATTACGTATTCCATGAAATCTTAGGCTCCAAAAGTTTGCAATGCTAAATGTGGGACTTTATACCTCAAATGACACCCAATGTAGATGATATTGACCAATCGGATTTTGTGGACACATGTTCCATGCAAACTATATTCAACCATACATGTGTGGTCACGTTTGTATTCTTCCAATGCTCAATTTCACAAATCATGCCGTGAAATGCTTAGATTGACTCAAATTTTGTATTTTTTTAGAAGTACATTAACCTAGAATGGGAAATAGCCTCTAAGAATTTCACCACTATCAAAAGTTTCAATTGCATGATTGACACTAATTAGTTAGAGTGTCTCACGTTTTTGCACAACAAGTTTTTTTGGATCATCAAGCTTCTCACAATCCTCACATGGAATCGTTCCAATAGATCAAACTTTTTTTATATTCATGTTGCCAAAGTTTATAGCTTTGATATATTCGGTCCGATCTAATTTTAGAAACCCAAATTTTGTCCTTGAATGTGTTTTGTAGACCTTATAGTGGAAATTTGAGGTGCCCCCCAAATGGTGGACGGGCACTAAAGGGTTAAGGTAACTTTTGGGTTTAAGGTGGAGTACAAAGTGGGACACTTGTTTTTCCCAAATTAACAAATATGGTGTTAGAAGTTATGGCTTGGAGTTATTTTCAATGTTCAATTAGATGTCTTGCATATTACATTTCAAATTTATTTTTGGTAAAATTTAAATTGCAAGCATGCCTATTGCGCTCTAGAAAGTTTCATTAAAGTGCTTGTGACAAGCTACCACTTTGAAAAATGGGTAGCATGTTGAAAACATAGTCAAGCACTAGAATGAAGGGACCTCATTTGGTAAAATGGCACTCTTATAGTGAAAAACGGGTAGCATGTTGAAAACATAGTCAAGCACTAGAATGAAGGGACCTCATTTGGTAAAATGGCACTCTTATAGTTAAGTCCATTTCACCAATGAGATATTGTCAAGAATCTTTTAGCTCCCTTGGGCAAAGAGGAACTTTCTATTAAAAATGCATCATTTAATAAAATTCAAATACGTTTTTGCCCTAATTTCACTTGGAATGTTTTTGTTTTAGAAATTGGAATTCATCCATCATTGAATTCTATTTGTTTATAGTTGATTTTTGTTCAAAGATTGGAGCTAGAATTTCCCTTTGTATTGGGTGGTAGCTCTTTGACTTTTTTATTGCAAGCTCACATATGAAATTGTTGCCATGTATTTGGGAAGGAAATCATTAGTTTTGAAGAAGCAATGCAACAATAAACATTAAATCATCATAAGTTGTAATTTCCCAAATTTTGTACACAAAAAATTACCATTTTGACATAACAAGGTTTGGGTTGCTGCAAAAAAAGAGTATTAAATTCTATACTTCACACTCGATCACAAATATCTCAATATTTGGGTGGCCATGTTGAAATTTGTTTTGTCAACATCATCTCAAAACCTTGATGTTCTAGACCCTACAATTACAGTTTTGTTTCAATTTTCAATAATGACCTTACAAATACAGTCCAAAATTTTCCAAAATGCCTTCTTGAAAGGAGAGAATTAGTGTTGGGCATTTAGGGGTTAACCCTTAAATGCCCAAGGCACCACATTTTGGTGTCGACAGTATTTTGAAGTTTAATAAAACCTAACTAAGTTGCTAATTTTAGTATTTAGTATTTTAGAATTATTTTTTTTGAAGTCAAGTTTTAGCATCAAAAACCCAATTTTGAAAATTATTAATTGTGAATTTTCTATTCAAAATTTTGTGCAAGGGTGTCCATTGCAATTTTGACTTTTTTAGTGTTGAAAGCTCTTGAAAATGAGCCTCAAATACACTAGATTTTGGAGAAAAATTCACACTAGAAATTCATTTTAAAAAGCTGTATGGATTGGAGTTATGTATGTTATATCCTTTAACCTCATATTTTTTTGGTGACGAAAATTTTAGATTGACATGTGAAAAGAGGATTGAAAGACTTGAAGTCATTTTTACAGTTTTAACACCCTCTTGATAAAACATTATAATCTTTCAATCCATAAGCGATTTTGTTGTGTTTTCTTTTCCTATGCGACATTTAACATATCTAGTTTGAATTTATACAGTTACCAATTTAAAAAATATTAATACAAGTTATCAAAATGTTGGCTTTTTGTTAGTTTAGAGTAAATTCCTAGAAGCTCAAAAAAGACGTTGGGCATTTAGGGGTTAATGAAAGATCATTTGTATGAAGAAGTGTGAAAGTGCCGCTCACTGCCGCCGCGCCTGCTTTGCCTTCACCTGGCTGGAGAGGGGCAGGCGTTGACAAAATGCAGGCATTCAATACCACGGAGGTGCTGGGCTGCTGCCCCTCTCTCATCATTCTCCTGACGGAGCCCTGACTTCCCCGCACTGGTCATCCATTCGTGCAGCTTATCCATCCTTTCTTGTCCCAAATTCCCAATTCCCAACTATGATATGAGCTCAAGAATGCCTAACAAAAAAAAAAACAAAAAGAACAGCAACAGAAAACTAACAACCCTAAACAAAAACTAAGGTAGGAGGCTCATAAACCGTCCATCTAAGGGCTGAAACTGGATTTTGGGGAGGTGAAACTTTTTGAAATATTTTTCAGTAGATTTTTTTTGAAAGACAAGAGGAATTGGCATTTAGTCCAAATTGTTTCATGTTTTTTGGAGCTTTGTGGACATAGTTATGAAAATTTGAAGTTGAAGTGCATAGGGCAATAAACCTATCCAATCCTCAAATGTACTCCACGTGTACATTTTTGAAGCCTACAAAAAATAGCATGTACAAAAGACGTACATTTGAGAAAGTGGATGGTTTTAATGCCCGGAAGGTTTCAGAGCCTCCTACCTTAAAGCAATTTTTTGCTTTCAAATTATTCTAATGTGGAAGCACCCATATCCAACAACACCTCATACCTAAGTTACCCAACCAACAGGGTGTGCTGTTTCCAATCTTAGCTAGGATAGGTGCTTTGGAATGCATTCTTTTGTCCTTTTCAATGTTGGGACCACTTAAGTCAAGGCACTTGCCCCAAAATGAAATAAGAAGTGATGAGAAAAAAATAATTTGACTAAGGTAGGAGGCTTGAATTCTGCTGGGGTTTTAATCGTGTTCATAGTCTATGAACGCGTGACATGTTCCTTCTAATATCTATTCTTGTCATTGATGAGTTAGGTAGGCATAGATGGGCGGTTCATGGATGTCCTACCTTATTATGGGAATTGCGTGAGTTTAGAGGTTGGTAATGGATTCAAAGCACTTTTTGACTCCCAAAATTCACAATAATTTTAATTTTACAAATAAAATTATGAAAAATTTGCAATCCTAGCGTTTTTTATCTTCCTGCATGGGAAAAAATACTTGTTGCATCAGCTTTGTAGTTTGTTGCAAAATGGCTTAAGTTATCCGGAATGGGTGCTTCCACCTTAGTAGCAAAGATCCTCGATGTTTATGAGGTCCAATGAAGAAATAATGATTTCTCAAATGTGATGGTATACAAAATGTGTTTTCCATCACTTGGCCCTAATACATCCAAAGGCTTGCAATGCACACTCACAAATGGTGATATGACGTTTAATCCCTCATTGTTGGGGAATCTCAAAATATACTAAAAATATGTTAGATATTGGCCGCTTAGGCATTGAGGGGTTAAGGATTAATCTCATGAACAAGGGATTTTCAATTCGAAATGGGTGAATTATATGTCCTTGGAAAAATTGTGGCAATAGCATATTGCATGTCCCAATTGGAACAAAATTAAGGTTTTCTTAGCGTTGGTTATAACAAAAGATAAGTTGCATTATAATGCCTACCTTTGCCACTGCCTTCTTGTCTCCTTGCTACCAACGTCATGTGAGGCTCTAGGTCTTATAAATCCAATAGACATTTCGTTGATCAAATTACATTTAAACATAAATAAATAAATAAATCTAACAACTTCTTGATCAATAAAATACGTTTAACCTTTAAAAGCCCAACTATCCCATGAGGGGATTAATGGAATTTAGGCATGCATATGTAGCTAAAATAGTTTGTGATTTTTTGAAATTTTTACTGAAGGTTGGGAATTCCAATACCTACATGGGTATTTAATTTTTTTTTCATTTTGACATTTGATGAAGAAGTTATTAAGAAAAATTTGAAATTAGGCGAGAAGGGGTAGTTTGGGCAAGGCCTCTTCTTTGTAAGTGGGTGTTGGCTCTAAAGAGAGTTAGCCCTTGTGAGCACAAGGTGTGGAAACTTGGGCAAAGGAGAGTGGAGTGGAAGATGCCCATCTTGGGGGACTCCCAAGCCATTATTCATTTTGCCCCTTGTAAAATTTGGTGCTTTAGTTTTTTGAGCTATTTGAGTATCTCTTTTTTTTATTTATTTTTCCCAAGTTGTAGTATGCTAAGAATTCTTGGTTTTCACCATTTTGATCAATGTGATTTGAATATTTGAATTTTACATAAAGCCTCTAATTTTGCCTAATGTATAATATGTATTTGCAAATTTCATGACCTTTGACATTCAAAGATTTTTGAAGTAAGTTGTACACCTTTGATTGATTTGAAAATTCTCCAACATATACCTAACTCGGTCTTCTATGTGGAGAAACTACATCTCAACTTTGCGTAGAGTAACCTTTTTTTCTAAAAGAGTGGTCAGAGGCTTCTAATAATTTTGGGCAGCACGGAAAAAAGAACTTATTCAGTCACTTTAGATGTCAACATCTCACTTCTCTCTACTAAAAATGAGCTAATTTTTTTTCCTACAAGTACCTTCCATAGTCTAGGGCAAGATCCTGTAGTTGGAATTCCAAAAAATAAATTCCTACCTTCTACTCATTCCCCCAAAAGTGGCAGTTTTCAATGACTTCCACAAAAAAAAGGCTTGGGCCTTTAGAGGTTAAACATGGGTTTTTTTTCCTTAAACCATGTTAGCTATGTTTGCAATTTTTTTTGCAATTAATGACCCTTCCATACAAGTATAATTTGGCTTTTTTTTTCTTCTTCTTTCTTTTATCCCCTAAAGGCCCAAGTGGTCCCTCGGGGGCCAAGTGGGATTGTGGGCATGTATTTACAGCTAAACTACTTAGTGTGATTTTTTGAAACTTTTATGGAAAATGAGGAATTCAAAGAGCTTTGTGGGCATCTAATTTTTTCTTCATTCTGAAATTTATTGAAGAAGTTATGAATGAATTTCTGAAAAACAGGGGAAAATTTGGGAGCTCAAAAAAATTGTATTTTTTAAAAGTAAAAATCTAGAATTTGATCTTTAGATATATATATATATATATATATATATATATATATATATATATATATACACATATATATGTATGTGGGAAGCTTTGAATCATTCCATTTTAATTGATGAGATGAAAGTTATGAGAAGTTTTAGTTTGCTTGTACGTATGAAACTTCCAAACCTCCAATTATTTTGCCCCTTGTAAAATATGGTGTTTTACTTTTTTAGCAATTTTTGTATTTGTTTTTGACTTTTTTTTCCAAGTTGTAGTAGACTAAGATTCCTTGGTTTTCACCATTTAGATCACAATAATTCAAATTTCTGAATTTTACATAAATCCTCCAATTTTGCCTAGTGTATATGCAAATTTCATGACCTTATGGCATTGCAAGATTTCACAAAATATGATTCACTCCTCCAATTCATTTGAAAATTCTCCCACACTTACCTAACTTGATCTTCTACTTGGGAAAAAAAACCTCAACTTTGCGTAGAGCAGTTTTTTTGATATAGGGCTGTCAAAGGCTTCTAAAATTTTTGGGCATCAAGGAAAAAATATCAATATCTCACTCCTCTACATCTAGAATGAGTTGATTTTTTTTGCACAAGTACCTCCCATAGTCTAGGACAAGATCCTATAGTTGGATTTCCAAAAAAAAACAAATTTCCTACCTTTCTACTCATTCCCCCAAAAATTATACGGGTAGTTTTGAGTGACTTTCACAAAAAAATGGGCTTGGGCCTTTAGGGGTTAAGTTAACCCCTAAAGGACCATTGTCCCTTCAGGGGACAAATGTGATTTTGGGCAGGTACCTATGGCCTCAATTTTTGTCCTAATTTTTTGAAACTTTTTTTGAAGATAGAAAAACACATTGGCTTTTGGGGAATATAATTTTTATTCCAATTGATGCCAAAGAGCAAAAGTTATGCCCAAATAAGCACAAATTTGGGGACTAGGGGCAGCAAAAAAAATTCTTATAAAAACTTGAATTTGTTTTTTTTTTTTTTTCCCTCATAGATTCTATCTTTATTTACTTCTGAAGCTTTGATTCATTCCATTTGGACTAGTTATGAGAAAGTTATGGACAATCTTGTTTTTTGGGCAACTCAAGCATCTTCTTGAAAAAATAACTTATAAACTTCATTTTTGAATGCAGATTTAACATTTTTTCAAAAAAAAATTGTTGGAGAGGGTGAAGTTTGCTTTCTAGAACAATCTCACCATTGGGATTATTGCATTTCAATTCCATTGCACGGTTATTAGCAATTTAAGTTTTTCTTCAATCTCTTACCTTCTTCTACCTAATGTTTTTTTAAAGAATGAAAATTAAGTATTCTTTTTTGAAATTTTTTCCCAAGATTCCCAACTCAACTTCCCACCATACAAAAATAAAATTCCAAATTGTGTGGTGCAAAAGTTTTAAGTCAAAAATGTTCAAAGTTAAAAAATATAGTCAAGCAAGGTGCAAAAAAAGTTGTTTTTTACTTTTTAAATGCAAATATCTTCCAATCTGTGCAATCAAAGTTTTTGAGTTTTGTATGACACATTCTTATAGTAGTCTAGCACAAGATCCTATGGTCAGATATGCAAAATGCCTAATTTTCAAACTTTTTTACTCTTTGCCATAGAGGTGGTAGTTTTGAGTGTCTTTTGACAAAATAACGGCCATGGTCCTTTAGGGGTTAAGGTACATGAAAGAGTGCATTTAGGTTGCCTTAACAATTGGGTAGCATTACCTTAAAAAGTTACCTCATAACTCATTACTTAACCTGCAACTCTATAAATATAGTTCTAGGATTTCACATGATTTATTGCTTGGACAAGAATAGTTTGTTTTTCCATAACAGTGTTATTTTTGCCAAATCCTTACCGTTGTTAAAATTTACATAAATAATGGTTATGTATGAAAATTACAATAGCATCAGTAAGTATTCATATTGTATGAATCGTCAAGAAATTAGTGTGGGGCTGCCTAAATGCACTGCACTATTTAGTGTAGATACCAAAATTGGCCAAGCATGAAAGTCTGTCCTTACAATGTGCTGTTCACTTTTTTTTTTGTTTCAAAATTTCATTTCAGAATTTCAATATAAAATCGGTGGCCTTTATCCGAGATTTAGGTGTAAGATTGGTCATGACTGACCTCACCTTGCCTTGGCCGTTGCAGCTTTTCGTACGCTCCCCGAGGTTTTCTTAGACAAAAATGATTGTCATGTTTTCAAAAAAATTCAAAAATGGGGCTTAATTTGCTGGTTATTTGACAGGTAGGATCCGCTGACATTTTCTCCCTGTTTGTCCTTTATCAAAAGTAGCTCCTTTTTTATATTTTTTTGAGAGCAAAAGAGAGGGCCGCTGTAGCATACAGGGAACCAAAGTATTAGAGCATCTCCACAGTTCTGCGCTCTTTCGAAGTATTCCATCTGTTTTGGCTGGCCTTCAAGCCCTGTAACCCCTAAGCGTCTTGCTAAGAAATCTCAGCATAACTCCAACATGAAATTTTCAAGACATTTTTTGAGTTTTTGGAAAGTTGAACGAGTAATCACATAATCCGAATTGATCATTCTATACCCAACTATAAATCAAATGTGAGAGGGTTTTGAGAGGGGCCTCTGAATACTTTTCATCCACTTTGAGAGTATTTGAGCCACTAGTGGAGAAGCCCTTAAGAGCTTCCACACCCTTACACGCCAAATTTGACACAATAAGAGATCATTAACTCAACATTGGGGGACTAGACTGTAACATTTTTTTTATTGGTGAGATCAATTGTGTGGGAGTTGGAGGTATTTTTAGGGCTCCAATGGAACCACGGCAATGCAAAACCAAGTCAAGGCCTAGTCAAAACAACCTAATCGCATGATAAATTTCCTTGTTTCTTAATGCCCTTGGACATCCCTTGTAATGTGTGTATGTGGGCATCTAATTTTTTCCTCATTTTGACATTTATTGAAGAAGTTAAAAATGAATTTATGAGAATTTTTGTTTGGCGGGCAGCCCAAAAACTTTTTTAAAAACTACATTTTTTTAAAGTAAAATTTTGAGGTTAGTTCTTTAGACTTACATATATGTGGGAAGCTTTGAATCATTCAATTCTAATTGATGAGATAAAAGTTACGAGAAGTTTTATTTGTGGGTAGATGTGGAAAATCTCAAAACTATTCCTACCCCTAAACTAAAACTTCTCGTAACTTTTATCTCATCAATTAGAATTGAATGATTCAAAGCTTCCCACATATACGTAAGTCTAAAGAACTAACCTCAAAATTTTATTTTAAAAAAATACAATTTTTAAAGAAGGGTTTGGGTTGCTTGTTGAACAAAAATTCTCATAAATTCATTTTTAACTTCTTCAATAAATGTTGGAATGAGGTAAAAGTTAGGTGCCCACATAAATTTTTGAATTCCCCATCTTCCATAAAAGTTTCAAAAAATCACACAAAGTAGTTTAGCCATAAGTACATGCCCAAAATCCCATTTGTCCCCCATAGGGACAAGTGGTCCTTTAGGGGTTAACTAGATTGTCATTTTTGAATTGAAAGGACCACCCTGAATATATATAGTGACTGCATTGGGTAGATGGTTGGGAATGGATATACCTACCTTAACCCTTAAATGACCATAGGGCATAGTATATATGCTGACATACAATTGTCATTTGCTACCATTAAGAAATTTTAATTTGGGATCTCAAGTAACTCACTAGAACCAAATTGATCTAGTATTCTTCACAAAGAATATTAGAAAATGGGCATTTTATGACTGATTTATGACTCTTGTGAGTCATTCATAATTCTGAACGACTTACAATAGTCATAAGTTAGGGTCATAAAATGCCCATTTTTTAATAGTGTCAACTTCTTTGTTGATCTCAAATGTAATAGAGGTGTGAATCCATTCCAAATGCAAGAAAAATACCACCTATTGTATTGGTTGCAAAGGGCCTTTTGGTTGTTCAAGGTTAATAACTTCTTCCAAAATATTGTATGTGATGGTTTGTTGTCTGGTTGTTAATTGTTTATTTCAAACAAAAGGTGTGTAAAGTGATTACATCTTAAGGTATTCTAATAACGTTTGTGGCACCAATCAAACAAGCAACAAAAAAAAATGAAGAATATTATTTACACATTTCAATTAACCTTTATTAAAAAATGCAATTTATATTACGATGCAATGAACAATTCATACAATCTTAGAGGTGAAGGTTATAGAAAGTTATGTTTATACTTTGGGTGGATCAAAAATCCATCTGATATACATTGAAGGCAAGTCATGATATATATATAGTTAGATATATAGTTAGATATATAGTTAGATATGTAGTTAGATATATAGTTAGATATAGTTATATACAGTTATATACAGTTATATATAGTTATATATAGTTATAGACCTTGAAATTGAAACAAGTTATATCATAGTATGCTTCTTTGTATAGTTGCTCCCTTCTTCTCATAAAAAATGTAACAATATTTTACTAGGAATGATCACCAACTCCACATTGTTGTTGTCCACCTTCAAATAGATCATTTTGGAATTTCTACTAAGGTAGACACACCCGTTTCTCTCACGGATTCCCAAAATCAACCCCTATGTTTGAGGTTTTCATCACTCATTGCGAACCCAAATTGGAGCAATGAACACTATTTGCACAAGCAAATCTTGCCACATGTCAGTTGCTAAGCTAGTTTGCAAGGGTTGGAATTGAGACCATCAAGTGCAGTTATAGGAACACATTCAAGCAGTTTCAAGGTTAGTCTAGAGTTGCTTTTAGGGACCCTATGAGCTGTAACTTTGCCTTTAATATAAAATATACTACAATGTTTTTTTCCACAAAAATGATGTTCCATATTAGCTTGTTGAAAGTCTAATCCTACAGATTTTTTTCTTGAATTTTCCAAGACCTTAGGGTACTCCAAACCCTTAAATAGTTGGGCACAGGTGTGTCTACCTTAGTTTAGTGGAAATTGCCATTCCATAAGGACACTCTCGGATTCCTCATCCTTATTGATAGAATCCTAAAAAAACATGAATCCAAATTGCTAAAGATGGCACTTGTTGCATATGTCTATATGAAGTGGTTTAACCCCTAAAGGACCCAGGAACCCACTTTAGGCTTTATGAGAACCTGGGTAGGCTCTATTGACTTCATAATTTGGAAGTTTTTCATGAAATTTTTAGGATGGATGCTACTCATCATAATCTACATGTGAAGCTTTATTTCATGTCATTCCAATGAGCAATGCAAAAATTAGAAGGTTTTTTCAATTTCAATATCAAATTGGGCAGTAAAAAATATATTCTATATATATATTTTTTATAGAATTGTATAGATTGATACCTACTCAAAAAAATTTGAATCACTCAATTCCAAATAATTAGGTAAGAGTTATAAGGAGTTTTCTTTTGCGGGCAATGAAGGTAGGAAGAGGGTAGAAAAACATATAAAGTTGTCTTTTACTCTCAATTTTGAAAATTTTCAAATGAAAATGAAATTAAAGTTACTAATTTTTTGTTAGAGCATTCTCACCATTGGGATTAGCAATTTTAAAATTCTTCCAAAACTTATTAGCATATTACTGTAGATTGAGAGCAGATTCGGCATAAAATAATTTTTTTAAATTTAGCCAAATTATTTCATGTATTATTCTCCAAAAATGCCCAATGTACAAAAAAAACAAAAAATTGAAATGCCAAACATTCTAGAAGTCATTAAATTAAGTTAGTTTTGGAAAGTCTAGGCTTATTTTAGAAGGCTCAATCTATCCTAAACTCTGTACCAAGGGCTAATTGCCAAGTAATATCAGCTTTTTGTTTTAATGCCGAATCTTAAAGAAATTACAAACTTTGTTGCCGAATCTAGTTTTTCTGAAAAATTAATTAATTCGGCATCTAATTGCCAAATCTGCTCTTCGGGTACAGTAGTTATACCTTTCATTCATCAATGCCTTGCACTTTACAATTTTTGTAAAAATGAATCCAAAATTTTTTTTGGTTAATTTTTTTTATATGCTTTCAACCCATTTTCTAACATGTTGCCAAAATTGCACAAGAAACACAACATACAGGTTTTTCTCTAAAAAGTTTGAAAAACAAAACGTCACCTTCTAGAAGGATTAGAAAAGCCTACATTTTGAAGTTTAGGCACAATGATCTTGCAATTGGTGGGGATATCCATTTTGAAATTTTGGTACAATGTACTAGTGCAAGTCAACCAAAGGATCCTATGGTTGGATTTGTTAAAAAGTAAGTTTCAATGAAGATTTTGACCGTGCTTTGGGGACTAGTATTTTGAAGCAGTTTTGGGCCTCTAAACACAAAAGAATTTTAAGGGTTAAGGTTGGGTAACATAAAAGCAAGTGTGTATTCAAAATTTTACCTTAATGAATCTAGATAGTTGAGTTTACAAAATTTTATTAGAAATGTATCGATTAAACTTTAACCTCTTTTAACTTTTGCATGAAATACTCAAAAACCATTTTGTGAAACCCCTTACATTACTTGTGCTTTATTTGCTTGTGTCTAAAAGAATCATAGACACAGAATTCCAACCATACAAAATCATTCTACCTTACTAGAACCACTCCAACTCTTCATTTACTTAGGTGTAAAACTTAAGTATTCGTCATCCCTTCTTGGATGCAAATCTTGAAAGGAAAACAAAACACCACCTCCCGGAACAGCTAGTTTGGTGAAGCAAAGACAAAAGCGTGACACAACAATCCACAACAAGGTCAGGGCGTATATTTATAACCATGAGCAAGTTACATGCACTGGTCCAAAACAACACTAAATTTAGCAAATCGTATACTATTTTTGTTTAGATAAATAGAGATAAGAAATGTGAATATGACTGCATTGAATTTGAATTTTAGGGCCTCTTCACACTATGGTCAAGAGATTATCAATTTTTCACCAATCAAGTTGCAAGAAACCAAGACTTTGGCCTTTGGATCCCTTATATTAAAGTCTAAGGTTCAAAGTTCCTCACCCTCCAAACTACATACATGACATCACTCTATCATTCAAAACGATATTCTCTTGATAGAAGTTTAGACCAAGCAAAAATGGAAACCTAAAGTATGATGAAGTGGTTGTCAACTTTTTTCATAAAGTAATAAAAAAACCCACGATTTTAGCCGTTAGATTTGGAAGGTGTAATAAATGTTATGAATTTGGACTTTGAACTTAGTTTTTGGAGGCTTCACACTATGGCCATTCAAGTTGAGAGATGAAAATTCATTGCCGATAGTTTGGATTTTGAACTTGGCTTTGAGAAGCTTCACACTAAAGACGACCAAAAGTTTCAAAAACAGTGTATTATTACCTATTTTCATCCCATTACTTTGAACCCTCTACAAAATTTAGTCACTCAATCCTAAGACCTCTTGACTTGGTCGCCATAGTGTGAAGCGGCCCTTAGTGATTTGCCGCTTTGCCGCTTGAGTTAAGTTTGAAAATCTTGCTGAATAATATTGATTGCATGTGCTTTTGAGGGAAGCAAATGATGGTACCTCATGCACCATCTCGTCCTCCATTCCCCTCAGTACAAACCAGTACAAACCAACACGAATCGGAGTATGTGAATTAAAAAGGTTTTCTTTGAAAATTTCCTGTTGTACAAATGGGAATGTTTGTATTTTTGTAAAAAGTTACCCACTGTGCAAATGGGGAGGAATGATCATGTTCATCAAATCTTCTAGATGGAGGAACTTTGACTAGAACCAACAAAAAAGTACCCGGTTTAGATTCGGGGAAAAAAAAAAGGAATTTATATGTGCACACAGGGGGTTTGATATTTGCACACCCCCGGGAGGTAAGTTATAGATTCTTACCATCAAAAAGTAAAATTTGAAAATTTTGAATTCAGATTTGGATTGAGAGACCATGATTTTGTTTAGAATCAAAAAAAAGGTTGCAATTGAGCAACATCTAATGAAAAAGCTTATTTTTTTCACAAACAAAAGTAAAAGTAACACTTTCCCCTCTAACTAAACTTTTTCAAGGGATGTTCAATTGAAATTTTTTCTATGGTTCTAAACTAAATCATGGTCTCTCAATCCAAATCTGAATTCAAAATTCTCAAATTTTTCTTTTTGATGGTATAAATCTATAATTTACCCCCATGGGATGTGCAAATATCAACCCCCGGTGTGCACATATCAATTCCCAAAAACAACCCTTCTAATTATGTACAGTACATGTATATTCTTTAGTCCGTATCAACTTGGAGCAAATTTTTGCCTAAATCTTATCTCAATTTGACCCTGGCTACCACAGCACTAAAATAATTGGGTGAAAGAATGGATGAAATTGCCAAATTTCTCACAAGCAAAACTCCAAGGTTTGTCAAAATTTGGATACAGGTACTAACATTAGGTTGTTTTATGCACGAATGTGTACACATTGTTGATTCTACAAAATTCTTTCTATTTTTTCCTTCCATGGTTGCAATGTCGAGTGCTTGTTGCTTTAGAAACAAAATAAGAAAGAACCCTAAATAAGGAGGTGGTTTGCACTATGTTCTGCCCCAATTCTATGTTCTGCCCCAATTCTATTGAAGCCTTGGTTTGAACTCCATATCCCAACTTTGTTGGATTGTGAGAAGGATAAAAGTAATAATAATGGACAAATGCTTGAATAGTTTACATAACAAAATTGTTGGGATTTGGTTATCAAGTTGGTTTCCATTGTTGTACAATACAATCTCTTGGAGCAAAGGTTCCACTTTTTGGTGCCAAACCTTTCAAGTTGTGCTACCATATAGGTATTTCTAAGGGAGTTGGAGCTTGGGACGTAGTGTGAATTGCCTTTGAGTGTCATTGAGCCAATCAATATTTGAGGAGATGTGGTGTTAAGCAAAATGAAAGTCCTGTTTCTGGAATCTTCAAGCCATGTTTCTTTCGCCCCCAAAAGCCCAAGCGTTCAAAGCTAGAATTAGAAATGAAATGATTTGATCTCAACAAAATAGTATCAGACAAGAAATTTCTCCCCTTGCCAAGTCCGCACAATAAAGATGATAGCCTCGTCCTCGGCCACGAACAACGTGGAGAAACAGGAAGTAGTACAAAGCCAGAGGAAAAGCTCAGATCAGAGTGTAACAATCCTTCAAGGAGGCGAACTCTTTTATTCACAAAAAAAACGAAGAGAAGAGAAAAGACGTTTCACCCATTGACTGGTGCAAACAAACTCCCTGTGTAACCTTCATCTACAAATTATGTACAACGAGCTCTCAGAGAGGATCAAACAATTTCCTCCGCACAAGCCAGATTGGCCAAAGAGTTTGCCATGGTAGGAATCGAACAGTGTCGGTTGAAAGAGCATCTCTCTGGATCCCCAGTGCCTGTGTTGATGAGCATTGTGTATCAATATCAAGGGCCCAAACTGCAATTGAAACAACGCCGACATCGATGCAGGGCAAGTTAACTCTAAACGACAGCTTCGCAGTCAAACAAGCACTCTCAACGTGGTCGCTTGAAACTCCGAGCATGCTCTTGCAGATCATCGTGCCTCTGGTCTTTGCTTGCTGCGTGGGACCTGGCTAATTGCTGTGAAGATAGCAGTGGCAAACAGGAATCACAGCGAATCTCCGCATTAGGATTGCTTGCAGGACTCCCATCGCCGTCAGCTTGGTTCAACTAATCCGGGCCTGTGGATGGCGAGAGAAAAAAGAGCCGCCTAGAAGCCACAACATCTGGTTCGCTCAGATGCTTACGAAGTCAAGACAATGGTCTCTACTAAGGGATGATATCGTTGTAGCTGCTGCAGACTCTCAAACTTCAGGTTCCTCCATGTAAGACTCCACCGATTTGCCCACTGTGAATGACAACACAATCATGAGACATGGACACAGTCGAAGGCGGAGGGTACGAATTGCACTCTCGATTGATTAATTTGCAGCTAAAATGGAGTCGTCTAATGCCAGTGCAGAAACGATTGGATAGGATCATTGTTCCACTCCCCTTTTCGTCCAAAATGTGTGTTATGAGACCGGTTAAGGTTGAGTGCTTGCGTGCAATCAATGCTCGCTTTTTGTCAATTCCCATTCTGACTCATCAACTAGAACGGCATCTCACTAGGGAACCTAAAACACTGGTAGGAAAGCACCTCCAGAGTTACAACCACCAGAACTAGGGGAAGTAATGCAAACGGAGTGCTTGTTTATGATCAATGATTGGATACGGTTAACATTTTTTTCTAGCCTGAAGTGTTGACCTTATCCAAGCACCACTGTAGTAGTCTGTAACCTCCCCATTTTGAATGATTGCATAAGAAATTCCTACGTCTCCTACAAGTGCTTACACGATGTATTAAGTATCCACTACCATACATATCCTAGAGAAGCGAAATGGGTGAACTCTTAGAGAAGAGAGAACATACCTGATAGGGAGGCCAAGAGACTGCGCGCTTCCATGTCTAGTTCTGCTGCCTTCTGGAGCCAGAACTTACCCTGCGGTCACGAAAAAAGTTCTAGAAATGCCACCTCTCAATGCGAGAACAGTACCGGGCTTTCATCGAGTAAACCTAATTGTGAGCTAACACGTTCACAGCATCTTTGCTATCAAGAGAAAACTCAGCGCTAGTTTGCATAACATAATCACAGATTGTACAAAAGAACGGAGTTATTAGTTATCTTGAGCTTCGCATTGAAAAACATAAGCGAAGCCCTCGGCAGCATACCTTTTTAGCATTGGCAGGCACACCATAGCCGGAGCAGAACATCTGCCCAACCAGGCATTGGCTGGAGATATCCCCGTGCTTGGCTGCCTTCAGCGTCTGCTCGAACCAGCGTTGCTCGCAATTCGCCACCACCTCCTTCAAAGGCAACGCCTTGGGGAATTCCGGTTCCGCCAACCTGTCTATTGACTTCACCTTCGCCGGCCTCCGATCAGGCATCCTGGTGGTGCAATCATAAGAACGTTTTTCATTAGGGCTCGGATATGGAGATGATACGATAACTCAAATGCTCAACCCACTAGAATCTCCGCAATTGACAAACCCCTGAACACAACAGAACCCTCCCCGGACTGCGCGGTACGTAAACCCTGCAGTGGTGACCTAGAGAGAGCCTCAGCCACGAGCTCGCCCATGTTTTGCCACACAAGTAAACAGGGTTCCAGGACAAGGACTAGAAACCTGACGCCTAACAAAGTGCAAACCCGAAGGAAGTAATCCAATTGGGAAGAGGAATCCGCAATCGAGCTAGTAATCAGGAGAGCAAAAGGGAACCTGATGGGATAGGCTTCAATACAGGGTGTCCACCAGTGCGGCATCCCGCGCAGACGATATACGAACACAAGGGAAAAGAGGAGAGAAACAGAAAAAAGCACGAGGATTTCAAGGGCATAAACAAACAGAGAAGGCGAGAAAAGCACGAGATAGAACAGAGAAGATGGCGAAGATCATCAGAGCAACTAACTTATTGGAGTGGGACGACGAGCATGGTGGTAATGGTGGTAATGGTGGCGGTGGTGGCAGAGAGTGGGGAGAGAAGAACAGCAAGTTTGCGGAGGAGGAGTGATGAGGATCGACACCCCCCACTACGATAAGTCACTCACTGTTCACAATGCATGGCCAACTCGGTCTTCCCCCCTTTCCCCCGCATCCTAACTTCATCCACTCCTAATCCCTTCACTAAGTTTACTGTCCCTTGACTTTTTGAGAAGAACTACGAAACGAGTCCTCGCACCTTTCGAATTGTCTCGATCCACTGATGCCAGGGTTTGCGGCCATTGCGGGAACCGGAATCGTAGAGCCCTAGATGCGATGCTCCTGCTTTGCCTTGCTTTGCTGCTACTCGACCGCCAATCCCGATGCAAAAGACCTTCGTGCGTCCAGCAATTACAATTACAATGGCTTCTACTGGGTTTTTTTTCTTGGCGACGCCTAAATCTTACCTGAAATCGACACTGGCTCCCAATACACTAAGAAATTTCAGGGAAAAAGTGGATGAATTCGCCAAGTCCCTCCTTCGGCAAACACCAGATTCGCCAGTTTTTGGATGAAAATAGCTTGTATTAGTAAACGTATTGGATGAACATGCACATCTTGTTCATTCTTTCCAATTGCGTGCGGTCTGGGCCTGGGTGCGGGACGCTCTACCTCGACAAATACCCAAAAAAACCCTGGGCTTCTATATGTATAGTGTGATTTTTTTACCAGATAATAATAAAAAACTTAACTTGGAGAGAAAATAGCAGAAAAAAGCTGCTGTTGCTTGCGATTTGGTCTACCTCGGGGTTGTGTTTACTTTATTTTGGTGTCCTGGGCAGGCTGACTGGTTCAGAAGCTCTGATTAGGGTTAGGAGGTGTTTTCTGTCAGGTGCCTCAGGAGTCAGGAGCATTCGAGGGTGGCAAACAAACTTCACCACTCCTGCTTTACGGATTGCAGTTCTATTTTTACGTTAGAGTAGGGGGTGTCACATGTAACGATTTCACTCACGAGATTCTGTAGTATCTTTTCAACTCCGGCCCGTGATTCTGAGACTCAAATATTTGTCTCTCCGTACTACCTCCCTCTTGGAACTTTCAAAACTGCGTTGCACAAATTGCTCCGATGCTTGGGGCACAAATCTTGGACTCGACGCCTCTAATTTTCAAATGTGTTGACAAATTCCGTAACACGCGGTTCTTCTTTCCTCGAAGTTCTAGTCACTTGTAGAACTTTGGAGGGAAAATTGCCGTCTTCTGCGAGCCAATTCCGTCACCCTGTTGAACGTTCGGACCCCTTCCACGAGTTGCCAGGTGGGTTCAGGTTTGAAAGTGTAGTGGTTCTTAAAATTGGAGTAATTCTTGAGACAGTAAGACACCGACAAAGAAAGCTGGCACCACAACCTTGCTGAACTCGTGCAGTTCATGAAACGATCAGTTCTAGAGCCTGCATTGTACGAACTGAGCTTACCGACTTGTTCCAGCTCGTGTAGAGCTTCTGTAATCTTAGGGTGGACAATTCTAGATTCCTTGTTCACAGAATTGTTGTAAATTTCAGGTTTGCTTGTACAGCACGTTTCGTCCTCTGGTCAGTTCTTGCACTTTCAATTCCAAAGGAAGAACTATCTGGCCATCTCCATCGCGTCTGTTTTAGGGTTTGGGGTTTATGGCTTGGAAGAGAACGTCGCACTGTTGATCGAAATCCGTGTAACTTGGTCTTTGCAATTCGTTGTTGAATAACCAGCTCCGTAGGGTTTGATCCCCTATGGGGCTTTGGTCTTCATAAGTACATTAGGTTCCCCTAAAAGTGAAAGTAATCCTAGAACTATGTTTAAACACCTAACTTTTACATTACGACAGAGCTTGGATATGTGACAAGTGTGCCCTAAAATGTCACCTTTGTTTTCGAGAAGGTTACAATAAAGAGATTTGAGTGTAGAGTGCATGGAGGATTGTAGTGCCCTTGACATACTCCGTGTTTTTGGTGTTCAGTGCAGAGGAGCTGTGGATGCATACTGCCTTCTTAGGGGCTGCAAAGGGCGGCCTGCTAGTCTCATTGAACTGCGCTCCATGACTTCACCTCCACCAGAGTCTCCGGTCATGGCCAGTTTGCTTGATTTGTGTGTAAGTTCGGCATGCCGTGACAAATCCAGTGTGAAGGCCTGGCGCCAGAAGCGCAGAACGTTGGAAATGTTGCCCTCTGAGCTTGCTCACCGGCTTTTCCATTCCCTGCTGCGAGCTCACCTGCTGTCTGCACCCCTTGTCGAGTACGTATCACATGGTTTTCGTTCTTTGCCTCAGATCTGAGAGTGTGTCACGAGCACATCAAAGTCTAGTGACTTTCTGAAACGGAAAGACCATGTGTGTGGTGCGTGCGTGCTTGCAGTGTGTGAACTCCGAGAGTTTTTTCCTTGGGATCCTTATGGTCTGCTCTGGTTTTGCACAGATTGTTTCAACAAAGCATAGAAGAGGTTGATGTGAGTGGAGAATCGTCTGTGGATGGAGAATGGATGGCTTATTTGGGCGGATGTCGTCACTTACGAGCCCTTTCTGCCACAGACTGTAAAGCATTGACAAACAACGCTATCTGGCAACTCACAGGCATGCATTCTTTTGTTGGAAACCCAATTTTTGCTCACTTGTATATGAACCGGGAACAGTTGCAACAATCGCAGCTTCCTTTTAAAATCTTCAGGTCTTGGGGGTATAATTGACTGTTTTGTGGTAATCAGGGTGAAGGTCTTGCTTTATGCTTTGACATACAACAATGTTAATGGAGATAACGCTTATTCGTATATGTCCTTTACCATGTGGTCATCTTTTTGAGACCCTTACCTTGGTACACCAACAATTTGATAAATACCCGAATCCTGAGTTTCTTCTTTATGTCCTTCTGAATTTTTAGGTTTGACAGCCTTGGAGGAGTTGGACCTGGCTCGATGCAAGAGGATTAGTGATGAAGCAGTGTTTCATATTTCCGCTTTGCAGGGGCTAAGAAAGCTTGGATTAGTTGAAACTAGTGTTGGAGCAAAAGGGCTCTCGCTTCTATCAACGCTTACGTCACTTGTGTCCCTCGATTTAGGAGGCTGCCCAGTTACTGATGCGAATCTGCTGTCTTTCCAGGTTAGTTATCCTTACAACATGCCACGTTCTTTCCTGACTCTGATGATATTATACTCTGGCCTTGTCTGAATTATATTTCTCTCGATACGAACAATCAAATCAGTTAGTTTGAAACCATGAAATCTCGGGTTTTTAGGGATTAATGCTAGACGTTAGAAAGCTATGCCCTGTTTGTGTAAGATTTTTTCTTCATTGTCCTGGCTTTTTGAATTCAGTGTGTTTCAAAGCCGTAAGGGTTCTTTGGATGCAGGCACTTAAATTGTTGGAGCAACTTGACTTGTGGGGCAGCAAAGTCACTAACATTGGAGCACGATGTCTGTCATCCTTCAAGTTTCTGAAATCTTTGAACCTTGCTTTGACAGCGGTCACTGTTGTTCCACAAATGAGCTCACTTGTGTCATTAAACTTCTGCAACTGTGCTGTGGAATCCATATTTGGAAAGGGGAATTTACCGGATTGCCAGTTGGCAGAGCTTTTCCTATCTGGAGCAGACGTCAATCTAAACGATGCCATGTCTTGTCACAACACAAGCAATTTGCATGTGTTGAATCTTGCAGCATCACGTGTAAACGACCTGGACGCTCTCTCGTGCATGCAAAAGCTGTTTGTTTTGGATTTGCGCGCAACCGGACTCACTGATGAACTCATGCTCAAGTTCCGGGAGTTTGGCAAAAGTTTAAGGTGGCTTGACCTCAGTTACACAAAGGTTGGATCTGAAGGTGTATCAGTAATTGCAGGACGCGTGCCAAACGTGAATCAGCTTTCCCTGAGTCATACCCTCGTGGATGATGACGTTTTTACATATCTCATCCATTTTCCTTTACTACAATCTCTCAACCTCAGTGGCAGCAAAGTGAAAGGTACGGAATCCTCTTCAACCAAATATTGTCTATTGTTTGCAGATTATCTAGCTCACATGAGTAGGAGTAATTTCAGATGAGCTTGTTTTGTTGCCTGCAATAGAGGCTTGATTGCAAGTGTGTTGGTTGGGGCGCAGGAAGCATGACGATTGGATCTGAAGAGTTCGCTCAAGTTTCAGTGTTGTCATGTTTGGAGCAGCTTCAGCACCTGAGAAGGCTCGACATGCGGGACACCGGTGCTAACGATGCAACATTCCATGGACTGAAGAACCTCACGCAACTTTCGCATCTTCACGTTCACAATACTTCCTTGACGGGTACCCTCATCGTTTCCTGAGACCCCAGCTCATTTTGCCTGGTTTCTAAAGTGTTGATTGTTCTCACCTTTATAACTCCCTCTTTGTCCCTCATTTTTTTCTGGAATTGAGCTCTCTTTCCAAAATAAGACTCCACTTTTGGAGGTAATGTCTTTGTACCGCCAAAGCGACCAAAAGTGGTTGCTTTTATAGATTTAGGAGTTTAGAAATAAATCATTAGGAAGCTTTGAGGAAGGTAACAAGATGTACCAACAGAAACAAGAAAGCAAGTCCATTATTTTCTAACCTATAAAAACATGTTTTGAAAAATAATATCATTGATTTTTAGCTTCCAAAATGGACTTGTTATTTGTTTTGGAGAGTGAAATTTCTAGCTTTTTCCACATCACTAGTGTTTTCTTTTGGTTTTTGTTTTTTTTGTGTGTTTTTATTAGGGTGAGCTTTAGGGTGCTGATGAATTGCTACTGTTACTCCATGTTCAGATGAATGTCTCCAACTGTCATCCTCTCTTCCCAACCTGGTGTGCCTTGGTATTGGTGGCGCGGTGATAACGAATGATGGTTTGTCAAATTATGAACCTCCTCCTCTACTTCAGGAGCTTGATCTTTCCGATTGTTGGTTGCTATCTGAGGGCACTGTGCTCAATTTTTGCAAAGCTTATCCCCTGATAATGGTCTGGAACGAGCAGACTGTCAGTATTTCACGCGCAGCAAGACCAAAGCTTCATAAGATTGAATGTGGAGAAGATGTCGTTAGTGGAGTACTTGCTACTAGTTTTTCTCGTGACTTGCAACAAGCAAAGCTGAATCTGCGCAAGAGCCCTGCGAAGAAAGTCCGGATGAAAGTGACGAAGAAGCCGCTCAATGGCAGCAGTGTTGGTGTTGGTATGCACACACTTGTACTCGGTATGCTTTCAAAATGCTTCATACTCCACGAAGTGGGTTCGTAGAGATGTAGCACGGTTGTTCAAAGTTTTGGTTGCATCAGATTTTTAGGTCTTTGGATTTCTGCATAGGCCAGCCAAAATGATCCACTCCTCACTCACAACCTACTCATACAGTCAATTCCTCACCCGATTTAAAACTAAGTACACCTGAAAACTAAGAAAGGGGGACAAAAGGTATTAAAACCTGAGGTGTACACTATTGTTCCAGCATAGCCTACAATTCCAAATGGCTACGCCATGCTCATTTATGTTTGTTTGGCTTGAACCGCTCTTTAGAATTTGTAAACACCTCAGCTCTAGTAAAGCATCTTGTAAGTTGCTGTAGATTGGTGGTAGACTTGTAGTAACTTCAAGAGCCTTTGGAGTGTGATTTGAACACGCTTTTCAATAAATTTTATTACCAATGCCCCTTGCTTTTTTTGCTCTCTATACCTTTTGTCTCCCATTCTCACCTTTCAGAATATGTAAGCTGGTGAGGAATTGATCGTATGGGAAGGGTCTAAGTGACGAGGTGATCTTTTTGAATACGTAACTATGTTCGTAGTGTTCGTAGTGTTGTAAAAACGTGTCTCCCGGTTCTTCGTAGGCTAAATATTTCCACGTTTTGCAATTACCATACGGAGTTGAGGCTGACAAAGTTTGCTTTCATGTTACAGATGAGAGAATCAAGTACAAGAAGCAAGAGCTCTTGCAACTGAGATCTGCTGACGTATCTAACTTGCTAGTCCCAAAATTGAAAAATATCGAAGGCGACCTTTTGAAGGCTGCGAGCCAGAACCGTTCGGGATTATGGAGGTAGGTCTTACAGCTAATTCTGTGTTGATTCGAGGTGTGATCAATGTCTACCCTATGCTCTCATGTACAAACTGTGTAC
This sequence comes from Ulota crispa, assembly GCA_963920765.1. Classification (NCBI taxonomy): domain Eukaryota; kingdom Viridiplantae; phylum Streptophyta; class Bryopsida; order Orthotrichales; family Orthotrichaceae; genus Ulota; species Ulota crispa. The sequence goes on from OY987242.1 coordinate 13,945,793, forward strand.
ATTTTAGACAAGAATCTGGAAGGGTTGGTACGTCGATAAGGAATAGGCACCTTAACCCTTCCATCAAGCGCCTGCTGCTGTCAATGCTAGACTTAAATCCGCCGTGTCCCTCAGAATGCCTACGTGACTTGGCTGGTTGTCTTCTTTGGCCATCCATGCATTCTCCGCTGGGCTCTTTCCTTGTTCTGTAGAGTCCATAGTGGCACATACATTTTTCATTTCTGTAAATCTGTTGATTTTTGATCATGTAAAACGGAGGATACCAAGGGCCTGGCCACACTTTGCAGTTAGGTAGCCACAAAAGGCTCAGTCAGATCAGTTACTGTGTTTGCAGACATTTGCCCAGAATTTCTTGTGACCACTGGTTAGTATAGTGGCAAATGAGGTCAAGGCCTGATATTGCTAATCAAATTTTGCTATTTGACTCGAGTATTGTGACTACGTTTGTATCTTTGAACATGACATTATGTTTACTTGGTGAAAAGCTAGATAAAAAACAAAAATATATATTTTACAGAATTTGGACACATCATAGGTCACATTAAATCTTTTGTAGATCAAATTTTTGTTACTCAAGGGGGTTTTTTTACCATGAAATATGTGTATGAATTTTTCTTACATGTCCGTGAAATCAAAACTCAATTCATCACCAATGTTTTTCAGTCAATTATTGTGTAAAACTATGAATTCTATACAAAATAATTCACCAAAAATGGAGTTTTGGTTTTTTAGGAATTGAAACTTGATATGCTTGATTGGAATTGCGTAAGAATCTAATATCAATGATGCAAGATAGCAAATTTATCAATTATATTATATGTTATGCAAAGTTCTTTAAATGACATAACACATTTTGTATACTTGTTCTACCCCATTGTACTACATTACTTCCAATACAAAAAAATATAAGTGATTCTCCCAATAGAATTGTTTGCCAAAAGGAAAAGGATGCAGTAAGAAAATCAACTAAAAATTGGTGCATTCAAGGTATTATTGGCAAGCATTGTTGAGGTCTATTTGCTTTGATTACAAAGTAGCCCTTGACCAAGCAAGGGTTCAAACAAAACTGCAATAAGACAATACTTTACTGGCAAGCATAGTATAGATTGCTTGTCTTTACTTGATAAGGCTCATGAAAAAAGTTGAACTGAAGTTCAATTCAAGCGTATCAAATGGACATTCATCCAATGCTAAAATGAGTGACTTGCTTTTTCAAAGAAGAGCTATTCAACCTACTTAATAGTGTTCTGTAATGTAATAGGGCATTTTTTTCTATCAAGTGGAGCCAGACTAGTGACATTTTGACAAATTTGGACCAATATGGGCTAGTTCCTCCAAATATTACCTAATGCACTATGAACATCAAAGATCTAGTGAAACAGAAAAAAATGCCTTGTTATGTAAGTTCACTATTTGATGCACTAATACAATGGTGCTTGGATAAGGTCAATGCTTTGGGAGAGAAAAAACTTTTGGTCATATCCAAGCATTGCCTTTAAAGAAACACTTCATTCAACTAACCTAGAACACAAATTAAAAAGTGGAGATCTTGACATTGTTAAAATGTTTCTCTTACAAAAGTTGATCTTATCCAAGCACCATTGTATCACTTTTGAGGCTCTCACAAGTTCAATATTTCCTAACTTAAAGGCAATGCATTTTTTAGTCAACAAAACTTTGAAATTATATAAAGTCCTATAAAAAGATTGACGTTTTTTTGAGGGAGATGGTTGCTCAAGCTTATTCTTGATAAATAATAAATGACGTGTACGGTTCTCTTATTTGAATTTTTGTTCAAAGCATCTATTGCAAAGATTGCACGTCTGATTCAAAATGCTCTAACGAATGAGCCTTGAATTCATTAAGCCTGGGAGAAAAAAAATCTCATCACAATCCCATATGATGTTTTAAGAAGAAATAGATTATTTGTAATTATATATATTATTTCCTAAATCCTCATGTAATTTACATGCCCACACTGTTTCCAATTCAACATCAAAATTTGGGATAAATTGAAAAATTCAAATCACTTCTAACCTAATCAAGCACTAAAATGATTCAACCGCTGTTTCAACCCTTAGACTTTATTTTACAACATGATCCACAACACGTATAGTTCAAGGTTCTATAATTACAGTTCAAAAAAAATTACTAAAATTCATCAAAACTTTGGCTTTTAGTTTAATTTAAAAGAAGAAGGCCTTGCAAGCTCAGGATTTGAAAGACAAGTGGTGAGTGACTTTTGCCTCTCTTCATGAACACAAACAGGACCCTCTGTAGATTGCAAACTTGAAAATTTTACAAATTCACAATCAATTCTGTGAAGGTTTAAAAAACATGGATCTAAATGCTGTAGATTCAGCAACAAAAGCCAAGGACAGCTTACTGAACAGTATCTTCAACCTGCCAAAAAGAGGGATCAGCGCTAAGATGGGCAATATATGGACACTCTACCTTGGCACTTATAGCACACGTCTTGGTGTTCACGCAGCTGAGCATTCACACTACTTTAGAACGAGGCACTTGCATCAACGGCACCAAGTCCAACTACAGAAGTTTGGTTGGCCGTGTCCCCATGGAATTTGCTTGCAATGTCCAAATTCGTGAGCATCTCCTGTCATTGTCCATTTCAGCAACATCGTCCAAAGTCTGTTCCAGCACATACACCAGACAATTGCAAGATAGTGGAATCAATAATGTCCATAACTGCACAATGAGCATGGTTCATAGATTCTAAATATACAGAAAATTCGGTAAAAGCCAACTACTGCACCTCAAGTCGACATCAGCCCTTTGTTGCAGGAGGAAACCTTTGGCGCTGGTAGTGGAGAGAATCCTTGTGGCGTGGGCGTTGCCTACCCGAGCCAAGTCTCGGCAGATCGACCACCGCCGTGACCAACAGCGCGACGGATGCTGATGGTTTCACGGGAATACTGCTCTTGGAAACGCTCGAAGGGGGTCACGTCCAACTTGCCCGTCGAGGACTTGCCTTGCTTGCGGCGAATCTGCTGGTCCCTCACCGATGCCCACAGCTTCTCGATGGCTGCTTGATGCCCGCTGCAGAACTTGCTTCGCTTGTCAAAGGCGTGTCTCACAAGTATGTCAATAATTGTTTGCGCCCTGCATGCATCCCCACCCAACCCCTCCTGCGCATCAGAATCTGGCCAAACTCTCTTCGTGACAGGAGTAGCAACACGCAAACCTCTTTGATCTTAGGGAAAAATTTCATGGATACCCCTGAAGTTTGCCATATTTACATTGATACCCCTAGTTTTTCAAAATTACACAAATACCCTTGGTTTATAATTTTCAGGCGTTTGTTTTGTTATACGCGCTACTTCTTTCATGACCAATATTAAAACAAGGAGTGCAGTAGAACGGAAAAGAAGCAGCGTGCACACAAGGGAGAAAGAAGTGGCATACACAATATAACAAACGCCTGAAAATTATGGACCAAGGGTATTTGTGTAATTTCTGAAAAACCAGGGGTATCTATGTAAATATGGCAAACTTCAGGTGTATCCATGAAATTTTCCCTTGATCTTGCCACCTGGGTTTCCAAATTCTTCACAAACGAGGGTCTTTGAGGAGCACCCTGCAATGTGCCGGGTGTCCTCTGGGTCCTCTATAACACAAACTGGCGGAGATGCAGATGAGCATAGAAAATCTGATGATTTTCCGACCAGAGGATCTCAGATCCACATCCCTGATCTAAGCTCCTGTACCTCTAAGCGCTTCTAAGTCCATATTCTGAATGATGAAGAGTGATATTTCGTCAATCTCGTTGATCCGAACTAATGGTTCGGTGTGTACAAACCAACCGTTATTTATGATCGGTTTGATGAGAGTGAGGTAATTGACACACGTGTACAAAGATATATACAAGAAAATGAATAACTGAAACAAGAATCTGCGTATTAAAAGGGTTAATTAGTTTGGACATGCATCGTCATCAACAACAAAAGGGTGCTCGTGCGATCAATCAAGCATGGTTCAAAAACAAATCACTCGAGGTTTGCCATCTTACCAAGTCAGTTTATAATGCTCGGCGGCAATTTTGAGGCATTGCAGAAGGGCTTCCCGGCGTTCTCTCAGAAGTCTTCCTGCCTCCTCTTGAGCTCTTCTCGAGGCAGCTTCTTCTTCTAACTTCTTCTTCAACCGCTCTTCCTTTTTAGATCGCTTCGGCAAAAACGCGCTTAACCCAAAGGGATCACTTTCTTCCGCATCTCCTACGGTTTTTGCAGATGGTGCTGCTGCTGATTCAGCTGGCTCCTCTCTCGCTTTTTCCTCTCTCTCCTCGAAGCTGTTTTCTTCGTCGGTAGCCTCTGGCAATTCATCAATGGCTTGCCTTACACGCCCTGAAGCTTTTGAAAACTGCAATCAACACGATTGCACACCTTTAGCTGATGCCATAGAGACCTGTACACAAGTACTCCCTCTGTCCCTCTAAAAATGTCCAAATCAGACACATTTCTTGTACCACTAAAAAGCTCCCTTTTGCTGATTTCAATTGCTGAGAAAGCGTTTGCAATGTTCAATGATCTCATGGGGGCAAGTTAAGTGATTAGAGAGCATTCCTCTCCTAGCAAGCTTGGCCTTGCCCATATGAGGTACCGTTGTTGCTACTAATCTTTAAATCGTCAATAACGAGGAGCTGCCAGCATGCACAAATATGTACTTTTTGTATGGAATTTGGGTGCCCAAACAGCGACATCAAAGCTGGAGATTTTGCATACATTTGGTAGATGGTATATTGATTCTAGAATGCAAATATCACTAGGACAAAGACTAAAAACATAGTTAATCCTTTGCAAGGAAACTTTTAGACGTTTTAGAGGGACAGAGGGAGTATAACGTTGAAAAAATAGGCAGAAAATGATGAAGATGAAGGTTATGAGACATACTACGTAGGTGTCATCCGTCATGAAGTCATTGCCTACGATAGCCCAAAACTCCCAGACTGCAATCTGCGCTTGTTGAGCTCCAGTAAAACACTGTAATGAATGACAACAGCAGCCCAATTGATTACTCCAAAACAGTGAAACTGCTTCGCATGAAGTTATCTTCACAACTGTCCTACACAGGTCAGAGTTGAGAACAAAGGCACAAACGATCAGAAAGGAGGTGAGTCTCAGTAAGGAAAATACTTCAAGCTTTTCGTGAACAGCCGCAAACATCGCTTGGTAGTCCCGTCTCAGAGCTGCCTCGGTCGCATTAGCAGGCCTCGTCATGGCTTCTTTTAAAATCGGGAAGAAAGAATCAGCCGTGGCGGAGGTGACGCTTCCACTTTGCAGCAATTGCAACGCCAACTTGGAGGCTTTCGAGAATTTCCCCGAGTTTCCAATGTGGGAGGCAATCTTCGCCATGGCCTCCACCACCTGCTCACTGGTCGCTTCCGTTGTGGTAGGTTTAAACCGAACTCGCTTGCCTGCAAACGAACAAAAATTCCGCAAAAATCTTACACACAAAAGCTATTCAAACCAAAGGAAGAAGAAAATATGTGACACAAACCAGTCGCTTGGGTACAACAACATGAACGCCTTCATCTCCGTCAAATCTACGAATGTATCCAAGGGCGTGTAGACAGACAGACAGACAGGCACGCAGCAATTGCGGTATTTGAGCAAGACGATGTAGACTCAACATGGAAGAAGCGAAACCCTAGAATTTCAAAGCGGAAAAAAAAGAACGAAACCCTACCATGGCTGCTGTCATCGTCAATAACAGATCGCTTCGATGAAGACAATATAGAAGAAACAGAGGGAGCCTTCGCAGGTTCCGCAGGTGATGTGTGAGGAGGTGGTACGGGCTGCGCCGTGACAGGAGGTGGCAAGTCTCCGAACAGAGAATCCTTCGCCATCGCGCCTCTCGACGCGCCTCCGAAAAAACTAACCAACTTAACAGCGGCTCCGCTTCCAATGACGGCAAGTCCAGGAAAATATTCGAAGATTCTGCTGCCAAGTGTAAGAATCGTGCGAAAACGAAAGCTGTTTAACAGGCGACCCTGTCGTTGAGTCCGAGGAGTCCTCCGAATTTACATGATCTGCGGTTTGGAAACGAAACCCCTCGCGCTGCTGAGAGCTTTGATTTTTATTCAGACATAGCCTTTTGAGAGGGTTGTAAGAAGAATTCAAAGCACGGAGGATTCGGTAAAAGACAAGGAATCTAAGTAGCGTCTAAAACCCTTATGGACGCGTCGAAGCTGAACCCTAATTGGATTATCTGTGACTTCACACTGGAATCTTCACGTTTTTGAATCTACTATAAGTCATTTACGAGGGTATAGTATCTCATAAGATGCACATTTAGAAACAGATTTTTTTAGGTTGCTTTTCAACTAGCTATTTGCTGAAACATTTTGGATGGGAAGTGAGTGCCATCTTCTCTGGTTACCAGGGTCTGCTACACCGAAGTTCCTCGTTCAAGAGCAGAGACAGAAGGGCTGATGAAAAATGCAGCAACTTTGTCAAGATAGCACACATTGGTCGAAACAGCAGAGAAGTCCAAACTTCAATTCAAAATCGGCGACAGAGCCACTACTACAGGGTTAAGTTCAAACAAGCTGAACCTTGCATGACAAGGTAGAGCCGCTATTTGGGTTGGCCAGCCCAGGTGATGTTGCAGCACTAACTTATGTACACTTCCGACCATTTTTTCTAGAAAAAAAAACTCACTGCAGAAAGTATTATTAATAACAACACTGTCAAGAGACTAGCGCTATCACACCCAAGAACAGTCCCGGCAGTCGTGTCGGAGAAGACAGTCATGACATAACTTCACGGTAGCTTGCTTTAAGTGCATCGGTAGCTGTATGTCGAGATATCCTGCACTGGTCTAGCAAGAAGAACAGCAAAAATTTGAGTACAACGTGAGGCAGCCACTGTCAAAGTTGGTTCTACAGACTAAACCTTGGTTGAGCCGAAACCACTTTTAGGGTTGGCCAGCTCAGATCGCTATCATATGTACACTTTAGGGTAATATTTCAACTGTACATGGATGGTGATGATACTAATTACACCGACACTGGAGGCACCGACAGGGTCAGTTGTTGCAGGACTGGCCACTGAAGATGCTGGACTTGCCAAGCACCCAGGGCAACACGAAAAGAGTGAGGACGGCAGCGCTGCCGAACACTTTGCCTTCCTGCACGGCGCTCTTCAAGGTGGACCACGACATGTCCTTGGCCCAGCCACTGGCCATCCTGACCAAGTCCTTGCGCTGGTGGCGCTCCCTGCCGATGCCGATGCGGGACAAGTACGTGAGCACCAGCGTCACGATCCATGTCATGATCAAACTCGGGATCATGAAGGCGAAGAGCGTGACCGTGACGAACAACGTCAGGTACGCCACGAGCGACAGATACGCTTTCACCACCGGCCAACACAGCGGATCCACGTCGTGCCCCGACGGCTGTTGCCACTGCTGGATCGAATGCACGGATTGCATGATGCACCAGAGCAGGAATCCCAGCACCACCGCCAGCACTCCCACGATGCTCGTCTTCCGAATCATCATCGCCAGTAGCGGATTCCTCGCCACCGGCGTCGTCGTCTCCACCTCCGCTCCCATGTACAGGGACGGAGGACAACTGCTCCACGCCATAAGCTCCCTCTCCTCACTCGGCCTGCGCCTTCACATCCATTCACAAAACTCTTAACAGGGCTAACAAAATGCTCCCAGTATAGATCCCTCAATTTAGGTCAAATGAGTCTTCAACATCAGATACCAGAAATCTCGGGCGCGCAGTTTGAAACTTCGAAACTGCGATCGAGCGCAACCACAAGCACACCACACAAGAATAGTGCTAAAGTCACACAACCCCAAACATGATCACTGAAGAAACACGACATGAGGATTGGTTGACGACTTACTGTCGTAATGAACTCCCATCACTACCGACATGGTGAAGTTCTGACATGTTGCAAATTCACTCACTACTCCAAACTCTGTCCAGCTTCACAGACTCCGACTTCCACTGGCGTTGTGTCTACAGCTCCACCAAAGAAGACCCTCCTCGCCAATCTTCAAAAATGGCAAATATGGCGGAAATGGCTGCACTGCTTTCTGCCTCTCAATTTCGAATACACGCGCTTCTCAGAGCTCCAGGTCTCCAGAACCCCATATCGAATGATCAAACGTCACACGGCAACGACGACAACGAGGACGACGACGATGACGATGATAGATTAAAAGATTCAGACATAGCGTGCGCTGGGAAATGAAATTTGCCGAAAAGCTAGAGCGAGAGAGGCGCTACCGATAGAAAAAGTTTCCCGTGCCTGCAAATCCTGAATTCGACTACAGGGGAGAATCAAGTGGCCTCCAAGTAAGCGTCCCTCTGTTTGATTCTGCTGCAAAAATCCACTCTTTGGACCTGGTCAAAGCTCCTCCGACATGACGGCATGAATCGCGTCACCGAAAGCCTACCTCTCTATCTCCCCGGCCCTCGTACAACTCTCTCGACTGCCACAGTCACAAGACTCACAACAAAAGCGCTGCGAGCGACTTACGGTGCTAAACTACCTCTTTATTTCGCCCCTCCGCATCGCCTGCCCCCACGTAGCAACAGTGCACCCCATCCTCCGGAAAACCAAATCCTCAAGCAACATAACGCCGTCGGAAAACATGGAAATGACGCGTACGCTGACAGACGCAAAACGCCTGCATTCATGGGCTATGATGGAGCAGAGGAGCCGAGGCCGCGAGGCTGCGTTGCTTGACTGTTCTTCGGTACCGAGAAGGCGAAGATTGGTGCCACCGCGATACCCCTATTTCTGCTACAGTACTGCTACTACTACAAGGTCTACACTCCCTTGGGAGTTGGGATATATTGCTATTGTAACTATTCCTAGGAGCTCCTTCACGTCGTGCTTGAGCCTGTGAGCACAGTCACTGTTGCACCTCCTAAGTCAGGCTTTCTCCGACGGAAAAGATCCCTCTCCGTATGAGAAGTCGTCGTCATCACCGTCGTGACGATCCGGACTTGCTTCGACGTGTCGGTGCAACTGCGCTGCTGCCGGCGCTGCGCAATTCGTTGTTCCATAGTTCCTGCATTATTACGAATGCTCTCACGCTGCCGGAGATTGTTTAGACTCGGGCAGACGATGAATTTAATTCTGGAGATAATCGTATAGGCTGCCCTTCTGGCTCTATATGCTTGTGCTGATTCCCACCATTGGTGAATAATATTATGTCGAAACTCACCACCCTTCTTGAGATGTGTGTCAATTTGTGTCAAATTTAATTACGTCAAATTTAATTACTCAAATGAAGTAAATCAACATAGTATCGATCCCTGCTATGAAATTAGTTAGTACTGCAAGTTGCTAGGTTGTTAGCAACTTCGACACTGCATAAATGTGTTTAAGAAAATCCCTCCTAGATTTCTAGAAGGCGATACTACGATCGTCTTCAATTTGCTATGACACCCGAATGATTCCAAACAATTCTCGATTCCTGATACCCCTTCCAAGCATTGCGGATATGTCTGGGAATCGCATGACACGTGGAAAGAACTTGCTCTCTCCGACCCCACTTCCTCTTGCCAATCTCCCTGGCAGGTCCGCAGTTCACGCTCCAAAATCGCAAAAGTACTAGCCTCTTCCTGGGCTTTGCAATCAAGTGATGCCGATAACAATGCAAAGCACGGAGAATCAGGCACCTGCACTTGTCGAAGTGTAAGACTAATCGCAAGAAAAAAAGTCTTCGGTGAAATCACACACTTCGATATACCTTGTTGTCAACATTCCGCTTGTCCGGCTTCTCTACAGCGAGTTTCAACTTCAGGCAGCAGTGGGATCTTTGATTGGATCACCTTCCACAAGGATATACAAATGCAACCCCAAATCACCGTAATTCGAAACCCACAACCTCCCAATTACATGCCACCAAACCACAACATACGAAAACAGAACCTGTATAAGGCGGATAAGAGAAGCATCCACATGCCCAGTTCTCATTTCGGTGATTACACGGGAAAATATCAACACAGAAATGCAATGCTGCAGATAAAAAGTTTATGGAAACATAACATAATCATCACTTAATTGCACATCGAATAAAGCATTGAGCTCAACCGTCCAAATTCACATCAATCATCTAAACATAGACCTGTTGATATTTACACAAACCTGCTGGAAAATCATCAGCTTCGCTATCCCATGCAGTTATGTCTCCTATCTACAGCACCATTTTCTCAAGAATGGGTTATCCAGAAGGAGTGCATCGTAATTCTGATTGGCAAAAAGTAACTGGAGGCATGATGATTTTCTAGCGTAACAAATTCATATTGACCGGTTTTACTAATCCACATACCCTACAAATAAACTTACTCTGCTGGGTTCTAGTGGGGGGGAAAACTTTGAAACGCCACTAAGTAGAAAGGGCCAAAATAATGTGATTTGGTTGTAATATCCTCAAACTCATCTGACTGAGTCGCAAGAATCGGGATGCAACTACTCCCTTTCAAATCTAGAAATTGATATATCTCTACCACCGAATCCAGAATCTTCCACACGGGTTTGATTCGCCACTGCACCACATATGCATCACAACAAGGAGTTCAAAACCTGGATGATACATTACCCTGGTGAATAAGTGACAAAACTAATATTGAGTATTATCAGATTCCAAAACGGTGAGTAGAATAAATTTCATAACCAAGCTACTGTGCAAAATGTCAAGCAATCAACACAGCCAACTCAAAAACTTTTCTCCAAATTTATTCAGAAGGCGAATTTCATTATCCCTTCATTAATTCGCCCACAAAATGACAACCTCAAACGCACCTTGATCCCAATTCTCACTACAAGTCCTTTTCATGAACGAGAACATTGAACAGAGACTCGAGAATATTCGTCATAACTTAAACCATCCGTTAATCATTGTATCGAGCCCCATGAGACTAAATACACTACAGGACCAGACGCAAATTCACATTTTGTAACTTATAAGCGGAGAAGTGCAACTACCAGAGAAAAATACCTGCTCCCACATCCAAAGTCTGAGGACTAAGGTCGCAAACCAAAAATTAAACCTTAAGCAGAGCGTCCTGTAAGGGGACCCGACTGCTTCAAGCCCCGGAGCAGCGTTTGAACCTCGGACGATAGGGTCAGGCTCCCTCCGATACTTTGTACAGAATTTTCTTTCTCCCTTTCTACAGCTGACATGGACCCCTCGCTGAAGGAATTTGTGGGCTTTGCAGCAGGTCGAGGTGAACAAGTTGTAGACCATGATCTCCCGTTGGAGCTAGCCAGGGTCAAAATGGCATCAGCCTGAAATACAACACCCAACGACTTCCGCATAAGACAACTTTCGCCCAACATGTACTTCTCATAGTTCTACATCTGATACATGGAAATGCTCCCTAAAGATGACCAGCAACCTGTCTTTAGGATAGCTAACTGGCCGTCATGCTCCCAGAAAGTGAACACAAACTATCCAAGCATATAATTCTTAAGAATCGTTCTTGCTATTCGAAAAAAATGAGCTCTCCACCAAAATTGTAGACCTCAATCAAATATCCACCGTCAGTTTTAAAAAATCTCCATGATTTCACAAGCATCATATGTTTTACATATCCACCATAAGCTAACAACAAATAGATGTCACATCCTCACCTTGTCCGAAGGGACGTCATCAAACACATGAGCTTGCCCTCCGTAGAAAATGGTCAACTGCCGACTAGATGTAGCAGGAGCTTGGCGACTGCACAAGTTAACACAGAATGATTCCTCTAGCACTTTACTGCACAATTTGAGTTTGAAAACAACTGACACAAGAGCGCGACAGGACTTAAACAATAGTAGCAACTGCGTAAAAAATTTACATTACTTAAATTTGTCAAGATTCACTCGTGAGAAACACAAGAAGTAGTTTATTTGTGAGAGCTATTCTACATATTAGAAGTACTAACAAGCACATCTACACCAAATCACGATTATTTGAAGAATCACTAACAGGACTTCAACAATGTCAACATGACTGCTAATGCAATTTTCGGTTCCTTGATTTCGGTAACATAGATATACTTGCAAAACTGCTTAACTTTTACTCAGAACTGAGCCCAGAGTAACTAACCTCGATGGAAGTATGGCTTCTGAGCCTCCATTCTGATTAGGTGCCTTTTGATGCTGAGGGGTAAGGGGAGGGCAACCGCTTGATCCCGCGGCATTTGGCATAGTCCGATCATGATGAAGTAGCCCAGCATTATCAAGGAGCCCTGCTAAAATTGAGCTTTTCAGTCCTGTCCTTGAACCTTCATCGGCAGCTTGAGAATTACCAGTCGCATTGTTTTCTCGAGAAGGCATGGCAAGAGTCCTCTCTATTTTCTCTGCTCTCTCAGCGCAAGCACCAAGGTGGCTAATTCCTCTCATACCAGCACCAGTGCTAATTTGTGCAGGTCTATAAGGCTGATGCTTTTTGACTTGCCGAGGTGAAACTTCAGGCTTTGCATTGTGCTGTAACCATGGAGGACTTTTACTGGATGCCCGTGGAGGTTGCATGGATAGACGAAGATCATCAGCGGTTTGCTCACAGACCTCCACAATTCTCTCTTGTCTGGTATGATCATGCCGAGATACCTGAAACTTGAAAGGAAATTTCCATAAGCAAAAAAACACGATGCTTGTTTATAAAACAACGCTAGAGAGCTTTTTAAGTGGAGTTAATTTACTGAGATAACAGGAAAACAAAAAGATATGAAAACATTTCCAGGGAGATGATGCGGACAATACCTTTTGCGGCCGAGTGCTCTCCAAAGCCTCAACAAGACGCTCTTGCAGTGAATCGCGATTGGTAGGTGAGTCCCGTTTTCTAGGCAATCTACTTGCATCCGCCTCCAACTTGGAAAATGCACTCTTGTTGCCATGATACTGAAGCGGTGCTGCTTGCCGCTGCCAGCCAACTGCAAGATGGAAAAGATTGCAGTTCAACCTTAGTTCCCTAAGCACCAAGCAGGAAATTCCACTTTCTCAAGTGAAAAAAGGATGAGCAAAGATGAAAGCACAATGGAGCGCCTACAGGACAATGAAGGTGCGGCCCTGGCAATACCTGACCCAGGATCAGACGAACTCGGAATGGCCGAGTAAAACGGAGGAGAGACATGAACGGGAGTGGAATTAGTTCTGTGGCGACCGCTAACTGCAGACGATGCTCGAGTATTATCCGTTTCACCGTCACATTCAGACTCGAATCCTGGACTGGTACGCGGAGCAGGAATCATCTCTGAAGAGAGATACTTCACTTGGCTCATATCATCGATGCGGCCAAGACCTAAAAAGTCTCGAAATACGGGTTGGTCCTTCTCCGCCATAATTAGATTCATCTTGCAGTTCGCTGCGAAGAAGCAAGGCTCATAGCAATTTGCCAAGAGACAGCCAGCTGATAACTGCAATGACACACCAACCAATGAACTATACTTCAATAAGGGGTACAGAAAAGTAGGAGATCACAGAGCATACGGTAAAATCAGCACAGCACATGTTAAATTATCCTCAACTCCGGGTATATCTATTCTACCTTGCTAACACTAAAGAGCAAAATTCCTGACTTGAGAAAATAACAGTTTTGTTATTAAGCAGTCCAAAATATAGCTGGTACAAGTATTTACCAATGACAAAACCAACACTACAATCTTCGGTCGGAGACACGTTTGAGCGACTAAAAAATGCCTTCCACATCAGCTTATTAATGCACATTCTTAAAGGCCCTACACAATCGATCCAGGAATAAAAAAGAAGGCCCTTTCAAGAGCAGTCAATGCTGCTTCGATAACTATCAAGCCTCTCGTGTCCACAGTAGTAGATTAAGGGTCTCAAAGTGCAACTTGTTCTTAACGTAGTACAGGATACCTCAAATACTTGGTATTTATAAAAGATATCGTAAGCCCTCTATCCAGATACTATACGGGTTCAAGCTATCCATAGAGAACTTCTAAGATGGAAATGGAAATAGTGAGCGAGAAACGAAACAAAGACGCCAATGCAAAGACACACACAAGTTCACTTTTGAGAAGCGCCCTGAAGTCACAGAAACGCCAAGTCGGTTTTAACACTTGCGAGAAGTCGGATCCGACGCAAAGTAACATGAGTCAGCGCCTGTTGTTTTTAACAGCTACAAATATTATACTCGCATCGCTCAAACAGTTACTCACTGCGTCCACTTTAAAACTTCCTCGTTATTCACGCTTCTCATGATCGAATGAGAGAGGGCGATCTGAAATGGTAAGAGCAGTATCTAAAGACCTTGACCAGAAAGCAAAATGCTGATAATAGCAGATGCAACATCGCCTCATCACACAAGCTCTAAATCTCTCGAACCGCCCTTGACTCCCTGACACAACACGAAACAATAGCGCTGAAACACTTTCTAACCGAATGCCAAACGATCTCGCGCCTCTTACCACGAGTGAGCACTCCCAGCGACGTACGGAGATTCTAGATTTTTTTTTCCCCGCGGGAAGGCTTCCCCACTACCCGCAGCTGGAGAGCATTTCCCTTCCACCAACTCGCAAGCAAACCATTCCGTACGGCTTCAAAATTGACAGGGCTTCCGAATCTCTTGGCGCACCTTTCAACCCCAGCCCTCGCACTCAACCTCGCATTCCAGTTCGGCCTCCGGTGTTCGCCGCTGAATGTGCTGCCCAGCCGTTACGAGCGCGAACACATACAGGTCGAGAATACAAAGCGCCGAACCACCGCCGTTTACGGCCATAAAACAGCCGAAAACTCTGTACACACAAGCAATTCGTCCATTCTCTCTACAGCAGGAAACGGCACCTCCTCCGGCAAGAGCAGAGCACCCGAGAGGGCGTTCGAAGGGATATCCGAAGACAGGCGATCCGAAGCAGCAGCGGCGAAGTAAGAAGGTAGAAGTCACATCCACGAGCAGTAGATTACAGGGCCGAAGGAGAAGGAGCGGCAAGCGGACGGAAGGGAAAGAAGCGAAGACGAAGACGAAGAGAGAGGAGACACGGGGGCGAGGAAGATTGCTCTGAAATCGGGAGGTCAAAGGGAGCGGTGAAGCCAAGGGTACAGTGAAGACGCAGCAGCGCTGCCAACTTGGACTAATAAGTTCAAGGAACAGCAACAATAACAGCAACAACAACACCAGCTATGGCGGGGGTGGCGGCGTCAGCAGCAGCAGCTGCGTCGTGGCTACATACAAGAGGAAGGACGAGGAGCGGAGCCACCACCATAGCCAGGAAAGCGAGGCGAAGGGGCCTGGCAGGACGGGAGTCTTGCACCAGCGAAGCCGATGACGAACTTTACCCAGTCACGAGTCTCGCCTTCCGCCCGGCCCGGGCCCGGCCCGGCATGTCAGAGCTCGAGCCCGCCCCGTCCCGCCCCGCCGGTCTACCGTAGCTCCGTATAGCTACGGTTTCGTCGTATGCGGCGAAAAATAGCAAGGTTTTGGTCAGCCCGAGAAAAGATAAGGAAGTTTCGGCGGAAACCAGGGGCTGTTTCCGGAAGTCGCGAGAAGGGCTCACCGCTCACGGTTCACCCCCTTTTGCATTCCCTTCCTATTTCAGTCCACCTTCCCAGGCAGTCCTTCCATCCAGTCAACACCTCTGTTCATCCATGTATCGCCTCCCATTCATCCATGTATCGCCTCCCATTCATCCATGTATCGCCTCCCATTCATCCATGTATCGCCTCCCATTCATCCATGTATCGCCTCCCATTCATCCATGTATCGCCTCCCATTCATCCATGTATCGCCTCCCATTCATCCATGTATCGCCTCCCATTCATCCATGTATCGCCTCCCATTCATCCATGTATCGCCTCCCATTCATCCATGTATCGCTGCAGGCATGCTTGTGTAGTGAGTGCTTTTCACTCATGACGCAATGCTTTCACACGGAGGTACTGTGCACGTCGGTAAGTTACAAAGAGTGTGAGTGTGTATTGCTAGGCATCATGATCTTGAGTTGGGCTCAACACACCCCCCCCCCCTCTCATATTCCTAGCGTTAATTTAGAAGCAAGGCAAATAGGATGTTGACTTATAAGGATTGGATGAATTACAGCTCAACCTCCCATTTGTTTCAAAACTGGAGTTTCTTTGGATTCTGTTGTATGTCAGCTGCTGGGAACCCAAGGCACAAGGAAGGAGGCTCTAATTAGGAGCAGGCTCTAAAATGGAGCATCTCCTCAAGTGTACTCTATTTGTACATGTTGTTTTTCATAGCTCTTCAACAATGTATATACAGTGTACATTTGAGGAGGTGCTCCATTTTAGAGCCCTATGATCATTCCACTTCAAAATTTCATAACTAATTCTATAAAGCTTCAAAAAACACAAAACAACTTGGGTTAGATGCCAATTCTTCTTGTTTTTCAAAGAAAATTTGCAGAAATTTATTTTAAGAAGTTTTACCTGCCCAAAATTCAATTTCAGCCATTAGATGCTCCATTCATGAGCCTCCTACCTTAGAACCGGATTTCATTGGGGTTTGGAGGAGTCCAAGCTTAAACCTCCAACCTCCAGGTCTTGCAAAAGTTGACTACATTTTTGGACCTTTGGACCCTTGACTGGAGCTTACTTACAAAGATGTACGTGTAGTGGAAATTTCACAGTTTTTTCTTTTCTCTGCCCATGGGCAACCTGGATGTGTGGTCCAGTTCCAGTCCCTAATGGAATCCAGCTCTTAAAACAAGTACATTTATGAAAGTGTTTCAACTCCTTAGAGGCATTAGAGCATCTCCACTGGTGCACTCCCAAGCTCTGAAGCTTGCCAAAAGTGGATGAAAATTGTTGAAAGGCCTTTTCAAAACCCTCTCAAGGCATTTCGTCATAGCGTGTTTAGCAATGACCCTTCAAGACACTATTCATCCTAAGTTTAATGGACTTATCCTCTACTTTCCTTGATAAGTGGTCAATTGATAAGTTACGGGCCATGTTGGAGTGCAAGGCCACCTTTTTGAAGAGCATGGGTGGAGATCAAGGGGCTTAAGAGCCGGCCAAAACAAATGGAAATTTTTGAAAGAGCCTAGACCAGTGGAGATGCTCTAAAGACTTCAAATAATGCAAGACCCCTTCAAACTAATTTGAGTGAATTTTGCCTTATTAATATGTAAAGAGACATTTTTTTTTGCCCTTGTTTTTCAAGTAGGATTTTGGCCACAACCTCTTAGAATCCCTTAGGTAGTAACTTAATGATGGAGCCTCCATGATACATTATCCTTTACACACTCCTGAATTAACCCCTAAAGGACCATGGCCTTTATTTTGTCAAAAGACAGGCAAAACTGCCACCTCTATGGCAAAGAGAAAAAAAGTTTGAAAATTGGTCTTTTTGCATATTTAACCGTAGGATCTTGTACTAGACTACTATAAGAATGTGTCATACAAAACTCAAGAACTTTGACCGTAAAGTTTGGAAGATATTTGCATTTAAAAAGTGAAAAACAGCTTTTTTGCACCTTGCATGACTAGATTATTTAACTTTGAACATTTTTAACTTAAAATTTTTGCACCACAGAGTTTGGAATTCTATTTTTGCATGGTGGGAAGTTGAGTTGGTAATCTTGGGAAAAAAAATAACAAAAAATAATTAATTTTCATTCTTTAAAAAAAACATTAGGCACAAGAAGGTATGAGATTGAACATAAACTTAAATAGCTAATAACCCTGCAATGGAATTGAAATGCAATGATCCCAATGGTGAGATTGTTCTAGAAAGCAAACTTCACCCTCTCCAACAATTTTTTTTGGAAAAATGTTAAAATTGCATTCAAAAATGAAGTTTATAAGTTATTTTTTCAAGAAGATGCTTGAGGTGCCCGAAAAACAAGATTGTCCATAACTTTCTCATAACTAGTCCAAATGGAATGAATAAAAGCTTCAGATGTAGACAAAGATATAATGTGTGAGGGAAAAAAATCCAAGTTTTTATAAGAATTTTTTTTGCTGCCCAGAGTCCCCAAATTTGTGCTTATTTGGGCATAACCTTTGCTCCCTGGCATCAATTGGAATAAAAATTAGATACCCATATAGATCTTTGAATTCCCCATCTTTAATAAAAGTTTCAAAAAATCATACAAAGTAGTTTGACCATAGGTACATGCCTGAAATCCCGTTTGTTCGTTGAACAAACAATTGATCCTTTAGGGATTAAGTTACATGCGCATAAAATATTCTTGAGATTTTAGCCACATGAATCACACTGTTTGAGATAGTATTTGAACATTATAACCCACAATACGTTATATTAACCTAAATAACTATGAAATATCAATGGTGTGCTACAAATTCACACGACTCTTAGAATTAGTCCAAGTTAACATTGTTAATGTGGCTTGCAATGATTGAAATAGCTTGTGCAATTATTTTGACTCAAAGAAATGTAAACTCTACATTGAGTTCTCGATTAATTCTAAGTGTAATATTGATATCAGTTACTAGAACATGTTGGTTTGCACTTACATTCAAGCTTCCCTACTTTTGGTATCATCTTCATGTAAATTTCTTTTGATGCTTGTTCAATCCAAACTCAAGGGACACTACATTTGTACAAATATTCAAGTAGAAATTGAAATTTTCTCTTCTATAAGTAGAAGATATGCCCAAATAACTACACCTAAAACTAACCACATAAATTTGTGTGCCCTTATGGAGATGCAAGAAAACAAATACAACATAGAATATTTATATATTTGTAGATGCACTTGAAGCAAAAAGTAGATATTAATATAAATTCTAGGCAAACATAAAGCAATAATAAATTTTCAATGATGAAAATTGTAAGAAGTTGTCATTGAAACCTTGGCAAATCCAAGATTCACATGGCACACACTAAAAGAGGGCATTTGTAGTGTCAAAACTTGATTTAGCTAACAAGTCAAATTGAAAAACATTATTTCAAAATCTAACTTTTTAGAAAGCCACCACCACCTATAATTTGTTATGGGCAGTACTAGGTGAACTTAAAACATAATCATCAGCCTTGCAAAACATATTTTATGCCTACAAAGTTTACTTATGTGAGGCTCACAACAATCCTACACTAAATTTTGCGTTTAGATTGCCCCACATTAATTTCTTGACATCTTACACTATATAAATATTTACTATTGTTTTAGTATTTTTCAGCAGTAATTATTACAATAAACAACTTGTAAAGACCTAGCAACAACAAGAAAGCTGCAAAAAAATTAACTAGTAACTTCCAAATCTCAAATTGTGCAAAATGTTAAAACCTAGAGAGTTGCATGCACCTCCAAATGGCCAAACAATGAATCATGAGGTAACTTTCTAGGGTAAGAGCAGCTTCACCTGTTTGGTGAAACACCGTGCTGACCACTTTTGGATGAAAAGATAACAGTTGATGCTTGGATCCACAAAAATATGCAACTCCTCTAAAAACTACTTTTCTTTGATCAACTAATAGGTTAAATGAGCTATGATGAAGATTCTATCTGCTTTTTCAAGCAAGAAGGCTTGCTATTGGTTAAGCACTATTTTGCCTACTTACACAAGTAGGGGAAATTGCTAGTCACCACGGAAAAGGAGGATCATTGTGTTTCCTTGGGATGATTTCCAACCAAAGTGGTAGAGATGCTCTAAGGCAACCTAAGGCAACCTAATTGTCAAGGCAACCTAATTGTTAAGGCAACCTACATGCAATATTTGGTGTAATACATATGATAATTTTACTAACACATGGTATGTTTTTGCAAGGCAAGCAACTTTGCTTGTACACAAGTAGATGCATGATCAATATAAGGTAGACAAACCCAATGCCGTTTGTCTACCCAATATGGCTCAAATGCACAACTGTAGTTCTTTTTAGGGCTGAAATCTAGGCACCTCATTGATGCCCTATATTTAGGTCATAAAAAATAGGGCATCAATGAGGTGCCTAGATTTTAGCCCTAAAGAGAACTACAATTGTACATTTGAGCCATATTGGGTAGATGAACGGCATTGGGTTTGTCTACCTTAGACTAGATTTGAAAACCCTCACCCAGTCTTACAATAGAAATTGTGGTGTGTATTATTTTATGTTTTCAAGCAAATACAGTTACTTGTAATTATATTGCGGTGGTGCAATCAGGTGGGCAAGGAAGGTCCATTCTAAGGTAGGAGCACCTATAAGCGTCAAACTCAGGGTTTTGAACATGATGACCATTAATAAACATCTGGCAAATTATATGATCCTATTAGGAACATTAAAAAAATGAGTCTGCACTTTCGAATGTATTATTTGGATACTGTGAGTATAAGTTGTGAATTTTTAAACAGCAAATTGCCATTGCATCCATAACCAACACTAAGATTTCATGTTCACAAGTTATACATCCTTGTTATTACATCTATTTACTTCCCTAAATTTTCAAGATTTTAAAGGTGACGGTTATGGAGACACTAACACTTATGGGTGTTCCTACCTTAGATCCTACATGCCAAGACGGTGCTGGTCCCTGGTTGAAATTTCCTTGGGATTTCCGGTGCCCATCCACTTGGGTTGAGAGTCTTGAGACCCCCTCATGGAAAGTCCAACTTGAAGAAGGAAGCCAACTGAAGCCCTAGGCCCAGGCCCCAGGGCCCAGGGGGTGGTGAATAAATCCAATATTCCATGTCAGAAAGGCCCCACCCATGGGCTCCCACTGGTTTGCATGATATCCAAATCAAAGCAGCAGCTACATCTCAGGTTCTTTGGGTGGGTCCCTTGCTCTGACATTCCACAAGGTTCATAGTTTTCAGTATCTGCCTGCTTGACCGTCTCCGCTGCCCTAATATCAAAAATCCTTGCCAAGGGCTGTGGCCATTTCAATTTCTTTTGGACCAAATTTTGCCAATCAGGTAGGTAACTTACCCCATACCTGAGCAGTCCCTAAGGTCGCACTCTACATTTGGGGTGTCCTCCACACACTCTTGAACCCATAGTGGAGCGGTGAATGTCATTTGCACAAGTAAATCTTTGCACATATCAACTTAAGAGTTAGTTTGAGAGGGTCAACATTGTGACCGTCATGTACATGTATAGGAACACATTCAAGCAATTTCAAGGGTAGTTTAGAGTTGCTAATAGGGATCCTAGGAGCTACAACTTTGCCCTTTAATGTAAAATAATCTACAATAATTTTTTCCACAAAAATTACGCTCCATGATAGCTTGTTGAAAGACTAACACTACGGATTTTTTTCCTAAATTTTCTGAGACCTTAAAGTACCCTAAACCCTTAAACGCTTGGGTATGGGTAAGGTTACCTTACTTCATTTTCACACTAGCCAACATTACACTGGATTGAGTGAATGAAAAATCGGATGACTCTCTCAAATAAACATCGGGTTTGTCAAAATATGGATGAGGTTGGTAACAATAGCTAGTGTTATGGATGAACATGCTTATGTGGGTGATTCTAATCCATTTTCCCTCGTAGGAGCGTGTCACTTCCACTATCACACCCTACAATCCATGATTGAGGATGATTTCCAAAGATAATGTCTAGCACAACCACCTTAAGACATCATACGTGTTTGTAAAATTAATCAACAAGTTTGAGCTTCAAAAAAATTCTTAACAACATTTTAAGTCCGTTATATAGGTTTTGGTATGATAGATCAACATTCGTAATACAATGTTAATAGTAATTGGATTGTTTTGTTCAGGCATTTTAATATTGAAAAATTCACTCTATTGTGACTATTTCTATATACCCGACCTTTGGAGTTTTCATTATCTTCCAAAGCACCTGGTGATGTTTCAAACTGTATGAATGCAAAGCAAACTTGATCCCTGTTCTAAAAGCACAACACAAAGTTTATCAAGACTTTCAAGATGGATGAAAAAACATTACTTCAAGGGATAGATATGGTATGCATGTATGCTTATGTGTGGAGGACTAATAATGCATTTAAACGATAGAGTGTATAACTCAAGCCTCTTACATGACATACTTGTGATGCTTGAGTTTGTGATTTGGTACAACCATATACTCCCTCTGTCCCAATATAAAGCTCCAAAAAACTTCTTCATGAGGGATTAATTGTGTTTTTAGTCATTATGCTAGTGATAAATGCAATCTAGAATCAATATACCACCTACCAAATATCTATAAAATCTCAAGTTTTTATGTTGTTGTTTAGACACCCAAATTCCATGCAAAAAGTACCATATTTGTGCATAGTTTGTGAAAGCTGCCGCCTCCTCATTATTTTAGTCATCATGCTAATGACAAATGCGTTCTAGAATCAATATACCATCTACCAAATGTGTGCAAAATCTCTAGCTTTGATGTTGTTGTTTGGGCTCCTAAATTCCATGCAAAAAGTACCATATTTGTACATGTTGCTAGCTCCTCATTATTGACGATTTAAAGATTAGTAGCAACAATGGTACCTCATATGGGCAAGGCCAAGCTTGTTAGTAGAGGAATGCTCTTTAACCCCTAAAGGCCCAAGCCCTTTTCTTCAATGAAAGTCACTGTTAACTGCCACTTTGGGGGAATGAGTAGAAAAGTAGGAAATAAAGTTTGTTTTGCAAATCCAACTATAGGATCTTGCCTTAGACTAGAAGAGGTACTTGTAGGAAAAAATTAGGTCATTCTACATGGAGAGGAGGGAGATATTTACATCTAAAGTGAAAAAAAAGGTTATTTTTCTTGCTTCTAGTAAATCTCAAAAGCCTTTGACCACTCTTACATGAAAAAAATTACTCTACACAAAGTCTAGGTTTATTTTTTCCATGTAGAAGACCAAGTTAGGTATGTGTGGGAGAATTTTCAAATCAATTGGAACTATACAACACATGGAGGAAAACGGTAAGTAAAATGAAGTTGAGAATGAGTCAAATCACTAAATTGTTAAGAATTTAAATATTAAAATGAAAAATGCAAATCTCAATGGTTATAATGTTGTAATAAACAATCTACTTCCTTAGGTTTAGTTTTTTTTTCCAAAATATTGAAAGTTCTAGAAAATAAATGACTTCAAAGTTTATTTCAGTGTAAAGAATCCATAACTACCCACAAACTAAAACATCTCATAACTTTCATCTCATTGATTGAAGTTGAATGATTCAAAGCTTCCCACATATGAAAAAATCTAAAGAACCAATTTCAAATTGTCTTGGAATTCCCCACCTTCAACAAAAGTTATAAAAAATCACAAAAACTAGATTAGCTACAGGTACATGCCCAAAATCCATTTATCCCCGGAGGGGACAATTGGGCTTTTAGGAGTTAATTGCTTAACTTGCCCCCATGAGATCATTGGACATGATAAACACTTTTCCAACAGTTGAAATTAGCAAAAGAGAGCTTTTTATGGGACAAGAACTATGCCTAATTTGGAGCTTTATATTGGGACAGAGGGAGTAGTTTGTAAAAGGATGCAAGTGTCGCAGTGCTTCCGTGTCATAGCTTGGGCGTGCTACACTTTGGATGAATGTGCAAGTTTTAATAAATGATACTGCTCAGGATCCTCAATGTAAGGATTCAACACTCCACCTACAACTGCAACTTGCACCGCCTTTAAAAGGAAAGTGGAGCTCATTGGTGGGCATGGCAGTCTCCTCACTGGCTCAAGCCAATTGAATGACGAAGAAGATATGCAGAGAGCCGGCTACAGGACTACAGTAACTCTCTCTCAAGTCAATGCCATGCTGGCAATGGGGCAATGGGGGCAATGGCCAATGGGACTCGGAGTGGCTTTGGAGTTTGGAGATACCAAATTTAGGAAGAATCTGAATCTTTAAAGTCTCCTCCCCCATTTATAGGGCGGCTGTTTGGGGGTAAACCACAAGCATGCCTCTGTTTTGTGTGGATATACTATTACCCCCAAGCTATGGTTCTTTTGCTTTGAATTGGATTCAATGGCTTGGTTTCCTAAGGTAGACATACGTATTCCCTAACATTTAACCCCTAAATGCCCACGGTATCAACTTTCAGTGTTGAAAACATCCAAATTGGGTGCCGTGGGCATTTAGGGGTTAAAGGTTTAGGGTACCGCAAGGTCTTGAAAATTTCAAGAAAAAAAGTCATAGGTTTAGCCTCTCAACAAGCTATTATGGAAAGTAATTATTATAGAAAATATTATTGTATGATAATTTGTATTAAAGGGCAAAGTTACAGCTCATATGGTTCCTATAAGCAACTCTAGACTAATCCTGAAACTGCTTGGATGGGTTCCTATAATGGCACATGATTGTTCCAATCCCAACCCTCCCATACTAGTTTCGTAACTGACATGTGGTAGGATTTTCTTGTGCAAGTAGCATGCACTGCTCAACTTTGGGTTCAATAGTGTATGGTGAAACCCTCAAATCTAGGGTGCATAGTTGGGAGCCGCTCAAGAACGAGTGTGTCTACCTTACTGCACATACTCTAAGTTGGGACCAATGTGGAAAACCTCTGATTTTTCACCCGCCAGAAAATGTAAGAGTTTAGATGTTACTATGACAAGATTGAATTAGGGAGTTTTGAATTCACACTTGGATTAAGAGACCCTGATTTTATTTGGACTCGTGGAGGAGGATACAATCAAACAACGCCAAAATAGGGGGCATGATATCACATTGACCTTTAAGTGTAAAAATTGTTGAAATTTTCCTCCTTGGTTCCACATTGATGTAACTTATGTGCAATTTTTTGTGAAAGTTGTTGAGCTTTTCCACCATGGCTCCGCATTATCGTATGCGCAATAGTTTGATTTGCTTTAGATCATGTATGCATCCATTTGAAGATGTGTTCTAGACAAACTGATAGAAAAGTAGAGTAAGAGTCAATTTCCTTGTTGACTGGGAATAGGAAATCTAAAAATAATGAAAAATTTTACATTGCAAACTTGATTATTGTTTTTGAGTTTTAAAACTTCTAACTATTATGATGGAAATTTGCCCTAGGTTAGGATTCCTTTACATTAGCATTCGAGACTGTTGTGGAGTCCAAAAAGGTCCCACTCCTTGCCTCTTATTGATTGATTTTTTAAAAGTAATCCCAAGGTGTTTATTCTTAAAATGTAGACAAACAAATTTGAGACATAGTTTAGTATATGTGTATGTTTAACACATATTTATGTTAACATCATTATGCAAAAGATGTTTCATTCAATACTTGATGTCTTTTGCAAATTCTAACAAATATATGAATTCCTAGTCTCAATTGTTGGTAAAAACAGATAAATCAACATTTAAGTTTGATGGTCATCTTCAATAAATAAGATGCCGTATAAATTTCGTTTCATCTTTTGTCAATGCTAGTGAGGTCCAAACACAATGTTGGTGAAGCTTTGAGTGCCTAAAGACTTGAAGCAAGCTTAGTTCATTCAAACTGGCCAAGTATTAAGAATTTGGAACAGTGCTTATATCAAATATGATGAAACTTGCAGAAAAAAACTCTTAGATCATTATTGAATAGACTCACCAACGTTTACCTAGATTATTATTACAGTATATGAAATTTTGGTTAACCCAAAGAGTCATTGCTGATAGAAACTGTCCTTGACCAATTTTTGAGTTTAAATTAAACCAGTTCAAAGTATTATTTATAGTGCATTATATTTTGAAAAGTTACTTTTGAAGTTTAGTTTTAGTTTCAACAATTTGGTTTTGCAAATGATTAATTATGATTTTTCTATTCAAGATTTTGTGCACAGGTGTTCATTGCAATCTTGACTTTATGTAGTGTTAAGGGCTCTTGGGAATGAGCCTCAGATACACTAAATTTTTGAGAAAAAATCATATTAGAAATTCATTTAAAAAAATTGTAAAGTAGATTTTGAGAAGTCATAAATTGATTGGGATTATGCATGTTAGGCTCTTTAACCTCATATTTTTTTGGTGACCAACTTTTTTAATTTGACATGTAAAAAGAAGATTGAAAAACTTCAAATCACTTTCACAGTTTTACATCATAATGTTTCAATCCATAAGAGATATTGCTGTGTTTTCTTTTCTAATGTGATCTTGAACATGTCTAGTTTGATTTTATAACATTACAATTCAAAAAAAATTGATACAACTTATCAAAATATTGGCTTTTTGTTCAAATTAGAGAAAATTCCTAGAAGCCCTGGAAATGCAATCTCACTTTGGGGTTTTGGGGTTAAGTACCAAAAATTAACATCACATCATGCAATATCCAAGATGCAAGTATTTGTTGATAAACCGACAATATTTTCTTCCAGTAGAAAAAAATGATGATGTTTCATCAATACTAAATTTCTGAACGTACATTTTCAAGGGATCTAATAATAAGTTGATATCCAATGTTTACCATTAGTCATAAGAGTAAACAACATCATTCATAGAAATAAGAGTAAGCAATCTATTGCACTGAACCAAATAATAGTGCTTGTTGTTTGATGTCAAAACACGTTTCATTATCCAGTGTTTTCTATTTTGTATATTGGAACAGTGTAGCATTTTTTTTTATGTGTGCACTCTTTCTGCGAAGGGTTTTCAAGTACAAAAAGGCCCTCAAAGAATTCAAGGATGTGGAAATCTAAATTACAATTATTAAACAAACAAAACAGACACGCATAAATACATGCTACATACGTTTGGCTTACTAACAAAAACTAATATTTACAAGATAACAGTTCATTTTATAATATTTTGTAGTTACCAAATATTGAAAAGTCAGCAACGTAGCAAAATGAAGAAGGTAAGCTAATACCACGTTGTTGAAGAGCATGTAAAACATGTTTTCAAATCAAAGATCACTGATATCTAGCCCAAATGGTTCTCTAAATTAGTAAATTAAATAATTTTTATGCATGAACAGCACAAAAATCTTAATACTATTATTAGTTCATTTGATGTTATGCAAATATGGTTGTGTAATAATAAATTAATGTGTAAATGAAATTAATGCAGAAGAGTTGTAATGTTTTTTTTATATCTATAGGGAACTACTATAGTGACATCCTAAATTGTTAACGAGACACCCCTTTGAGCATGAAAATGTGATTTTTAATGTTGATTTTGCTAACTTTTTAAATTTGGATCAAAATATTTTGTTTCATCTTTAACATTCTAAGGCTATACTAAAAAAAAATAGGTGTGCTTAAATTTCAAACTAAAAATATAGGACTTTTGAGTTACTTAAAGCAAAAATATATCAAAAATTAGTATTGGTATAATAAAATTTCAATTTTTGTTTCTTATTTTTCATGTTTTCTTTCAAAGAGGTGATAATGTTGTGATTGAATGAATGATGGACCACTTCATAGATAAAAAAACAACAGTAAATTATCAAATTTCATACTTAGAGGGGGTGTCCCGTTAGCAATTTAGGGTGTTGCTGTAGTAATTCCCTATCTATATCATCAATGATCATCATGAATAATTTAATTATCTCAACGTGCCACATGTTCTTCTAATTTCATTAGAAGATGCATTTAGGACGGAGGTATATATAGCATATTTCATTTCAAGGGTTGATCATAACATGTCCCAAGTTCCAAGTCCCAATGAATTTTCAAAAAAATTGTTGATAAAAAACTTGGACATTATCTCCATTCTTTGTCCCTGTTTCAAAGTATTATTTCAGTTTAGATGCTTGCATGGTGACATCTTTTTTGGAAGTTTTTGAATCAAAGATATGGGACTTTGCTTCAAGAATTGGATTTAGAAAAATAAAAACTCAATTAAAGAGCCAATTCTCACAAGTATCTTTTCATAAAATACTTAAATAGCTATTTACGATTTGGCTTTGCCCCTTTTCAATCCCATCACAGTTGAGATGTGAAATTGAAAAAAACTTCTCAGTGCGTTCAAATGTGGAACATACAATAGATTTCAAACATAGTGTGTGCCCCACGAATTGCTCACCCACACTAACAATTGTATTGGCAAAAATAAGGTAACTGACATTATTCAAGAACTTTGCCATTGGTGTGGTCAACGGTGGAAAAAAAAATGCCAGATAAGATTCACTCAACTATGCAAATACGTAATTTTTAGGAAAAAAGGCTATCATGAAAGTCATTGCAACGCAAGACAGTTACTATTAAATCAAAAATCAATGATCACTACGTGAAATCTTTAACACTATGCGTACTACAATTTCAAATGGCAATCCTAACAATTGTAATCCTACCTTCTACGCTCAAAAGAGGTCAATGAATTTGAATACAAAGTAAACATTTGTGCAAATGAGTGCTAACTCGGGCGTCAATAATTTTGAAATCAAAATAATTTCCCAAACCTCTCATATCCCAAACCTTATAAATACTAATGCAGTCTAAAGTAGGTAACTTGAATTGTGATCCCTCTTTTAAAAAGTATTTCATAGGTAACTTAGGAATGGATATGAAGTGGTTCTTGAATGGTCTTCTTTAAATCATAAAAGAAAAGGTGTATTCTATTGCAAGAGCCAATCATACTCATTGATTTCACCTTATCTCTTTACAAGTTGTAGGAGAACTATTGGAAGACATAGGATCACAAATAGGTGCCTACTATAGAAAAATTTGAAATTTCATTAACAATTCAATAATTCCTCAAAAAACATGAAAAAAGTAGTGTTACATTTGGCATCCATTTCTCTTCGTCTGAAATTTAGGCAAAAATCTTCTAGTTTCAAAATGCCCATGAAAAGGCAGACCAACCCTTAAAGCATGGTTTATGAGCTACGTGCTTACACTAATTTTGCATCCTCACTATTTGTGGTGTGGAGTGTGAAACACCACTTACTCCACATAGTACCAAATGAAGTGAGTTGGTGTGCACAATAGGTTTCTTTTCTGAAGAAAATTCCCCAATTGCAACAAATTTCCCCCAATACTTTTCCTTCCCTCCAAATATTCTCAAATGAGAAGGGGACAAGGAAGCACTCATTTGCCAGAAAAAAAAAAAAAAAAAAAAAAAAAAAAAAAAATCCTGGTGCATGGCTTCACCCTTGAAGGGCCCTTAGGCTCTGGAGCTATAGTACCAAATATAATCGCAACCAATATTCAAAAGTTTGAATCAGTTGGAAATTAAGTGTTACAACCATACATATTAAAGAGTTGTATGAGGATGGGTGCATAATTTTTTTTGGCCAACCCTCAGAGCAGCTCAAATACGTATGTACATATGACCGTACATACGGCCGCAAAGGGCTTTCAGGCCATTCAAGGGTTAACCCCTAAAGGACCAAGGAGCCCACTTTGGGCTTTATGAGAACTTAGGCAAGCTCTATTGATTTCATAATTTGGAATTTTTTCATGAAATTTTTAGGATGGATGCTACTCATCATAATCTACATGTGAGGCTTTATTTCATGTTATTCAGATAAGTAATGCAAAAGTTATAAGGCTTTTCAATTTCAATGTCAAATTGAGCAACAAAATATATATATATATATATATATATATATATATATATATATATATATATATATATATATATATATATATATATGAAATTGCATAGACTGGTACCTACTCAAAAGAAATTGAATCACTCAATTTCTAATAATGAGGTAAGACTTAAAAGGAATTTTCTTTTGCGGGCAATGAAGGTAGGAAGAGGGTACAAAAAACATATAAAGCTATCTTTTACTCTCAATTTTGAAAAAAATCAAATTAAAATTAAAATTAAAGTTACTCATTGTCTGTTACAGCATTCTCACCATTAGAATTTAAAAAATTTAAATTCTTCCAAAACTCATTAGCATGTTAGTTATATCTTTCATTCATCAATACCTTTCACTTTGTAATTTTTGTAAAAATGAATCCAAATTTTTTTTGGTTAATTTTTTTTATATATGCTTTCAACCCATTTTCTGACATATTACAAAAATTGCATTAGAAATACAACATTTGTGTTTTTCTTTAAAAAAAATTGAAAAACAAAACTTCACCTTTTGGAAGAATTAGAAAAGCCTACATTTTAAAATTTAGGCACATTGATCTTGCAATTGGTGGGAATATTCATTTTAAAATGTTGGGACAATGTACTTGTGCAAGTCAACCAAAAGATCTTATAGTTGGATTTGTTAAGAAATAAATTTTAATGAAGATTTTGACCCTGGTTTGGGGACTAGTATTTTTAAGCAATTTTGGGCCTCTAAACACAAAAGAGTTTTAGGGGTTAACTTACCGGATTACCGATAACAGGCACTTGAGAGTCCAGCTTGTACAGTGGAGACTGAGGCCGGTGACTGGGTATTGACTGTGCAGCCAGTCATACTCTTTTGTCGAGGGCAGTCAACTTTTTTGAGGCGCGGGGACCGATGTAACTTCTAGAAGGTGCCCTTCAAACAGAATCTCGGGCTTGCGTTCCTTGCACTGGTGCCTGGTGGTTATTTGGAACTACCGAGGACCAAGGTAAGAAGCTCATGACTGGAGCCTGTAAGGGCTAAAACTGAATTTTGGGGAGGTGAAACTTCTTGAAATATTTTTCAATAAATTTTCCTCAAAAGATAAGAGGAATTGGCATTTAATCTAAATTTGTTTCATATTTTTTGGAATTTTCTGGAATTATTTATGAAATTTTGAAGTGAAAAGGCCATGAGTCTTTAAAATGGTACACCTCCTCAAATATACAGAATTTAGAAGTAATGTTACGTAATCCCTAGTATGATGCTCCAAACAAATTTATAATACAAAAAACATACATGGCATGTAATTCTCATGTTCTTAGTATCTCATTTTCATGCAATCCCGATCAAGTATACCAAGAGTCAAATGATGAAAACCAAAATCTAGTTTTTGGTAAGACAATAATTTTGTGTCAAAATCATGGTGAAAGTTGATCAAAAAACATTAGTGATGAATTTTAGAGATTTGATTGCATGGATATGTAGGAGACATCCGTATTCACATTTCTCATTCTAACAAACATCTTCAAAAAGTTCAAAGTTCATTCAATGGAGATTTTAATGTTGGGGTGATTGTGAACAAATTTAGTAAAATTAATATTTCTTTATGATAATTAAATTGTGCTATTTGACTTATTTATTATGATTAAGTTTGTACCTCTGAGCATTGTGATATGCTTACTTTGCCAAAAGCTAATTAAAAAATAGAGATATGTATTTTACTAAATTTGATCATGATTATCAACCTAGTATTAAAATCCCCATTGAAGGAACTTTGAACTTTTTGAAGATGCTTATTAGAATGAGAAATGTGCGTACAGATGTCTCTTACATATCCATGCAATCAAACCTCTGAAATTCATCATTGATGTTTTTTAATAAACTTTCTTGTAAAACCATGATTTTAACACAAAATCACTACCTTACCAAAAACTAGATTTTGGTTTTCATCATTTGACTCTTGGTGTGCTTGAACGGGATTGCATGAAAATGAGATAGTAAGAACATGAGAATTACATGCCATGTGTGTTTTTTGTATTACAAATTTGTTTGGAGCATCATATTAGGGATTACATAACATTACTTCCAAGTATTGTACACGCATTGTTAAGTACCCGGAAGTATTGATACATAGGTTCACTTTTGACATTCCAAAGAAGTTTGTATAATAAAGAATATGAACGGCATTTTATCCTCATATTGTTGGTATTTGATTCTTATGCAATCCCGATCAAGCATACCAAATTTCAATTACTAAAGACCAAAACCCTATTTTTGGTGAATTACTTTCATTAAAATTCATGATTTTACATGATAATTAACTAAAAAAACATTGGTGATGAATTTTTAAGATTTGGTTGCATGGGCAGGTAGGAAACATCCATATGCACATATGTTCTTCAAGTAAGCATTTCCAAAAATTAAGCTTCTAAATGTATTTTACCATGATTACATTGTTGAAATGAACATGTCCAAATTTGTAAAATAGATATTTCTTTATAATAATAATCAATTTTTGTTATTTGACTCATACATTATGACTAAATTTGTACCTTTAAACATGACAATAAGTTTACTTGGCCAAAAGCTAGTTAAATAATATAATTATCTATTTTACGAATTTTGGTCCTACCACACACCACTTTGAACTCTTTGTTGATAATTATTTATTTATTTTGTTCTCATAATTGACCCCAAGTGCTCATTATAACATGAATATAATGGGGCTAACTCTTTTGTGTGTAAAGGCTTTGAGTTGAGGATTTTTAGAACAAATTTTGAAAATTTTAGGAGAAAAGGGTTAAAAAAAAGAGATTTGAGAAAGTTGTTGATATTTTAACCCCATCCTATATTGTTGAGTATCTCAAAAGAATGGTTTTTATTCAAATAATTATATTGTAATAAAATTTGACAATGGCCCCAAGGTCAAGAATTGGCTTCACATTTTTGGAAGACCCAATTTTTGAGATTGGCGCCATGTCAAATTCTCCTATTCGATATTAAAATATCCCTAGAAGAAAAACAAGGATAAACAATTGCTTGACTAGGTCACAACAACTGCACAAACAACTACACAACTACACAACAACTAGATAACAACTACACAACAACTGGATAACAACTACACAACAACTAGATAATAATTAAACAACAACTAGACAACAAAATGAGCCCATTTTGTAGTTGTCTAGTTGTTGTGCAGTTGTTGTGCGGTTGTATATGCAATTGTTGTGACCTAGTTGGGCAGTTGGTTATCCTTATTTTTCTTCTAGTATATGTTCTAAAAAATTAGCCTTGACTCCTGGTGTAAAGGCTTTAAGGTTGCCTTTAGAATATTAACCAATAAGGTACCAGCATTCCAAGTGTCAAAGGTTAGAAACTAGCCTTGACTTGTAGTATAAAGCTCACATGAGGTAGGAGGTCCATAAGCAGACTAAATGTGTTCCCTATTTAGGAATCGGTGACATATTCCTTCAAATACATATTACTATCATTGATGAGTTAGGTAATTGTCAATGGTTAGTTTATAGACCTTCCACCTTCACACCTCAACTTGCCTTATTTCCCAATGTAGCACATAATTAGAATTTTTGGCATATTAGGCTTGCGTTTATTCTCCCTAAAAATTACATAATGAAGTGTTTCTTGAAATTACCTTCTACTTGTTTTCCAAGTACACTAAGGTAAGTAGAAGGGTTTTTTTTTTGGCATTGTTCATGAACAGTACGAGCCTATGTGTTAGCACTGGTATGAAGAATTTCGAGAGGGAAGCAAATGCACATGTTGAAATCAAAGGAAGTGATTTTGAATTTGGTTGCAAGAAGCCAAAAAAAACCCTTAAGTAGCTCAAATTGCAATCCTTTTTATGAAAAGCATCCCATAGGTAGCTTAGGAATGGATATGAGGTGGTTCATGAAAAGACCCTTCTCACTCATAAAAAAAGGTGTATTCTACTGCAAGAGCCAATCATACTCTTTGATTTCACCTCATCTTTTTACAAATTACAAGAGAATGATTTATGGGAAACCTTAAGTCACAAATAGGTGCCTACTACATAAAACTTTGAAAATTCATTAACAATTTAATAATGCTTCAAAAAACATGAAAAAAACAATGTTACATTTGGCACCCATTTCTCTTTGTCTAAAAATTTAGGCAAAAATCTTCTTATCTCAAAATGCCTACTGAAAGACAAATCAACCCTTAAACGGTCGCTTTCTAAGCTACCTACCTAAAAAATTGGTCGTTCTTCCAGCTATATGAGCTCTTTTTAGTTTTGCTTGGTTGTTGTTTTTAGGCAGGTGTTAGATCTTTGTCTTGTAATCCATGTGTTTCCTTTAAGCAATTTTAAATCCCGGTGTTGTATCTTTTAACTCTCCAATGAAACTTATTTCATTTGTGTCAACCAAATACATATACAAAAAGAAATGGAACTGATATGTGCACATTGGGGGTAAGTTTGAGATATTTCACATTAACAAGTTGAACTTGGAAAGGTTGAATTCAGATTTGGATTTAGAGACCTTGATTTAAGCTTAGTATAGAATTATAAAGGAGGATATAATTGACTCCTACAGGATCAACTGTCTCCTTGGGGGATAAATGGATTTTGGGCATGTACCTATAGCTAATCTAATTTTTGTGATTTTTTGAAACTTTTACTGAAGGTGGGGAATTCCAAGATTTATGTGGGCATCTAACTTTTTCTTCATTCCGACATTTATTGAAGAAGTTATGCACAAGTTTCTGAAAAAGGAGGAAGGTGGACAGCCCAAAAACAAAAACCAAAATTTCATTTTTTTAAAATAAAAGCCTAAAACTGGTTCTTTAGATTTTTGTATATGTGGGAAGCTTTGAATCATTCAATTCCGATTGATGAGATGAAAGTTATGAGAAGTTTTAGTTTGCGGGTAGGTATGGGACTCCCAAACCTCCATTTCTTTTTCCCCTTGTAAAATTTGGTGTTTTAATATTTTGGGCTCTTCGTGTATTTTCTTTTTGACTTTTTTTTTTTGCAAGTTGTAGTAGACTAAGATTCCTTGGTTTTTGCCATTTGGATCAAAGTAATTCACATTTCTGAATTTTACATAAATTCTCCAATTTTGCCTAGTGTATATGCAAATTTCATGACCTTACGGCATTGCAAGATTTTACAAAGTATGATCCACACCTCCAATCCATTTGAAAATTCTCCCACATTTACCTAACTTGGTCTTCAACATGGAAAAAATAAACCTCAACTTTGCGTAGAGCAATTTTTTTGATATAGGAGGTGTAAAACGCTTCTGAAATTTTTGGGCAGTAAGGAAAAAAAACTTATTTTTTCACTTTAGTTGTCAATATCTTACTCCTCTACTTCTAGAATGTGCTGAATTTTTTTCCACAAGTACCTCCCATAGTCTAGGGCAAGATCTTACAATTAACTTTCCAAAAAAAAAAATCCTACCTTTCTATTCGTTCATTCAAAAGCGGCAGTTTATAGTGATTTTCAAAGAAAAACAGGCTTGGTCCTTTAGGGGTTAAACAACGCCTAGTGAAAAAGCTTAAATGTTTTTACAAACAAGGGTAAAAGTAATAATTTGCCCTTAACCCTAAACAGCCCAAAAGCCCTTTATGGCTGTATGTACAGTTGTATGTATAGACGTGTTTGAGCTACTCTGAGGGTTTTCCAATTTTTTTTTATGCACCCACCATCATACAACCCTTCAATATGTATGGTTGTAATACTTAATTTCCAGCTGATTCAAACTTCTGAATATTGGTTGCAACTGTATTTGGTACTGTATCTCTAGAGCTCAAGGGCCCTTCAAGGGTTAACTAAATTTTCCACTTGATGTTGTTCAATTGTAACCTCCTTTGCAGTTTACAACGTGATGAAGGTCTCTCAATCCAAATCTGAATTCAAACTTTTCAAATTCAACTTGTTAATGGTAAATACAAATTTACCTCCCGATGTGCATACATGAAACCCTCATAACATTCAGCAGCCTGAAGAGAGGCTGCCTTTTCCTCTCTTCAAGTATCATCCACAAACTTCATCATGACAAAAAAAAAAAAACTTTTAAAAAATTTAAATTAAATTAAATTTTTTGACATGGTTGGTCCACACATCAACGTATGTGCACTAAATTGAGCCTCTCTTTCATAAACTCTCTAACAAATTCAACCAAATGTCCTCTTAGCTACTGATGGGTGTAGATATTCCACACTCTTTCATCTGGTTGGATGAACAAGTGTGGAATATCCACACTCTTCAGTTGGAGGGAGGGTAGGCGTGTTGATTGCTAAGGTAAGAGGTTTTAATTGCAATCAGCTTTAGGAACATCTGACATTTCACAAGAAATATTTATGATTGTCATTGATGAGGTAGGTAGGCTTAGAAGGCTTAGCATATTGCTAAGCCTACCTAACTCATCAATGACAATCATAGATATTTTTTGTGAAATATCAAATGTTCCTAAAGCTGATAGCAATTAGAGCCTGATCGCAATTAGAACCTCTTACCTTACTGACGGGTGTGTATCAATTCTCAAAAGAAATGCCTTCTACAAATACGGGAGAGATTCCACAGAGAACGTGCCTGAATGGGTGAATGGAGATGGGCGGAGCCGTGGAGGGAGACCCAAAATCTTTGAATAAATATTATTTAATGCATGATGTCGCCGCTTTTTCTACTAAAGGAAGTGCCCTAAGTCAAAGAGTGTACTTTCCGTAGCCTTTCCACATCCTTCTTACGAAATTAACCCTTTAGAGACCACCGAACCATATTTTGGTTCGGGAGAGTAGTTTTTGGCCTATACAATTTGAAAAATGATCTTGAAGAACGCTTGTGATCATAAGAATTTTACACCTAACTCAAGAAACAACAGTAGAATTGGATATGTGAGTTGATAAATAATGGTGTACATACATTATGGCCTCAAAATATGTATCCACATTTGGTCAAAGATGGATCAAAGTAATAACACAATACATCAAATATTCAAGAAGAATGTCATATTTCAATTGTGCAATCTTAAAAAACTTCAAATTGCTCAAGGAATACGCTTGTATTGTTTCCCTATACGATAGTTGTACAATTATACTAGTTGAGAATCCACTAAAATGATAATATCACTCTATTGAAAAAAAAAAATCATCCTACATTTCAGGCCAATTCTTGATTGCTTTCACCGATCAGATTTTCCATAGCAATTATCAAATTTCTTGTAGAATTGTTTTAGGGTAGCAAAGAAAATGAGATTTTTGACCCTTTTTGTCCACTTAGCTATACCTTGTGATTGCTATTTTTGTCTATTTTGTGAGAAATTAGTCTTATTGGAAAGGCGAGAAACTCAGCTGTTTAGAAATATAAGGCTCTTCTCAACCAAAGTTTGCATGAAGCGTTAACATTCAAAACCACACAAGCATGAAAAACTAGAGAGTTTCCATATACGGCTCACTCAATCATTATAATATTTCAACTCCACCGATAGATCTAGTTGAAATTTTGATACATTACAGCAAATAAGGTGTCCTTCACATTTGTACGGTTGGATTATTCAAAATGGGTCCACATATGATTCACATGCACATCTAATTTTATTGCCCCGGTTTCTAGTGGATTTTGGAAAAATGAGTGTGGTCTTTAAAGGGTTAACCAAAATGGGACCATTCCATTACAAAATTCCATGGAAAATGGATTGTGAAACTAATTTTTTACTTTAACCCTACAAGCCCAAGTGGCCCCTCATGGGCAAACTTGGGTTTTGGGCATGTACTTACAGCTAAACTTCTTTGTGTGATTTTCTGAATTTTTTATGAAAGATGTAGAATTCAAAAATCTACATGGGCATCTAATTTTTCCTTCATTCCAACATTTATTGAAGAAGTTATACATGAATTTTTGAAAAACGGGGGAGGGCAAGCAACCCAAAACTTTTTTTAAACTTGTTTTAAAATAATAATAATAATAATAATAATAATAATATGAAATTGGTTCCTTAGATTTATATATATGTAAGAAGCTTTGAATCATTCAATTTTGATTGATGAGTGCAAAATTTTAATTTGCAAGTAGATATGGGACTCCCAAACCTCTATTTCTTTTTCCCCTTGTAAAATTTGGTGCTATACTTTCTTGAGCTCTTTGTGTATTTTCTTTTTAACTTTTTTTTTTCCAAGTTGTCGTAGACTAAGATTCCTTGGTTTTTGCCATTTGTATCAAAGTAATTCAGATTTTTGAATTTTACATAAATCCTCCAATTTTGCCTAGTGTATATGCAAATTTCATGGCCTATGGCATTGGAGAGTTTTATAAATTATGATTCACACCTCCAATCCATTTGAAAATTCTCCCACATTACCTAACTTGGTCTTCTACATGGAAAAAATAAACCTCAACTTTGCGTAGAGCAATTTTTTTGATATAAGAGCAGTTAAAGGCTTCTGAAATTTTTGGGTAACAAGGGAAAAAAAATAATTGCACTTCAGATGTGAATATCTCCTTCTTCTACATCTAGAATGAGCTGATTTTTTTCCCACAAGTACCTCCCATAGTCTAGGGCAAGATTGTGTGGTTTGATTTCCAAAAAATACTTTTTTCCAACCTTTCTACTCATTCCCCCAAAAATGGCAGTTTTCAATGACTTTCACACAAAAAAAGGGCTCGGGTCTTTAGGTGTTAATTGCCAATGTGGATGTTTTTTGCACTATGGATCACAAAATAAATAGTTTGTTGGATGTAAGAAAGCAATCTCATATAATGAATAATATAAGTGATCATAGAGACGTAGTTTATTGTGAAAGGCAAAAAAATAGTCACATTGGATGCATCCATATTTTTAGTTACCTCAAATTGTGAGAAGATTCACAAAGATGGTATTAGACCTCATGCTACTTTCCTTGCCATTTTCATGAGGGGAGCATGCAACGCTAGCTTATGTGACTTTTGACATTAGACTTAAATTGCCTCTAAAAGACTATTGTCTCCTTTTGGGACAGATGAGATTTTGGGGCATGTACCTTGAACTAATTTTGTGTGATTTTTTGAAACTTTTATGAAAGGTGGAGAATTCAAATGTCTATATGGGCATCTATTTTTTTCTTCATTCCAACAATTCACGAAGAAGTCATTCAAGAATCTAACAAAACTAGGGGAGGAAGGGCAGTTTGGCTAGCCTAAAATACTTCTTTAAAATTTACACTTATAAAAAATAATAATTGAAAGTGGTAATAATTAAAACAAAACTTTGAAATTGGTTCTTTAGATTTACACATAAGTGGGACACTTTGAATCAATCAATTTCAAGTAATGAGATGAAAGTTATGAAGAGTTTTAGTGTGCAAGAAGGTTTGGTTTTGAGAGGTTCCCTACCTACCTGCAATCTAAATCAAAAGAACCAATTTCAGTTTATTTTTAGTTTGTGTAATTCCTAAAGAAGTTTTTGAGCTGCTTGAGCTACCAAGAATTCAAAGAAAACTACATATCATGCAATAACTTTTGAACCATGTAGTCAAAAGTTGTAATGATTGTTGAACCTTAAAGCTACTCCTTGGGCCCGTCATGTGTGAAAATTTCAATAAAGAAAAAGAAAAATCCATTTGTAGTGAGCTGCCCAAAATTGCTATATTGCTATTATGATTATATAAATACATAAATAAACAAATAATAAATAGTATGGGCCTTTAGGGATTGAACAAGGAGATTATCAACAAAGAATTTTTGAATAGAAATAGGGTGTAAAACATGAGCATTTTTTCTTAATCCCTAAAAGGCCCTTGGGCTCTGGAGATATGGTACCAAATATAGTCGCAACCAATATTTAGAAGTTTGATTCAGCTAGAAATTAAGTGTCACAACCATACATATTGAAGAATTGTATGATGGTGGTGCATAAAAAAATTTGGAAAGCCCTCAAAGCAGCTCAAATACGTCTGTACATATGACCGTACATACGGCCGCAAAGGGCTCTCGAGCCGTTCAGGGGTTAACCTTTCCTAAAATATCAACATCCAAAACATGAGCTTGAATGGTGCAAGGCTTTCCAAACAAACAGAGTGGAAAAATTGTGTTGTTTATTAATTCACCATTTGATGTTGTCGTAGTGTTGATTTCAATAGATGGTGTGCTTAGTTTATTAGCTAATGTCATTACCATCAACAATTAAGGTAAGAGGTTCTAATTGCGAACAGGCTCTAATTGCGATCAGCTCTAGGAACATCTGACATTTCACAAGAAATATCTATGACTGTCATTGATGAGTTATGTAGACTTAACATATTGCTAGGCCTACATAACTCATCAATGATAGTCATAGATATTTCTTGTAAAATATCAGATGTTCATAGAGTTGATCGCAATTAGAGCTTGATCGCAATTAGAATCTCTTAGCTTAATTCCAAGTCAATTGTATGAATCTTTGAACAATTTGAAGCAACTTCTTTATCGATTTCTCTGTAGGGCCGAAGTTTTTCCATGTCTTCTTTAAGTAAGCAATTTTTCCTACTTGCTAAAATAAACTTGAGTCGTTCCTTTATGCATGATCTATATGATTTTTTCCTAAGTATATGGAGAAAATTATAGGTTATCACGCATAATAGATTAGTGGGAGATCCAAGACTTGAGAGTTGTTCTTAACCCCGAAAGGACAATAAGTCCCCTCAAGGGACAAATGGGATTTTAGGCATGTACTTATGATTAAATTACTTTACGTGATTATTTGAAATTTTAATGGAAGATGAGGGATTCAAAGATTTACATAGGCATCTAATTTTTTCTTCATTTTGACATTTATTCAAGAAGTAAAAAATGAATTTTTGGAAAAAGGTCTAGATTGGGCAGCCCAAAAAATTCTTAAAATTTGCATTAAAAATATGTATATATATGAAATAGGTTCTTTAGACTTATATACAGGTGGGGAGCTTTGAATCATTCAATTTTCATTGATGAGATGAAAGTTATGAGAAGTTTTTGTTTGTGGGTAGGTATGGTTTCTCTCATCATCACACCTACCCGCAAACAAAAACTTCTCATAACTTTCATCTCTCCAGTGAAAATTGAATGATTCAAAGCTCTCCACCTATATATAAGTCTAAAGAACCTATTTCATATATGTACATATTTTTAATGCAATTTTTACAAAATTTTTGGGCTTTCCAATCTAGACCTTTTACCAGAAATTCATTTTTAACTTCTTCAATAAATGTCAAAATGAAGAAAAAATTAGATGCTCACGTAGATCTCTGAATTCCTTATCTTTCGTAAAAATTTCAAAAAATCACGCATAGTAATTTAGCCATAGGTACATGCCTAAAATTCCATTTGTCCCCCAAATGGGGGCTTGGTCCTTTAGGGGTTAAGCAAGGATTGTAAGCTGAATGATACTAGAGTTGTAAAACTATGAACACGTAAGTCATAATAGAAGGACTTATAAAATATACTTATAAATATACGTTCTTCATCACCAATGTCATAAATGTTATTTTGGCTGTGTTCTAAATAGAAAACACAATTAGAGCAAAGGTAGATTTAGCACCACCCTTCACCTTAGGAATCATTCACATTGTGTCATAGGTCCAAAGTCTCAAGGAGTTTCTTGAAATCAGATTGGTTGAGAGGTTTAAAATCAAGACTTAATCCTTAAAATTCTTTCGTGTTTACAGGTCCAAAACTGCTTCAAAATACTAGTCCCCAAAGTAAGGTCAAAATCTTCATTGAAACTTACTTTTTAACAAATCCAATCGTAGGATTCTTTGGTTGACTTGCACAAGTACATTGTCCTAAAATTTCAAAATCAATGTCCTCACCAATTGCAAGATCAATGTATCTAAATTTCAAAATGTAGGCTTTTCTAGTCCTTCCAAAAGTGAAGTTTTGTTTTTCAAACTTTTTAGAGAAAAACACATACGTTGTATTTCTTGTGCAATTTTGGCAATATGTTGGAAAACAGGGGGAAAGCATATCTAAAAAAAATTAACCAAACAAAATTTTGGATCCATTTTTACAAAAATTGTAAAGTGAAAGGTATTGATGAATGAAAGATATAACTAATATGCTAATAAGTTTTGGAAGAATTTGAGTTTTTTTAATTCCAATGGTGAGAATGCTCTAACAAACAATGAGTAACTTCAATTTTCATTTGAAGTTTTTCAAAATTGAGAGTAAAAGATAACTTTATATGTTTTTTGTACCCTCTTCCTACCTTCATTGCCTGCAAAAGAAAACTCCTTTCAACTCTTACCTCATTATTTGGAATTGAGTGGTTCAATTTCTTTTGAGTAGGTACCAGTCTATATAATTCTATGAATAAATAAATAAATAATTTAGAATATATTTTTTGCTATCAAGTTTGACATGGAAATTGAAAAAACCTTCTAACTTTTGCATTTCTTGTTGGAATAACATGAAACAAAGCCTCACATGTAGATTATGATGAGTAACATACATCCTAAAAATTTCATGAAAAATTTCCAAATTATGAAATCAATAGAGCCTACCCAAGTTCTCATGAAACCCAAATTGGGCTCCTTGGTTCTTTAGGAGTTAACCCCTAAAGATCTGTGCATCCAAAAAGTGGATGCGCCTTGGTCAACTCTAATTCTAACTTTCAAAATATCAATTTTTGGTACATTGTTCAAATCAAGAAAATGAAGCTTGACAAGTTTTCTTCTTGTTTCATGTATTTGTTTTGAAAAATGCCAAAACTTGAAAAAGTTATTGCCATTGAAAGCTCCAAATGTTAGAATCCAAATAAGAAAGTATGGCGTTTTTTTAATTCATAGTTTCTAATATCTAAATTCATTTTAAATTTCAATTATAAAATTATGTTTCTCATTCTACTATTTATTTATGTTAGAAAGAACATATTTTTTTAATATATATTCTAATTGTTATGATTTTATTTCCACATTTAGCTTTTAAAGATCCCATTATTTTGAAATTTTCATCAATTTTATAAAATAAAATAAAATAAAATAAAATAGAAAATGAAAATATCTTCCAACAAAAAATATCAAAATTTTATACATTGATTAAATATAAGGATAAACTTGGTTTGATAGTCAAATTTGACTTAAAATTCATTTGTTGTGACTGTTTTGGGTGTAAAAAATAAAATAATCAATTGAATTGTTTTATATTAATCTTTAATGCTATATGTACCCCTTAAAAAATAATCAAGTAATTTGATTTTTTTTTTGCTAATTTAACATATTTGTGTTCATTTTTTGAAAAAAAAATGATAAAAATTACAAATCTCATTAATCAAATTGAAATTTATTGCAAAGATACATCATTTGTCATTTCAAGTAATAACAATATAAAATTGTTGTTTGAACATACTTTAATAGGCAAAATTTAGCTTAGATATGAAGTTTGACCATCAAAATGGATCAAGTCCTTTCGAGGTTAAGCTTATTGTTCCACGCAACATCCCATACTCAAAAATATTATTTAGCATATTGCTACTCACAAAACAAGGATTTGATTGAAAATGTAGGCATGTAGGAAGTGGGCAATAGTGTGAATTGCTCCTTGCCTCTAGGAAAGGCTCGAGTAAAGGACAAGGCGCTAGGAGAAGAAGGGGCAACACCCACGTAATTTAGGATAACAGTTGTGGATTTTTTTTGGTTTCATCAGCTGAAATCTAGTATTTCCTATTTTCAGCTGACATTTATAAACATGCACCAATTATTTCCTAAAAAATTTGTGTATTTAACCCCTAAAAGATCAGGCCCTTTTCTCAGTGAAAAACACTGAAAACTGCCACTTGTGGGGATGAAAGGAATGGTAATTTACTTTTTCTTTTTTTAAAATCTAACCATAAGATCTTGCTCTAGACAGTATGAGGTACTTGGGAAAAAAATTGAGCTTATTCCAAATCAAAAGGAGTGAGATATTTATATGTGAAGTGAAGAAAAAAGTTCTTTTTCGTACTGCCCAAAAATTTCAGAAGCCGTTGACCACTCATATATCAAGAAATTTGCTCTACGCAAAGTTGCGGTTTTTTTTCTCATGTAGAACACCAAGTTAGGTATGTGTGGGAGAATTTTCAAATCAATTGGAACTATACAACACACAGAAAAAAATAGTAAATAAAAAGAAGAAGAGAATGAGTCAAAACATTAAATTGTTATGAATTTAATTATTAAAATGATAAATGCAAATCCCAAGGGTTACAATGTTGTGACAAACAATCTACATCCTTTGGTTTTGTTTTTTTTTCCAAAATAATGAAAATTGAATAGAACAAAAGACTTCAAAGTTTATTTTAGAGAAGTAAATCTAGAACTGCCCACAAACAAAAACTCCTCATAACTTTCATCTCATCTATCAGAATTGAATGATTCAAAGCTCCCCACGTCTATATAAGTCTAAAGAACCTATTTCAGATTTTTATTTGAAAAAAATGAATTTAAAAAAAAGTTTTTGGCTGCCTTTGGAGCAGCATTTTCTAGATTTTCATGCATAACTTCTTCAATAAATGTCGGATGAAGAAAAAATTACATTCTCACATAAATCTTTGAATTCCTCACCTTCAATAAAGGTTTCAAAAAATCACGCAAAGTAGTTTAGCCATAGGTACATGCCCAAAATCCCATTTGTCCCCCAAAGGGACAATGGTCCTGCAAGGGTTAAATTTTAATATATTATCATTATTATTTTGAAATAATTGACCTGATTTTCATTAGATAGTTTCAAGTTTTGACCAACTTTGTTGCAATTT
The DNA here is from genome assembly GCA_963920765.1 of Ulota crispa. Lineage (NCBI taxonomy): Eukaryota > Viridiplantae > Streptophyta > Bryopsida > Orthotrichales > Orthotrichaceae > Ulota > Ulota crispa. Next base: position 13,989,751 of record OY987242.1, read on the forward strand.
CATTGAGCTGACAATACACTAAGGTAGGTGACCCATCTTTACCATATTCCCAATTTTGACCCTATGTACCCAAGATTGTCATTCTTGTACCTAGGATTGTCATTCTTGTACCTAAGATTGTCATTCTTGTACCTAGGATTATCTTTCAAAACTGAAATGACCACCCTGGGTACATAAGGGTCGAAATTGAGAACACGGTTGGGAATAAGTCACCTACCTTAAATGCCGGTTCTCCCTAAACCTTGGTTAAGATAAAAGATAGTATGAGGGCAAGGATTCCGAGGAAGGATGAGGAATTTTATGCATTGAAGGAGAGGGACAACGGGGACCATTGGGGTGGGTAGGGGCTGGGGTTGCTTGGATCCACGTGCTTTGGCAAGAGCAAGACTGCACAAGGAAGGGGGCCCTGGGCCAGTGGGGCGGAGGGTGGGGGTGGGGCAACCTTAACCCCTAAAAGACCAACTGTCCTCTTGCAGGACAAATGGACCTTGGGCATGTACCTATGACTAAACTAGTTTTTATAAATTTTTGAAATTTTTGGGGTTGGTGGGGAATTCAAAGATGTACATGCACATGTAATTTTTTCTTCATTTTGACATTTTTTGAATAATTTATGCATGAATTTCTAAAAAACAAGGGAGGGCGGGCAATTTGAGTTGCCCAAAAACTTCTTTAAAATTTGCATTTAAAAAAAATAAAAATCTGAAATTGATTCTTTAAATTTTTATATATGTGGAAAGCTTTGAACCATTCAATGTTGATTGATGAGTGAGAAGTTTTAGTTTTCAGGCAAGTATAGAACTTCCAAACCTCCATTCCTTTTGCCCCTTGTTAAATTTGGTGCTTTAGTTTCTTTATTGACTTTTTTTTTCCAAATTGTAGTGGACTATAAGATTCCTTGGTTTTCACCATTTGGATCAAAGTAATTCACATTTATGAATTCTACATAAATCCTCCATTTTTGCCTAGTGTATATGCAAATTTCATTGCCTTATGACATTGCAAGATTTTACAAAGTATGATTCACACCTCAAATTCATTTGAAAATTCTCCCACACATACCTAACTTGGTTTTCAACATGGAAAAAATAAACCTCAACTTTGCGTAGAGCAATTTTTTTGAAATAGGATCGATCAAAGGCTTCTAAAATTTCTAGGCAACAAGGAAAAAATCTTTTTTTTGCACTTTGGATGTCAATATCTCACTCCTCTACTTCTAGAATGAGTTGAATTATTTCCCACAAATACCTTCCATAGTCTAGGGTAAGATCCTATGGATGAATTTTCAAAAAAATAAATTCCTACCTTTGTACTCATTCTCCTAAAAGTGGCAATTTATAGTGATTTTCACAAAAAAATGGGCTTGGTCCTTTAGTTGTTAAATTTAGGGAATTACTACAGCAACACCCTAAATTGCTAACGGGACACCCCCTTTGAGCATGAAATTTGATAATTTAGTACTATTCTTGATTTATTAAGTGGTCCATCATTCATTTAATCACAACATTATCACCTTCTTGAAAGAAAACATGACAAATACAAATTCTTTTTGAAATATTATTGCACCAGTACTTTTTTTGATATATTTTTGCTATAAGTAACTCAAAAGTCCTATGTTTTTAGTTTGAAATTTAAGCACACCTTTTTTTTTAGTGTAACCTTCAAATGTGTCATGGGCTAAGCCCAGTTAGAAGCTCAGATGTACACTCGCTAGTCTAAGATAACTTCAGTTCAAAGATAGAACTTAAAGTAAAAGAACTTTTACTTTTTAGTTAGTTAAAGTAAAAGCTAGACAAAGATTAATATATAAGTAAACACTTATTCATTGTAAATTTAATTTCTGGATCAATATTATATTTTACTCAGTAGTATGTGTTTGTTTTGACATCTATACTCTTATATAATCCAGAAATTCGCTCTCTGAAGGGGCTTAATCCACCCTTGCTTTTCAAACGGCAAAACTTGGACGAGTTGATTGAGGACTTTATCCACTCTTGTAGTAACGATAGGAGACGACTACAGAACTGGGACGCAAAGGAAAGCTTTGCAAAGCTTGAAGACGTTGGTTGAGGCGTGTCTACTTTTTGGAGATGGGGGACAACGCGCTTTCCAAGGAGGAGATCTTGCAGCAGCAGCAGCAAAAAGAATATACGGAGGAGGACTATCGACGGGAGATTATGAGGTTGCATTCAGAACTTGCTGCTTCACAACAAGCTGAAAAGCAATTGGGAGGTCCATCTACGTCACAGATGATGCCGCAATCTTTGCAACAACAGCAATATGAAGTTACTGCTCCTGTGTTGCGTAAACAATTGCCGGACATCTCGAAGTTCAATGGTAGTTGGAAGAGCTATCCGATGTGGAAGGTCAAAGTTGATAACAAGCTTCGAATTGATGGGGCAGTATTCGGGACACTCCAAGACCAAGTGGCGTATTTGTTCACTAGGATGGAGGCAAAAGCGCAGTTAATGGTAGTATCATTCTACCAAAACCAACCGGGTTGTGATGCAAGAACTTTTGTTCAGCATCTTGACAGCGTTTTTATCGACCCAAATGCAGCGGCTCGGGCGTTGAATAGGCTTCAGGCGATGAAACAAGGCAGAGAATCGTTTGCAACATTTTTGCCCAAGTTTGAGAAAGAGCTTGGTGAAAGTCAGCTTACCATGGTTCCTGACATGGTGAAAATTGGATATCTTTGAGGTGCTCTCAACGTGGAGATGCAACGCGCGATGATCGGGCCCGTCACGTATGTTCATTACGGCACTTTTGTGCAGGCTTTGTTGGTAGTTGGTTATCAACTCGATTGCCTTCAATATCAGAAAGGCCGTGCATCCCCGATGGCAACAACAAATCACGTGTGGCCCGGTGGAGATGAGATGAATTGGACGCCTACCATTCAAATAGGAAAGCTTCAAAGACGCCTGACGCCGGATGAACAAGAAAAGTGCTGACAGGAAGGTCGATGCTTTTTATGTTTGAAGCGTGGCCACAGCGCAAACCATTGTTTGTCAAAGAAGGGTGATGCCGAAGAAAAGATTAAAAAAGAAGACGTGGAGAAGACCACAAAGGTGCGCGTAGTCAAAAAGAAGAGTAATGTTGTCATAAAGGAGGTCAAAGAGGTGGAGACTTCTGACTCTGAAAAGGAGTCGGAAAACAAGTAGCTTCTGGCAAAAGACTTAGTCAGAAGCGTGTAGGCAAGTTGTTGAAGTTGAAAAGTTGGCGTTCACATAAGAATCTTGACACAAATGGTATGTACATTGATATTTTGATCAATTCAATTTTATCCACTCGTGCTTTATGCGACTTTGGATGCCAATGCTTCGCAACTGTGTCTAAGCAATTTGTTAAGAAAAACGGATTAGATTCTTCACCAATCGAACCAAGACCCCTCGATCAAGTTATAATCATAAAGGAGCAACCTATGATTCAACGCATAGCAACATTTAAAGTTGATATCAACGGTATAGAAGAAAGGATTGTTGCATATGTTATTCCCGGACAAATTGATGATGTCATCTTTGGAAAAGGCTAGATGGAGCGACATGACGCTAGCATTCGACCTGCTAAAGATGAGGTTTGCATTCGAAAGCCTTTCAAGATGATTGTCAAGACTCGACCCATTATATCGAAACCAATTTGGGAAGTACATGCAGCAACAATCCGGACTTTGCAAGCTAGCGATGAACCTGTACAGATTTTTACTGCTAGCTTGGTTGACATTCAGAAGGCGCTCCAACAGAAGGTGTACAAGGATCCTGCGCAACATGCTCCGGACTGGTTGATGCCAGTTATTGATGCCTTCGATCGGCAAGACGCAAAGTCGTTGCCGCCACACAGGAAAGGGGTCGATCACGAAATCAATCTTGTTGAAGGGAAGACCAACGACAACATCCCTGCAATGCCATTATATCAAATGTCCAAGGATCAGCTATTAGTACTGCGCAAGACTCTTACGGAATTGTTGGACAACGGTTTCATTCGCGTAAGCAATTTGCCTGCAGCAGCCCCAGTGATATTTGTTAAGAAACTTGGTGGAGGATTACGATTTTGTGTTGATTATCGTCGATTGAACAAAATAAGTCGAAAGGACAGCTATCCAATCCCGCGCATAGACGAGACATTGAGGACTATTGCTACAGCCAAGTACATCTCGAAGGTTGATGTCATCTCTGCATTTCATCGAATACAAGTCAAAGAAGGTGATGAGTGGAAGACGGCGTTCAACACACGTTTTGGTCTATACGAATGGCTAGTCACGCCATTTGGGCTCGCTGGTGCACCTGCAACATTTCAGCGATACATCAATTGGGTACTTTGAGACGAATTAGATATATGTAGTTCTGCATATATAGATGACGTGGTCATTTATAGTGATACACAAAAAGAACACCGCGACGCTGTGCTTAGGATCATTTGTAAACTTGCTGACGCAAGGCTTCAACTTGATTTTGATAAAAGTGAGTTTGAAGCTAGTAGCATTAAGTATCTTGGATATCTAGTAGAAACTGGTAAGGGATTGCGGGCTGACCCGGAGAAATTTGAAGCCATTTAGAAATGGGAGCCGCCAAAGAAGGTGAAAGGAGTCCGTGGTTTTTTGGGCTTTTGCAATTATTATCGACAATTTATAGATGGATACGCGAATATTGCAGAACCACTTACTCGATTAACGCGAAAAGACCAACCTTTCAATTGGACATCGGATTGTCAACTTGCATTTGATCGGTTGAAGGAAGCTTTGGTAAATGCACCAGTATTAGCAAAATGGACCTCAGGATTGGAAACGGCAATTGAATGTGATTCCTCTGGATATACGGTTGGTGGCACTTTGATGCAGAAGGTAGATGGACTTTGGCACACGGTTGCTTATTTTTCAAAGAAACACAGTTCAGCCGAATCTAACTATCCAATTCATGACAAGGAGATGTTAGCAGTTATTCGTTGCATTTGTGAATGGCGTACGGAGCTTGCTGGACAACATTTTGAGGTATGGTCGGACTATCGTAATTTGGCTTATTTCCGAAAGAAGCAACATTTGGGAGAGCGGCAAATGCGTTGGGCTTATGAGTTGAATGACTTTAGCTTTGAGATAGTGCATAAACCTGGAAGAGAGCAAGCTCAATCAGACACACTTTCCCGTCGCAAACAAGACACTTCCAACGATATGAATGATGATCAGATCATGAACCGACATCATCAACTATTAGAAGGAGATGGTAACATTTTGAAAGTGGTTACAAAATCCGCATGGATAAAAGATGGCGATGCGGATTCGGAAAAGGAAATCGCGGCTACGGAGTTAATGATGACACCACATCCCATATGTCCATTTGCAGACGCAGAGATGATTGCATTGTGGGATGCAGGACTCAAAACGAATCATCGATATTGGAAGATGCGGAAGGCTGTTATGGATGGCAAACGCCGACTACCAAAAGAATGGGGCCTACCGATCACAATTAGTGGATGCTCTGTAGATGGAGCCCATCGACTACGTTGGCGTGGATGAATATAGATACCGGCATACAAACCACTTCGAACGCGATTGATTCAGTCTATTCATGACTCACCATTGGCTGGACATCCAGGTCGTGAAGGAACACGAGACTTGCTCGCACGCGAATATACGTGGCCTGGAATGACTCAAGACGTTCAAAGATTTGTACAAAATTGTAATGTCTGTGAAAAATTTAAGATTTGGCGTGAACAAAAGCAAGGTTTATTAAAACTTTTACCAATTTCCGCACGGATATGGACGGAACTTTCTATCGACTTTATTACTGGCTTGGCACCAAGTAACACTTATACAAATCTTAGTTGTAACGGACCGTTTGTCCAAATCCATCATTGCTGTGCCAATGAAGGAAATTCGTGCTATTGATATGGCTCAAAAACTCTTAGAGCAAGTTTTTCAACATCACGGACTACCGAACGCAATCGTTTCCGACCGCGGAAGTCAATTTGTGAGTATGATGTGGGGAGAAGTGTGCCGATTGCTGAGGATCAAACGGAGATTGTTGACAGCCTTTCATCCAGAGACGGACGGTGCAACGGAGCGTGCCAATCAAGAGCTTGAGACATACCTTCGCATCGTCACTGCATTTGAACAAGACGATTGGGCTCTTCAATTGTCAATAGCAATGATGGCATTGAATAATCAGGTGACGCAGTCTACAGGTATGTCAGCATTTTTTATGACTCACGGCTTTCATCAATCTCTCATGGATTTTACTATACCTGAGGAGCAAGGATCTTCCTTATCACCGGCGGAGAAGAGACATAAGCTTGTTGAGCAATGGAGTCATAGTACTGATATGGCAAAAACAGCAATGGCAATTGCGCAAGAAAATCAAGAACGTCAATCTAATGTACGACGTTTTGTGGCCGAAGTCTTCCGTCCAGGTGACCGTGTCTGGTTGAAATTGAAGAACATCAATACAACACGGCCAATCAAGAAGCTCGATTGGATTGCCCTTCCTTATCGCGTGTTTGAATGTGTTGGTACACATGCGGTTTGTTTGAATGCTCCTCCCGGTATTCATCATGTTTTCCATGTGAGTTTGGTTAAGAAGGCAGGAGCGGATCCTTTGCCTTCTCAATTGGCACATGATAATGAGCCTGGTATTGTTTTGCACAATCCACTAGATCCATCAGATGCCCCAACTGATAATGACGGCGAGTACGCAGTTGAACGGGTATTGCGACATCGGCGCCAAGGACGTAGTTGGCAATTACTTGTGAAATGGCTTGGCTGGCCCGAGCCCACTTGGGAACCATTACGTCATTTGCAAGATGTTGTGGCCTTGGATGATTATGAGCGCTCCTTGCGCAATGCAGGTTTAGTTGTTCCTTGGGCAGATCTTCTCCTCCATTCTTAGTTACGGAGGAGGAGGAGGAGGCATATGTCATGGGCTAAGCCCAGTTAGAAGCTCAGATGTACACTCGCTAGTCTAAGATAACTTCAGTTCAAAGGTAGAACTTAAAGTAAAAGAACTTTTACTTTTTAGTTAGTTAAAGTAAAAGCTAGACAGAGATTAATATATAAGTAAACACTTATTCATTATAAACTTAATTTCTGGTTCAGTATTATATTTTACTCAATAGTATATGTTTGTTTTGACATCTATACTCTTACAGAATGATAAAGGTGAAACAAATCTTTTGATTCAAATATGAAAAATTAGCAAAATTAGCATTGAAAATCACATTTCCATGCTCAGAGGGGGTGTCCCATTAGCAATTTAGGGTGTTGCTGTAGTCATTCCCTAAATTTATGGCAATTTTTTGCTTGGCTACCATAACATTAGAAAAATCATGTGAAAATTGATGAAATTGCCAAGCCCCCACAATCAAACATAATGTTCACCAAAACTTGGATGAAAGATACTAAAATTGGTATATTTTATGGATGAATGTGCACAAGTTGTTGATTCTCTCCATTTATGTTCAAATTTTTCTTACCTGCTTGCATAATCCAACTGCCCATCGCGCGACCAACAAAAAAAGAAAAGAAAAGAAAAAAGCAAAAATTATACCCCCACTAGGGGGGATTGCACGGCCGTCAAATTTGGGGTTCGTCGTCTGTGGCAGGCGTCGCCCTTTACGCCACTGCTGGTGTTGACGGATCTGTCACCCGCTCTGCTACCTCCCGGCCCGTCTACGTTTCCGACCCCCCGTCCCGTCCCGGCAGGGCTGCCCTGCACAGGACTGGAGGGGAGCGCTGCAGCCTACACGTGGCATTCCCTTGGGCCTATGGCACAGCAGTCCTTTCGTCACTGCTGCAGTGCTGCCTGCATTTGCCTGCATTATCCTGCATTTGTGCGTACGCCAGTTCGCACTGTCCGCCAATGCCAGCAGATGAAAGCTTCGCAAGCTTTCGCCCCTCCATCAAAACTAAGGATCGACTTCCATGCTGGTCCTCAACTAGAAAATCCCAAAACTACAAGCAAATTCATGGTAAGCATTGCTTGTCCTTTAACCCCTAAAACACCGATGAGCCCACTTTGGACTTTTGGGATATTTGGGCAAGCATTTCTCGAATAAATATATAAGATAAGTTTGTGAAAATAAGGGTGTATGTGTTCATATTAAAAAGCTTGTATTCCTCCTAAAAACAAGTGGAAATGAATATTTTTTGAGTGAGATATGGTACCATATGTGATTTAGATGTCAACACAAGCATTCTCAAAAAAAAATCAGAAACAAAGAGATTGAGTAAGGGTGTTGCCCAAATAGTGTTCAAAAGTACTTTACAATGGCTCGGTCAATGGGCAAATTTTACAGCTAACTCTACTTGACTATGTAATAACTTATGTTCTACTTTTTGTTTTTAGAAAAAAATTACTTCGGCAAGTACTCCACATGATGTTCTAGGTTTACACCGTGCAGATTTTGCAATTGAGATTTATTTCTATAAGAACCTCTTTCGTGAAGTTTTCTTAGTGTAATGACAATTTGAACAAAGTAATTCCCGCTTCCAATTTTTTTCCATTATGTTTTAAGCATTGGGTGATCATGAAATTTGTGAGGCATATAGGCAACTTCATGCTCCACTAGAAATTTAAATTGCACAATAAAACTAAAAGTGGAAGGTACCATCTTGAATGACCAAAAAAATTTGACACCTTAGAGAAGCTTCAAAAAAAGTTTTGCCCCTACTTTGAGTGTTATAATCTATTGAAGTATGCCCTCACAAAGTTTGAGCTTTTGAGAGGATGTACATAAGCTAGTGAAAACATAGATCTTAAGGTTAAATTATTGAAAAAAAATCAATTCATTTATTTATTAATAATTTTATTGAGAGAGGTCAATTTCAAGCCATTTGACCATGTAAACACAAAAAAATTTTAAGGGTTAAGGTAGAAATACCATAAACGATTAAAATAAGCAACTTAGTATGATAAGATATGGGAAATTTCTTGAGAAATTAAACTCAATTTGTGCAAAAACAAGGATAAGAAAGAATGCAAAAAAAAAATTTACTCAAGAATGAATATTTTATGCAATATAAATGTGGATTCTTCATTGGGACCCTGTTTTTGTTTCATAGGTGCACCTTAAACGGCTACCTCTAAAATCTTGTTCCGAGACAAGTGTGAGTCAATCAAATGCAAGAAAATACCGTCTTTTTTGAATCTTTCTCAAAGCCAGCTATTGTTGGTTTTAGAACAATCTACTTACCCAATAGAGGGAGGTAACGGTTTATGGTATTCCTACCTTATGAGATTTTATTTAATTGGTGCAAGCATGGAGGTCGACCCCATGTATGGCTAGTGCCATTCACCTTCCTATGCTCATTCAAATGCATTTGGTTGGTGTCATTCACCTTCATCTTATAATTCTTTGCACTAGGGGTTTTTTATTTAAGCAATGTCACGTCTTTGTAAGGATATGCTTGGAGGGTAGTAGCAATATGAATGCAATCTAATGATGTGTCATGATGCATCTAATTTTTTTTGCTACTACTCCTCTTAACACCAATTGTGATAAGCGTTTCAAATTTTGGGAATGTCAACTATGGTCAACTCAAGTATTCATCACATTTCAAAGTTAAAACCCTTTTTGAAACCCACTTTGAAACCACCTCTTTATATCATTTCAGTAAGTAGTTGCACGGACATCAAGTTGTACAAATGGTACTGTACTTGGATGTCGTGGAACATTGTTGCGAGACACACAAAAAAGAATAAATAAATAAAAGAACCCTAGACAAACAAACAAATAAACTTGAGGCGTACTCATTGTTGAAGCGTTGTAGTGGCAAACTAGAGACCCAAATTTTACAATTTATCAACAGGAACTATTATAAGATTGAGGCACTTTTTAATTCCCAATTCTAACTTCAAAAGCATATAGCTAATTGAACAAGAGTGTAAGGGACTAATTTAAATAAACAATCAACACGTGCAATTTACCCTTGCCTATCAAGGAAAACTGGCCAACAGTGTTGATATCTTGAAACATGCAACCACTTCAAACATTGAGGTTAGTGCTTAGAAGGACAAATCCAAAATTGCTTGTAAAACACAACCGTCAATTTAACATTTTCAGTTTTGTCTTCTATTTGATGTGAAATTTAAAACACCAAGTCATTTACCTCGAGTTTTTGTTATAATTGATCTATATGTTCGGTTTTTTTAATCTTTGAGTTGATTATTTTACATTGATAAAGTAAATGAAAATATTTAGAATAGATAGTGGATTCAATGAAGCAATCGAACTTGTGCAAAATGATAATTTGATCTTATCCATTGAGAAGTACACAAATCCTCGAAGCTTGAATCATTTGGGACTTTGGTAATAGATTGTTTATCTTATAAAATCTTATGCTAGGATTGTTTCTACCAAGCTATGGACTAGCTCTTCCAAAAAGATTATAGAATAGCTTTTTCCTTTTTAGTACTACTTACACCTTCTTAGAATCCAACTTGAATAAGTTTATCTCAAATTATATCTACTCACCTTTTTAATTTTTCTGAAAAATGAGCATCATCTTTAATTACCAAAAAAAAAACCTATATGCCAAAACTCAAATATGATTGAGCATTACTTTTAAGGAGTTTCTCTGTATAACTTTATGTTTATTATCCATCTCTTTTAGTTCACACTTTATACAAACGCACACTTTATAAGAGTTAGATGTGTGTGGATAATGGAACATTCCGTTTTATACAAAATCAATAGCTCACAAATCAAAAATTGCCTTCATCACAATGCTACTCTTTAGTACTGTGCTTTGAGGCACTTGATGATCTTTTATTTGGGGTGCTCACTTCAAGACCTAGTGCTCTTACACCTAAAGCGTCTACTTCAACATCTTAGTATGTTGGTTTTCTAATACATAATTAAAGGGCGCTTGTTGTTCTATATTTGAGGTGCACTTTATTGTTTCAACTCTAACAAAATTTGAGAAAAACATGAAGTGAGGGAGGAAAATCCTCCCACTTAGTTGTATAGACTTGATTGCTCCTTTTTACAAAAACTTGTAATCCATAGAACTAATACTTGTCAAATTTGGTTAGAACATTAAAAAAAAATTATACTATGCATTTACTAAACTTATAATGTCATAAAAATTAGCCTAAAAACAACCCTCAAAATTTTGTTTCTATAATTTTAGAAATTATATGGATTCCTTTGTTCACGTATCCTCACTTCTCCACTTCATAGACAAATCAACGTCAACAACATTTTTCTTAAAACTTTCACATAGTTTATTCAGTTTAAAAATATAACACAAAATTTTTTATTGTGCAAATGCTTTTATTGTACACATGGCCAAAATTCTCAACGCAAACACTCATGAGTAATGAGTATGCCACTTTTATAGAGCCTAGCAGGTCGTTGATCATCTCTGAGGTTTCCAACTCTAAATTAAATTACTAAGGGTATCTCCTGTAGCACGCTTTCCAAGCCCTGGAAAAATGAGGTTTGACAGGGAGAATGATGCAAATCTTCACGGCGAAGCTTGAAGTTTTCCTATAGCTTTGAGACCTTCCGGACCTACACCTATGTTACAATGAATCGCATAGGTACACCTAGCTATGGAGTGGGGTCCTATGTGAACAGTGTTTGGGAGGGACCATGCAGGGGGCTTGGAGAAAGCTTGAATTTGATGGGAACGAGGCTCAATCCGAAAGCCCCGCGACCTGCACATGGACGCATCAAGTGTTGTTGGGGATTTGAAACGCGAAAGCGGTTACAGCTAGGGAGCGCAGGGTTGTTTTGACGTGTTGCAGGAGATGCTCTAAGAGAATCCCCAATTCAGGCATGGGAAAGCTTGTAAAGTGTTAAACCAGGCTTCAGTGAAAACTTGGGCACCAATGCATCCGTTTCTTGTAACTGTATTTTTTAGGCCTCCCCACATAAGAGCCCTCTCTCTGCATTTTAGCACACTTTGGAGAGGTAAAGAGTGTTAACCCCATAACAACCCTGGAGATTCCCGAGCTTCTACAAATTCTCTCTAATTTGAACAAAAAACCAATATTTTGATAAGTTGTATTAGTTCTTTTTGAAATGTAACCGTATAAAATCAAACTAGACATGTTCAAGATCATATTAGAAAAGAAATCACAAGAACATCTCTTATGGATTAAAAGATTATAATGTTGGATCATGAGGGTGTTAAAACTGTGAAAGTGATTTGAAGTCTTTCTATCTTCTTTTCACATGTCAAATTTGAAAAGTTGGCCACCAAAAACATATGAGGTTAAAGGGTCTAATATGCATAACCCCAATCAATTTATGACTTCTCAAAATCTACTTTACAATTTTTTTAAATGAATTTCTAATGTGATTTTTTCTCAAAAATCTAGTGTATTTGAGGCTCATTCCCAAGAGCCCTCAACACTACATAAAGTCAAGATTGCAATGGACACCCGTGTAGAAAATCTTGAATAGAAAAGCCATAATCAATCATTTGCAAAATCAGATTGTTGAAGCTAAAACTAAACTTCAAAAATAATCTTTCAAAAAAATAAACAACTAAAATAATAATTTGGTAAGATTTTATTGAACTTCAAAATTTGGTTGAGGACACATTTTGTCCTAAATGTCCTTCTGGGGTTAAACCAGGCTTCAATGAAAACTCGGGCTCCAATGCATTTGTTTCTTGTAGTTGCATTTTTCAAGCCTCCCCACATAAGAGCCATGCCCTTGTATTTTAGCACATCTTGGAGAGTCTTGAATAATACTCCAAAGTATGTTATTCTCTAACCATGACACCAGTTTTTATGTTTCTCACATGAACCTCCTCAAATAAAGTACCTAGTATAGCAATATTCCACTAAAAAATGCATTAAAAACTAAATAATTGTGTTTATTGAGTGTCAAAAGCCTATTTGCATTGAGAACTAGCAAGCTAGGAAGTGCCCATGCCCTCTTGCTGCCCCATAGTCAAACATTGTTTGACAACGTGCAGGGTGCCTAGGTCACAGTTGGATCGGAGATGCCCTAATGGTAATATAAATGAGAATGTTGTTGCTTAGATGTTGTGTTTATTGCACAACCAAATTAACATGAAAAAAAATAAGTATGCTACTTATATCATGACGTGGGATCTAGTTTAAAAGAAGTTTTTGATAATTGCCTAATTTTTATTATTACTAAAGAAAATTATCTAAAATTTAAAAAAGTTATTCTAAAGTGGAGGAAATCTTGAATTTGCTCTCATGCTTTTGTAGGTCAGCATTTAGTGATTTAGTCATTTTCATTACAAATAGTATAGAATGCCAACTGTGCAAGTCTATACCAACAAATATATCAACCAAAGTTACCAAATAATTTAGATATTTGATTATATATATATATATACACTAGTATACATGCACACGCTTTGCGTGAGTAGGACATGTTGAGTACATCCAATTTTACAAAAAATTGATGTCTCACAAATTAATTGGTCTAGAATCTAATCTTGATGTACTATACAAAAAATTAATATTACACAACTAATCTAGAATCTAATCCACATGCACCCATTAGGAAAAATGCCTCAAGAAGGGTCTTATAAAACTATTTTAGCCTTCATTTTCTGTGGTTCCTGATGTGGGGAACTAGCCCTATGGATGGCTAGAAACAATTAATTCAAAAAATCCAAAAATTCAAAAAAAAAAGTGTCTTAGAAAAAAATAAGAAACTTTTTTGATTTTTTTTTTCAAAAAATTTAAAAATCAAAAAAGCTATGTGGCATCAATGATGCCACATCAGCTTGCACATGATTTTATTCGGAACTGCGTTCCCATGGCTGAGACCCCCCAAACTCAGGGCTTTATTGGGGCCCCACATTTTTCCTAATTATCATTTTAGTCCTTTTTTGAGACCAACAATACCAATTGCTTTCATCATAATGCTACTCTTTTGTATTTGCTAAAAGGAGCTTGGTGTTTTATTGATTTTTAGCACATGGTTGGAGGGCATTTGGTGTTCTAAATTAGGGGCATCCTCTATTGTTTCAACTTATAACAAAAAATTCTAAAAAGTTCTAGAAAAAGGCACACTTAAGGAAATCCTCCCACTTAGTATATATATAAAACCTTTAGAGCTTTTTCCTAGTAACTATATTTGTAAATCCATAAGTGATTGTTACACCTAAGTATTGTTAAAGTTGACATCAAGTATCATTACAATGATTACTTGCAAAATCTACAACAAAAGTTTGTGAATTTCTTCTTCCTGTATCATATCACATAATAAAAAATGTCAACACCAAATCTGGTGCTATTGCACATGGGCTTTACACTCCAGGACTTGGCCCATGTAGGCACCTAAAAAGATCACAATTAAATTTGAAAAATAGTACAAATTGACAATTATATCTTCAATTACTCTAAAAACATAAAATTTGGAGAAATAGGTGTGGAAATCTAAAATTAACAAGGGAAAGACAGAAAAATAAACTGTCAAAATTTTCACGTGATTAGAGCATCCTCAATCTAGCAAGTATATCAATTATGTAACAACATTTTCACTATGGGTTCTAGTTTGAGAAGTGCAGACTTGGTCCAATGCAACCTATATATGGGACATGATCTTAAAGGGGACGACAAAACCTAACTCACATCCAGTGGTTTCAGCAAACCTTAAGAGTCCTTTAAATTGCTTTGTATACTATTGTTAGAGAATTGATAACTATTTTGAAGTAGGAATAATGATCCTATCACAAAACCCTAATATGAAAAAAGTTCACATTCCTCTTTAGTGATGTGCATTGGGTTAGAAAAGCCAATATATTGCTTGCTTTTATCGAGGCCACACGATGAAGCTCTCTAAATGTGGTTGCCAATCCCTAATGTAGGTCTAGATTGAAGATGCCCTGAGAGCATCTCCACGGTTTGGGCTCTTTCAAAGTTCTCCATATGTTTTGGCTGGCCCTCAAGCCCCTTGATCTCCACCCATGATCTTCAAAAAAGTGGCTTTGCACTCCAACCACTAGAAGAAACCTATGTTTTTTTTGATAGATTTTTTTGGACGTCCATTCCTTTTATGTTAATAGTGACATCAAACATAATATAAAGATGTTAGTTTTAACAAAAAACATGGGTTCTTTCTAGTGAACATGCCCCATAAATAATCAATTGACCACTTATCAAGGAAAGTAGAGGAAAAGACCCACTAAACTTAGAATCAATAATGATGAATAGTGGCTTGAAGGGCCTTGCTAGACATGGTAGGACAAAGTGCCTTGAGAGGGTTTTGAGAGAGGCCTCAACACTTTACAATTTACATCCACTTTGAGCATGTTGGAGTCACCAGTGGAGATGCCCTTAAAATAAAGTATGTCGTTCCACAATATATTTATATGAATGATGAGTGTGCAATGTGCTTTACAAGATTGTAATGTGGGAAATATGATGCTGCAATGTCATGCTTTGTTCTCAATGAACCCATTGATGGATTCTCGCATCAACCCTTGAACAACCAAGCAGCCCTTTGCGACCAATACAATATGAAGTATTTTCTTGTATTTGAAGTGCATTCACACTTTTATTACATTTGAGATCAACTAAGAAGTTGGAATATAAATCAATGATGTTCTAGTGAGGTAGTCAAGATCCCAAATTATAACTTTTTGTTGGTAGCTAATGCCAATTATACAACAAGCGTACCTAGTATGTATTATAGTAGCTTGGTCCTTTAAGGGTTAACTCATGGGTTCTTCACAATACATCCCAAGCCTTTATTCTCTTAGAATGACAACATTTTTGACAATTTTAGGGGTCAAGAATTTGGGACTTGATCCCAACAAATTCGAAGAGAAAAAAAGGAAATTCCCAATAAATAGTGCATTCAGGTTGCTCCATACTAATTTCTTGACATTTTTCTATGTAAACACTTACTTATATTACAATAATTTCATCAATAATTGTTGCAACATACAAATTTTAAAGGGCTTGGCAACAACAACAAATTTGCGGGAAATCAAATTAAAGGTGTCTAGACCGTAAACCATATGAAATTTTAGTATCTAGAAAATTGCATGTGCCTTCAAATGGCCAAGCAATGATGCATGAGGTGGTTTTCAAGATAAGGCAACTTATTTGTTAAGGCAACCTAAATGGACTATTTAGTGTAGTTTAGGAGCAAGGTCCCAACAATCACTTTCTCATAAAAAAATCAAGTGCTCTTTTTCAATATCTCTCTCAAAACTTTTCAACTTGACCTCTAACTTTTGAAGCACACACAAACAACCTGGTTGAAGGAAAAAACAAGGAGATTCACTTTCAAAGTCTTAAACCAAATATCAACCTACTCTTGACTTTGAGTTTAACCCCTAAAAGATGTTGTTGTATTGTATATGCTCTTCTTCTGTTGTATACGGATGGGGTGTTTAGGTAGCACATGAATCCCATTGGAGCCGTAAATTATAAGCCAAGTCATAAACATACTACCGGTCAACTAGAATATTTTGGGGATTTTTTTGACGTTTGTCACAAAATCATTTCTTCAAGTACTAGATGATCCTTGTATGAGTACAGCCAACACTTTTGGTAAGCAACATTCTTTAGGGGTTAACCCCTAAGACAACCAACATCCACCCTCCCCATGACGAAGAGCAAGTTTCAAAACAACATTACAATCATTGTACACCATGGATTTTGGGTATATTTTTTGAATTCAGAGTGCTTTGGGAAGGGGTGTCAATTCCTAAACGTGGCCAAATATAGCAAAACATATGCCATGGTTTTAGGATATGGCTACAAAAATGTGAATAGCACATAGCGCATCTGGCAGTGTTCTTAGCAAAATCAGGCTTGGGATCGCTGCTTGGGGGGATGAAGATCCAGGTGCAGAGGGAGTTAATGGGGCATACAAGGACCAGGGGTGGGGGACTAGGGGCAGCGTTCCCACAATTGGTTTTAGGGTTTTAGTCAAATGGATATAACCGTGGGAAAAAAGGAGTTAGGAGCACCCATCCTCGTGAGGGTCTCCATAAATGTGACCTCTGAGATCTTGGAAATTCTATGGAAGTTGATAGATGTAATGACAAGAATGTACAACATTTGAACATGAAATTTTAATAGTGGTTATGGGTACAATGGCAGTTTGCTTTTTAAAAATTCACAACTTATTCTCACAATATTCAAATAATAAATTTGAAAGTGCAAACTTATTAGTTTTCTGTTGCTAATAAGATCCTATAATTTGCTAAACGTTTACTAACAGCCATCATGTTCAAAACCCTTAAACTCACTTTTATGGGTGCTCCTACTTTATTGTGATATGGAAGGAAAATGGTAAAAGTACGGTAGAGAACTTAGCCCATAAACGTCCGGTGTGTAGCCGTGGCCTATCCATACTGTAGCTTCAACAGTGTTTTGATTGATGGGCACCTATAGTATTGCTTCTAAAAGTTTCAAATGTCAATAGTGCATGCCGACCTCATGAAAAGTGCAATAAGGGCAACTTGGGACCTAACATTATGATTTTGAACTTTCTCACAATTTGGGTTACCTAAAAATATGAGTATACTTGATAAGATTGTTATTTTCCTTTTATGATGGATCATGTGTTTACAGTCACTTTGGAAATAAATAAATATGAAAAACAACTTTTTTTTACGTTGTACAAAATGCTTTTTTAGGGCCAAAGGACTAAAAAAAGTTGTCATGGATGTTTAGGGGTTAACCCCTCAAGGCCCAAGCAGCCTTTTTCTTGCTGTCTAGGGATTTTGGGCACGTTATTACAAATGAGTTTTGCCTTTGTTATTTTTTAAGTTTTCACACATGAAGTATCTAAGGTGTAGCTATAAGGTCCAACAATTTTCATGACTTTTGACTGCATGGTTCAAAAGTTATTGCATGATTGTTGTTTTCTTTGCTCGTCAGGGCAGCCGGGGCAGCTCAAAAACTTATTTAAAAATAACATTTCAAGTCTGGTTTTTTTCAAATTGGTTTTTTAGATCTATATCTAGGTAGGAAGCTTTGAATCATTTGATTTCCATCAATGAGATGAAAGTTATGAGAAGTTTTAGTTTCCGGGTAGGTATGGAGTCTATCTACTTGGAAACTAAAAGTTCTCATAACCTTCATCTCATTGATGGAAATTGAATGATTCAAAGCTTCCTACCTAGATACAAATCTAAAAACCCAATTTGAAAAAAACCAGACTTGAAATGTTACTTTTAAATAAGTGTTTGAGCTGCCTGGGTTGCCCTAACGAGCAAAGAAAACAACAATCATGCAATAACTTTTGAACCATGCAGTCAAAAGTCATGAAATTGTTGGACCTTACAGCTACGCCTTGGATACTTCATGTGCGAAAACTTAAAAAAGAACAAAGGCAAAACTCATTTGTAGTGACCTGCCCAAAATCCCTAGACAACAAGAAAAAGGATGCCTGGGTCTTGAGGGATTAAGGAAAAAATGTAGAACTTTGGATGATTTTTTTTTCTAAAGTAGAGTATGACTTGCAAACTTGAAGGAAATTGTGGAGTTTATTGGTGGCTACTTTTGGTTGATCAGTTTGTTGCAATTGCTAACCAATCTAGGAATTGAAGATGTAAAATATTGGCAATTGTGGTGCAAAAGTTCAAATGCTGTAAAACAAACATTGTGTCACTAATATGGAAATTAAACCCAACTTGTGTTAGCAAGATTGCCTATTTTGCAGTATTAGTGATTTGCACAATAACAAAAACATGCCACGTATGGGTTAGAATTGACATAAATAATGAAAAGTTGCAGTTGCACCCGCCTCAAACTCCTCTTCAACTTTCCCAACAAGTTCAAGTAAAACCAAGTGGAAGTTGTTGAAGCTAAGGTTCAATTTTAGAACTGCAAAGCATGCAAACCCTCTAATGCAATTCAACTACACAGACAAGCATTCTGTGCAATCAAACCTAAACCACATAATATCAAGAAATTGAGCATTGGGCCGCACAATTTTGTGCACAACAACAAGTACGCAAGTGGCAGTGCATTGTTGCAAGTTTGCAACGGAGATCAATGCCTCAACAAGTAAACCACTAAACCTAAACTCCATTGGTTCAACCAACCCTTCCACTAACCTCAACTTGCTTTTGCTACATAGGAGCAAATTGGAGGTAACAATTTAGATGTTGGAGATGTTGCCGTTGCAACAATAGATGTACTATGGCCTCCAAGCTAGTTTTGTTCACCCTATTTTACCCTTCAAAGTTTTTGGTATTTTATAAAATAAAATTAGCTTTTTAGAATCTTGTACCATCATTTTTTAATCCTTACTCAATCCCAATCAAGCATACCAAATTTTGAGTTTCAAAAAACCAAAATCCTAATTTTGGTGAATTGTTTTACATAATAATCATGGTTTTACATGATAAATGATTTTAAAAATCTGGTAATGAATTTTTGAGACTTGATTGCATGGATGCATAGGAAACATCCACACACACATCTTTTCTTCTAACAAGCATCTCCAAAAAAATTATAATTCCTTCTATGTAGATTTTAACGTTGGAGTGAGCATGATCAAATTTTTTATGTATTTTAACTAGTTTTTGGCAAAATAACCATATCATTATGCTCAAAGATTCAAACCCAACTATATTGTATAAGTCAAACAAAAAAAATATGATTACCATGTAGAAATATCTAATTTACAAGATTTGGTTATAATCACTTCATCAATAAATTCTATGTAGAAGAAATTATAATTTTTTTGGAGATGCTTGTTAGAAGAAAAGATGTGTGTGTGGATGTTTCCTATGCATCCATGCAATCAAATCTCAAAAATTCATTACCAGATTTTTAAAATCATTTATCATGTAAAACCATGATTATTATGTAAAACAATTCACCAAAATTAGGATTTTGGTTTTTTGAAACTCAAAATTTGGTATGCTTGATTGGGATTGAGTAAGGATTAAAAAATGATGGTACAAGATTCTAAAATGCTAATTTTATTTTATAAAATACCAAAATTTTTGAAGGGTAAAACAAGGTGAACAAAACTAGCTTGGAGGCCATAGTACACTTGAGAGAGCTAAGGAGCAACATCCCCAAAATTGGCAAAGGGGATGGATACTAGTTACAAAGTGAGAGGAAATAACAAGCTGCAATTTGACATTTTCCAAGTATGATTTCTTGCTCAAATCTCCATTTTCAAATTTTTTTCCTATATACTGTACATGTAGCGCACATTTTAATTTTGTAGAAGTCCAGCTAAAGTTAACCAGTTTAGCGAACGCTGACTAGGGGGTTGGGTCCTAGCTAAGGGTAAGCTTAGGCCTGGTTAAGACTAGCGACTGGCCGAGACACAGAAATCGGCACCCCGTCCGGTGTTTCGCCCAATATATACTTTTCCATGTAATTACATGTCATCCAAGAGTGTGCCTCTACCGGACAAGTTTGGTACCACCCTTGGAGCCCAAATCTTCACTATCTTGGCCTCTAATGTGGTTATATAGGGTGGTCCGCATGATAGTGAAGATGGATGTGAAAGTACCCAACAAACCCGCAGTGTGAACTCAACAGCGAAGAAAAACCAAATTTCAACCAATCACGTTTGAGAAATTTTTGGCCGGACGGCAGTCTGAACCGGGCCTTAGTTCCAGTTGGCACAAGGTCCTTGTTGTTGTTGTCCCCGGCTGATGTTGCCGCTGACGGGCCTGACGGAATGATATGGTGGCATGGATGATGTTGAGACCCTGACCTACTCCGTGTTGTCTCTGGTACTCTGTTGCCTCCTGATTTCAATGCTGCACCCGGACCTCGATCACCCAGTCACCAGGTTACCAGGTCACCGCCCTTTCCGCCCTCCGCCTCTATGCCAGGAAGTGTCTTCCTGCAAGTGCAGTATCTTATGTCTTCTGGAACATGATAAATTTCACTACCAATGATGTGATATTTAGTGCTCGCAACATTGAATACACATTGTAACATTAAATGCCAAAAAAATCGTTAGTGTTATCGACACTAAATGTGAACACATAGACATGTGCTCAATAAATTTGAACCAATTTTTCAAAATTGATACCATCATCGTTAATAATGCACTAAAATAGTATTCAACATTAGAATTATAGTGAATAAAATGATAGGGTAAATAAAATCACAATTACTGTGACACTAAACATATTTATTTGTGTATTTTTTTAGTTTTCACATGTGATGTGGATTGGAAATTAGTCTTAGTTACAGTTTGGTGTGGGCCAAACTAATGATTGTATAAAATACAAGGTAACAAATTTGCAAAAGTAGCCAATAGAAACCCTGCATGTACAAGTTTGTGCTTTGGGGTTTGCACTTAAGGACCATTGTCCATTCGAGGGACATGTTGGACTTTGGGCATGGACTTATGGCTAAACTACTTTGTGTGATTTTTTGAAACTTCTAGTGAAGGTGGGGAATTCAAAGATCTATGTGGATAACTTTTTTTTTTCTTCATTTCAACATTTGATGAAGAAGTTATACATGGGTTTATGAAAATTTGGGGAGGACTGCCTATCCAACAAGCCAAAAATTTCTTTAAAAATTACAAATTTTTAAATAAAACTTTGAAATTGGTTCTTTAGATTTTTTCATATGTGAGAAGCTTTGAATCATTCAATTCCAATCAATGCCATGAAAGTTATGAGGAGTTTTTGTTTGCAGGCAATTATGGATTCTCTACTCTAAAATAAACTTTGAAGTTCTTTATTTTACTCAATTTCCAATATTTTGAAAAAAAAGTTATACCAAAGGAAGTAGATTGTTCATCACAACATTATAACTGTTGGGATTTTCATTTTTCATTTCAATAATTAAATTCTTAACAATTTAGTGTTTTGACTCATTCTCTACTTCTTTTTACTTACTATATTATCTCATGTGTTGTATAGTTCCAATTGATTTGAAAATTCTCTCACACATACCTAACTTGATCTCCTACATGGAAAAAATAAAGTGCAACTTTGGATAGAGCAATTTTTTTGTTATAAGAGTAATCAAAGGCTTTTGAAGTTTCTGGGTAGTATGAAAAAAAACATTTTTTTTCACTTTAGATGTAAGTATCTCACTTCTCTCCATTTGGAATGAGCTGATTTTTTTCCCACAAGTACCTATTTGAGTCTGAGACAGGATCCTATGATTGGATTTTCCAGAAACAAAATATTAAATCCTTTTAAATCCTTTTTACTAAGCCTTTTAAAAGTGACAGTTTTTAGTGATTTTCACATAATAAAAAGCTTGGTCCTTTAGGGATTAAGGGAGAGAGGTGAGGTGTGGAGTGATTGTGTCCATAGCTTTCTGGAGTTGAATTAAATTCGTCACGCAATTTTAGTGACATAATTTCCATGATAGACAAAGAAAAATGTGAATTGTAAAACCCAGCTTTCTAAATAAAGATGAATGAGAGGTCGGGGGGATTTTATTGTAAGTCCAAAATCACTGTTTGTTTGAGTGCAAGCCACGTTAGTGATTGTTTACTAAAGGGTCGTTATCCTATTATTAAGCAAAGAAACACTTCAACTAGTATAATTTGTCATTGTCCTTGCATTACAAGGGATTTGATTTGGACCCCAAAGAGGCCCTTTCCCCCAAATCTATGGGAGCTTTGGGAACACCTTTCACATGGGCAGTGTGCTGTAGGGCATTACGTCGACCACGTAAGCCTGTATTATTTTTTTATATTTTACTTTTTGAAAAAAAAATTCAAAATTCTTTTTTCAAAAAATTTCTTACTTTTTTCTAAAACTTTTTTTTAGTTTTTTTTTTTAATTAATTTTTTTGACAACTAGCAAGGGCTAGTTCCCAGCATGAGGAACAGAAAAACTCACAGCCCTTTTGGGGGTCCAAATCCCTTGTAATGTAGTGTACACTAAATGCTTAATCCTTAAACAACCATAGGGCATAGTATATACGTTGTTATATAATTGACATTTGCTATCAACAAGAAGTATTAATATAGGATTTCAAATAGTTCACTAGGATTGCATTGATCTATATTTCAACTTCTTTGTTAATTTAAAATGTAGTAAAGGTGTGAATCCATTCCAAATACCAAAAAAAACCTCGTATTGTATTTGTCACGGTGACATGCTCAGTTCTTTAACACCTAAGTATCACGAACAAAACATGGGTCAAAACAAGTGTTGGAGAGAGTATTGAAAATAATTTGGAGCGTAAGACATACATGAATTTTTTTAGCATTGAGAATTGTTAGCAACTTTTCAACAAGAGTGAATATGTGGTTTTCATGGAAATCTACTGTATGGATGAAAAGATCATAAGATTTGATTACTAGGCCGTTCCTAGAATACAAATCTGGAAAACAACCAATGTGACGCTTAGGGGTTCAGGTAGCAGCACCCATGGGCGTGACGTCCCCATGGGCGTCACTAACAAAGTCAAGGTGGTTATGGGTACTTAAGTGATAGTTATGGGTGACGAAATGATGATTGTGGGTGATTCCATGACAATTTTGAGTACCCATCTCACTATTTAAGAACCAACAAGCTTTGTTTTTAGCATCCCTTAGACATAGTTCCTACAATTTCAATAATTTTGGACTTTGAAAAATCTTAGTGAACAAATGCTTGCAATTGGAACCTTGAAGTTGATGCCAATATTTTTGGTTTCCATTTCTTAACATGCAGTATTTTTTTTCAAAGTTAGTCAACTATTTTACCTATTCCAAAACCCTTATTTCCACTCTTATGGGTGCACCTACCTTAAGGGTTTAACATATCCCAAGTGAAAATCAATGTTTTTTCAGAGGAAACTATTGATGATTTTTAACAACAACTGCGGTATACGGGTTTTTGTAATTTCTCGCACAAGAGAGCCCATGCTTGCATTTAGCACCAATTGTCTAGGTGTAGAAAATCTTCTCATTTTCTCACAAGACAACATTATTTTGGTTAACTCCTATAGAACCAAGCTCATTTTTCTATGAAAATCACTGAAAACTGCCACTTCTAAGAGGTTTACTAAAAAGGATTTTATGTTTTGTTTCTGGAAAACTCAACCATAGGATCTTGCCTAGACTCAAATAGGTACTTGTGGGAAAAAAATCAGCTCATTCCAAATGGAGAGAAGTGAGATACTTACATCTAAAGTGAAAAAAAAATGTTTTTTTTCATACTACCCAGAAACTTCAAAAGCCTTTGATTACTCTTATAACAAAAAAATTGCTCTACCCAAAGTTGCGCTTTATTTTTTCCATGTAGGAGATCAAGTTAGGTATGTGTGAGAGAATTTTCAAATCAATTGGAACTATACAACACATGAGATAATATAGTAAGTAAAAAGAAGTAGAGAATGAGTCAAAACACTAAATTGTTAAGAATTTAATTATTGAAATGAAAAATGAAAATCCCAACAGTTATAATGTTGTGATGAACAATCTACTTCCTTTGGTATAACTTTTTTTTCAAAATATTGGAAATTGAGTAAAATAAAGAACTTCAAAGTTTATTTTAGAGTAGAGAATCCATAATTGCCTGCAAACAAAAACTCCTCATAACTTTCATGGCATTGATTGGAATTAAATGATTCAAAGCTTCTCACATATGAAAAAATCTAAAGAACCAATTTCAAAGTTTTATTTAAAAATTTGTAATTTTTAAAGAAATTTTTGGCTTGTTGGATAGGCAGTCCTCCCCAAATTTTCATAAACTCATGTATAACTTCTTCATCAAATGTTGAAATGAAGAAAAAAAAAAGTTATCCACATAGATCTTTGAATTCCCCACCTTCACTAGAAGTTTCAAAAAATCACACAAAGTAGTTTAGCCATAAGTCCATGCCCAAAGTCCAACATGTCCCTCGAATGGACAATGGTCCTTTAGGGGTTAATAAAGAATCCATTTTCTCCTGCAATAACACCTTGAAAAATGTGTGTGTTTTCTTGAGGTTTGATTCCACTCTTTACAAACTATAAAGATGCACCTAGTCTGTGAGTCCCAGATTCAGTACTAGAAGTCCTGACTTCATTTTTTGTTTCACTTAGCTTTGAAATTACATTAATATAAGTGGAATAGCCATTTATGTTGATTTAGATTAGTTAGACCAAATGGTTAGCAGTACGCCATTTACCCTACTCCATTTGGTAGGTTATTAGAAGAGATTTAGTGAGATTTAGTGATTTTTAGTCAGTTTGAGCAACACACATACTTGGGGCTTGGGATCCCCTCCAAAAGTCCCCACTAGCCTAATCAGAGAAGGTTAGTTTAGGAGTAGATTAGCCATGCCATGGCCAAGGGCCACATCACCTAGTCCAAGTCACATTATCAGTTTGGTGCGTCTATACCCAAGATTCCCAAGACCTTCCACTTTTCAGACAGCGTGATTCCAAGCAGTTAACCTTGAAAGGCTACCAGTCGACCCCAGTCAAAGGAGGTTAACAAATGGCTTTAAAATGCCACCAAAATTCATGGAAGAGTTTCTCAAGGATTTATGAAGATCCCCCAAGTTTCAAGTCGTTTCAATAGCAGTAAGACTTCGAACGACGACATCCATCCAACTTCAAGGAGGCGAGCGACGTCCAATTTCAAGATTGTATCCATTTGGAACCCAATTGACAGAAGCAAAGAGTGTTTCCTAGCTCCCCCAACAACGTTGGAAGACCTTAGGAAGTTAATTTCTCATTTTGGGATGAATTCCCAATTTTGGATTTTTCATCCATCCACCCCTAACCCTTCATTCAAGTTTTCCGACGCCTTGTAGTTTGGAATTGGGAGTGTAAACAACCAAAACCGGCTATTTTGGGTCCAAGGAATCCAATGCCATTGTTTGTTTGTTGTCTAGAGCTACGCTCCAAAAGTTATGGTGAATTCATCTAGATTTCATCCATTTTTGGTTTTTCTTAGATTTTAGGTAAATTTCAAGGGATCTATGGATCTCCTAAATAGAGGGCCAAGGTGTCCTCCTCCAAATGTATAAAGGGGGGCCCACCTCCTCCCAAACCATCACTTTCATCATCACTTCCTTGGTTTTATGCCACTTACCATCACTTGTAATCATTCCCTCTCCTTGGCCACCTGTCATCACTCATCACTTGTCACTTGCCAACCCTTGTTTCCTTGTGCCTCACCTTGGAGGGACCCCCTCTCTTGGGTGTTTAGTTAGAACATAGTTGTGTACTGTTCTTACAAACCCCTAGGAAGTTGGATTACAACTGGCAATGTCGCTTTTCCATACTTCCTAGAAGTCCTAGTTAGCATTGAGTCTCAGTAGAATAGGAGGAACCCCTCATTGCATAGTTTGCCATCTCACAACCTTACCAGAACTCTGCTCCCCTTACCAGAACAAGCCCTCCTAGCAGCTCTACCAGAATCCTTTGAGCTCAGCTTTGGCCAGCTCTCTCGATTCTTTTGGAATTCTCTAAGAAGTTATCTCGCCAGTCAAACTCCCTTAGCTAAGCGGCTTGCCCTTGCTCCCAAGTTTGGCGTAGTGTGAGACAATGAACCCTCTCCCAGCCTCGGCATTTCCCCATAGCTCACTAGTTTTTCGACCATCCCTGAGACTCTTGAGCTCCCCAGTTTGTTAGCTCACCCAGCCTTCGGCTGACTTGCATAGCTCATCCAGCCTCTTGTCGATTTCCCATCAGTTCACAAGTCTGCTAGATTCACCAGCCTTCGGCTGCTTCCCCCCGTAGCTCCCAGCCGTCGTCATTTTTTCCATCAGTTACAAGTTTCTCAGAATTCTTTGAGATCCCAAAACACCATATTCATTACATTGGGAATTTGTGATTCTTGAACTAAATTTCACCTTAAACCCAAAAGGTTAACTTAAACCAAATTCAAAGCTATCAGATTTGGTTTGATCCATTAAGATTTTTTCCCTCGCAAATTCCTCTTCTCAAGTGAAAGCACATGTACCCAAAAAAATTCTGCAAACACGGTTTTAGGGGATCAACTAAACCACCAAAAGTCCTAAATTATCCAAAAATTCCCAATTTAATGAATATGGTGTTCCAAGCTTGCTAGCCCCCTAGCCTCTTGTCATTCTCTCATCAGTCACAAGTCTCTCGGAATTCTCTGTGATTCCAAGTCTGCTAGTCTCCTAGCCTCCTGTCATCAGTCCACAAGTCTGCTAGCTCATCAGCCTTTGGCTGCTTCCTCCATAGCTCCCAGTCCTCATCATCTTTTCCACCAGTTACAAGTCTCTCATAATTCTCCGTGATTCCAAGTTTGTGAAGCTTCCTAGCCTCTCGTCAATTTTCCATCAGTCCACCTAGTCTGCTAGCTCACTTAGACTTTGGCAACCTCCCCATAGCTCTCCTAGCCTCTCGTCATTCTCTCATCAGTCCACCCAGTCTGCTAGCTTACAGCCTCTCAATCACTCGGTCTCTCGGAATTCTTGGTGACTCTTGAGTTCATCAGCATGCTAGCTCCCAGTCCTCAGTCGCCGAGCCTCTCAAAATTCTCTGCAATCCCTCGAGCCCCCTCAGCTCACCAGCCTCTCATCATTTTCTCATCAGTTTGCTAGCCTACAGCCCTTAGTCACTCAATCTCTCGGAATTTTTGTTGATCCTTGAGTTCCTCAGTTTGCTAGCTTCCAATCCTCGATTGCCAAGTCTCCCAGAATTCTCTGTGACCTCAGCCCACTCAGCTCAGCATCCGCTCGTCAATTTCTCATCAGTCTGTTAGCTTCCAGTCCTTTAGTCACCGAGGCCTTTCAAAATTCTCGGCGGCCCTCGAGCTCACCGCAGCTGCCGTGGGCTTCTTGCACCTATCCCTTGGCCGCTACCTAGCGCCGCGACACCCGGACCTGCGATACCTGGGCCTTGCTGACCCCTCTCTTTGACTTTGAGCTTCGAATCCCTGTTGGGCCAATAGGTCCCCCTTACAAGGCTCAGGGGACTTTTGACTTAGGAAAGGGAAATTCGGGCCTTTAATTGAGCTCCCCATTTCTTGAGTTAAACTAACTATTTAACAATTGTTTCAAAGCACAGGCAAATCTTGGGTTTGATTGAGTTAGGAGTTGTGTTATAGGGAGTGCGTTGACCCATAATCCGACATATCCCCTTTAATGACTACATACAGAGACATTTCCCGACATCCAAAGTACAGCCTCAATTAACCAAAGGGTTATGGTAACTCTTAATTTCTGAATATAGGAGCCGGTTTTATATTGTGATTATTCGTCATTAGGCAGTAGCCTAAACTGCCCCATTAGAACGGGTTGACTTACCAATCCATTAGAGTGTTGTGATTATTTGTCTCTAGAGTAGAGCCACAGCACACTTGCTCCATTGCTACTCACGCCACGCCTAAGGGACTAAGGAGGCTACTCTCGACCAAGCCGTTGTCGGGTTGAGAGGAACGCGCCTTGAGAACACGTAGGGTGTCTTGCTGTGATCGTGCGTTGCCAACTAAAATCGCCTTCAATCTTGATCTTCTCTTCAAATCTTCAGTCTTCCGTTGACCTATCATGTGGCTGGCTCTAAAGATATAAGAGTCAAGATAGGGATAAGAGCCCACTGGATACGAGACGGGTAGATCGGGACAGTAGACACGAGCTGCCGTCCGTATGACGGGATTCTAAAATCAAATTCACGATCTGCTGGCCAAAACTCCAGATCGTGAGAACAGAGCAAGTCTCGACCATGTGGGTGATCAATCCCACTTTGTCACCACGACAATAAATGGGATTAAGTTTGGTTTAACCCAAACTGCCCGCAACAAAGTTTACAAAACAGAATGGAAATAAATTGACAAACGAGCCTCCAAAACCGGCTAGGAATAACAAAGCCAAATCCCACACATACATAAAAAATAAATCCAGAATATTCCTCTTGAAATCTTCATATCTTCAAATCTTCAAGTCTTCATGTCTTCAAGTCTTCAAGTCTTTGTGTTTTAATAAAAACAATGGGGAAAATCACAAATAACAAATCTTAGGAAAGCAACGACCCTATATCTAGTGCCACAGATGGCTCAAAGATTCAAATGCTAAGTATAATAGCAATTTAAAAAGCTCTTCTAACCTTCTAACATTCCTCTAAATTTCAACTCAATCTAAGATATTGTCCAAAAGTTATGTGGATTCAAAGTAGAGGCTCTTCTTCCTCCTTACAAACTAAATACTGCCTCTATAAACCTCTATAACTTTTGTTCTATACATCATCCATAGAAATGTAATATCAATTTAAAAAGGTGATATCACTGGCTACAACCCATAAAATTTTCACTTCAAAATAAAACTCTGTCCAAAAGCTCTAGTCAATCAAAGTAGAGGGTCTCAATTTTTTAGAGAGCACCCAAACCCCCACCTTCTACCCACTATAACTTCTTCAATAAAACTCCAAATGAAATGATTAAAGACAATTCGGAAAGCTATGACAACAAACTATCATTTTTAGAAATTTGAAAAGAAAATTTCATACTGTCCAAAAGTTGTAGCTCTTCAAAGTCTCGGCCTTCTCCTAACAAAAGGGCAATCACCTCCAAACCTTCACACTTCCATAACTTTCTCGTCTAAGCTTCAAACCTCAAGTTTAAAGGCTTTTTAAAAAGTCAATACTAAGATAAACACTCCCTCAAAATTTTGTTGCAAAATGATATACAGATCATAAGTTATGGCTTGTCAAAGTCTCAACCTTTCTTCATAGTTTGACTTTTTGACTCTAAAATTCAAACACTCATAACTTTTGCATCACAATTCCAAATCAAACTTGCAAACTCATTTTGGAAAGGTAATCACACAAGGAACAATCTTCTCAAACTTCCATTCAAAATCATGTATTTACAGAAAAAAATCTCACATCAAAGTTTCGGGATTTTTCTCCTTCTTCTCACTAACACTCATACACTAGCTTCCAACAACTAAAGAATCTTTTTTTCCATAATTTTGACATTATCTGAGGTAGGGAGGTGGGGCACATCAGCCCATGCTCCTCTTTATCCTAACCCCACTATAGATGCCAAAACCTTTTTCCTATCTTTCCCATTGACTTCTAAATCCTTAGTATTTTTATTCAAACAAAGGCAAAATATATGAGCCTTCCAAAATATCTAGATAAACATATGAAAATGATTAAATTACAAAATAAACACCATCGTAAAGTGGCCACGTGCCCTTGTGAGCATATAATAGTGTTAAACGTTTGTTTTCAGTTGCCAAGTCGTGGATTTGGTTGGCTGGAGAAGCGGTCATCTCTGGCCGTCCGCCGGTCCGGCTTCGAATCCCATCGAACTCGTCGAGCGGTGATGGCGGCTCACGGCTTGGCAGCTAGTGAGGCAGGAAATTGGCCTAGCCAACCCACTACCTACCCTCCTGAGCTGCGCATGTGACAAGACGGCGCAGCGCATTGGAATCTATGGCCGCTGCGCTGTCACCAAACCGTGGTCCTCACCACAACCACCCCTTTTGCCTCAACTGTTGATTTATTGAAATCAACACAAACATAAATAAATAACAAGTATTTACATGATGGAGGAATCTCCATCAGGACACCGTAGGGTATGAAAATCCCTGTGACAAGGTATGAGCACTTACACTCTTTAAACTAGCCGCGTAATCCAATGTGTGGATTACCGAGGTAACTGTTCGTACTATGTTCATCATTGTATATTATAGGCTTGTTAGTAAAGATCCATTGTTTGGAAGGCATCTTTAGTTGGAAATCTACAACCAAACCCACTCTCTTGCTGCTTAGCTTAATTACTTGTTTTGTTAAAACCCAGTTGTGCTTGCGCTTACTTCTCGAGGAGGAGGTTTGAGCACTCGCATAGTCACAATATTTTTTTGATACAAATATTACAGTGGGTGAACTGTTTTCTGTGGCACAGACCATTACCTTTAAAATCTCAAAAATCTTATGTTTGAAATCATGGGCCCACACTAGAAATTGTAAAAATTAAATTTCTGAATGCTCCATACATAGTTATGATGTTAATCTGGTCGATAAGCGTATACTGCATATCCCATCATTAGGGGATTTCAGATATGCCGTTCACAAGCAATTTTGTTCACGTGAATGAAATTGGTGAACAAGTTAGTCAAGCTATCGTTCATGTCCTCGCGACCACTCATTCAAATATCCGAATTATAGTGAATTACTTACCACCCTTTCAACTTTGTCTACAATCATTAATTCCGTATGGATCCCTTGAACATCCACCATTGTTGCTTCTAATCTGGAACCCTGCGTCTCCACAATTGTCTGCTTCTAATCAAGATCTCTTCAGCTCCACCATCGTCGTTTATAATTTGGAACCCTTCGTCTTCACAATTGTCCGCTTCTAATCAAAATCTCTTCAGCTCCACCATCGACGCTTCTCACTCATTGCGATTCCTTGAATGACCTTGACCTAGTAATCAATCTGCATCCAAACTGTCTATAAGCGCGGAGCAAGAGCCAGAGGAGCGAAGCGAGAGCCAAGAGGCGAGCAACAACACAAACAGGCGTGGGCATGGGAGCAACAAGAACACGAGCTGAGCTAGCGGGAGAGGCAAGGAGGGAGAGAATTCACGTTGTTCACGCGTAAACAAGCCATGAGGACCTTTGGGAGGTCCTCATGGATGGTTCACTTTTGTGATTTCACATTCACCATGAACAAAAACTCGTTCACAACCATTCATTCAACATTCTTTTGAGATATCTGAAACCCGCTATTCTCAACCCCTAAAGCACTAGGCTCAAATTTTCACCAAAATTGCTCCAAATCTGCCATTTCTAGTACAAGTACCAAATTTTAGATTTTTTTTTTGACAAATGTAGCTGTAAAATCTTGTACTACACTAGTACAAAAAGATGTTAATAAAAATTTAGGAGTTTTCACCATGTAGATTGCTAGATATTTGAGTTTGAATTGACAAAAAGCCATTTTTTGTCTCTTCAAAAATCCAGGCAACTGCACTTCACAAGGTCATATTTGCATGGAAAAAATTCCAAAATGGTTGTAGTTTTTTGGAATTGTTCTTCAAAGCAAGTTGGATACACACTTGAAAATTTTCAAATCATTTGGATTTGTAAAACATACGGAAAAACAATAGTAAGCAAAAATAAGTATATAATAATTCAAACCTCTAAATTGTTCAGAACTTAATTATGGAAATGAAAAACTCCAATCCTAATGATTCTAATGTTGTAATAAACAATGTACATCTCTTGGTTTTTTTTGTTTTCTAAACTATTGAAAATTGAGTAAATTAATGGACTTCAAAGTTTATTTTAGAATAGAGAATCCATAACTGCCAGCACACAAACTCTCCTCATAATTTTTCATCTCATTGATCAAAATGGAATGATCCAAAACTTCCCAAGTATATACAAATCTAAAGAACCAATTTCAAAAAACAAAATTCAAAAAATGTAACTGAAAAAAAAGTTTTTTGGCTGCTTGTTGAATAAAGAAAACTACATATCATGCAACAACTTATGAACCATGAAGTTAGAAGTTATGAAAGTTGTTGGGCCTTAAAGCTACTCCTTGGACACGTCATATGTGAAAATTCCAAAGAAACAAAATCAAAACCCCATTGGTAGTAAGTTGCCCAAAATTGCTATATTGCCAAAAAAGAGTGTTTAGTGCTTTAGGGGTTAACCCTTAAAGGCCCAAACAACTTTTTTTTGGCAACTTAGCAATTTTG
Organism: Ulota crispa; assembly: GCA_963920765.1. Classification (NCBI taxonomy): domain Eukaryota; kingdom Viridiplantae; phylum Streptophyta; class Bryopsida; order Orthotrichales; family Orthotrichaceae; genus Ulota; species Ulota crispa. The sequence continues at coordinate 14,022,246 of OY987242.1, forward strand.
GGCAGGTAGCTACAAATGAATTTTTCATTTCTTTCTTTGGGATTTTCACACATGGTGTGTCCAAAGAGTAGCTTTAAGCTCCTTAATTTTCATAACTTTTGACTACATGGTTCAAAATTTATTGCATGATATGTAGTTTTCTCTATTTATTAGGTATCCCAAGTAGCTCAATACTTTTTTTTGGATCTTATTTTTTTTAAAGCAAAGAAGTTGGTTCATTAAATATATATATTTATTGTACATTGGATGCTTTTGATCATTCAATTTTGATTAATGAGGTTTAGTTTGCTAGTAGGTGTAGAGTCTCCAAAATCATACCTACTAGCAAACTAAACCTTCTCATAACTTTTATCTCGTTAATCAAAATTGAATGATTAAAAGCTTCCAATGTACAATAAATATAAATCTAATGCACCAACTTCTTTGCTTTAAAAAAAAATAAGATCCAAAAAAAAGTATTGAGCTACTTGGGATACCTAATAAATAGAGAAAACTACATATCATGCAATAACTTTTGAACCATGTAGTCAAAAGTTATGAAAATTAAGGAGCTTAAAGCTACTCCTTGGGCACACCATGTGTGAAAATTCCAAAGAAAGAAATGAAAAATTCATTTGTAGCTACCTACCCAAAAGTGCTAGGTTGCCAAAAAAAAGTTGTTTGGGCCTTTAGGGGTTTAACAAATTAGTACTTGCATATTTCTTTACAAACTACACAAACAATTTCTCTACAAATCCTTACTTACATTGACTCCCAAAATTGTCTCAATGTTGCTTAGACACCAACTTTTTTTCAATATCTCCACTATATATAAGTGGCATTTCATCTTCAGATTTTGTGTGTGATCCTCATGCAATCATGATCAAGTATACCAAATTTGAGTTACTAAAAACCAAAATCCTATTTTTGGTAAATTGTTTTGTGTCAAAATCAAGAAAGTTGATTAAAAAACATTGGTGATGCATTTTTGAGATTTGGTTGCATGGGTATGTTGGAGACATCCATACACACATCTTTGCTTCAAACAAGTATTTCCAAAAACATTCTAAAAGAATTCTAAAAATATTTTAACTTCAGACCAAATTTAGTAAAATTGATAATTCTTCATGGAATCTATTTTTTTGGCAAAATAACTCATATGTTGTGATTAAATTTGTACTTCATGATGATATGTTTATTTTGCCAAAAAATAGATTCCATGAAGATTTATCAATTTTACTAAATTTGGTATGAAGTTAAAATATTTTTAGAATTCTTTTAGAATGTTTTTGGAAATACTTGTTTGAAGCAAAGATGTGTGTATGGATGTCTCCAACATACCCATGCAACCAAATCTCAAAAATGCATCACCAATGTTTTTTAATCAACTTTCTTGATTTTGACACAAAACAATTTACCAAAAATAGGATTTTGGTTTTTAGTACTCAAATTTGGTATGCTTGATCAAGATTGCACAAGGATCACACACAAAAAATCTGAGGATAAAATGCCACTTGTATATAGTGAAGATATTGAAAAAAACTTGGCGTCTAAGCAAACATTGAGACAATTTTGGGAGTCAATGTATATGTTAAAGTTGTTGTAATCAAAGTATTCAGCAGTAACTTTACTAGAGGTTCTATCCATATAGCATTGGCTTGCTTTCTGGGCAAGGCATTTACTCAGATTTTTTGAAGGTAGCTTTTTGGATGTCAAGCCTCTTTCCATGTGGTTCAAAGCTAATAATAATATTAATCGTTTCCCCCACATTTGAAATGTTTTCACTTGTCTGGACTACATAGGGTTGTTTTTTTGAGTAAGGAGTTGAGGTAATTTTGAAACCCAAGAATATTCCAATCCTTGTCAATCATTGGTTCCCATTTTGAAATTAGCTTCATGACTAAATACCAAAGTTTAGCTAAAGAGCTAAAATATTGAAAAGGATCTGGTTTCTCAAATGATTAAACACCTTTTGAATGACTCTAATTATTGGATTTGCCGAAAATGGAAGGCCAATTTGTTGTTGTGACTTGTCATCAAACTAAACAAAATTGATTTAATTTGTTAAACAAAAATTATATGGATAATTAGCATTACAAGAACATACCAAACCTCAGCAACTGTACTTGGCCTCCTTAGTCACTTTTGTTCTTGTGAAAATTTTGAGGCTTGCAATTGTGGCCTTACATTTATTGCCTCACTACCTTAGACATGAAATAAACATGTGCATGTCATAATGTTATTAAAGTAATTGCTAGAAGCTAATTTTTTGAGGTAAATGGATAAAATTTGGTTCAAACGGCCTCAAGTTTTGATGGCCTATATTTGTCATGACTGACCCTAAATGTCTAGGGATGTTTGGAAATTTAAAATTCACCCCACAAATTGAATTAAAAACAAATTTTCTAAATAGCAGTTGTAAAACAAAATTAATCAAGAACATGGATATCTTATATTTTCAAGGATGTATAGGTGTTGTAAAGTGCAATCCAAAAGAATAATTTAATGATTGCTTTCAAGCAAACGAACTGTATCATAGTCAGAAGATTATACACATATAATTGAATGTTTTTCATTTACCAGTGCTTGTCGCTAAAATTTGGAACAAATAATTCAACCCCTAAGCGCCCAGGCCCTTTTCAACAAAATCAGGATTTTGAGAGACCTACAATTTTGATGCATAGTATCTTAGTCCTTTGGATGATTTACAAAAAGTGACCTTTGAAAATAGTAGAACATATACTTAGAACATGGTTTGCAAATTTTGGGAACAATTGATTGTGGAAAATGGGAGATTATAACATTTGATCAAACAAAATTAGATGGTAAAACCTCATTTTTGGCAAGTAGGTGCTATTTAATGATTTTTATAAAATTCTATAAGCCCTTGATTCATCTCAAATTTAGTGAGAAGCAAGATTACATATGAATGCACACTTTTGCAAATTATTGGAGATATCACTTTTTTGTAGATTAAGTTTTATGGCTTCAATTTGCTATTGCTCGGAAAATGATGACCCGGCACAATTGGTGAGGGTTGCCCCTACAAGGGTTTAGAATATGCTTGAATCCTTGCTGGCAAATTTCACTCTACCACAAAGCACATGCAAGGAAGCTTGCAATGAGTATTGATTAGTTGTAACTTGTAAGATGTTGCTTGCCACCCTCCCTTTACAATGTTTCACATAATTAAAACTCTTGAAGCACTTGTATAGCATTTGACTTGCCTTGTTATTACTCCACTTGCATGAACCACTTGAATACCTCGATAATTGTAGTTTATAACAAGATCAAAAAATTAAATCCAATACCTAAAACAAGCATGTGAATTCTTGTGAGGACCATTTTGGTCCTCTAGAGTGCTCAAGGGTTAATCCCTAAAGGCCCAAGTGGTCCCGCGGAGGCCAAGTGGGGTTTAGGGCAGGTACCTACAACTAAACTATTTTTTGTGATATTCTAAAATTTTTATTTAAGATGGGGAGTTCAAAGATCTACATGGGCGTCTAATTTTTTCTTCATTTTGACATTTATTGAAGAAGTTATGCATGAATAACTAACAAACATGGGAGAAACTAGTAGCCCAAAAAAACAAGTTTTTTTAAACAAAATTTTGAAATTGGTTCTTTATATTTTTAAATATGTGGGAAGCTTTGAATCATTCAATTTTGATTAATGAGATGAAAGTGACGAGAAGTTTTAGTTTGCGGGGAGGTATGGGACTCCCAAACCTACATTTCTTTTGCCCCTTGTAAAATTTGGTGCTATACTTTTTTGAGCTCTTTGTGTATTTATTTTTGACTTTTTTTTCCCAAGTTGTAGTAGACTAAGATTCCTTGGTTTTCACAATTTGGATAAAAGTAATTTGGGTTTTTGAATTTTACATGAATCCTCCAATTTTGCCTAGAGTATATGGAAATTTAATAGCCTTACAACATTGCAAGATTTTACAAAGTATGATTCACATCTCCAATTCATTTGAAATTTCTCCCACACATACCTAACTTAGTCTTCTACATGGGAAACAAAAACCTTAGTTTTGCGTTGAGTAATTTTTTGATATAAGAGTGGTCAAAGGCTTTTGAAAATTTTGGGCAATAGGAAAAAAACTTTTATTCTCACTTCAAATGTGAATATCTCACTCCTCTACTTCTAGAATGAGCTGATTTTTTTTCTCACAAGTACCTCCCATAGTCTAAGGCAAGATCTTATAGTGGGATTTCCAAAATAATCTTTTTTTCCTACCATTCTACTTATTCCCTCAAAAGTGGCAATTTTGAGTGACTTTCACAGAAAAAGGGCTTGGAACCTTTAGGGGTTAACCCCTAAAGAACGAAGGGCCCTTTTGGGGGACAAATGCAATTTTGGGCATATATCTATGGCTAAACTACTTTGCGTGATTTTCTGAAACTTTTATTGAAGATGAGGAACTCAAAGATCTATGTGGGAATATAAAAAAATCTTCATTCCAACATTTATTGAAGAAGTTATAAATGAATAATTCTCAAAATAACACCTACCCGCAAACTAAAACTTCTCATAACTTTCATCTAATCTATCAGAGTTGAATGATTCAAAGCTCCCCACGTCTATATAAGTCTAAAGAACCTATTTCAGATTTTTATTTGAAAAAAACGCAATTTTTACAGAAGTTTTTGGGCTGCCTGGAGTCCCCTGTTTTTCAATTATTCATTTTTAACTTCTTCAATAAATGTCGGAATGAAGATTTTTTTTTTTTATTCCCACGTAGATTTTTGAATTCCTCACCTTCAATAAAAGTTTCAGAAAATCATGCAAAGTAGTTTAGACATAGGTACGTGCCCAAAATTCCATTTGTCCCCCAAAGGGACAATGGGCCTTTAGGGTTAAACCTGCTTCTAGAATCCATTATTAATTGGAGATTGCCGATATCCACCAAAAATTGTTTTCCAGTGCAAAAAGTACTTTTGGAGATCTATACCTTACAAATGCTAGAAAACTAACACATGAATTAAAAAAACACGTAAATAGCTGAGAAGAAACTACTATTTCATATGTATGGTGCCTATTTATATTCATTCATTTTGCAAAATCTAAATGCAAGGCTTGTCAAAAATTAGGGAACATACCCATGTGTGGTTTTATTTTAGTGAAGTTTAAAAAATAAACACAAGAATTGATGCCAATGCATGGAAGGGTGACTAGTCAGCAAGAAATAGAAATAAAAAACACTTAACCAACAAGATTTAAACAAAGCTTGTGTTTTAAAGAAGTTTTATTGATCAAGAATTTGGTCCAATTTGACAAATGAATGGGACTTGCAAGTGAAAGTCATAGCCATTGTATGACTAGCTACAACTGGTACTGGACATTGCAATTTAGTTCCAAATGAGACGTATAATGTACCATTGAATATTTTTGTCAAGAATTTTCCAGCAATGTGTCACACATCCATACTCCACTTGTAGACATTTGTTAACGAGACAATAGCAATAAATTATGAATTCAACTCATTTCAAATTTCTATGACGACAAGGCGATCTTACTCTCCACTTGTTTCCTCTCTACTCAAGCCAACGTAAGAAATAATATTACCAACTCCACTAAGATTGGGATTAGATGACATGCTATTTTGCGGGGTTCAAATGAAAATTTAACCTTTTTTTTCAAACAAGGGTAAAACTAAAAATTTGCTCTCTATGTTGGAGTTGGTCAACTATGTCCTCCATTGCATTCTCATACTAAATAATCTAATTTTAATTCAAAATTCCTCAATCCAATCTCTTGATGGTATATATTCAATCTCTTACATTTTTGGCTAGTGGAAAATGTGGAATTCATTTTCCACCTTGACCCCCACAAAACAACATGCCATCTAACCTTAGCCCTTTTGTAAGGGCATCCTTCCATGTGAGGGGGTGGGAGGTGGTTTTATGAAAGCAAGACTAGTTATGGATGGAGGATCCCAATTTTAGGGTACTATTTTTTGCATTTGGCACTTTCATGTGAGGGGGGGGGGTGCAAGTAGCCATCACTAATGATTAGTAGAAATAAAAAAGAAGAGAACTAGAGCTCAAAGTGATTGATACATTGATGACTTTCCACTGAACATATTTAATCCTAAAATTGCTTCTTTGAGCAATGATTGGGAGAGTTGTTGCCATCTAGCTCTCCTCCCAATCACTGATACATCATAGAAGAATGTCCTGAACTCCTTAGAGCATCTCCATTGGTTGGCAACTTTGCAAACAAGCCAGAAGTGTTTAACAAGGCTTGTTTAGTAAAACCGCCTTGGCAGGGCTAGGGATGTCCAACAGTTCCGAGTGAGCTCAATGCACCAAGTAATTGCAAGCTCTGGGTAGCACAAAACATGGCCCCTTTATCCAAACGGCTAGTCTATTGCTTGCCACGCATGCATGCGGGCCCAAGATACTGCAATGTTGGAGGAACTATCTGTAATTTGAGTGCACTATGAAAAATTAGAGTCCTAGTAGCTCCCATTCCTGAACCCACTTTTGGCAAGGCTTCTTGAAAAATTGGCATGCGTGAGTCTTGGAGGAGATCCAAACCAAGACCCAAAACATGAGGCCACATTGTTTGGTTGTTTAGAATTAACCAATGGAGATGCTCTTAAACCTTTGCTAATTTCATATGGGAGCTACCATTTAGGGCTTCTCTAGCCTTGCAGTGGCAAAGTTTGACACACGCCAAGCACAAATGAGAAATGCTCAGGGCCCCTCAAATTTCTCTCATGGCGCTCCATTCTAGTGAGTCAAAGCAATGACCCTTCAAAACACTATTCATCCTAAATTTAGTGAGCGTTTACCATAGTCCGGGGAGAATTGACTATTAGTTACACAGGTAAAAAAAAGCGTCTTATATGACTGCTAAAAATGACTAAGAAGTGAGTCATTTATTGCTGAATGACTGTATCATGATTGGTCTCATTTGGTCACAATTTAGTCATTTTTAGTTGTTTAGCAGTCTTTGTCATTCAGTCATTTAGGACATTACAATATCTCATTCTTTACGTCCTGTGAACTTTGTCTTTATTAGGGAGAAAGAAATGTTATCTCATTTTTGAACCCAACTGCCCCTTCTTTCCTACGGGCATTTAAATTTTCCCAATTCCCAAGGGTGCTATTACGTTTATACTAACAGAATCAAACTATCATGTGCAACGTGTCTTGATCTCAATAATTGCTCTATAAAATCCACGTTTGTTATCAAAGCGTATGTTTGCATTTAGTAACGGATAAGTGACAACATAGTTTCATTTAGTCATGTATTAGTAACGGATAAGTGGCCACATAATTCTCATTTAGTCATGTATCAGTAACAGATAAGTGACCACATAGTTTTCATTAGTCATGTATCAGTAACAAATAAGTGACCACATAGTTTTCATTAGTCATATATTAGTTGTTGTTAGTTTTGAATCAAGGTGTCACAATGCTCCAACGAGCACGTACATTCATTTTGTAGTGCTTGGTTAGTTGTTTTCTAGTTATATTACACTAATTGGATTTAGGATATAGTAAGTCATGCTAAACTAACATAGTCATTTACACATTTCACTTAGTCATATTTTAGTTGTTCTTAAGTTCATTATTGTTTGGTTTTGGGCGTTTAGGGTTTAGGGTAACTGCATGTTGTATAGAAATAGTGCGGTTTACTTGTAATGGTAGCAGGTAATTCTATATTAGTCACCACATAGTCGTCATTTTTAATTCCAATGTTGGCGGTTTAATTATTAAAAAGCAGTCTCAGCCTAGTCACTATAGAGTGGAGTTGAAGCAAACTTAAAGTGACGACACAGTCGTCATACAGTCGCATGAGGTTTGGAGTTTACAATGCAGTAACTCCTCAAGCAGAATACAATCACCAACCATTCACGGAAGCATACAAAGTTTCGTCACAAACTAGTCACAAACTAGTTACAAATGCAGATACCATTTAGACATAACAGCGTCACAATATAGTCTAATCACACAATCAAACTAAGATCACATTACAGTTATGATACATTCATTATACATTCCCTATGAAGTCCCATTACAATCACGATACAATCACAATTCAGTTGCAATGCAGTTAAGGAGCAGTTGCCAAGCAATCACAATCCGATTGATTCACGATTGCTATGCAGTCACAATTCAGTGCAAATTCCATATAAAATTTAGATATACAGTTCAAGGCTTTCAAAACTTCAAAGTATATCCACTGCTAATTTAGCACTCACTATCCCACACACTACATTCTAAACCCAGTCAACATCATTTTCACATGCCTGCAGTTTCATACAACTAATGAAAGTACAACCTAAAAATGAGTTAGAATGTAGTACTGCGCAAAGCCAACATACATTGACAGGTGTGCAAAGCAAATAAACGTGCAAAGAACATAGAGCCAACAAAACTAGAGAAGTGCACGGAGCCAACAAACTTTGATAAGTGAGCGGAGCAAACAAACTTGAGAAAAGCGCGAAGCAAGAAAACCTAAGAAAAGTGAGGAACAAGCAAACTTGAGATTGAAGAGCGCAAAGCAAGCAAACCTAAGATAATTGAGGAGCAAACAAACCTAAGAAAAGTGAGTAGCAAACAAACCTAAGAAAAGTGAGTAGCAAACAAACCTAAGAAAAGTGATGAGCAAGCAAACGTGAGAAGAGCGCAGAGCCAACAAACCTTAACAAGTGCACAAAGTCAACAAACTCTCTAAAGAGCACAGAGCCAACAAATCAAAGTCCATGGAGTTAAACCCTAAACTCAAAAGTGGCGGTTGCATCTTCACCTTACAAACTACCAACCCTAATCTCAATGAAAGGTCCAAATTGACTCTAAAACAACAACTCAATTTTAGGGGTGATTGCTATTAAAACTTAGATATATATATATATATATATATATATATATATGGCAAATTTAACATCAACAATGTGTTTAGAACATATATTTGCATCAAAATGGACTATTTACATGCTAAAATCTAAATTGTAGAGTATTAGAAACAATTTTTTTTGCAAATTTTAAAGTTTTAATTTCTAACTTGAATGTATTAATATTTTTAAATAAATGATTTCTTTTTTGATTTTTTTTTACTTCTATCTTTAAAAAATAATCAAAATTGCGATAAAAAATGTATACATATTTTTTAACGTTATTTTTAAAGCGTTCAAAGAGCTTTAATTCTAGCTTTTAAATTGTTAATTATTATCATAATAGTCATAATAACAATAACAATAACATTAATAATAATAATGTAGTGAATGTATGACTCAAATACAACTAATATACGACTAGCACATGCTTGGAGAAGATTATAGTGACTTAACTACAACCCCTGTAAAACTAAAATACAACTAAACCCTTAAGCATACAATTTAATAAGCAAACCAACTACACCCCTTTCAAATAGTTGGTTGGAATTGGAATAGGTAGGACAAAACCTTTCTTGTTTTGAAAGCCACAATACGTGGACCCAAAAACAAATTTGCATTGTAAATCCCAAATTAATTTGCTCAAGGCCTCAAGTTATATTCTAATAATAATAGTAGGAGAAAAACAAACCCATGAATTCACTCATGAACTACTAAGTGACAACAAATGCATGACTATAATTGGGTTCCTCCATAGTTGTCTTATAGTCATTATGTAGTCATTGTGTAATCATTTAACTGATGTGATGACATATTGTCTATGACTACTTTTCTTTAACTCCCATTAAACCCTAAACCCCTAAACCCTAAATCCTAAATCCTAAAACATTCCTTGCTCCTCACCCATGACCCATGAAGTAAGATCAAACCCTAATCAAGAAATAAATGCAATAGAAGGAACAATATTAACTCAACAAGAGAGACAAAACCATGTGGAAGTCATTTATTAGTCTTCAATTAGTTGCACACTAAAATCACATGAAAGTCCTTTATTAGTCATGGGTTAGTCATACAATAGTAGGTATAGAACATGTACCTAGCAATGTCCAATTCCTAAACCGCTTATTCTCCTAACTACTTAAATAGCCTACCTACTCTAAATCAATTAAATTAAAAAAGTCATATTTTAGTAGTAGATTAGTAGTGCCATAGAATGTGCTAAACAACTAAAAAATGACTCCTACAGTGGACTGCATTCACATAGTCTCAAAAAAACAAAAAAGAGCTAAAAATAATGCTACCGGGCAGTCCCAAAATTTTGAAAGAGATGTTTTTGCATGAAAATGAGGTGGAATGAAAGTTGTAACTCTTTAGTAGTTCATTAGTAATACCTTAGTAGTACTATAAACTCATATTTTGGGCATATGACTAAACCACAACCCCAGCTAAAAGATGTCAGACACAACAACAACCTCATCCGCTTATGGATGTGAATGTACTTAAGAATTTAGGAGTATACGATTCTGTGGAGATTTTCAGATGAACCGTTCAAAAGAATGACTAAAGAACCAACTATTTCAATGTCAATCATTTTTTAGTCACATCATAGTTGTTTTATAGTCATTTAGGATGCCCAGTCATAAAACAAGTGGTCATATAGGACGTTATTTTTTACATGTAATTACAAGTCAGCTGACTTTTTTTGAGGATTGCCAAAATAAAATGAAAGTTGGCAGATTTGCTTTCAACCTTAAAAATATGGCTTCAAGAAAGCAGCCAAGTTACATTTTCATCTTTAGGAAATTTAGCCGGACTTGCACTTGTGAATGAGGAAATGGGCCAAATGAAGTTTGAAATTGTAGGAAATCAACCTACAAACTTTTCCATGGTAAGGAAATTTTCCTACCTTTTACACAAAAATTCAATTGTTTTTTGAACATGTGAAAAGAACATCATTACGTCCTAAATGTCCAAATGAGGGTAGATTCTATCAAAGTATTGCCAAACCTAAAATTTACCTCCCTCTCACAAGCAATTACACGATGTTAAAGTTCAAAAATTTTAAAAAACAAGAAACAAGAGTGAGGTGGCCAGGTGGGTGAACAGGTGAGTGGGTGAGTATGTGAGAGGGTGAGTGGGTGAATGAGTGATGATTGATGAGATAAGAGGTGCAATTGGTGCACCAATCCTTAGAGGACACATGGCACTCAAGTGTAAATTCTAAAAGTCCAAGTTTTGACATCCGACTCATGTACTAACTAGACTCCAAAAAATGTGTGGACTTTCAATTTATAATCCAAACATTTTTTAAGATTGAATATTTGGTCCCAAGATGGTGGAACTTGATCTAGTTCAAATCTAGCTAAGGATATTTAACCCCTAAAGGACCAAGCCATTTTTTCTATGAAAAACACTGAATACTGCCACTTTTGGGGAAGCAAGTACAATGGTAAGAAAAAAAAGTTTTTTACGAGAATCCAACCGTGTGAACTTACGGTAGACTACAAGAGGTACACGTGGTAAAAAATCAGCTCAATCTACACAAAAATGAGTGAGATATTTACATTTAAATTGCGGAAAAAAAGTATTTTTTGCTGCTGCCCATAAAATTTCAAAAGGCTTTGACCATTCTTAGAGCAAAAAAATTACTCTACACAAAGTTGTGCTTTATTTTTCCCATGTAGGAGACCAAGCTAGGTGTGTGTGGGAGAATTTTCAAATCAAATGGAACTATACAACACATGGGAAAAAATAGTAAGTAACAAGAAGTAGAGAATGAGTCTCATCACTAAATTGTTGAGAATTTAATTATTAAAATGATAAATGCAAATCCCAACGGTTATAATGTTGTGATAAACAATCTACATCTTTTTGTTTTGTTTTTTTCCAAAATAATGAAAATTGAGCAAAATAAAGGACTTCAAAGTTTATTTTAGAGTAGAGAATCTAGAACTGCTCGCAAACAAAAACTCCGCATAACTTTCATCTCATCTATCAAAATTGAATGATTCAAAGCTCCCCACGTCTATATAAGTCTAAAGAACCTATTTCAAATTTTTATTTGAAAAAAATGAGATTTTTAAAGAAGTTTGTGGCTCCTTGGGGAGCAGCATTTTCTAGATTTTCATGCATAACTTCTCCCATAAATGTTGGAATGAAGAAAAAATTCATTCCCACGTAGATTTTTGAATTCCTCACCTTCAATAAAAGTTTCAAAAAATCATGTAAAGTAGTTTAGCCATAGGTACATGCCCAAAATCTCATTTTATCTTCGAAGGGACAATGGTCCTTTAGGGGTTAAACAATAAAAGTCAACCATAAATCTTTTCAAAATATAAAGAAGTTTACATTGGTTAGGGCTTAGGGGTAGCTTGAATTTTTAGGTTGTTCTTGCCTTGATCATTGCCATGATTTGCTATGACATGCACATGGTAAGCAAAAGGTGGAACTTTTTGTAGCATATGTAAAAAGCAAAAAATCTGATATAATCCATTGAAATTTGGGTTCTAACCGAACTAGTTTTCTAAACTTAGGAAATCATGGAGTGAAAAAATAAAATCAAAGGTTATTGGCCGACTAAAAAATACATGTCTAGGCTATGACCGACTTTTTTTTAAAAACCTAGTGGACTAGAGAAGAGTAGGAAATGTACCGAGTTTATTAAAAAACCTCCCCGGACATTGCTTTACCTTATATTCCCTTTGGTGCATGATCAAATGACTATTTATGAGGCACGCTTGAAATGCAAGGGCCATATTTGAAATGCATGACTAGAGCACAAGAATTGTGAGGGCCCTTCAGAGATAGATGTAATCTCTTGTCAAGTTTGAAGTGCAAGACTGGAGATGCGCTTATGAGGATGGTTATAGACCAGTCCACCACTCCACCACTCCACCTTACCCTATGACCATAGAAACAACCCCCCCAAATAATGCCATAGTTGCCAAGTGTGCACAGCAAACGCACCTTCGAGTGCATCCACTGTAACAACCCTGCGAAATCATGGATAGTTGACTTCAGGAAGGAAAAAAGCAGAAAAAAAAGGCAAAAAGTAAAAGGAATAAATCCAAGTGTATGATTGGTGCACCAGCTTCGCTGGGTAGCAATCGTTATGGCACATTTGGAGATGCAGGCCAGACAATGATCATGACAAAAGGAGGATATGTTGTAGTTGAGTCAAAGGGGAGTACCATGCCAACCCTGCATTTAATTTCCATTGGCCTTGACTCAGTTTGGAAGGCCACTTGTCACTCTTCACCAAAGTAGGTGCCGCTTTTCAAGGAAATGAATGTACCACCTATCCAAAGTTTTGCACACAAAAAAAGTAAGAACTTTTCCTATTCCAGGAAAAATGGAGTGATAATTTGTTCTGGATGAAAACTAGGTTTACATTTTGCAAACACCAAACTGAGAGCATCTCCAGCTGACCTATAAGATTTCATCTTTCGGAAATGCAGCCACTGTGTCTTTTGTTTTCAGTGTCCATTACTTGTTTCCCCCACTAATTCAATTAGATAAATTAACTTTTAACTAATGACAAGTTTCCTTGTTTGTAAAAACAATTAGATTTTTCATCATTGACTATTCAACCTATTTTTGTAGAAGAAAAAGTAGTATGTAAAAGAGTTGTTGTGCATTGGAAAAATACAATTTTTGTTGGGCATAGGAAATTTTTTGGCATGTCCATGCAATTATTGCTCTTTATTCATCAAAAATTTTCCATAACTTAGTGTTTTTACAATACATGTGGAGATGCTCCAAGGGCTGTTCACATTATATCCTACATCCAATGTCCCACGTCCCATTGGAATTTGAGAATTTGATTGGTGTAAAGTCAAAAATTGGGACTTGATGCTGTACACCACATCCTAAGTCCCACGTCTTGGTTGGTTGCTTACATGGCATTACTTTTTTGAAGTTTTGGTGCCAAAGAAGGTGGAATTCCACTAGAGATTTAGATTGATCATTTTGCTAAATCCAACTTTCAGCCCAAATACCACCAATTTATTTGCTTAAACTATGCATGGTTTCCTCTAATACTTCCTTTTGCCTTTAATAATATGATTAAGTTGGGATCTCATGTTGAGATGGAGCTTGTAGAGATGGGACATGAGACATATTATGAATAACCCCTAAATTCTAGAACAAATCCAATCAATCTACACTCGGTTCATGGCTCGTCTCATGTTCCTTTCAAGTGTAATATTTGGCTTTGGATTGCATATGAAGAGTTTTTGCATTAAGAGAAGCTGCCCTTTCATAATTTGAGTAGGTACCTTACTTGAAAAGCTAGTAAGTGCTGTTGGGATGAAGCCTCTTGTAATCTTGTTGCTTTATTTTTTTTTGAAAGCAACACCGCTAGGTAATTGGATTGTATAGCTATTGGGTTTAAAATTGCTATAATGTGTATTTTAGTGAAACTTTTACTAAGTTGACTTTTGGTTCAAAAGTTTTTAAAAAAATCTCAAACTTATAGCTCAAAATGCACATGCATATATACACGTGTGTATGTTTGAAAAACTATTGCCCTTTTATGATCTCCTTTTAAGTTCATTGCAACAAATTTCACTCCCAGAACATCAACACTTTGTTGGTAATGAATTTCAGAGGAAATTTTAAATTTTAAGTTTCAAACTTTTTATATCAGCATGTTCGTGAGAATATTGATAGATACACCAGCATGGGTGTAACTTGGACCTCAAAATTTACAACTAAGGTAGGAGGCTCATAAACCGACCATCTAAGGGCTGAAACTGAATTTTGGGGAGGTGAAACTTTTTGAAATGTTTTTCAGTAAATTTTTCTTGAAAGATAACAGGAATTGACATCTAATCTAAGTTATTTCATATTTTTTGAAGTTTTGTGGAATTAGTTATGAAAATTTGAAGTTGAAGTGGCATAGGGCTCTAAAACTACCCACCTTCTCAAAAGTACACAATTTGCACATCAATGAAACTTATGAAAAATAATATGTACAAGTGGGATAGATTTGAGAAGGTGGGCGGTTTTAGAGCCTAGGTGATTTATGAGCCTCCTACCTTAGTACTTACATTTGCTTTAAGATATAAGGTATGTCCACCCATAAGCGTCAAACTAAGGGTTTTGAACATGATGAATATCAATAAACATCTAGCAAATTATATGATCTATTAGGAACAGAAAAATAATGAGTTTGCACTTTCAAATGTGTTATTTGGATACTGTGAGAATAAGTTGTGAATTTTTAAAGAGCAAACTTCCATTGCACTTATAACCACTTTTAAGATTTCATGTTCACATGTTGTCCATTCTTGTCATTACATCTATTCACTTCCACATATTTTTCAAATTTTAAAGGTGACGGTTATGGGAATAGTGGTGCTTATGGGTGTACATACCTTAGTGTTGTTTTACGCTTTATTGAGGGATCTCTATAAACCTAAAATAAAACAAAGTGACTTTGTGACCTTTAGAGAACCCCTAGAGGATGTTGCTATATTGTATACGCTCTCTTATGTTGTATACGGATGGGGAATTTGGGTAGCACATGAAGCCCATTGGAGTTGTAACCTTTAAGCCAAGTTGAGAAGCCAAGTTACAAACATACTACGATGCGTGCCACCATAAACCAACAAACATTCGGCCACAAAATGTTAAATAGTGGTCAACTTTGGGTGCTATCACCGTCTTTTTGACAAATGATAATTCCAATTCATTTTTGTAACTTTTTTCCTAAGATCTCCCTGCTTAAAGTTACAAAGAGTTTCAACTTATTGAGGGTTGTTATGAACAGTTCATATGGCTTTTAGATCTTTGTTGTTTTATGCTGTTATAGCCTTCAATAAGTTGAAGCTTCTTGTAATTTTAAGTCTCTTAATAACTCAAAACTATTCGTAACTTTAAATAGGGAGATCTTAGGAAAAAGGTTACGAAAATGAATTGGAATTTTCATTTGTCAAAAAGACGGTGATAGCACCCAAAGTTGACCACTATTTAATATTTTGTGACCAAATGTTTGTTGGTTTATGGTGGCACGCACTATACCATTCAAGTAAGGATTTTTGGGGAATTTTTAATATTTTTCATAAAACCATTTCTTCAGGTACTAAATGATCCTCATATGAATACATCCCACACTTTTGGTAGGCAACATCCTTTAAGGGTTAAATGTAGGGTTAAATGTAGGCAACATTTTAGAGTGGAGGATATATGCAACAATAAAAAAAACGGGGTTATTGCTGTCCAAAACATATTTACATGTTTTCATTAAACGGTCCATAATTTTGCAAGTTTTGATTTGATCCTTTCATCTATACATCCCTATATGATGGACCGGTGCAATCAAACTGAGTTGTCAGCACATGAGTCTCAAAATATTTGCACATATAACTGTTATGTTGTTGGCTCAATGAGCAGAGAGATTGGAAAAACAATAGAAAGTTAGCCAAATGAATGGTAAAAAAATTGGTTGGATTTTGGATCTATTACATAAAAACCTGGTATTCAAAAAATCTGTAACTATAGTGTAAATGCATAAGCAATATCATGTGCAAGCACTCAAAAAATTGTTGAAATGAGAAATGTAAGATTTTTGTCGGTGAAGCCCTAAATCTTTCCCAAACCCTTTGTTGCATTAACGTGATATTGTGACATAACGGTGTTATACCAAAATCACCAACTATTGTGGGTAAATAATTATAATAATTTCATATTTATTGTGGTTATGGTGTATGATACTTATAATCAACAACTCTTAAATCAAGTGGTTAGCCTAAGGCTTTGTCAATAAAGAAGTTATAAAAAATTCTAGTTCACCAAGATGAAGCTTAGAGTTTGTCCTGCTTGACGGTGAAATTACTCATGAGCTAATAGGTCTATGTATTGTGCTTCAATGTTTCTTGTTGGGTCAATAGTTGTTGGTTTTAAGTGCCCTGCATTATATAACAATTATGTCTATTGTTACAAGTCAGTGTGACACGCAAGCCCACAAAGTCTAAAACTTGGGCCAATGAGAAGCTTATATGTGCTTTTGAATATTATAACAAGTGTGTGATTTTGAAGAATTTTAATTTGTAGTAATTTGGGAAAGAAAAAAATTAACAATACTTGTTGCAAAATAATGTGGTTCATAGTATATGGTGATTTTGGTGTAGTAAAGAAACCGAAGATAAACAAGCAAACCTCGAACATTGTGAATCCTTATTTTTAGCACCATAATATTGTATACAAAATGAGAAGTATGTATTATCTATGTTATTGGTATTTAAAATTGTAAAAACAGAATTAAATTTTGTATAAACTTTTTTATTTTGGATGTTTCAATTTGTTTTGTATATAGTTGTATATATACTAATCTAAAATATAGATTTGACGTTGAGTTCACCATTTTAACGAGCTCAACATTATTGACATGTATCTAACATTACAACAGCACAACCCCTTCTCACACGTGGTCAGATTATGTATCATTATAATGTTTGAGAATGAGAGTGTATAGGTGAATATTTATAAATTTCTCACAGTATAGTACATCTTTTGTAGAGCTTTGAGTAACAGATAATGAGATTTTGATAAAGTGTAACTATAGGAATTTTAGAATGTTTTATTATGGATTTCATTGTGCTGATTGTTCCAATAAAAGTTGACGTTATCAACGTGTTTATAACACGATCATAAAAAATTTATATGCTTTCATGGCAACTTGTTAAAAAATACCATACAAGCATAGCTAACTACAATAAACGGTACGTGATAATTATCAAAACTTCCTCAATGAAGCTCTATATGTCATCTAAAATGCAACGTGTATGAAAATTTAAGAATATCTGTTTATAATCAAATATTGAGGTCAACATTCTTTTCATGTATCTTTTTGAAATATTAAGCTCATCAAAGATCAGTCTCAAATAATACTTTTATGTGTATTTTTGGATTTGATTACACGTGTGATGGAATCATGTTCTAAAATTTAAATATCATAATATGTAATTGAGGCAATAACTAATTTTTAGGAACTTCTATAGAATACAACTATTGAGCCATTTGAAAATGAAGTAATGAATGGAATTGTTCTTTAAAATATAAACATAAATTGCTGATTTAAGGACGTAAAAGCATTTTCAATGCAGCTTTGTAAACTACCAAGCACCCATCAAGATGGATGAGAAACGATCTAAAATATCATCCTTTAAGATCATTTGAGATTGAATATTTTGTTGGATGCAAATATTAGAAAATGCAATTGGACAATTTGAATTTAAACTACATACATATGTCTTGCACGCGCTTTGCGCCTTCTCTCTCTAATTTTTTGGTGACTTTTTACTCTACCTTCTCCTAACTTTTCTTCTCCTTCTTTCTTTTTTGAATTTTAAAATTGGGGGACTAATATACATTCGATGCTTGACACCCAATATTTTATAACATATATTTCTAAACATGTGGTGTAAACCCTTAAGTGTCCTAGCAACAAGATCCTGTCGTTAGGGCCCACACCTTTATCTCACTTTTTCTCTTAATGTGTACAGTGAAAACAGTCATGATTGGTCCCCATCAGCAGAGAAGGTAGTCATTTTCCAAATCTTACGGTTAATTTTTTTGAATGTAATTTTCCAAGCTGTAGTGGCCATTAAACTCCCCATTTTCTCATAAACTCTAAAATAACTCTAGGTGCTCAGGGGTTAACCCCTAAAGGCCCAAGCCCTTTTTTTTTGTGAAAATCACTCAAAATTGCCACTTTTGGAGGAGTGAGGAGAAATGTAGGTTTTTTTTTTTTTTTTTGGAAATCCAACCGGAAGATCTTGCCCTAGACTATGGGAGGTATTGTGGGGAAAAATCAGCTTATTTTAGTTGTAGAGGAGTGAGATATTGACATCTGAAGTGAAAATAAAAGTTTTTTCCTTGCTGCCCAAAAATTTCAGAAGCCTTTGACGGCTCTTATATCAAAAAAATTGCTCTACACAAAGTTGAGGTTTATTTTTCCCATGTAGAAGACTAAGTTAGGTAAATGTGGGAGAATTTTCAAATGGATTGGAGGTGTGGATCATATTTTGTAAAATCTTGCAATGTTGTAAGGCTATTAAATTTGCATACACTCTAGGCAAAATTGGAGGATTTATGTAAAATTCAAAAACCCAAATTACTTTTATCCAAATGGTCAAAACTAAGGAATCTTAGTCTACTACAACTTGCAAAAAAATACTCAAAAAACAAATACACAAAAAGCTCAAAAAAGTAAAGCAACAAGTTTTACAAGGGGGAAAAGGAATGGAGGTTTGGGAGTCCCATACCTACCTGCAAACTAAAACTTCTCATAACTTTCATCTCATCTATCAGAATTGAATGATTCAAAGCTTCCCAAATACATAAAAATTTAAAGAACCAATTTCAAATTTTTATTTAAAAAAGTTGCATTTTTTTTGCTGCCCGATTCTCCCCTGTTTTTCAGTTATTCATGCATAATTTCTTCAATAATTGTCAAAATGAAGGAAAAATTAGATTCTCACACAGATCTTATAATTCCCCATCTTCTATAAAAGTTTCAAAAAATCACGCAAAGTAGTTTAGCCTTAGGTACCTGCCCAAAATCCCATTTGTCCCCCAAGGGGACAATGGACCTTTAGGGGTTAACATGGAATTTTGAATATCATGAGGCACAGAAACAACCCATGCTTTATGATGAAGTAAAGGAATCAAACTAAAAGTATTTTTGAAAAATTTCATATATTGATCCCTAAAGGACCAAGGGTGTTTTTTTTGAGACAAACTCTCAAAAACTGCCAGCTTTTAACCCCTAAATCCCTAGGGCCTTTATTTTGTCAAAAGACACCCAAAATTGCCATTTCTATTGCAAAGAATAAAAAAGTTTTAAAATTGGTCTTTTTGTATATTTAACCGTAGGATCTTGTACTAGACTTGTATTGGAATGTGCGCGCAAAAATCCATAAAACTTGACCCCACAAATTGCAAGATATTTGCAATTGAATTGTAAGAAACAAGGTTTTTTGCACCTCGCATTACTAGATTATTTGACTTTGAGTTTTTTTAACTTAAACTTTTTGCACAGCAAAGTTTTGAGGTTTATTTTTTTATGGTGGGAAATTGAGTTAAGAATAAAAAATAAAAAAACTAAAACCAAAAATACCTAATTTTCATTCTTAAAAAAATCTTTAGGTGGATGAAGGTCTGAGACTGAACAAAAACTTAAATTGTTAATAACCTTGCAATGGAATTGAAACGCAATAATCCCAATGGTGAGATTGCTCTAAAAAGCAAACTTCACCCTCTTCAACAACTTTTTTGAAAAATTGTTAAACTTGCATTCAAAAATGAAGTTTATAAGTTATTTTTTAAAAAAGATGCTTGAATTGCCTAAAAAACAAGATTGTCCATAACTTTCTCATAACTAGTCCAAATGGAATGAATCAAAGCTTTAGATGTACAAAAAACTATAACCTATGAGAAGAAAAAATTTAAAAAGAAATTCAAATTTTTGTAATTTTGTTTTGCTGCCCAATCTCCATAAATTTTTGCTTATATAGGCATAACTTTTTGCTTTTAGGCATGGATTGGAATAAAAATTATATTCCCCATAAGCTAATGTGTTTCTCTATCTTCAAAAAGTTTCAAAAAATCAAAACAAAAATTGAGGCCATAGGTACCTGCCCAAAATCCTGTTTATCCCCCAAGGGAACACTCAGGGATTTAGGGGTTAATGCAATTCTCAAGATTATTTTGTTTTGTTCTTTTTTGAATTTCAACCATACAAAAGTGTGTTAAGCAAATAAACCAACATGTGCAAAAAAGTTCAGCCCATTTGACTCGGTAGGCTGTATGATTATAACGTGTGAAGTGAGAAAAACATTTTTTTGCAATCCTGCAATATAAGGTCAAGAGACTTTGAGCCTTCATGGAGTAATTGTTTTGCTCTAAAAAAATGAGGTTTTTGACCATGCATAAGTATATGATGTTAGGTCAACTCATGAAATTTTTTAGAATGAAATATAAAGTATAGCTTATTCTAAATCACCTTGCAATGCAAGGAGGTTAAGTGAATTGGCAATATATTATTCACTTTTTCATGATTTCTTGTGCAATGAGGAAGTCTTTTATTTGAAACCCAAGTAGTGAAAAGTCAGAGACAAACATCTAGAATATGTGAAAAAAGACTTAGGAGCCTTGAGTAGAAAGATTGAAAGATAATAGGTTTTGAAGTTAAAAGAAAAGATTTTTTCATGAAACCAACCAATTATAGTTCACAAAGTTTGACTCCTCCTAAATTGTGATGTGAGAGCTCAATTTATTCATTTTTTGATAGTTGTATACCATGTTTTATTAGTTACATACAAGCAAAATTTCAAAAATTGATGAGAATTTTAGCATGAGAGTCTCCAAAGATGCCCAAACTGCCCAAAATCTATTGAGTAACATAACTTTTGAATCACGCATCTGATTGGGGAAAAAATAAATTACATTTCCATTTGGGGATATGTATTTACACCTTGTGTAATAATTGAGAACATCCAACAAAAATCAACTTAGTATGACTCTACCCAAATTCTCAAGTGACTGTTGAACGGACACTTTAGTCCTTTAGGGGTTAAACAACACTCACTCTAGAATGCATGCAGGTAAGAAAAAGTGGTTAGAGTCACCCCACACATGCACATCATCCACAGAACCAACTACTGTTAGTAACTTTCATTCAAATATTAGTGAACCTAGTGTTTCTCCGAGAGACTTAGCGATTCCATCCGTCTCCTCTCTTTTTGTTTTATTTTGTTTTGTTTAGTTTCGTTTGGTTCTTTAGGTACGCAGTATGGTGAGATTCAGGAGAAAGTTAGGTGAATGTAACTGTTATTCTAAGTATAAATGTATGGTGTTAAATTGAAGATTCTCTAAGCAAAACTTATAAATTTAGGGAATTGATATGTGCACACCGGGGTTCATATTTGCGCACTCCTCTGGGAGGCAAATTATAGATTTCTACATTTAAAAAGTTGAATTTGAGAATTTTGAAATCAGATTTGGACTTAGAGACCATGATTTAGTTTAGAATCACAAGAAAAAATTGCAATGTAACAACACCCAATGAAAAAGCTTATCTTTTTTATAAACAAAGTAAAAGTAACAATTTTTCCCCTAGCTAAGCTTTTTCATTAGGTGTTGTTGAATTGCAACTTTTTTATGAATCTAAACTGAATCATGGTCTCTAAGTCCAAATCTGAATTCAAAATTCTCAAATTCAGCTTTTTGAATGTAGAAATCTATAATTTATCCCCCAGGGGGTGTGCAAATATCAATCCCCTAGTGTGCACATATCAATTCCTTAAATTTATTATAGGCAGAAAAGTCATGGAGAGAGATGTTAACCCCTCACCACCCAAGGGGCCCAAATTGGGCCCCTCTAAATTTTATATAGAGATGTGCAACATTTCTTCAAGATTATTTTTAGTGACGATTATTTTTAAATTCTTATTAAAGTCTAGTTTCAGCATTAGGAGTTTGATTTTGAAAATGAATTAAAGTGATTTGTCTATTCAAGATTTTGTGCAAGGGTGTCCATTGTAATTTGTCACTTTCTAGTGTTGAAGGCCCTTGGAAATGAGCTTGAAGTACACTAGAACTTGGAGAAAAAAATCAAATTAAAAATTTAATTTAAAAAATTGTAGAACAGATTTTGAGAAGCCGTAAATTGATTGGGGTTATGCATGTTAGACTTACATACTCATAATTTTTTGGTACCCTCAATTTTAGGTTTGAGATGCAAAAAGAGGATTGAAAGACTTCAAATCATTTTCGCAGTTTTTAACACCCTCATGATCAAACATTATAATCTTTCAATTCATAAATGATATTGTTGTGATTTCTTTTCCTATATGATCTATAACATGTCTACTTTGAATCTATATGATTGAACTTTAGAAAAAATCAATAAGATTGATGAAAATGCTGGCATTTTGTTCACTTTCAAGCAAATTCTGAAATACTCAAAAATACCGTGGGCGGTGAGGGGTTAAGGCAAGGG
This sequence comes from Ulota crispa, assembly GCA_963920765.1. NCBI lineage: Eukaryota > Viridiplantae > Streptophyta > Bryopsida > Orthotrichales > Orthotrichaceae > Ulota > Ulota crispa. The sequence goes on from OY987242.1 coordinate 14,045,081, forward strand.
AACAATTTCCAAGCATGTTTCCAAAAGTCTACCTTGATGGTCCACTAGTATTTATAATGAATATACTTATTATGGTGGCGGATATAGTGGTTGAGAGTTGAGACTTGAGAGGGAGGCACAAGAGTCAGTAGTTCCCTATATTAGGGAGTTGCTTTTCAGGACAACTTGGGTGAAATGGGCTCCACAAACACCGAAGCTTTAATTGTTTCAGATTCTGATCCATGAAATGCAAACCCAACTTAGAAATTAGTGTTGCGTGATCCAGGTCATCAACCTGCCACTTGAACTTCTGAGCTGCAAATGTTGTACAAGATTAAGGGGCTTCTCCGAATGAAACTAGGTATTGTACGTATGAGGTGATGCAGACTATACGAAGCCCAAAAGTCATGGATTCCATGAAATTAAAACGCCGATGCCAAACTTGTGGGCCCACTGAAAAAATAGCACTCCGAAGCAGGGTTCTTTTTCTGGGAAAAAATTGCCTAAATCCTACCTCAAGTTGACACTGGCTATCATAACACTAAAAACATTGGGTGAAAACATGGATGAAATTGTCAAATCCCTCCCTAGCAAAACACTAGGTTTGTCAAATTTTGAATGAAAGTTACTAATGTAGTAAACTTTGAGAACTAGCACGCTCACGTTGTTCATTCTATCTAATTCTATCCATTTTTTCTTCTTACCAAGTTGCATTGTTGGGTGCGTATTGCTCTACCAATGAAAACACAAAACAAAGAACCCTATTCCATAGAGGCTTGCACATCTTCCTTTGGGTGTGTTCCACGTTTCCACTCTACTTTATTTCCAACTTGTTGGGTTGTGAAGGACCAAAAGAATTACTGCACAAAAACTTGAATATTCTATGCAAAACATTGTTGGAACTTGGTTGTTGAATTGGATCTTTGTATTTGCTACACTTAGAGTAGCTCCAGCCTTGCTCGCTAGATGGCGAAGCTCTGGGCCTGGGCTTGCGAGGACTCAGAATCCCGGTCCACCACAGGCTCGCCAAACGCAAAAATAAGGCCGGGCTCCTCAAACTTCTCTTTCGAAACTGTAATTTCCAGTGCGTTTAGGAAATTTGATGTGTTCTTATTTTGGAAGCTTGTTTGCTATTGCGGCACTACTCGTTGCCAGTGCATATTGCTTTTGACAATTCCGGACAGTGATCCCACAGTTTTCTATTTTCATCCTTGATTTGGCGAGTCAAGCTGGACCTCCCGCTCGGAGCAGCACCCTGCACAGAGAAAGTCACATTGAAAAATCCGTTTCCAGTCCTCCGTTTGGAGAGAAAGGCTGGAGAAGCTCTTAGTTGTTGAAACAAAGTTCCACTCTCTTGCAACCGAAAATTCCGAAAAGGCTACTATTGTATGCATGCGTTTCTGAATGTAATCTAAGACTCGGGACACAGTGCAAAGCTATAAAACATGATTTTCAACATCCCAACCAATCAGAATTTCAGAATTTAGCGGAACTTGGAATATGTGAGGACTACCGTCCACTCCAACAGTAAAATAAATAAAAAAACCATGCTGTATCAAAGTATCAACCCATGGTTTCTGTGATTGTAAGAAATAGATGGTAACATCAACTGCTTTTTTACATTTTCAAATGTTACCACCATTTGAAAGTGATAAGAATTGCTGCATTTGAAAGTGATAGAAACTGCTAGCTAAAATAATGAAGGAGTATAAATGGCTTACAATATAGGTACACTATCATTTAGCAATGGTAGCAAGGTGCTTTTGCATGAAATATAAAGAAAAGATCTAGGAAGCAAAAGCCTTTGTGTAGATGTTTACATTTTTTCACTTTCAAAATTTGTATTGCTTGTATGAGGCTAATGGTAATCTTTTGTTTTGTTTTGTTTGTTAAATGTTAGATTTTGGCTATGGCAAAATATTCTACCTTTAGAAAATTATGAAGAAAGAACATTTTGATTTATGCATAATGCTCATATGCAAGTAGAGGGAAGAGGTATGTAAGCATTCTGTTGTAAAAAGTGTTAGCGTCCAAAAAAAATCATACATATATAGAGATGGGGACACAAAGATCCATTCCTCAATCACATTCCTCCCACACCATCAATACTTCACTAAATCTAAAATTTAAAATTATATATGTTGAAAGCTCTAATAATGGGGTGAGAATGTATTGGTTTTAGATTGATGGTGAACTTGTAATGATTTTAAAAGCATTTTAATCATAATTTGAAGCTTTTTCTAAACAATTTTTTATTAACACTTCTCCTAATTTAATTCATGTCAAAATTTAGTGCATTGTGTCCCTCTTTCTATATACAAGAGGCTTGCTTGAGTTGAGGCAATTTCAAGCTCTAAAATATGGTTAAAAGCTAAAAAACTTGTTGGTGGAAGTCTAAAAGTTGATGAATATTGCATATTTGATAGTACAAAATTGCACTTTGCATGAGTTAAAGGCACCAAGTTAGAATACTCTACTTTTCAAAATTTAATGCATGTTTTCCCCCTTCATAGGTTTTTGAAATATGTAATTGGTTTTAGATTTGATGAAGGATTGATTACATGGAAAGGGTTTGAATGAGGAATGGATCTTTTTGTCCACATCTCTAACGCTGTTATTTCATACGGCTCTTGAGGTAGGTTGTGTATAAAAGGACATGAAGATGTATTAGCAATATTCAACTAAATATAATATTTTAGATACAAATTTTCAAAAAAGTTAGAAACTATGACCTTTTGAAAGTGTTTATAGGTTTAAGTTTATCATCAAAGTAATCCAGGATATACATTAAAACAAAAAACCAACTTGACTTTCTTCTAGTATGATAGTAAACTCAATACTAGCAATTTTAACTGCAAGCTTACAATGCAAAATTCTAACCATGGTGATTTTACAAGGTATTAAAATTACGTATATATTGAAACATGTGTGTTGATTCATTTTTTGAACAACAAAACATACTTGCATTCTTTAAATATCACAATACCTACAGGTTTTTTTTTTGAAAATCTATGTGTATACAAAAAACAATGCAAGAATTTGAGTCACCATGCTCTTTGCAAACAACTAAGGTAAGAGGCTCATAAACTGACCATCTAAGAGCTGAAACTGAATTTTGGGGAGGTGGAACTTCTTGAAATATTTTTCAGTAAATTTTACTTGAAAGACAAGAGGAATTGGCATCTATCTAAAGATATTTTGTATTTTTTAGAGCAACATGGAAATAGTTATAAAATTTTGAAGTAGAAAGGTCATAGAGCTCTAAAATGGATCACTTCCTCAAATGTAAGCCCACTGTAAATTTTGAAAAGGCTATGAATAAGGGCATATACCGGTGGAATTCATTTGGAAAGGTGAGCGGTATTACTACCCTAACAGAGTTCGAGCCTCTTACCTTAAAGACAACTTGCTTAGATAATCCAAGGTTGAACTCTTGCAAAATAAGATATATGATGAATAGTCTTACTAAGACAATAGCGGTTGTTGGTTTTTATTTGCTTTAGGGTGTGTCTGAACAACTTGGATTCCGAGTCTTGCCTCACCACAATTAAATTGAAGTTGTCAAGTCTTCAATAAAAGTAGGAACAGTTGAGAAGCATGAGACATATGTAACTATGCTTTGATGTCGAATCTAAGTACATGAAGATGGTTCATTGCGTGAAAGGAAAACATTTGATACACATGGAGGCACTTTTTGAACGTGACCAATATTTAATTTTGAAGCGAATTTTGAAGGTTGAACTCATCCACCAATTTCAAACTAGATCACAAATAAGAAAAATAAGAAAAATCTTCTTTTTTGAAATTACAAAATTCATTTAGCAACACTTGCTTTTATGTGAGTGGTTTAAGCTTATTCGTTTACAACTGCAAAATCTTTAATTGAATGTATGAAGGGAAAAAATCATTGAAAAGTAACATCAATATGACATAATGGATTTTTTTTTGTTTTTTTCAAAATTTTAACAAATGAGTTTATAAATAAACAAGACTAGACAATCTAATTTATGGTTTGATTTTTAAAAAGATTTAATTGCTCAATTGTTGAAGATTACATGGTCTTTTGCATGCCATTGAACTGGAGTTGATTTTGAAATGAACCAAGCAACCTAAATTTCATATGAAGTATTTTTGAAGAAGGGACAGTTCTTATTAGTTGCTTAATTGTATGACACAAAAATTTAATGCAATTAATCCCTTCAAACCCAAGCCCCTTTTTTGTGAAAGTCATTGAAAACTGTTATTTTTGGAGAAATGAGTAGAAAAGTAGAAAAAAAGTTTATTTTGGAAATCTAATCATAGGATCTTGCCCTAGACTATAGGAGGTACTTGCGGGAAAAAAATCAGCTCATTCTAGACGTAGAGGAGTGAGATATTGACATCTGAAGTGACAAATAATTTTTATCCATGCTGCCCAAAACTTTCTAGAGCTTTTGACCACTCTTATAGCAAAAAAGTTGCTCTATGCAAAGTTGAGGTTTGATTGCTCCATGTAGAAGATCAAGTTAGGTACATGTTGGAGAATCTTCATATCAATTGGAGGTGTACATCATACTTCAAAAAATCTTTGAATGCTCAAAGGTCATGAAATCTGCAAATACACTAGGCAAAATTGGAGACTTTATGTCAAATTCAAAAATCTGAATTACTTTGATCCAAATGGTGAAAACCAAGTAATCTTAGTCTACTACAACTTGGAAAAAAAAAAAAAACCAATACACAAACCGCTCAAAAAAGTAACGCACCAAATCTTACAAGGGGCAAAAGAAATGGAGATTTGGGAGTCCCCCAAGATGAGCACCTTCTTAGGGGGGTCAATGTGTAAAAAAAATAAGGGGATAGGTGCAAACACCAAGTATTTGGGTATTACTTATTTATTTATTTTTAGACATGCTATTATTATATAATTTTTTACTTTTGATTATTAGAGATGGGGCTTCCATTGTTTATAATTCTAGATTGATATGAATAATTGATATAGTAATTTAGATTTACAAAAGATTCTACTTCAATTTCTATCCTACATTAAATTTCTTTCAACTTTTTTAATTCTCCCACTAACAACTATTTACAACATAGAACTTAATAGAAAAGTGTAGTTAATACTACTATTATATCTTCAATAAAAATTGTTAATGGCACTTATTTACTAGGAAGGGAAAAGTTTATTAAACACTTCAAATATGCCACTCACTAGGCAACATCGTTTAACACTTTTGGCAAAATAAATAAATAAAAACGAGGGTATCCTAGGTTTAAGTTTTTTCTAATTGGACCTATTTTTCTAAACCCTATAGTAGTTTGAAGACATGTCATGGCATTTTTGTACCCTACAATATAAAAAAGAAAATTATAAATTTATCTCAAATATTTTTTAGGCACCATATCATTTGTTTGCACAATGTTTTCTATTGCTACCACTCACTGCCCTCCTTGAGGCACCTTCCACTCCACTCCCCTTTGCCCAAGTGTCCACACCTTGTGCCCCACAAGGGCTAACTCTCTTTGGAGTCAACACCCACTTATAAAGAAGAGGCCTTGCCTAAATTGCCCCTTCTCGCCTAGTTTCAAAAAATTCTTGATATCTTCTTCATCAAATGTTGGAATGAAGAAAACAGAGATGCCCGAGTAGGTCTTGGAATTTACCACCTTTGATAAAAGTTTCAAGAAAACACACAAATTAGTTTAGGTATATGTACATGCCCAAAATTTATTTATCCATCAAAAGGACAGTTGAGCCTTTAGGGGTTAATAAGTGGTCAAATGATTATTTATGGGGTATGTTGAAGTGCAAGGCCACCTTTTTGAAGAGCATGGATGGAGATCAAGGGGCTTGAGGGCCCTTAAAAAATAAATGGAAATCTTTGAACTTGCGAGGACCTGTGGAGATGCCCTTAGGATTTTAGGCCCGGTTTAGACTAGCGACTAGCCAAAACACGGAAATTGGCACCTTGTCCATTGTTTTGCTTGCTAGAAACTTTTTCGTGTAATCATGTGTCATCCAAGAGTGTGCCATAGAAATTGGCACCTTGTCCATTATTTTGCTTGCTGGAATTTTTTTCGTGTAATTGTGTGTCATCCAAGAGTGTGCCTCTACCAAACAAGTTTGGTTCCAGCTTTGGAGCAAGCCCCAAAACTTTACTATCTTGGCCATTGACGTGGCTATTCTAGTTGATGAAGATGGATGTAAAAGTACCATCCAAACCCTCAGTTTGAACCGTGCATCAAACCAAAGCCAAATTTCAACCAATCATGTTTGAGAAATTTTGGCCGGTTGCTAGTGTGAACCAGGCCTACATGGTTTATGACTTGTGCTGCAGCTAGTTTGTTTATTTGCAGCTTTGTTGTTATTGCAAAGCTCTCTAAAATTTGACTTTTCCAGTAAATTACTAGAGCACTACTACATTCAGTAGCCTGAAGAGATGCTACCTTTCTCTATCTTTAGGTATCATCCATGAACTTCATCTTGACAAAAATAATAATAATAATAATGATAATTGATTGATTGATTATTATTTTTCTTATATGTCTAAGGGCCACATCAACATATGTGCATTGAATTGAACCTCCTTTCATAAATTTTGACGAATTCAGCCAAGTGCCCACATAGCTAAAGAATGACGTGAAATATTCTACACCATTCTGTTGGAGGGAGGGCAGCCTCTGGTAGTGCTACTGAATGTTATGTAACAGTAGGTATGTAAAATGTCCAGAAATTAGCGTGAGACTAATCGCATTAGTTAGTGTAACTTAAGCCCACCCATCCTGGCGAGGACGAGAGAGACGAGGATGACATTCCGCAACCTCACGTCCATGGCAGCAGCAGCAGCACTGCAGCACGGGATCCACAGAATCCTCTCGGATTTCCCATTTTCCCCGCAGTGGGCGTTGTTGCACCTGCCAGTGCCAGCATTCACAGCCTCCTGCACCGCCCATGCGCACAATCCTGCCCCCAGGGATGCGCGTTTTGGTTTCGTCAGCCTCCATCACCCACCAGGCCACCATCTACAGCTCTCCAGCTCTACATCTCCTCTCTCCTGCTGTGCCGCACTTGCAGCCAACTCTGTACGCAATCTAGCCGCCGTGCAGACTACAGGGAAAGGCGGGCGACGCTGTAATCACAGTCAGGCACATGAGAGCAAGCAGCACAAAACACATGTGGCTAAATTTAGTCAACCATCCACCACCGCACTTTTACATCGACAATTGATGTCAATACCGCAGTCAGGTATTTGACATTTGAGCACGATTGGCAGTGCTTTTTTTTGTTTTGTTTTCTGGTTTGTTTGTTACAGCTGGAGCTGATTGTGAAAATCACATCGGGAACCTGAGTCTGTTCCATACCTTATATACAAACTGTACACACAGGTGAGAATTTCAGGCCATACCCCGAGTATAATGCCTGATGAGCGTCACATGTCTACAGCTCCTCTCTTTCACCTAGCAGCGGTGCAGCACAGATGAAGACGAAGCCAAAATCTGAAACGTCTGGCGTAAGTTTACAGAGACTAACAATGTCAGGTCTTTCGAAAATTCGTAGAGACAAAAACCATAGTCAGGCTCGCCGCCGAAGTTACACCACGCTCTACACGAACTGTGCAAAGGTGAAAGACAACGGGCGCGCAAACATGGAAACACCCTCAGCCCGGAACTCAAAGCCTACATGCACGGCGAAAACAGGACGATCTATGTGCAAGGCCATGGACAACGAGACCAAAAGCTCGGATCCAGCCACACCGGTATATAATTGCAAGCCCAAACTACCAGGGATTACTGGGAACATCAGTACGAGCACGAGAGGAATATTGCAACGAATGTGTTGCAAGCTGATTGGAAATCTACGAATGCACACGGTCCATGTGCCATGGCGGTGAATATTTACCCCCCGGTACTGTTTACAGTTGTCCATGTGTTACACAAAAGAGACAGACAGCCAAGTGGCCGCATCTCGTTTGAGAGAACGGCTCATACTTTTCAAGAGGTGCCGGGCCCAAATATCCATCCTCCAGTTTCTCCATAAAAAGTTTAGATCCTGTGTTGCTACCAAACAAAAATCGTAAAACATCGACAACTGTCGTGCACGGGCTTGCAGGTGGGTTTGGCGGTTTGCACTCGTCGCTCCTATTTCTGTCCGAATCTTGCTGTTTATTAACTTCCAAGTCGATGTCCCAGGTCGGTTATATCGAATATTTTTTCCCGGTTCGTGGATGTGGACAGAGCGAGAGACAGTTGTGATAAGAGTTCACAGTTTGCAGTGTTGCAGTTGAGCTGCAGAGAGATTTCGGTGCAGTTGGTTGGACTGATTTCGACATCGACACCACGAGAGTGTCATCGTTGAAGAGAGATCAATGGCCGCCTCGGTGGTTCGTGGATCCATGCTCACTCTCCAGGGCAAGCATGCACTACATATCAGCGATGGGCCAGCTACAGGAAACAAAAGCGTGCACCAGCTGGTGACTCGGCTGCAACGGAGACACAAGGCTCGCTGGACGACGAGCTGGAAGGCGCTCAAGGGAAGGAGATTATTCCACACGTCGCACATCGTGGCATCAAGTCCCGCCATGGAAGAAGCGGCCGCGGCGGCTGCCGCTGGGAAGAAGCCGCTTACCAAGCAAGATCTGGTGGCGTTTCTGGCGAGTGGGTGCAAGCCGAAGTCGGAATGGAGGTCAGTCACAGCATCCCTTCCGGTTTTCTCATCACGGTCCCACCAGATTCCTTGTGGGACATCTCTTTTCATATCTCATATCTTAGCTAACCTTAAGGCTAAGCAAGTGCTCTGCACAGATGTCTTAATTTAAACACCGCTGGAAAAAGTGAGACTATGAAGTGCTAATAAGTCCAAACAAGTGTAAGAATGGGTGAGCTTCTGATGAAACAGCAGATGGTTCGAACTGGGTATTTGTTGCAACAGTTTTCATATTGTAATGTGAAATGCTGGGATGGGCGATGACGTGGATGGCGGTGCTACTACTGATGCGCAGGATTGGGACGGAGCACGAGAAGTTTGGGTTCAAGCTGGCGACGTTGGAGCCCATGAATTTCGACCACATCCGGGAGCTGCTGGACGGCATGGCGTCTCGCTTCGGCTACGAGAAGGTTTTGGAAGGGGATCACGTCATCGGCCTACAGAAGGTATGTCAAGGTCTGTCAATTTGTTGCTTGTTTATGTTGAAATGGATTTCATGGTTGTTTCCAAAGATTGGGGTACAAACCAGATTCTTCAATAGGAAGAAGCCTGTGGGAAAAATGTTGCAAACCCTCTTAAATTCTAGTACTGTGCGCTACATCATAGCAAACCAAGTTGCTGTAACTGTGAACTGGTGACGATTCCATTGTTTGCAAAGCAACGTAGGCTAAGGAATGGTTTAGGCCATGGACACAGCTGTCAGAACTTGCAAAAAGTTTTGGACTTTGAGGTGTGGTGTTGTTGTACTTTGACTGTGAAATCGAGTTTTTGCACATTTGATTACATGCTTTTTAAAATAAAATTGATTAGTGGATTGTAAATAACATTATGAACGGTGTGTGTGCAGTGTTGTGGGTTCTACCCTTTCTCCTCCTAACTATTAGAACACTCCTACATCAGCTTCGAAATCCTGCTTTGGCAGGAGGAGTGTGCATTTTGCTTTGATCTCGCATGATTTGAGGTTGGAGCCTAGAAGGTTGAGAAGGGTGGGAGGCATGATGGCACTTGTGCAGGACGGTGCAAGTGTATCTCTGGAGCCGGGAGGCCAGTTCGAGTTGAGCGGTGCGCCCTTGGAAGACATCCATGCGTGTCAACGAGAGCTGGACCAGCATCTGCAGCAGGTGACGTGCCACTTCTCTTTTGGTACTTCTCTCTTGAAGAAGAGTAGCTCTAGCGTAGACTCTAGCGTGAATGACGAGCACTTTGCTCTGCAATTTCAAGGAGACTTTGTAGGGTCGAGAATTCAACATATCCGTATATTTGGAAGTAAGAAAGTGGTCAAACTCTCTCAGTAAATCAGGTTCCTCTTTGATCTCTCTTTGCAAGGTGGTAGAGATCCCTAATATGTAGATCACGTTCAAGAGCCAATAAGTTTGTCCTTACAAAGGCTCATTTTCGCAATAGACAGAGAGAGAGAGAGAGAGATGTATTCTCTGGAGGTCTGATAGTTGTACGTTTGTTCAGGTGAACATTGTTGGAAAAGAGCTGGGACTAGGGTTTGCCGGTATTGGATTCGAACCTAAGTGGCGGGTGTCAGAGCGACCGATTGTGCCCAAGGTTCGGTACACGCCATTGAGCGCAACATCTGCACTCAACCCAGTCTTCATGATTAGCAAAGTGCAGTGCCAGTGGAAAGATTTCAGAAATGGTGCTCTGTAGAAATCTCATTATAAAACTCTTGTCTGATTTCTCGGTTGATGTTGCTCTCGTATTGCAGGCCCGGTATGAGGTGATCGAGGGTTATCTTCCCAAGATTGGCGGAACTGAAACTGCATATGACACCATGTACCAAACCTGCACAGCTCAGGTGCTTGCTTTCTCCGCTAGTGCTTAATTTGATGTCAAGTTCAGCTGTGATTTGAACACTTCTTAAGATTTTTCAGTTTTGTGTATGTTGTTTGGTAGCCTAAGTACAGCCATTTGCAAAACATAATCGAGTAAAGTGCAGTTTAAGGCAGAAACTAAGATGTTCCAGGTAGTCTCTATTTTTTCTAGTAACCCCGTGTAATATTCGTGTTGGGTTGAGGCTTTTTTTTTCTTGTTTGTTGAGCAGGTGAATCTGGATTTCGACTCAGAGCAGGACATGATCAATAAGCTCCGCGTGGGGCTTTCCTTTCAACCGGTGATTAACCTACACTTATAACGTAAAATTTTGAAGTTCTGCATTAACAAAGCGTAGGTTTCTTTACTCGGATTTTACCAGGCTAGGAAGGAATATTAGAGGTGTTCTATACATGTATGAACTGTTACCCACTCAAAAGACTATTTTTCCAACTAGTTGAACATACCTACTACCATTCATTTAACAGTTCCGTCCTCATGCTACACGTTGTGAGTTTTTGTGCTTCAAAATCTACATGAGGGCGGAACTGAGTGCTGGCTGGGAATCCCATTTCTTACAACGTGTGAATGAGGACCGTGTTGAGAGAGTAGTGCTCAAAGTCCTCTTTTTTCAAGCACTTTCTTGTCACTCACGGCAACATTTGACTTGACAGATTGCAACGGCGCTATTTGCGAACTCGCCATTTCTGGAAGGAAAGCCAAATGGAAACCTCAGTCACAGAAGGTGAGAGCGGGAGCAGAATGGGCATGAAACCTGATTCAGACTCAGTTTCAAACATTTTTGGAGGCCTGTCATTTGCTGCTAATTGTTGTTGGTTTTACAAGCTGCGTGTTGTACTGATTTGAGCTTGGCCCCTGGTGCCCAGTTATGTGTGGACAGAATTTGATGAGAAGCGAACTGGAGTGCTGCCCTTTGTGTTTAGCGACGACTTTGGGTGAGAGAAATTGAGGTTACTTCCAGATTGCTCCAACGTCAAAACTAAACCAATGCCTCCCTTTTGTATACAACTCTAGCCGAAGTTCGGACCGATATTATACCTGACAAAACACATTCCTTGGTAGCGTAAACTTTTCTTCATGAATGTATGTCTTAGTTTTTGATGTATGTATTTTATATCTCTCTTTTCTCATGTATTTGATGGATTGCCAGGTTTGAGAAGTATGCAGAGTACGCCTTGAATGTGCCCATGTTAATGATGCATCGCAACAACAAATGGAGAGACGTCACGGGCGCATCATTTAAGGTACACCAGCCTAATACCATTCATGGCCTAGCTCTGTCACCTATGAAATCACCTTAGAATTCGTTTTTTGTCTTTTTGAGTCCAATATAAGGTGAAGAGGTTAGACGAGTGGTGCAAATAAAAGGGAACACCTGTCACAGCCCTCAACTAATGGTAATAGGCTTTACTACAGATTATGGAATGAAATTGGCGGCTTAGTTTGAGATTTTCATTTGTAAGGGAGGTGCATCGAGGGAAATTGGTATAAGGATGTATTTTGGGTGGGAATAGGATTACAGAAAGTTGGTGCCAGATTTATTTGGGAAGGGCTCTGGATTACGTTGTAGATGCTCATGTCCCCCATCTATAGCGTGGGTTGTAATTTCGCAACATACCACCTTTAAAAGCTCATAGAAATTTACATTTTTATTCTTATTGGAATAGTATGATTACCCTTGGGTTTGGTTTGTATGTAATGAGCACATCTATCTATGATTAGTAATTGTCCTTCTTTCACAGAGATCTCTCCAAGGTGTTTAGATTGCGAATTTGGGTGACAATGGGTGGGTGAATTTTAAACGTAGAGAAACCTAATATTGCTGCATGCTTATAAGAAAATACGTCATTAGTAGGTGCCTTCCTGGTTTGGGGCAAATAAACTTACATGCCTCTAGTACTGCCTAGGGTGAAGCCAACGAGTTGCATTGTGTTGCACAGGACTTTATGGCAGGAAAACTGGAGGAGTTTCCAGGGGAGCTGGCAACCACGACTGACTGGATGAACCATTTGGGAAACATCTACCCTGAGGTGAACCAAACGGATGCTTTGCTTGGCTCATTTGAAACTTTGCAAAACTTCCGTTTCTATTTTGTTTTCTGAGTTTGCTCGCTTGCATGAGTACCAGCCAGTTGTATTTTTTATTTTCTTATGAATCTTTCAAAGTGTAGCCAAGATCAGTCCAGTGAAGATGCGAGCTTGAACTGAACAAGGTGACCTGACATGCGTGCATGCATGCAGGTGAGGCTGAAGAAATACATGGAGATGCGAGGAGCTGACTGTGGTACAAAGCCCTTCCTCAACGCTCTGCCCGCTCTTTGGGTGCGTGGCAGCTCATTCTTGCAACCTCGCCATAAATTCCTCCTTGGGGTAGTCAGGATTTGCAATTCCAGTTTTACAATGTCTTTTGTTTGTTTCCAGTTCCGTAGTCCCGCATGATTTTGAACCCCATATCCCCTCTGCTGGCATTGTTATTGCTTGTTGCTCGGATTTGTGGCGCATTGCTATCGAACAATCCCATTGGCAATATGAGAGTAATCAGCTGCTGTCAACCTTAGAGCCTCATAGCCGTCGGGTTTCTAATCACATGATTATCTTAGACAATATTTGAGGGAGAACAGGTAGTTAAAACATTGTTAGTCGGTGAACACGTCAAAAAAACCGGTTGAACTTTGAAAACATAAGATGAATACAAAAAGAATGTTCAAGACATAGAAAAATAGAGACAAGATCTTAAGGAGACACATAAAAAATTGGTGAAATATACGAAATGACGGATAGTAGCCGGTGAAGGTCAAAAATCATCTCAAACGCTGCTTACTTATAGCTTCAAAAAGTGGAAGGGTTACAAAATCTTGTCCAAAGGTACCTTAGCCCTTGTTTCGAATTAAGTTATTTTCTCAGAGCACAAGCTTTGAGTTTTCTAACCAGACTTCATCGTTGCATTCCTGAGAGTTGAATAGCCATGTAGCCCTTCAGAAGCAGTGCTGCTGTATGTGCAGGCCAGGGAGCTTGCTTGGTTTGTGAGGATTTATCTCAACCTCGAGAACTCTGGTTGAGCAAGTGGTGTTGCTGGATGCTGTTGTGGCTTTGTGTAGGTGGGGTTGCTGTACGATGAACAATCACTGCAAAGTGCTCTGGGTATCATTCGTGACTGGACTAACGAAGACCGTGACATGCTCCGCAATCAGGTATGCAACTCGGACCAGTTGAAATACAACACGCTTCTCATTGTTCAATGAGTGACCACTGTCTATGCAATAACGGGCTCCATTGAGGTTATGAACTTGTTGTTTGACATGTTATTTCTCATAACAAGGTTAAACTGTCACATTTCTAGACCTAACCTCATCAGATGACGTTCAATCAAGAGTCCTGGTAACGTGGAAGTAGGACTTTTTAATGGAAATAACATCCCTTGTCACGCCATGACTTAGCCTATTTTCACGTCTCTTTGGCTGTAACATCAAAGAAAGACAAGGATATGAGATGTAACTATACTTTTCAGTGTCACCCTTTGTATACGTGGGCTTTAGTGAGGTTAAAGAGTAGACGATGCTCAAGATTTGGGGTGTTTGAAAACATCGTCATACATGATGCCAAGGCGTTCTAGGCCATCACGTATGTCCATATTGTTGGGTTGATTTTGAGACTTAAAAATGGGGAAGAGGATAGCAGACTATAGTTTTTGTTTTGTTTTTTGTTTTGTTTTTTTGTTTTTTAATTAGCCAATGAGACATCGATACACGGCCTTGAATAGTGGACGTGACATTTTGTGTGTGAGCACAGGTACCCAAGCATGGGCTCCAAGTTCCATTCCGAGATGGTCTGTTGCAGCATGTGGCCCAAGATGTAGTCAAGCTTGCAAAGGTACGCCCAAATCCGTCCACACTCTCGGCGTTCAGTACATACTCATCTTCGACATATTTTATTTCAAATCACTGTAATGTAAAGCAAACATCCCTGGTATGGTAACAGTGTTCACAAATATGGCTATATTTAGCCAAAAATTTACCCCCAAAAAATGTATCATTAACGAAAAATTTACCAAATTATTCTTGACTTTTTCTAAAATAACCGAAATGTGCTCAAGGGTACCATCCAAAGTAATATATGACAACTGTGTTTTCAAACTACTTGGTTTTTTAATCCCTGCAACCTTTAAAATTCGCATTACTAGACAGGCTGCTACATGTCATTGTAAAGCAATCCATTTGCCTGCATCTTGACCAATGCACAGCTCGTCTTTTTTCAAGTTTGCTCTAATCCACTCGGATGTTGTTTTGCAAAAGTTTTTAATATTTATATTGTTGAGCAAGCGACTCTTGCAGTGCCTTGTCATTGTCAAGTACAAGTTGTTGAGCAACCAAATGTTCAATTGGGAGTAGTTGTAGTTTGGATGCTTGGTTTTAGCAAGAGCATTTTGGAAAACTTTCAATACCTAGGAAGATTTTGATCGTTTTATGAAAAGTCAGGGGTAATTTGGTTTCTTCTCCAAATATATGAATATTAAAGTCTTAACATTTAAGACCAGTATATGGCATTCAGCACAAAACCAGCTGATGTGTGAGGCTGGCGCCATGAGCAGGAGGGATTGTCTCGAAGAGGCCGCAACGAGGGTGCATTCTTGACTCCATTGGAGGAAGTAGCCACAACAGGTATGATCATACACCTTCCCCTACCAATAAACCTCTCTCACTCTAGAACTAAACCTTACACCCTAAATACCAAAAAGACATAATTTTTCAGTTGGTTTCGTAACATTTTGTAGCTGACGTCGCCAAGTTATGAAAGTGAGCTACTTTTAATTCCTTGGGTAATGCGTTTGTGCTAAGAGGATATCAGAAAAGAGTCAAAATAAGATTAGAAATTGGGTCAAATTTGTGGATGTGTTAGATGGGTTTTTCTCTCAACCCCTCTCTAATCACACTATATCTTCTTGCGCCTTTTATATCTAGGGAAATTTGACGGATATCCCTGAAATTTGCAATATTTGTACAGGTGCCCCTGGTTTTTTTAGAAATTGCACAAATACCCTTGACCTGCTTTCATAAAGAGCATTAATTGCCTTGTTAAGAAAAAGATATTTTACCAAGAAATTGAAAGGATGATCACAACATAAGTCCTACCAAAAAGTAGGTGACATGCACCTTTGATATACGGAGAAGGGTATTTCTGCAATTATGAAAGTATGTTGAGAATATTTGTGCAATTTCTGGAAAAGTAGGGGTATTTGTACAAATATTGCAAATTTGAAGGATATCCATCAAATGTTCCCTTATTCATGTACTTTGGGACTTTCTCTTTCTCGTGTTGGATTGAAACTCAAATTGTGAATACATGTGAGAATGCCTCGAGGAGCTTGAGATAGTGTTCCATATAGAAATGATTGAATGTATGTGCGATTTTGAAGAGAGATTCCTTTTTATAAACGAATTAGTATGGTTGACGTTGGAGTGTATGCAGGTGTGACCATGGCACAACGGATGCTTGGCATGTATGAAGACAAGTGGGACAGAAAAGTGGATCCCATTTTTGAAGAACTGAGATTGTAGAACACCAGGTTTCTACCACGCTTGCTTTTTTATTCATCCTCTGCACAAAATCCAGTTTTATTATTCATAATTCACAAGCCTAATTTGTATATGTAGCTGTACATTATTGCTGTACGTGATTCATGCAGTAAACCATATACGATTTTTAGTTGCAAGAGATACTTTGTATTGTTTGTTGCTCTTCGATGTAGAATAGAATATATTTCTTCATTTTTTTAGTAGCTTGAAATTAGAAAAGTATACGTAGTATGGACAACATTTTAGTCTGCCGCTCTTAAATGACTCTTCTCCTTTTTGGAAGTTTTATAAAGATGTATATATTATTAACAAAACTGGGGAAATGATTTGTTACTAGTTTTTAAATGATAGGTTGCACGGAAAGTTGCTTGCAAATTTCAGTTGCAAGGAGAAAGTTTCTATTGTTGGAGCCAAAGTTTGTAAATGAACTTTGAAACTCTAAAATCCAACGTCTTATTAGGAAATTGCTTGCATTCAAATGTTCTCAATGTTTGAATATGGTTAATTGCAGTTGGTTGCGCTTGTACAATTCAAAATATGGTTCAATACATCAATTACGAGGTTGATTTTGCCTTTGCACTTAAACAAGTTTTAATTGTCAATTTATAAATAGCTTGTAGGAATTAGTTTTGGAATCCACATGGTTCAAATGTTATTCAACCAACACAAGACCCAAATCACCCAATCCCAAGAATCATTGTTAATGAACAATCTAAGAATGGATGAGAGGGGATTAGAGGCGTGGGCTAAAAAGATTGTGCCTTGAAAAGATTGTGTAGAATAATCATCTCATTAGAAAAACTATAAACCCAAAATGTGAAGAAAATGAATTTTTTGAACTTTTGAAGAGAAAAACGTTGAGAAACCATTTAAGGTTAAAATTGAGAAACTAGCCATCTGTTACAATTTATAACTAATGAAGTCACCAGATGAATTTCTTCTATGTTTACAGAATGTAAAAAAGAAAAAGAAAACCTACTTCATTAATTTTATGTCTCACTAAAATAGTCTTTTTTAGAAATCTTTAGTGTAATAGTTATAATTCTACTAGAGTTACATATACTTAAGATTCCAAATTCTCAGTAATGGGTTTCCAATAGATCTCTTGACTTGCATATCCTTACTCATGGTATACTTTCAATAATGAAGGTGATTATGGAAGTGAAATATTAAGAATTGAAAAATAACAAGCATAACCTTAAGAATCATGATGTTCACAATCATATATTGCACCAACATTGGATTTTTATACATAAAATAACTATGTTGAAGAAAATGCTCTTGTTCTTGGTATGTGATAAGAAACAAGACAACCGTTTCTTGCATTTTCCTAAAAGTCAAGTTAAAAGACAAATGCAAAAAAGGAGACATTCATTCAAAAAAAACTTACAAGAAAGTTTTGAATATAACAACAATAAATTTAATCATAGAGAAACAAATTACAAATGCTAATAGGTAATTCTTATAAAATTTCATCACTAAATTCCGTACTATATTTTTGAACTTGTTATCTTTTGAGATCTTAGTTTTCTAATACTTGCTTGCACCAAGGTGGTCCCCCATGGAATCATATTCTTCAAGCCTCTTTTAGTGTTGAGGGGTTTTCAGGAAACTTTTTGTTGTCCTAAAGGTTTTTTGAATTTTTTTTAACTCTAAAGAGATGAGGTTTCAAAGAATTTTTATTTTTAAAATGACAAGAAAAAACAAAAGAAAAGGACAATTACGGGTTCTTTGAAAATCTTTCAATTTTAAAACCATGTCATTGAAGCAACAAGTTAACCCTTGAAGGGCCCGAAAGCCCTTTGTGGCCATATGTATGGCTGTATGTATAGATGTATTTAAGCTACTCTGAGGATTTTTCAAAAAAAAATATGCATCCACCATCATACAACCCTTCAATATGTATGGTTGTAACACTTAATTTCCAGCTGATTCAAACTTTTGAATATTGGTTGCAATTGTATTTGGTATCGTAGCTCCAGAGCCCAAGGGCCCTTTAGGGCTTAAGACCTTAGTAAAGTGCTAGAACAAAATGGTAAATCATTGCAAATTTTTATTAAAAACAACTGTTTTTTAGTTTATGAGGGGTTTGCCCCTAAGTAAATATTAAGACTTCATTTTTTGTTACAATCCTACAAGTAGGACACATTTAGTTGATATCTAGCATAATCAAGCAAGTCCTTTAAAAGTTCACAAATTGAGGAAGAGTTTACAAATTGTGTTTCACTTTTCAATTACAATCCTCTAACTTTTGATGCATTTTCATTGAATATTGGTTTGATGTATAACAAGAGTAAAACTATTCTTTTTGAATTCACATTTTAATTCCCACTTTTCTTCAAGTTCTAACATTTATTAACATTTGGAGTTTGGGCTAATAATGATTCCCACCAATCACCAAGCACAAAACACAATTCAACTCATCTACTACCTTTTATGATGATTAGTTTGCTTAACCCCTCAACACTCCTCCCATTTGAGTGGTGGTTATGCAATTTTTGAGTTAGGGTTACAAAGTCTAGAATTGTAGTTTCGATATTTGTTTGTTGCTCAGTTCATTATTGATTGGAATGGCTACTTTGTTTTTGCATTAATCAAGTTAAAAATTGCACAATTTTATCGTTGTTGGGTTGAGAGGAGTACGCCTTGAGAATACGCAGGGTGTCTTGCTGCAATTGTACGTTGCTGACTAAAATCGTCTTTGGTCTTGATCTTCACTCTCCAAATCTTTAGTCTTCATGTCTTCAAATCTTCATGTTTTAATAAAACAATCAGGAAAATTACAAATAACAAGTCTTAGAAAAGCTGCGACCTTCTATCTAATGCCACAGATGGCTCAAGGATCCAAATGCTAAGTGTAATAGCAAAATTAAAAAGCTCTTCTAACCTTCTAACATTTTTTTAAATTTCAACTCAATCTAAGCTATTATCCAAAAGTTATGCGGGTTCAAAGTAGAGACTCTTCTTCCTCCTTGCAAACTAAACATTGCTTTTATAAACCTCTATAACTTTTGTTCTACAAATCACCTATAGAAATGTAATATCAATTTAAAAAGATGATATCACTGGCTACAATTTCTAAAATTTTTACTTCAAAATAAAATTCTGTCCGTAGGTTCTAATCAATCAAAGTGTGGGTCTCAATTTTCTAAAGAGCACCCAAACCTTCAACTTCTACACACTATAACTTCTTTAATAAGACTCCAAATGGAATGATTAAAGACAATTTGGAAAGCTATGACAACAAACTATTATTTCTAAAGTTCTCAAAAAAAAAATTCATATTGTCCAAAAGTTGTAGCTCTTCAAAGTTTCGGTCTTCTCATAACAAAAGGGCAGTCACCTTCAATCCTTCACACCTTCACAACTTTTTCTTCCAAGCTTCAAATCTCAAGTTTAAAGACTTTCTAGAGAGCTAAAATTAAGATGAACACTCTTTTCAAATCTTGTTGCAAAATGATATACAAATCATAAGCTATGGCTTGTCAAAGTCTCAGCCTTTCTTCATAGTTTGGCTTTTTGACTTCAAAATTCAAACACTCATAACTTTTGCATCACAACTCCAAATCAACTTTGCAAACTCATTTTGAAAAGGTAATCTCACAAAAAACAACTTCTCTAAATTTCAATTCAAAATCAAGTATACAAAAAAAGTTCTCTCACATCAAAGTTTTGGGATTTCTTCCCTCTTCTCATCAACTCTCATACACTAACTTTCAACAACTAAGAAATCTCCTCCTTAATTTCAATCCTATCTAAGGTAAGAAGGTGGGACACATCAGCCCATTCCTTCTCTATCCTAACTCCACCATAGATGTCAAACTTTTTTTCTTTTTTCATTTTTCCCATAAACTTTTAAACCCTTAATATTTTTATTTAAACAAAGGCAAAATATATGGATCTGCCAAAACATCTAGATAAATATATAAAAATGATTAAATTACAAAATAAACACCACCATAAAGTGGCCACGTGCGCTTGCGGACGTATAATAGCGTTAAATAATTGTCTTCAGTTGCCAAATCGTGGACTTAGTTGGCTGGAGAAGCGGTCATCTCTGACCGCCCGCCGGTCCAAGTTCAAACTTCATTGGGCTCGTCAAACGGTGATGGTGGTCCACGGTTTGGCAGCTAGTGAGGCAGGAAATTGGCCCAGCCAATCCGCAACCTATCCTCATGAGTTGTGCATGTGACAAGACGGCGCAGTGCACTGGAATCTATGACCGCTGCGCTGTTACCAAACCGTAGTCCTCACCATGACCACCTCTTTTGCCACAACTGTTGATTTATTGAAATCAAGACAAATATAAATAAATAATAAGTATCTACATGATAGAGAGATCTCCATCAGGACACCGTTCTGATGAAAACTTCATAGCAATCTAAGGTAGATTAGTTTCTCAGCTGATAATGAAATTCTAAGGATGGACGCACTTTCAAGAGGGCTACCCATTGATTGAGTGCAAATGAAAAGGTCAAATTTTGAGGGTTAGGCGTCAAATTGATAAGAATGCATATACAAAATTATAGCACAGTTCACGCCAAAATTGAAGGATACAAGGCATCAACGTGACCATTACTCTGCGAGGCTAAGAGAAAGAGAACCGGTTCAGCAGTTACTCTCGACCTGATAGGAACCAACACATAGAAATTTTTTTTGAGTATGCAGCATGTTCAAAAACAATTTCCAAGTAAGAACAGTTGCATCAGTTTAGCAACAACTACGAGCATTGATACTCACATGATCACCAGAATCGACAGGCGAGGGCTCAAGCTAAGAGAAAGTAGTTTGGCTTTTTTGAGAGCCCAAGAGGTTTGAGATCACGAATTGGAAAGAAGCAAGGAGTGCATCGTTGCATAGGCTGTTTGCAACCACATCTTTCATTTTTGCTTTTGGTTTGGATTCAGATGGTCGGAATGTAATTGATTCAATTCAATAAACATATTACTGTTTAGTTTTAATACTTGTTCTTGCACAAACACAAACACTTTAGTGAGCAAGAGTGCATCACTACTATTACGTATCCATCAATCTACAAGCAAAAACATGACTCACACATAAACACTACAACAACAACCGGACTTTAGTCACAGGATCACACTACTCAGCCCCTACTTACAATATCATGGTCCAGCAACAAAAACTACAAGACAGCTTTACAGAACTTAGAAATACGAGCAGCTTCACCCTGTTGTCTCTAGAATGCAACGGTTGTCTACCAACTAGAGCCGGTCGGAATTAGAAAACCGAGGCCAAGTGCCATGTCCAGAAATGGCCTTGGAGCTCTTCCATGCACCATTACCGGATCCTTACTTCATCACAAGTTTTGAAATTTGTACCATTGAAATTGTCTTCAAGAAATGGCCAACTTTTGTTTCAACAACCCTTGCCTTCTTAAAGATCTCACACCGCGACAAGCAAGTAAGGAAACACAAACACAAAGTTTTCGCCGTTGAGGCGTTGAGGGGTTAAAGACATTTGTGTTTGAATAAAAATAATAGAACTAACTCTATCATCTAAACTATCAATTACATATTTTTCAAAATGACACACATATCGTGTGAGATTGCTATTAACAAAAATATAGGCTATCTATTTTATCTAATTTTTAATTTTTCTCTTAGAAGAGGCGGAGACCATTCTTGAAATATTAGTTAATTTTGACTATGATTACAACTATCCTAAGAAAACAAATGTGGATGAAATTGCCAAAATATCTCCAAGAAGTGGAGGTTTTCAAAAATTTGATGATATTCATTAATCTAGACAACTTGATGTAAACTCACAAGCGGTGGATGTAAAAATGGATAACTATTCCATCACATATTCTAAGATGGTTGATGTAGTATGGATAAGAAAATCAAAGGTATCATTGATTTTGAGAGCATTTGCTTGTGGAAGACAATTATGGGGGTTTTCAAAATTTAGATGAAATGTACATGTTTCATGTTTGGACCCCTTGTCAAACTTGTTCTTCCTTTGGATAAGCAAACTTTTAAAGAAAAGCCAGCTATTTTACTAAATCCATATTTTTCTTTTACATTCGGCAATACATCTTAATAAGATGATGGCATTCATTTTATTTTTACACACGAGAAGACTTCTAATTTTCCCTATGTTGATATAACAAGTATCATAAGTGTGGCAAATTTGTAACCCAACTTCTAATCCAAGACCATATTCCAAGGGTTGACATTAAATACCCAAGTTACAAGGAAATTACATGTTTAGAAAAAAAGCACAAAAGGACGAAAAAAGAAAAAAAGAAAAATGGAGGATATCTTGTAAAAACACGTATTTTACAATATCTTGCTTTTTGAAAAAAAAAAGTTACCAATTACAAATAAAGACGCAAAGTCAAAAAGCATTTACAAATCGCAGCACATTTTGAATGTAATGACAAACAAGACACACCTACAATATCATTGTTGTCCTATTATTTGGCACATGTCTAAACAAATTTTGCTTCTAAAGCAATAAAACCTAATAACTATGGACAATGAAGTGTGGCTAGCAAAGATACAACACCCATTCATATGAGCAACCACTACAAGGAAACCATGGTTGAATTTATAAAAAAATTGACAAAAATTGTGCCCTAATTTATAGTATATTATAGATTAGGTCATAATTTTTGTCAACTTTTTTGTAGATTTGACCATGATTTCTTTGTAGTGAACTTTGTTGGTGAGGGGTTCTAAAGAACACCAAAGACAGGGGATGAATGAGGCAATAAACAATGAGCAAAAGACATTGGCAATACTATTGGTGTGCACTTGCTTGTAATTCTTTTCAAAATCGTGTCCCTATTTGCAAATAATTTTTGAAATTCTTGGCCATATTTGTAAATTCTCTTATAAAAAGACATATTTGTGAGAGGAACATGGGGGCCCAGCATTTGGGAGTGGGTATGGTAGCAAAGTTTTTGGTGGTAATGAGGATTTCTGGCACTTGTGAAAATGCCAAACCAATGTTTGGGGAGAATTGGCATTTAGTCAATTGACAAGCAGCTAAAATTGCAGAAATAGAAACAATTGAAATTTGAAACTATTGGAGAAAAATCAGCAAAAATTTCTCAAAAGTTATTACATTACTTTATAATAAAAATTATGTGGTGCATATTTTCGGAAAAATCAGTAGAACATGCAAAATGCCAGAGTTTAGCCAATAAAGCTAAAATTTCTCCTCCAAATGTTGTGCTAGACCACAACCCTAGATAGGTAAAGATGCAACAGCATCTCTAGTCAACCTCAAAAATTTCATCAATAGGAAACGCCATGTTCTTTTGTTTCCAATATTGATTACTTGTTTCCTCCACTCGTCCAATTAGGTAAAACAATCTTCAACCAATAACAAGCCTTGCAAAAGTAAACAGATTCTCAATTGTTGATTACTCAACTTATTCATTGTTTAATGAAAGATAATTTTTGAAGGAGTTATTGTGCATAAGAAAATTACAATTTTTGTCATGTCGAGAAGAGTACTTTGACTAGTTCACGCATTAGTTGCTCCCTTTTCATCCAAACATCTCCCTAACCGGGTGTCTTACAGTGGGGGTGAAGATGCTCTAAATAGAGGTCCGGCAAATACTACCAAATATTGCCACATACTCTTTCCGTCCCAAAATGATCTTCTTGTTGACCTTTATTTAGTGTCCCAGAATGATCTTCTTGTTGGAGGAAGAAAGGAGGTAGTGACACTTGCATATAGTCCAAAAGCATGGGCATGCTAACCAATCCCATGCCATCAAGTGAGTGGCCACTAGTGCTCTTCAAAAATGCCTCAAAAATTCAAATTTCAAGCATTTTGAAACTTTGAAAACTAATTTGGAACTCAAAATTTCAGAACAATAGGACATCAAACTCTATTCATAGGTCCAAAAAAATTTGAAAAATGGTTATTTTTGGGTCTAATCTGCAAAATTTTGTGTAACAGGAAGATCATTTTGGGGCGGAGGGAGTATTATTTTCCGAAACAGCAGTGCAACCAAGTGCGCAACCATGCTTCAAATTTGCAGATTAGAAGCTCTGTAATGCATGTGGGGGTTCCAGATTTCTTCGGCCTCGTGGGGTAGATATAATAGGGAGGGGGAGAAGAAATACCGCGCTTGCAGCCTTGCAGGCAGGGAGCTGGGCGGCCCTTTTCTGGTCTGCCAGCACAAATTCAGCAACTGAATGGGGATCACTGGGTCAGCCAGCTAATTGTTTTTTGGGGCGGATTTCTTGCCAGAGTCTAACCTCATTTTGGCACTGGCTATAAAAAAATATGGATGGAAATACGGATGACATAGCCATGGCCAAACCCCTCTGCCTCTTGACTCTGGAGTAAACATTGTGGTCGCCAATGCTTGGATGGAAGTTGTTAACAATAGCTGATTTTGAGCTATCCATTTTTTTTCTTCTATTTTCGCCCCTGACATACCTTAATTCTAGGGTGCGTGTCACATGATCAATGGAAAAACTAACAAAATACTGGGAGGAGGGGCAGAGGGCAGAGGGCTGGGGCTAGATGGCATGTCGTTTTGGCTGGGGCCCGCTGCCTTTCAGCCTGGCACCCTGCCTCATCTTCCTGCCCAAATCAGCCTTTAAATTTTGTTTTTTTGTTCAAGCACCCAACAATGATAGCAAGTAAGAAGATTTTGGGTAGAAATGGATAGAATCTACTAGTTGTACACGTTCATCGACAAAATGTACTAAGTTTAGTAACTTTCATCCAAATTTTGGAAAATGCTATGTTTGCTTGGAGAGAGTCCTAAATTCAAATTTGGATTTAGAGACCTCTGTTTAGTTTAGAATTTCAAAGGAGATTACAATTGAACAACGCTTAGTGGAAAAGTTTAGGTAGGGGGCAAATTATTACTTGTACCCTTGTTTTTAAAGCTAAGCTTAAAATTGGATGAAATTGCTAGGACCCTCTCCAAGCAAACACAACATTTTCCAAAATTTGGATGAAAGCTACTAAACTTAGTACATTTTTGTCGATGAACGTGTACAATTAGTAGATTCTATCCAATGCTGCCCAACATCTTCTTACTTGCAGTCATTGTTGGGTGCTTGAACAAAAAAGCAAAATTTAAAGACTGTTTCAGGCAAGAGGATGGGGCAGGGTGCTAGGTTGAAAGGCAGCGGCCCCAGCCAAAACAGCATGCCATCTAGCTCCAGCCGGGGCAGAGTGTTCTCATCTGTTTTATCCCCACTAGACCTACGATTCCAAGAGCATCTGAACTCTTGCTCTCTGCAAGTGATGAGCATCTCCATCGGTGCCCTTCCAAGGTTTGACACTTCACAAAAGTGGACAATTGAGCATCCTTTCAAAATCCTCTGAAGACACTCTATCCCAGCGTGTCTAGCAATGATCCTTCAAAACATTATTCATCCTAAATTTAGTGAACTTTGTCCTCTACTTTCCTTGGTAAGGGCATCTCCATTGATCCGGGCTCTTTTGAAGTTTTCCATCTGTTTTGCCTGAGCCTCAACCCCTTGATCTCCACCCATGTTTTTCAAAAAGGTGACCTTACACTCCAACACGCCCCACAAATAAGCAATTGACTACTTATCAAGGAAAGTAGAGGATAAAACTCACTAAACTTAGGGTGAGTAGTGAATGAATATTGGCTTGAAGAAGGGCTTGATAGACTTGGTAGAACAAAGTGCTTGAGAGGGTTTTGAGAGGGGCCTCAACACTTTTCATCCACTTTGAGCAAGTTTGAGCCACTGGTGGAGATGCCCTAAGTGGTCAAATGATTATTTATGGGGCATGTTGAAGTGCAAGACCACCTATTTGAAGAGCATGGATGGAGATCAAGGAGCTTAAGAGCCCTTAAAAAATAGATAGATGAAAACCTTTGAACAAGCCAACTGTGGCAAGCACTGGTGGAGATGCTTTGATAAGCTCCAATTTCACCTCTATGCTTGGAGAGCCCTCCAACTTAAAGTCCCCCACCCTTGCACACTCTATTTGATGCAAATACTCAATGAGATAATCAGAATATGGGATAGAGTGGAAATTGGGGTAGAGTTGGCTAAACTTATATTTGTAGGGTCTTTTACAAAGGGTTGGATGAGCGGCATTTGCATTTTTGCGCTTTATATATGACTTGTCATGCACAAGATGAGAGGAAGAGGTTGTAGGTTTATGGTAGCATTTTTCAGGCTCCCCATTGTGGTCTTCTAATTTGGCTTAGTCACAGTCACATTGTGCCAAGAGTAGATTATAAATGTTCCCCCAATTTATGGCTCAATTCATCTCTTTTCTTCATGTGTAACAAATCCAAAGTTTTTTTTTGAATCCTAGAGGCGTTTAAGAACTAAATGTAAGACTACTCGAAAAAGTGTTCACTATTTATGAGAATCTCCCATGTTCAGGGCATAAAAAGGGTCTATTTTTGGCTATCAAATTTTGTGCTCCGAAGCTATTCTATAGTGTAGACGGAACAAATAACCTTCGTACTTGAAGGCGTGGTGATAAAAAATTGGTGATCATTCTAGCCTTGATCAGTGTCCACGTGTGCAAATGTCCTAAAGCCGGCCTTGGAGTGTATTAGGAAATACTTACAACACTTTGTACTTATTTTGGCATTGTATCTACAATGCTAAAGACATATGTATCTTATGTACTATGAAATTGATGGGCTTAAATTTCACATCTATAACTAGAGAGTCCTCCAAATTATTAAGGTATTCCACTCTTGCACCTATTTGTGCCATATATGCAATCATTAGTAAAAAAACAGGTCCTCATTGAGTTGCCTTGGTGGATAGGTTTTGGGGTCTAGTTGTCATGTTATTTGTCTAATGTCTGATGTCACGCATGACAAGTGTCAAGTATGAGTAATAATCTTGACTAATAAGGCCCTACTTAATAGCTGAGATTATTTGAAAATCTATTTTAAATATGACCCAAAATGTAGAATCTAATAAGTGTATATTGAATTGAGATACTTTGATAAAATGAAACATTAATATGTCAAGATTGGAAAAAAAAAATGCTTTATTTAAAAGTCAACCTTAAAATGGACTCTATTAGGCGAACGGACAGATAGATGGACGGATGGAGGGTCTCCTATTTGTTTGTGACATCAAGTTTGTCGAATTGTGGCCATGTTAGGGAAAACAACCATGACTCCTCAACAACTTGGTGACAAAAACTAAACTACAACTACACAAGTCATTTGTAATTGTTGTATAGTCAGTGCAGTTGTGGTTTAGTTATTGTCACCTAGTTGTTTAGGACCTGTTTTCTACTTGTCCATTAATGGACAAATAAGAATTTGTGCTAAAGGTAACTAAACTCAAACTTTCAATTGAAAAGGGTAATTCAAGGCCATAGGAGCTATGGTGCCCTTTTCCATGTACTGAGCATTATTTCTTAATCCGGTCATGAGTTTGACTTCAAGCCAGGCTTTGACCTGTTTGGCTAAATTAGGCAAAGTTTTCAGTTTGTCCAATAGGGCTTGGCGGTCGATGCGATTGAAACATTTGGAAATGTCTCCGTTCAAAACATACTTGGGCTTGGCTTGAATAGCGTTGAATATGGCTTTGATGGCATTCTGGCAGCTTTGTCCAGGTTTGAATCCATAAGAATTAGGTTTGAAGCAAGCTTAAAAGAACCTTTTAAAAAGCCCTTAACCAATATGACACAAATGAATGAAAGCATTAACCCCTCAATGCCCCCGGGTTTTCTTGAGTGTTTCAAAATTTGCTGTAGGTTGAACAAAATGCCAACATATAGGTAAATTTTATCAATGTTTTTGGAACTATAACTGTACAAATTCAAGCTAGACATGTTAGAGATTATATGGGAAAAGAAAACACAAATAAATCACTTATAGATTAAGGGATAAGCTATTTTGCAAGCGTAAAATGGTGAGCCATGAGCGTAGAGCCAGGATTTTTTAGTAGGATTTTTTTTTTTAATTGAAATTTTATGAAATTTAATAAAAAAAATTCAAACATTGCTCTATTTTTTTATTTTTTTATTTTTTTGTCAAACATGTTTTCAAAACTTCTATTTCCGTGGGACTTCCTGTCACCGTGGACATTGAATAACCTTTGACCAAAGAAATTTTTGCAATTATAATTTTAGGGTTTAGGGCATTCAGTTGCTGTATTGACGGTTAAAGGGGAACATACAAATTTTCTATCTTTGGCATAGATGAATAAAATATCATATCTACTACAAAAACTAGGAAAACTTGCACAAAGCAATGAAGAAAGGACCACATCAAGCATACACAGGTACACAATTTTGTGGAAAACACAAGTAGTTTATAGATGTGAGTCATGTTGCACTTGCAAAAAAGAACAGGCTCTAATACTAAAAAGCATACTAGAATATAGCACTAACTCAGATACCTATATGTAGGGTTGGAATCATTAGAAGGCGCTTGACCTCTAAAAAACTAAATGAAGGGGCGTGCATGAAAAGATTGTGGTCTGCATCTAATCCACAAACTATTGTGAAAATGTAATATAGATGCCATGGGGATGAAACCTAGGCTGTTAACCCCTAAAGGACCACTTGTTCCTACGAGGGACAAATGGGATTTTGGGCAAGGTCATACTATTACAATTTATGACCAAACTCTATACATTTTTCTTTAAAGGTAGAGTTTTGCAAGAGTTAT
Organism: Ulota crispa; assembly: GCA_963920765.1. Lineage (NCBI taxonomy): Eukaryota > Viridiplantae > Streptophyta > Bryopsida > Orthotrichales > Orthotrichaceae > Ulota > Ulota crispa. The sequence continues at coordinate 14,073,785 of OY987242.1, forward strand.
GTGGGAGAACAAATTTTACTAAATTCAATTTACGGTTCAAAAGTTATAGGAATAAACAAGTGAATTTTAGTTGGAGGGGCAGCTTGGGCATGCCATTCATTGTTGACTTCTCCCAAGGGGAACCAACGAAGGCATGACCCTTCATTGGAATCTATCCAAAGTAGTGTACTAAATAAATACATTATTGTATTTGATAAATACATTAACGTTTGAATTGCAATAGCTACTAGAGATTTGGTTTTTTTTCCAATTTTCTTTCTTGAGATTGTCAATGAAGCTAAACTCTTCCAATCAGATGCTTGGATTTTTGTTTTCATTAATATTTCTTTAGAAAACTTAGTTGGCAAAAAACCTTAGTGTAGTGTGAATTTCAAGCACATGTTTGCAATGCGAGGCCAAGGAGGGTGTGTTCCATGTCTTGGTTGATCGTTAAAACTTGTACAAACATGGCTAACATGTTTAAGAGCATGTTAAACAAATCTCTTTAGCACCTATAGTGCAAAAATTGTTCACCACATGTGGTCAAAGGCACCTGAAAATTTTGGGCAGGGGTAAAAAAAACTTTTTGCACTACTTTTAGATGATCATATCTCTCAATCCGTAAAGTCAAACTCCACAAAATTTTCACAGTATGTTCTTGAATGAGTCTAATACAAGATCCTAAGGTTGGATTTGAATTTTTCTGAAAAAGATTGTTTTGAGATCAAATCACTAGAAATGACAGTTTTGAGTCATTTTTTAGAAAAAATGTGCTTGGTCCTTTAGGGTTTAAAGACATTACATTCATATGTAATGACTTGTAACATAAGAAAGTGTCACAGCCATCAAATAGGCTGAACCAGTGTTTGGGGAGAACTGGTTGTTAGTGTATCATCAACCAGTTGAAATTGCAAAAATTTTGTTTAAAACTTGAAATTACCGGATAAGAAATCGGTATTTTTTTTCAATTTTTTGAAATACAATGTTTTACAATAGAAATTCAAAAGTTTTGCAAAAAAATTAACAAGTGCATGCTGGTGCAAATCCGGTTGAAACTGGGAAATGCTAGTGATTTCAACCGATGGTTCTAAAATTTCTCTCCAAACACAAGGTTGAACTAATGAAAAATAAGGTACTAAGCTTACATTTATTGTTCTAGGATCTCATCAGTCCAGATTTGCACTCAGTGGAGCATGATCTCATCAATCCAGATTCGCACTCAGAGGAGCATGATACAAGGTTTACAGGGTTTAGAACCAAATTTTATCAAACTCCTTGGCGCAAGCAAAGCATACTTTGGGCCCAAAGCTTAGTTACCAACTACCAAGGAGTTTGAGAAATTCAATACAGCAGCGATCATCTTGTAGTGTCCATGCATTGTAGTCTATAGAAAAAGCTATTTGTACTGTGGATGAAGCACATAACATTGAGCGTGCAAGCGGATTATCAACACCATGCATGGAACAACCCATCTACAGCAATCTTGAGCTTTGAGGATCAAAAACATCCTGCATTCTAATGTTGAAGCAGAAGGTTTGTTCTCTATTTGTGAGGTGTTATTGACAAATCTTTGCCTATTTGGTGGCAGAGTTTTGCCACATCCATGTACCAAATGGGAGTGCTGGTGGAGGTCAATGAAGTGCCAATTCAAGCACCAAAACTGGTGACAGACACAAGATCCCGCAGAGAAAGTGAGGTGGTGGAGGAAGAAATGGGGGCGGACAAGATACGCTGCAACAACACGTGAACACTGTTCAGGCAATTGAGGACATGGAGATCCTGCCAAACTCACTGTCTAAGTTTGACATACATATCCTTGTGTAGAATGATAACTCACCCATTGGTCTGGCCAACTCTCTCGATAGATGAGACAAAGCTAGAGCACTTTTTCTCTCACGGATATCGCGTTGAGACCATCAAATTCTACTTCTCAGCAACAGATGAGAATTCAACCTTCCTTTAGTTACCTACAATCATGCTATGTTTTGAAATTGGTTGCAAGCCCCTTGGTGCTTGAGGCGGAGGCTTCAAGGCCGAAGCCTCCTCCGCAAGTCCAAAGGGGCTTGCACAACAAACTTGCAACCTGCCCGCTGCGCGCCCTTTGCAAGGGTTGCCTGATTGTTGTGAGCCCCTTCAAGCTCGCAAAGGAGGCTTTGGCCCCAAAGCCTTCGCTGCAAGCACCACAGAGCTTGCAGCTGATGCCACGGGTGCCCTCAAGCACCCTGCAAAGGGGCGCATGCAACCTCAGCCGCGAGCCCAAAGGGGCTCGCGGTGGAGCATGAAAGGCTCATCCACTGCGCGCGCGACTCCTCTGGGGCTTGATGGAGCTCCACCTTGAGCCCCTTGGGCATCGCAGCAGAGGCTTTGGGCCCGAAGCCTTCACCATGATGCCCAAGGGGCTCATGGTGGAGCCTCCTTACGCCCCCAAAGAGACCTGCACGGGGGCTTGATGGAGCTTCACCCCAAGCCCCTTGGGCATCGCGGCAGAGGCTTCGGGCTTGAGGTCTCCACTGTGACACTTAAGGGGCTCACATCCTTGACTTGCAACTCTTCCACCGTGATGCTTTTGACAAGGCAACGAGCCAAGGATAGGAGACTATTGGCTAGGGAGGCCCAATCTAATGCCTTATTGGTCTCTGTTTTCTTCTAGTGCAAGGTTATGTTTTATCTTGTTATTACGTCATAGTAGTTCTATGCTACATCAATTTGCCCTTAGTTGTTTTTTTTATCTCATTGCGGGTCACACAACATTGGAGCAGCGCCGCGAGGATCAAAATGACTCTAGAGAAGCTCTAGACACTTGGTTGCAACTGCCAACGCTGTGCTACACCACAAACTTCATTGGCTCAAGTGTTGGAATTCTAGTGATCAATCTCAAAAGGCCTACCATTTTTCTGCAAAGCCAATAACGGAAACTGATGTGAAGAGCTAGATGAATAAGTCTTGCTTCTACGCTGGGATCAATTGTGTTTGCCAATGACGCTCTTTCTAATTTATGAATTTGCTTCATTATTTTGTTACACCATTGAAATAGAGCATGGTATGTTGGTATTATCATTTTGCTTATGTCTGATTATATGTTCTACTGTAGTTGGAGGACGCATTCATAGATTCAAATTTGGTGATCATGGCGAAGGAAATAATTGTTCTAAATGGTTACCTGATTAAGAACTAGTAGGAATTCTTGAGTATGTCAATTTCTAGCGGTTGAAGCTATGGGACATTGGGTTTGTCTCTTTCTTTAAGGGAAAGGATACATACTCAAGGTCAAAGCCTTTTGAGCTCCAACTGCTCACAGATTTAGCTATGGAGCGAGTACTCTCTAGGGTTGTTCCTTTAACTATTTCATATTTTTTGAGGTGTATGGTATGGCCTTCATTACTCTATTGGTTGCTTTAAACCCCCTAAATGTGTTGACGGATTTTGTGCTAGGTACTATAAGTATGAGCTCGTGGCAAACAACTTTCTTGTAGAATTGCAATTGCCAGCCTTTTTTTCCACAAAAGTGGATCCAATCTCCAAAGATTGCATCTATCCCCGTAAAGTATCCACTAACTGGTCTTTGGCGCATCTCAAAGCTGGGCTTTGGTACCTCGATTGTACTTACAGTACATTTTTTCTTGAAGAGGTGCTGTTGAAAGCGGCACTGGATGCTATTGACTCCTAACCTTCTGGCTAGAATAAAGACATTGACAATGTAGAGGCCAGTATTGCACATTTGGATCCTAAGGAGCAGAGGGAAATAATGGTTCAAGGGGCAAAGCTTGTAGACAAGACACACTCACGGCAATTGAAGGAAGCAAAGGCTAGTGCTAAGAGGGAGGATGTTGTTGCTGCAAAGGTAAAGAAGGTGGAAGAGAAAGCCAGTCAGGTTTCTAGCTTAGGATCTTGGAGGAGCGCCAAGATCATAGCAGCTACTTAGCTGTTGAATTTAATAGGTCTTGCCTCCCCTGGTGCATTCTTGGCGGGTTCACAATCTATAGGCTAGCTGAAGCGTCTTGCTGCAGGTCCTGCATATTTGAATGCTAGTTTTGATGTACATCCTTGTCCGGCTTTTCCAAAGATTGGGTCCTCTTCCAATGACATGTAAGAGTTTCTATACCTCGGATCATTGATTTCTGCTGATGCTTTCACTGCTAAATTCCAATGGTTCCTAGCTGAGTTTTTGGACATGAAGACGTTTGTCAAGTCGATATTAGCTCTTACCCCTATAACTTGTTGTTTCTGTGGTACATAATTGTGTGATTATAGAGACATAAGTTATGTATGATGGGAAGCCATTGAGTGGGGCTCGGGAGAAAGATTCTTACTTCTTCCAAATGCTTATTAAATCAACCACACTCCCTAGCAACATTGTTGTTGACACCACGGCTGCAATATGTTGGTTTCAAGCTAAACCTCTAGTGTGTATGGATTTTTATTTTCTATTGTGTTGATTATTTAGTTCTTTATATCTTTTCATATGACCAAAATTATTGATGTCTAACTACTACTCACTTTTGCAAGAGCTAGCATTGAGGCATGTAGGGCAGTGGATAGGCACTTGGTGGCTTTGGTGGATGACAATGCTGTCTATCGCAACATCTTAAAACCCCTAGTGACATTGTGCGCTCCTAGTACAGCCAAGAAACAACGTCTAGAAGCAGTGGTTGCCCTTAATGACAAGAATGTTGAAGATATTACACTTTTTTTTCTTCTTGTGAACAACAACAGATTCTATACGTAAGTTTGCATTTCTCTTGGTTTATTGCAATTGTCTCCATACTTTGTTCTTGACCCTAATTTTTATTTACTAATTATTGGTTCCTCTATGATTTGCAGCTCAAATGTGAAGAGCAGGCACCCTTCTCCAAAGGTGCAACGTTCTATGTGGCGTTCTAGCTCTAATTCGGACTTCTTGTTACCTTCATATGCTGAAGCTTAGGCTTAGTGGGAGGAGGCAGCTGGTGGTGCTATTAGGGAGCCTAAGGGGTTTAAAGGAGATCCTAGTGTCTTATTGTACATGGACATCTCAGCTAATGTTGGTGTAGCTAAAGATGTAGTTTCACCCTCTAGCCCTACTGACACGGAAGTGCAGCCTTCATCACATTCTTTGACCTACTCACTTCCAACTTGATTTAGTGCTGCCACTTCTTTGATGGACTTGTGAGGATCTATTGCATTATAGAGAGACATTATACTCTTACCTTTCTACATTGAGGTTTTCAATTCTCATGTGATTTTGCTCCCCCATTTACAATCCATTTATTCCGGGTTGTAGTTATTGAAGGCTTTTCTATTTTTATCATTGCTTGTAAGCTCTAAGCCCTATTTCAACCCTTGGTGAATCAAGTAATTAAATTGACGCCCATTTATCCTAAACCCTAAGCCGCACATGGTTTTAGCTTAATCCTACCCATATGCTAAACTCCTAAACCCTAAACTTTCTTCCTAATATCCACTTTGTCTCTTAATGAATATGTTTTCTTTAAAACCTTCTTCATTTATTCTCTGTTCATGATATCAATCTTTTTGTTACTTGTATTGTAGATAGAGCAAGACATTGCCATATTTTTTATATCTTGGTCACCCATTATGCATTGACTCTTTTCTACACATGATTTTAGGTCTTTTTGGCCACGGTCTTAGGACTTCTTTATTTTTTTCCTCCACAGACTTGGGACTTCTTCACTTTTTTTCCAATATTTTTGGCTCACAGCTCACGGCTCATGGCTTACGGCTCACAAAATAGCATCTCCCTATAGATTAAAAGATTAAAAGATAAGATCATTAGGGTGTTCAAATCACTTTCATAGTTTCAAGTCTTTCAATCCTCTTTTCACATCTCAAATTTAAAATTGAGGATATCAACAAAATATGAGTATGTAAAATACAACATGCATAACCCTAATCAATTTATGGCTTCTCATAATCTATTCTATAAAAAATTTAATTGAATTTCCAATGTGATTGTTTCTCCAAGTTCTAGTGTAATTGAGGCTCATTTGCAAGTGCTCTCAACACTAAAAAGTGAAGATTTGCAATGGACGCCCTTGCACAAAATCTTGAATAGACAAATTATAATCATTCATTTTCAAAATTGGATTTTTGATACTAAGACAAGACTTGAATAAAAATAATTTAAAATAATAATTACTAAAAATAATCCTGAATTCTTCAAAAATCTTCTTTTCAAATTTTCAAATTTTTTTTGAATTGCAATCTTCATTATAACAATTAATCTAAATATAATTATGCACATGGTGATAAAAAGATATTGTGAGTTCATCATAATATACCTACGTATTTGTCTAAATAAGCTGATGTCATCTTAAGTCATTTGGGTGATTGTTGCCAATCTCATTCCTTCAAAATTGAATGGACATTTTGCAAAGTATTTTTATAAACCCCAAAAGGGCCAAAACTACAAGTGTGCAAAAAACTGCCACAAATATTAAATCCTGCAATTACACAAGAACATAAGATTATACTTTCGTATTGTCAAGAGTTGGGAACTTGGGAGAGCTTTGTATCTAATGCATATAAGATATACATTGCAAGTTTGTTTTATACCTTGCGAAAACTTCCACCAAGGATTTCAGGAGGAACTACAAGCAACAATTCCACCCACTTTTCAAAATTCATGTTTCCTCTTTTTGACTTCTTTTAGTTGTTGAGTTAGTGCCAGTCTCACCACCACATGTGATTGTCCACTGTATACATATTTTGTTCAAATTGACAATTCATTAAATATTCGAGTTTTGCACAAGATGATTGAGACTATTTTTTAAACCCTATTTAGTATCTCAAAAAAAACTATCACTAAAACTAAAAGCTGTAAATCATTGACTGAAAAATGGAAGTCAACAACATGGGCATGACTATGCGGTAGAGCTTGCCACCAGCCTCCACAACGTGGAACAAGGATTGATAATTTTGGCTCGAGTGAGTTTGCAATCCTCAAAGGGAGGGACTAGCACAAGGGATTAGGTTTCGTTTTCAACCTCTATATAAGAGTTTTTCAAGCAAGGACCACATAGTGGGTTGGGTTAGGCCAAGTCAAACTCCACCATCATTCCAATGAAACCCCCCCCCAAAAAATCATTTTTAAAGGAAATTGCAACTGTGCTAAGAGCATCCGCTCTGTTACAAACTTACACGCAAAGGGAATGACATACGCAATATTTGGATGATAAATCCTATGAGCCCATCAAAATGTTTTCTTGATATTCAAACCTAGTGTGTCAAGCAAAGGCCCTTGAAATCACTATTCATCTTAAGTTTAGTGAGCTCTATCCTATGCTCTGCTTGGTGATTGGTCAATTGACTATTTGTGAAGCACATTTGAAAAACAAGGGTAAGGGACAAGAATTTTGAAGGCTCTTCAAAAATAACTGTAAAATCTTAAGAAGTTAGTGATTGCGTGGAAGGGTGCGGATGCTCTAAGAATAAGCATGATTCTATATGACAAGACATGTGACCGAGTGGTTGGAAGGCAAATGAAGAAGCATAATCCTATTGTGGTACATGTGAAAGTGGAAACCAAAAAGTCTTCTTATGCAGCTATGACAACGCTCCTCTCTTGTAAGCATAAGGACATCTCCACCAGTGGCTTGGGCACGCTCAAAGTGGATGAAAAGTAGCCAGGCCCCTCTCAAGACCCTCTCAAACTCTCTTATCTGGCGAGTCTAGCAAGTCACTCTTCAAGTCACTATTCATGCACTATTTACCTTAACTTTAGTGATCTTTATCCTCTACTTCCCTAGATAAGTGGTCAACTACTTATTTATGCGGTATCTTGGAGTGTTAGGCCACATTTTCAAAGAACATGGGTGGAGATTGAGAGGCTTCAGGCATCGCCACACCAGATGGAAAACTTTGAGCGAATCTGCACCTGTGGAGATGTCCTAACACGGGCACCACCTAAGTTAAATGTTAGGCTGGTTTACAGAGATGCATCTAAACCGCCGCTGCCACCAAGGCAGTACTCTCTTCTCCCTTCAGGCTAGGGGTGGTTCACGAAGTCGTTGCTCCGCAAAACAACCCCAAGCCTCAAATGAAATGCAAAACATATAAAATGCACAGCCCATTTTCTCTCTAGATTTCGAAGTTATATAGAGAAAACCAATATTTTCCGAGTGCATGAAAACATTCCATGGCATAGGACTAGCACTCTAGCAGGCTATAAACTTAGTATCACTTCGCACAACTGAAAGCAAAACTTGCCCAGCTTTCCCAAGTAAGAAGCTTCGCGGGTTTCTAGAGCATCCTTTCTGCTGGTAGATAATGTGATACACGATTCAATCTTGGAGAGGCATGCAAAATAAAAATCACCACTTGCACAACCCACTAGCCCTGCTCCAACATCCATGACGCTTCACGTGACGGCTGCTACAACAACACCTGCTATGACACGTGGCCAGTTATCCTAGCCAATGCTCCATTGCCCATCTCATACGCGTATACCACATAGTACACCGGGCGTCAATGCATTTTCCAGATAAACTCATGTATGGAGCCGAGCAGAGGGATCCAGCACATAGCCAGCGCATATAGCGAGAAAGCATACTACAACAGACAGCTCAGGTTGATGAATATAGCAACTTTGCATAATGGTAGAGATCGGTACAACAGACAAATGTAAAAAGCTCTTGCTACTTCATAGATTCGCAGTTACTATTCAACAGATGTGATGAGGAAGGAGATCGTCGGTTACCAAGGAGTGCTTTCCAACATCCTCAGCTTTTACTCAATAGTAGGCTCCCTCTCTCAATCAAAGCCATCGTTGGAAGACTGCAAGAGTTTCAATTAAGCGACGAATTTCAAGCAGAAGCACTAACTGAATTAAGAACCACGAAGATTGCAAAATATAAATCAATGTGGAATCAGGAAAGGAAGGGCGACACGGCACATGATCGAAACAGGTTCAGATAATGGTAGGACAAGCAAAATCAATAACAATGCCATGAATTATTAGCATCGAGGAAGAATTATACGGATCATTTGCTGCAGAGTAGATAGAGCATAGCATCCACCATGCAAGGAGCAAAAGACGATAATTGCATACATCCTCGTTCCACAATGAACAAGCATTGGTAAATCACTCAGCTCAGTCGTTCTATCGGTAACGACTGGATTGTTAGAAAATCTGTCTAACCCACGGGTGCGACCTTTCTACGGCCATGCCCGCGCTTGCAGTGGAAGCAGCGCATTACTGCAATCACAGGAGTCCTGCTTCAACTGCGGAGCTACAAATGGGAGATTAAAAAAATCATGTTTCTGTAGAATCTACAAAGACCAGCAGCTGTTGCACACCTTATTATCTGAATCGTCACGAGTAATTCATTCAGACATCGAAAGGCTGTGCTTCATTTTCTTTCAAAAGGAGATCTACAACTGTCCCGCACACTGCTTGGTTGCAGGGTTGAACATCCAAGGCACCATGTACTTCCGGCCGCGAATACCATAGCAGTTGAAGCTGGTGCCCTTGGAGTCCTTGAGGAGATCACCGGGGTAGCCAGGATACGAGTATGGTCCATAAATGCCGCCGCACGCTCCAACCGTCTCCAGAGGATCGTTGGCCTCGCCTTGGAAGTACCCGCCGCCGTAAGGGTTGGTGCAGGCACCAGCAATGACAGAGGCGATGTTGATGATCATACCGTCAATGCCGGCATCACCATTGGGGGCCTTCAATGGGGGCTTGTCCGGGCCGCTTCCAGGGAGCGGCTTGAAGAACGGCCATGCGCAGTAGCCGCCGCAGAACTTGGCCGAGTCACCCACCCACGCATACGGGAGTCTCGCCCTGTTGGTGACAGCAGATGCGCCAATGGAGGAGTGCGTGCCACACTGCGAGCTGCAGAATCCCTGCACGCTGACATCAGCCGAGGTGAGCACCAGGTACAGCCCGTTCGGATCCAGCGCCAATCCCTTCTTCAAGTTGGTAACAATAAGCTTCTCGATGTCGACCTGATTCAGGAACTTCTTCAAGCTGTACTTCCAGTCGTGCACTACCGTTCCGAGGATCACATTGGGTGCCACAGGGTACTTCTTGAGGTTTCGGTAACCCTTCATGATTGCCCACCATCCCGCAACGGTGGGGTACTTCTTCGACGCCTTCGGAGTTGTGAAGGAGCTCAGGAACAATTGGATGGTAGCCATCTGGGTTTTGGAGAAGTCGCCATAGAACACCACATGCACTTTGAGCGTGGCTTTGTTGTCACCCGTCAGGATTACGCCCCGGTGATATTTCACATCGGGTCCTTCGTCCGTCACGAGGAACTTGGAGCTCCCCAAAGCGGACTTGACAAAGAGATGGAAGGGAAGAGCCCGCGACGCATGGGCCCATTTGTCCGCCTCGGTTTCCGGAGCTGGCATGGGCTCCCCTCGCATGGTTGGTGTGCCGAAGCTCGGGACGCACACAACCGCTACGACGACGAGTGTGCCCACGAATGCGAGCACCGCATTGCGGTACCACATGGCCGGATTGGATTCGGATACGGAGACACCGCTACGCTGGCCCTCGGCACGCATTGCACGATCCTGGCAGGATTGCCTCACCAAAATCTCCTCCGCCAATGGAGTCGTTTCGCTGGTTTCCGATTTGTTCATTGAGGACGACCTCTGATACAAGAGGCTTCCCGACGCGCTCCTGTTTAGAGCGGCCATGATCACACGGTAATCGAACGCATGCGAAACCAGACAGAATTCACACTGCACTTCAATTCCGACTTGTGAATATCCTTCACCTGGATCTGACAGCTGCAATGCAATCATAATAGCAATAATCGGTAAAAACGGATAGCCCTCGCAGATCTACAAATCCCCAGTGCTTCAGTTCCACTTTGAACCCGCCACCAACAAACCATGTAAATCTGTGACTAAACTAAATTCAGCTCTCCATTGCCCAGAACTCACAAAGTTCGCAATCTCGTGGCTCAAGGTTATGAAACGAGCTTCTAAATCCTCTGATCTGTGAGGTTTACTCGATGCCCAACTCTCATTTCCTGAGTGGGTCGCATCATACACACTGGAACCTAAAGTCCACACTCACTGGAAGCCAGAATCCGCTCTCGTCACAATGCAGCAGGTTTACTTGATGATCCACAATGCGTAAGAAACACAAGCAAGTGGCAAAACTAGAAATGCAAACAACGATAAAGGAATGCAAGAGGGGCGTACCTGGAGAGAGGCGGAGTAGTGGCGGCCCTGCAGGATGGGGAGGAAGAGGGCAAGCAGGAGTAGTAATAAGGGGCAGGGGGAGGGGATTGGATCAGGATGGAAGCATGAGAAGCGCGGTGTAAATTAGATGCAGTTCAAGACGTGCAAAGAAGAAAAAGCGGGGGAGCCAGAGCAGGGGCACAGTGCACTGAGTGGGATGCAAAGGCGAGAGTTCGGGGATCAACGGCGCCGGGGACCCGAGCCCAAGGGGAGTAGCGCGCCACGCCAGCCGCGCTTTCAGCGTCGCCCACGTTCCCCTCTCTCAAGGGCTCACCCGGGCTCCTGCTGCAAGTGCGTGTGTGTGAGCGTTCAAACAGATCCGACCCAGAATGCAGAATCGCATCGCCGTCGCGGCCGTTATCATTAGGGCAGGAGGTCAACCAGGGTGAGTAACTTCAACTGTCTAGAAGTTTTCACATTTACCTCGCAATACGCGGTAACTTGTTGAATGTGCCTGGCCCCGCATTGAATTGTACGGGATTTAACTTATTTACATCATCGCTGGTGACCGTACCTGGGATCTAGTGCAGGCTGGTCAGGGCAAAGTTAATGATGGGGGTATTGCTGCATGCGTTACCACGGGGATCGGCTGCCGCGCCATTGATTTGTTGCGGCCATGCCATCAAATGCCCTTCACAGTTCACACCCTTTGGAGTGGGCAGCCAGGCCTGAACACCGAATACTGTAGCAAGCCCGCGCTGCCCGCGTGACTTCCTGCCCTTGAATTTCGCTCCGTCCTCATTCAAATTGTTTACTCTTCGGCGTCGACGGTAATCCAGGGGCTGCCCTGTCAAGGGAGGACTGGAGGTGCTGACCTTTGGCTATTGCTGTTCTAGACTTCCAGTTTGGCCGCACCTTCAGGGCCCCTTCTTCGGAAGCGCCCTCTTCTTCGGAGGCGCCCCCTTCTCAACTATTTGCTTGCAACGGCGTGCAGGGGATTTTACCGGATTATTTGAACGTTACCCTATTGTTAGTATTTTAAAATTGTTTCGACTACGGATTTCCTCCCAAATAAATGATTAGTTTGGTGACACTAGTTTCACGTCCTCATTACAATACAAATTGTGGTGTACTTCCTACCTGACACATCTTTTGTTCACTATAGCAAGCGTCAGGATTAGAACTTTGTGCTAATTTAGGGTTGGAGGAAAGTACATGTGGCAAGTCAAGGAAGAAATCCATTGTAAGGTAACCACATCCATACCTAAGCGTTTAAGGGCATTTAAGGGTTTAGGGTACTTCAGAGTCTTGGAAAATTCAGGAATTTTTTTGTAGGGTTAGCCTTTCAACAAGCTATCCTGGAACGTAATTTTCGTGGAAAAAAGTATTGTAGATTATTTTAAATTAAAGAGCAAAGTTGCAGCTCATAGGTCCCTATTAGCAGCTCTAAATTATCCTTGAAGTTGTTTTGATGTGTTCTTATACATGTGTTTGATGGCCTCAATCCCAGCCATCTTAGTGCAACTTAGCAATTGACATGTGACAAGATTTTCTTGTGCAAGGGACATTCACTGCTCCACTTTGGGTTCACAATGAGTGGTGAACACCTCAAAAGTAGGGCTCCATTTTGGGGACTGCTCATGTATGGGTGTTGTTACCTTAATGTTGTGATGTTCATGTTTTGTTCTTGGGCCTTATTTGAGTTTGAAGTTTGTGATTAATCAACACAAAGAAATACATAAAAGAAATTTCAAAATTATGAAAGATACATAACCCAAATCCAATCTAATAGGAACTTTAGATGATGACATGGTTGGTAATCCATGAGTTTATGCCACTTTTTTAAATAACTAGTCTTTACATCTTCCAATTCAATTTTTAATCTTGATGCTCCCTAGTATTTAATTTCAATTCTCAAGCGTGCATGGTGCATGTGTTTATAACGCTGTTATTGAATGATTTCAAACGCTTACTAAAAGAGTTGCAAGAGTTATATGAAATGGATGAAGTTCATCTCAAGTACATATAGAAAGCTATAATTGTTTGTTTTCACCTAAGTGAGTTGTTTGCTCATTAGGTGATTTGTGATTTTTGTTTAAGATCTTGAATTGGTTCATGTTGAGATGAAAGAAGAAAAAAAGGTTTGCAAGAATTAAAATATATATTTTTGGATCTTCTTAGGACATGAGTCATTTTTGCTCAAGAGCTCTAGATCCATGTTTCACCACTTGCACTCTTAGAGGTTAGAGGGCCAAGTTGTAATTTGGAGGATATGGGCAATGTTCTTGAGGCATCTTCAATGCAATACAATGTATCATCTAACATTCAAATGAAGGACTAAAAAGTGTTTAAAATGGTTCTTTTTATAAAAGAGGTTATTATAATTGCTTTAATTTTCCTCATTGGATGAAGCTCCTTCAAATGGCCTTTCAAAGATTATGTTTTGAATGAGTTCTTGTACTAAATTACGCACATAAGGAAAAATTATCCTAAAATCTAGCTAACGTGATACAATTGTACTTATCTTAGTTATTGTATGCCTACATATAGTATAGTTGGATTTCACTAGATTGAATTGTGGATGCGCTTGCTTGTTGGAATGTGGATGGTTGCATTGAAAAGGCTCTATGTTTTGAGGTACCAATTTGTATTCTTCTAATAAAAAGGAAGGCAGTATATCCTTCATACTTTTGTGTTCCTATTATGTAAATGCCCACCTTTATGTGAACATTTTTTTTCCTTTTGAAGCCTTTGCAAGCAAGGAAACATTCCCAAACCCCTCAAAAAAAATAGTATACTGTAGGTTGATAGCAGATTTGGCATAAAATAATTCTCCAAAATTTTGCCTAATTATTCTATAAATTATTCTCCAAAAATGCCCAATGTCAAACAAATCAAAAATTGAAATGCCAAATATTATGAAAGTCATTAAGCTTAACTAACAATGGAAGGTCAAGGTTGATTCCAAGAGGGCTCAATCTGCTACATTTTTTTTACCAAGGGCTAATTTTAGAAAGTGGAAGATGCTTTAAAAGGACTTAAGTCTACTAAATTTTTTGATTGAATGCCAAATAATAACAACTTTTTTTGAAAGTGCATAATCTTGCTTAATTATAAAATCTAATGTTGAATTAATTTTTTCTGAAAAAATAATCAATTCGGCAATGGGTAGCCAAAATTGCTCCCCACCTATAGTAGTTGAAAATTTGAGAGGATCACATTAGTAACAAGAAAAGCCAAATTGGAGTGCTATTTTTCATTTTACAAAGTGGGCAAGCCCAATTTTCAAAGAAGACATGTTTAAATACCTGACAAGTGCCTTGTGTACTGGAGGTATTTGTGATAATTAATGCTATCTTCTTTATCTAGAAAATGCTATTTTTTCCTGACACTAACTAATTGATATATATACATATATATATATACATATATATATATATATATATATATATATATATATATATATATATATATATATACATTTATATATATTTATATATTTATATTTATATTGCTTATGTAATGCAAAAACTATAGATATGTGTTGATTGTTTAGTTGCAAAATATTGCCACAATTATTAGATGGTATTTGTGAGAATCATATATTCTTAATTTTGGATGTATTTTATCCCTTCTCAAAAAAACAAAAATCCTATAGAAAATCAGCCTTACTTTGAAATCAACTATCTCAGTTGTTTTTTGCTAACACCAAACAATCTTTGCAAAAAGTTTAACTATTTATGGACTATAAGAAATAATGTGTATTTTTGGTGCAAATTTGTTTGATTTTTTTTGTTGCAACAAATATAAAATAGTGAATTTCTTAAAATTTTGAGAAGTATCACAAGTTGCAATTAATTTTAACATATAGTCATGAGGATAGTTAACAAGATTGCCCAAATTATTCATATTTTGTACATTTTATCTTTGATTTTGAATCTTGATACAGATGTTACAAACATAGTCATAAATAATGTTGAATCAGCGATATGATAGATTTACAATTTTACCAAAGATTGGTAAGAAGTATCGCCTCGATTGGAAACAATTGCACTTACCAATATTGTCAATGTTTAAAAATTTGAGTTTGCTAATCATAACAACAATGTTTTCTAAAATGTACCTTAGTTACTTGAAATTAATATCTCAATCAACACTATTGTGTTAACTAGGACGTCTTAATTCAAATATTTGAAAACAGTTTTGTAAATTAGGACGTCTTTTCAATAGTACTTGTTATACATGACAACAATATTGACATCATGACTTTGCAATAGTTTCTCTTCAGAGCTTAAAGCCTTGAACTATTTGACATTGTAAAGTTTAACCCTTCAGCGCCCAAATTTTATTTTGGGATTTAGGAGAAAATGGGGGTTTAATGGGCACCATAGTTTGGAAATTACATCTAGAAAAAGTGACCGTAGGATTTGAAAAAAGATTACATTCTCTACTAATGGGATCAATCATAGCTATTTTCACTGTATAAATTTTTTTTTTTAAATTGAGATGAAGTTGTGGGCCCCATTGACAATATACTGTTGATGAGGCGCTTAAGGGTTAACTAACATGAATATATGTTTTTTTTGCAACTCTCTTTACTTTATATTTTGAAGCTTTTTTAAATTTAGCTTGTCTACAAGATTGCATCCTAAACCTCTCTCACAAAATTGCTTGTTCAAGAGAGTAGGCATATTGATTGCAATAGATGCAACAAAAATGTCTTTAATTTTTTTCAGTATAAAATGGTCTATCCCAAGTAAAAGCAGAAATAAATGGGTTATTAATTAGAAGCATTATTCACTCAATTTCTCACACATATGCCAATAAAAATCAAATCTTAAAAACAAGAAATCTTATTTAAAGAATAAGTGAATGTGTTTCTAAGTATAAGATCTTATGTTTAATGGATGAAATACATTTGAAATATTATATATATCATGGTAAAATAGTAAACTTTAAAATTGGCTTGTTAAGCTCAAATATTAAATTCAACTGATTAGTTTAATGTAATAAATTTCCTAAATGCTAATTTAAATTTAAAAAAATATGTTGTTAAATCTTTTAAGTATCTTAGATCTAACAAAAGTCAAAATTGGAGATTTGTATTCTACTTAAATCTGACTAATGAAAATTGGCTTAAGTATCTTAAATCTAATAAAATCAAAATTGGAGGTTTGTATTCTACCAAATACATGTAGTTTATCCTATTATCATTGGGCCTTAGACAAAAAAATTAATAAAAAAATAGTTATAATATATCAAATGACATGGGTATGGTCTCATCTAAAAGATAATCAAGTCAAGGTTTTGCATCAAGTTCCAAATTTCTAAACAAGTGAAGTATGAGTTAGTTATCAAGGTTTCAATGAGGTAAGGTCAAGGTTTTGCTCAAATTTGAAATTGCCTTTTTATCGCTTCCTTACCATTTCCTTAGAGGTTTTCATTGTCACACATGGTAACATTTTGTCATTTTCATTTTTGAACTTCTTCTTCCTTTCCTTAACCTCCATGGTAATTCATAAGTGCTAACTTAGTTTACAAGTTTCATTTGTTTTTGGTATTTTGCAACTAACTTTGCTATAGCTAAGGCGTTGGGGCAATAAATTATATATCTAACTAAGGCCATCATAGCTAATACGCTATATTTTTGCAAATTTTGGTTAAATGGAACAAAAATTGCACTACTGGTAAAGGACTATAAGGCCTTTCTTGCAATACTTGTAAACTTGGATTTGATACTAAACCCTAAAATATATGAATTTTTGAAGATAGAGAAGTGATAATAGGAATGGAGTGATAATGGGGTAAACTACCTGTAATGAAAATTGGCTTGAACTCAAAAGAAAAAGATGTACCTATGACCATTTTTGATCCCCAATGGACCCAAAAAAACAAAAGGAAAAGTATAATAAATAAATTTAAACATGTCTTATGTGTAAAAGAAACTCTTTTTTTCCCCATTTTGTATATTATTTTTCAAACCTTCCATACCGTTATTATAACTCAAATTCCCAAACATTTTTTCAATTTTTTATGTCTCAAAGAGTACAAGTTCAAAAAGTAAACATTACTAGTTTAGATACAGTCCTTCAAATTAAATTTCAATCTCAGATACTATAGATAAAAGAAAGAATCTTGAATTGTTTGTATTCAAATATAGAAAGTAAAATTATTTGAAAACTTTGTTGTAAAAACTAAAAACTAATAATATCAAATCTATAACAAAATTAAAAAGTATATATAGATGTTTATTATGAAAAGACTGACAAATATTGATAAGTGCACATACAATCTAATTACAGATGTGGAAGATAGTTCTTATTGGAAAATTTTATTTGAAGTTCCTAGAAAATTATTCCTTTAAGTTGCACTTTAAGTATACTTTTTTTTTGTATTTAGAAAAAATCAGATTTTTTTTTTATAAATATCTCTGAAGAGTTAAATATTGCCATTCCTTAATAAATAAGTCATGACTCATGGATAATTTTGATGTGAAGATAAATTGCATTACAAAACACAAGTAGAAATTTAAACAATTCTAAAACATTTTTTGAATTCAATGAAGTTACAAGTTGGAATTTTTGGATAACAAACTAATAACTATTGGCAGGGGCTAAGCTACTAAAACACAATTACAAAATCTACCCTCAAATACTATTTGACCAATGATATGCAAATTTGTATCCTTGTATCTAATATAATATGTTATAAATCCAAATTTATTGAAGCACTTTCCTAAAAAATGATAATTTATCTAAACCAATAGTATCACGCCATAGTCTCTAACATCTTTCATACCAATTAGACAAGATCAATATCACTCATTCAAAGTCTCAAACTTTTTCCTATAGCTTTCAGTACTTCCATACTTAGTGCAAAGGATAATTATGGGATGGGATTTGAGAGGCACTTCACACTACGTCCCACGTTCCATTTCAAAGCCCGATCCTAGTTTAGTTGAATTGTCAAGGGCAAAAGGGGTACCAAAGAAAGTCATGAATGTTTACGCAAAATATTGGTGGGACTTGGGTTGAAAGTTAGATTAAGTAAAATGGTTTGACTCAAACCTTGAATAAAATCTCACCTTCTTGGAGTCAAAGTTTTCAAAAAGTGATGCAATAGAGACAAAATAAGATGATGTGGGATTTGGGACATAGTGTGAAGCGCCAAGTCCCAACTTTTGACTCCACACTGCTCAAATTCATAATTTCAATGGGACATGCGGGACATAGTGTGAAGTGTCTATGAGTAGGTCTGTGAAAAACAATACTAAGTTTTGGATAGAATTAAATGTTTCCACCTGAATAATTGTACCTTCGTAGTTCTGAATCTTTCAAGGTCACAAAGCCAATTCAACTCTTTGATTTTTACTAAGGGCTCAAACATTTGGTTGAGGATAAACAAAAACACTAAACTGAAATTATTGTATGCTACCGACCGCAATTTTTATTTATTTGAAATTTCTGATTTTTAAATTTTTCAAATTATTGTGAACTAAAATTCCTCAAAATACTATTCTTTCTATGTAGTTCAAAAGCACATTCAATACTTGTAGCCCTGCAAACCTTAGATTTTGTTGCCATGCTTGCCCTTGTGATTTGTGGCACTAAGAAAAATTAGCATATGCCAAAATAATTATGAACCCACACTATTTATGCATTGATTTTGTTGAATGCTGTTGATAAAAAATAAAACAAAAGTAAAAATCAATATATTTTAGCACATGTTCCATATATACTACACAAAGTCACAAACAATATACAAGCTTAAAGAGCGTTGGATTTAAGTTTATCCAATATTTGCCCAAGATTGTAAATGAAAATAATTTTATGTTATGAGCAAAAATGGAGAAGGGCTTTTTTTCAAAAAGAATTGCAATTACTTGTGGTTTATTAAGGGAGTTGATATGAGCACATTGGGGTTGATATTTGCACACCCCTGTGGGAGGAAAGTTATAGATTTCTATCATCAAAAAGCTGAATTTGAGAAATTTGCATTCAGATTTGGACTGAGAGACCATGATTTAGTCTAGAACCATAAAAAATGTTGCAATTGAACAACACCTAATGAAAAAGCTTAACTAGGGGGAGAAGTGTTACTTTTATTTTAGTTTGTAAAAAAAATAAACTTTTTCATTGGGTGTTGTTCAATTGCAACTTTTTTTTATGGTTCTAGAGTTTAGACTAAAGCATGGTCTCTAAGTCCAAATCTGAATTCAAAATTTTCAAATTCAGCCTTTTGATGGTAGAAATCTATAATTTACCCCCATGGGGTGTGCAAAGATCAACCCCCGGTGTGCACATATCAATTCCCTTTATTAATTTGTAAATCATAGGTATATTGCAATGTTCCACTCTCATAAGACTTATGAGAGAACCTTTAAAGAGGAAATATTATTCCTTTTTTTATTGACATGAAAGTTGTTGAATTATTTGGTTAACAAACTCGTTAACAATGTTGTATGGATGATGAGTTGATGACCATCACCAAAGGTGTTATTTTTTCATTTAATTTTGATTTTTTTAAGAATCTAAGTTTTCAAAAGAGTAATAATTTTTATTATACTAGCATTTGAAACAATTCTTATTGAATTCTTCAAAAGCCCACCAATCATTTTTTAGTTGTTGCTAGACTTTGAGCACCTTTTCAGGTAGAAACAAATTTCACCTCTTTTTTTTGGCTAAATATTTATGTCAGAAACTAGGAAATTAATTTTTTTACAAGTTTTTGTGAAGTAAAGAACATCATCCTTCCAACATTTACCTAGGTTTCCAAAACTATTGTTAGTAGAAAATGGCAATGTTTTCATTGTCAAAATTTCCTTTTTTAAATGAGAACAATCATGCTCAAGGGGGCACTCTATGTATACTTTGAGTACCCCGTGTGGCAAGGGTTTATTTTTTGGGGGCTATTTAATTTGTAGGTAGGAATTAAAAAATCCATATTATTACTTGTAATTGGCAAAACAGCTTACTTTGATGGAACTCTATCATTACTTATACTTTCCATTTTAGCATAATTTATTCTAAACTATATTCTTTATAAAAAAGAAACTAGAATTGAAAAACAAGTTGAAAGGAGAAGGATAAGACAAAGAAGTATACAACTTTTTTCTTTTCCTAAAGCCTTGAAGCTACGCATTTAATTTTGAAGAGATAGGCCATTTAATTGCCCAAAAAAAATGTCTAACTTAACTTTGCACCAAGCTGTACATACAAGTTATAGTAAATGTAGTCCAAAGGATCTAATTTATGACACACTAAATTATATGTCTAGAATACTAATGACCTACATTTGGAGGCTACATAAATTACACATAAATGATTTTTGGTTTTCAACGGCCCCTATCTTATTTGTAAATTTATTATAAATTTTACCCAAAATGAATAAAAGGCTATCTATATTTTGCCGTGCATTGATTCTAAAATGCGATAAGTTACCCCCAAGCAATCATAAAAATACCAATGAACGCCATATTTGTTAAATTGGGAAAAATGGAGGTACCATTTTGTACTCCACCTTAAACCCAAAAAGTTACCTTAAACCAAATTCAAAGATATCAAATTCAGTTTGAGCCACTAAGATTTTTTCCCTCGCAAATTCCTCCTCTCAGGTGAGAACAAGTGTACCAAAAATAACGTTGGAGCTCGGATTGAGGTGGCCACTTTGATCCTTCAAAAGTCCCAAAATGTACTATCTTTCCCAATTTAACAAATATGGCGTTAATGATTCTTTAGAGTATTAATAAACAACCTCAAGTATTGTGCTCAACACTTAAAAAAGCGACTTTGCTTCTTCCATCATTTGATTTCTTATATTTTGTATACAATATTTTTACATGCCACATAAGAATGCCCATCTCCATTGCACATACCTCATTTAAGTATAGGGCTAAGCCTCAACACGAGGGCGTAACGCGCTATTAAACGCACGAGGGTCGGGACTTAATGCGATGTTAAGACCGCTCCCGATTGCTCCCTACGCGCTCCCGTCCCCCTACGCGCTCCCAACTTGCGTTAACGGTGCAATGCACCATTAAAAATTTAACAGTGTATTGCACAGTTAAATTTTTGTCCTGCTTCATTAAACGACTTAATTTGTACACTGCGATTCGCAGAAGGGCTTAACGCACATACTTCCCTTGTCCAACCCTTTTCTTTTAATTGCATATCTTTTTCTTTGTAAATGAAATGTTTCTCTTTGATGGTGGATTTTGGTTGGTGGTGATTCACATCAATGGCCGACACTATTTTTGTGTGTATGTTGTACATTATACATCCATGAGCATTTTTGACATTACGAAAAACTACGTACCCGTTTGTATATTCAAAGTTATCAATGCAGCACAAATTATTTTGCCAGCAATGAAAGTTTTATATACTAAGTGATAAAAAACATTTTATATTAGTTTTGATTTTAAAGCCAAACGTTTCATTATCAACCATGTAAAGGATCAACTTTCATGCCGGTCCAGAGTTGGCCAAGGTCATTAGCAATTTTTGTTGTTGGAAAATCGAGACCTTCATAATTCCTCTGATTCTTGCTCAAAACATTTTGGAACACCATTACTAATTTCAAAATTTGAGTTGTTTTCAGCACACTTCCATGCATAGTTTCATAACTGGTTTATAAAACTCTGAATTTTCTAATATTACGCATGAAAGTTGATCCTGGGCATAGAAACGTTTTAAAAATTTGATCCATGCCCATTAACCCCTAAATGCCGCAATGGTCACTGTGGCTACCCTATATTGTAGCACTACATTGATGTGGCCAATGCTCACTCATTATAATATTATTTCTAAAAGTTGCAAAAGGCAATAATACATGCTATTTTCACAAAAATTACAAAAAGGGTAGCATAGGACCTAACAATGTGTTTGTGAATTTTCTCAATTGGGTTACCTAAAATATAAGTACATTTGGTGAGATTGTTTTTTTACTTTTGTGATAAACTATGAATCTATGATCACTTCTAAAAAGTAAATGAAAGAAAAGCCTTTTTTCATGATTTTTTTGGGAATTAATATATACACATCCAAGGTTTGATATATGCACACTGGAGGGGGGTAAATTTTAGATATCTACCATCAACAAGTTGAATTTGGAAAACTTGAACTCAAATTTGGATTTACTGATCTTGGTTTTGTCTAGAACCATAAAGGAGGTTGCAATTGAACAGTGCCTAGTGGAAAAGCTTAGCTAGGGAGAAATTTATTACTTTTATCCTTGTTTATAAAAAAACTAAGCTTTTCCACTAGACATTGTTTAATTGTAACCTCCTTTCTGGTTCTAGACAAAGTCAAGGCCTCTAAATCCAAATCTAAGTTCAAATTTTCCAAATTCAACTTGTCTATATATATAGGGAATTGTTAAAGCCACACCCCACAGCGTGCTTTGAGCATGCATTGTGAGAATTTAAAGTTCAACAAAAAAAAATATTTGTTATCTTTCTTTCAAGGAGGTGGTAATGCTATGATTGAATGAATGATAGATCAACTCAATAAAAAAAAGATAGCATTAAATTTGCAAATTACATCCTCACAAGGGTGTGATGTTAGCAATTTTGGGTGTGGCTTTAGCAATTTCCTATATACAATAGATTAGGATTGTATTAGTTGTATGTGGTCAAGCAATTTAAGTTATGAGCATGATTAAGCATGGATATTGATCTCAAGTTGTGAAATTGAGAGCTCAAGTCTTGAATTCAAGAGCCCAAGTCAATGGCTACTGTGTCCATAGATTTGGATTGCACTGGTTGATGATAAATATCTAAAATTCACCCTTGTGCCTGTGTGCATATATCAAACCCAGGGGTGTGCACAAGGTAGGAGGCTCATGAATGGACCATCTAAGAGCTGAAACTGAATTTTGGGGAGGTGAAACTTCTTGAACTACTTTTCAATAAATTTTCCTTGAAAAACAAGAAGAATTGACATCTAACCCAAGTTGTTTCATATTTTTTGGAATTTTGAGGAATTAGTTATTAAATTCTGAAGTGAAAAGGCCATAGGGCTCTAAAACGGTTCACCTCCTCAAACGTACTCTTCTTGTACATTTCTGAAACCTATGAAAAATAGCATGTACACATGAAATACATTTGAGAAGGTGGACAATTTTAGAGCCTGAGCGGAATATGAGCCTCCTACCTTATATCAATTCCCAATCCCATTTTCTTTTGTTATCTATTGAACGAAAACTATCCGCCTAGGTGGGCTAACCCTTAAATGACCGAGGAGCCCTTTGCAGCCAATACAGTATTTTGTATTTACTTGTATTTAGAATGCATTCACACCTTTACTACATTTGAGATCAACAAAAAAGTTAGAATATAGATCAATGCCGTTTGAGTGAACTCGTCAAGATCTCAAATCAAAACTTTTTATTGGTAGCAAATGCCAGTTATACAACAGCATATTTACTATGCAATATGTAGAGCAGTCCTTTAAGGGTTAATTCTAATTCCATAGAATTATCCTTGTTGTCAACCGGAGAGTGGGCCAAAAGTATTGGGGAGGGGGCACAGACGGGCTCAATTTATTACACATACGTTGATTTGGGCCTCGCCCTGTCAGGGCTCAAAATAGACGAAATTCTCTGGCTGCCCCTCTACACGAGCTGCCCTGCGGAAGCCCAGAAAAATTTGTCTAATTGCTTGGTTTGCAATACAACACTAAGGTAGCAACACTCATAAGTGTGAAATTATGGATTTTTTAGTAGGAAAATCAATTGATGAACATTGAAGAAAATATTGTGAAGCTAGCAAGAGGAAACCAAAAATATTGACATCAGTTTCAAAGTTCCAATTGCAAACATTTGTTCACAAAGATTTCTCAAAGTCCTAAATTAATGAAAAGGTATAGTTGTGTGTACAAGATGTCTTCAATGTGGTCATATGCTCATAACACTAACTTGAGGAGTTCTTAAGTAGTAAGAAGAGCCACTCAAAACCGTCATGCCAATCACCCAAAACCATCACTTGGTCACCCATAACCAATTTTTTTTGTATTTGTGAGTCATTGATGGTCAGTCACAAGAGTAGGTAACCCCATGGAGACCCTCATGAGCATGGGTGCTACAGTAGAACTCCTCTAAACCAACATTCTCTAAACTGATATCCTCTACAATCTAATGCATAACACAAATCTCAATGTGAGACCATACGTCAGTCATAAACCAAAACAATTAATTCAATAGTAGTAATGCTCTTTGGTGTTATCCTGGCACTAATCTCAAGGTCACTTCATTTACACTTCCACAAAATTAACAAATAACTTACTTAAACTAATCTAGTTCTTATGGTTCCAACCATATCAATTTAGAGGAGTTCTACTGTACTACCTTAAAACCACACCTACCTGCAACTAAAGCAGCACCCATACTCATGAGGGTCTCCATGGGGTTACCTACTCTTGTGACTGACCATCAGTGACTCACAAATACAAAAAAAATTGGTTATGGGTGACCAAGTGATGGTTTTGGGTGATTGGCATGACGGTTTTGAGTGGCTCTTCTTACTACTTAAGAACTCCTCAAGTTAGTGTTATGAGCATATGACCACATTGAAGACATCTTGTACACACAACTATACCTTTTCATTAATTTAGGACTTTGAGAAATCTTTGTGAACAAATGTTTGCAATTGGAACTTTGAAACTGATGTCAATATTTTTGGTTTCCTCTTGCTAGCTTCACAATATTTTCTTCAATGTTCATCAATTGATTTTCCTACTAAAAAATCCATAATTTCACACTTATCAGTGTTGCTACCTTAATGTTGTATTGCAAACCAAGCAATTAGACAAATTTTTCTGGGCTTACGCAGGGCAGCTCGTGTAGAGGGGCAGCCAGAGAATTTCGTCTATTTCGAGCCCTAACAGGGCGGGGCCCAAATCGACGTATGTGCAGTAAACCGAGCCGCACGGACGTAGGGCTGAGCGGACTTGAGCTGTCAGAAAGGCTGGACTCCTGTTCTGAAGGGGAGTACAGTACGTCCAACGGGTATAGCGCGTGAAGCCGTCATACCAGCGACGGGCAAAGGCTGGCTCTGAGGTGTCCTACCGGCGCGGGCCCACCATGGCTTACACATGGTGCATCGTGAGTGGGAGCCTGGGAGGGACTGTAGTGACTTGGATCCTGCTGGCTCTTCATCCATGCCTTGTGATGGGGTTTGTCCTGGGCAAGGTCCGGGAAGAACCGACCGCTAGTTCAATGCTAGTTGAGTGAAATGAGAAAAAACCATTTGCAATTTATAAACTTTGGTTAAAAATCAGTCAAAAATCTTTAATTTTTTTATTTATAGTATGAAATAGAGAAAACAACCGAAAGAGCTCGTTGATAAACCGGTTCAATACAAGAATTGAAGGAAGTCTACTGAAAAATCTCAAATATTTCCCAAACCCTGGTCTTGGGCTCCTAGCCCACCCGCTCCTTGACTTTCCCTAGTATTCAATGCTTTAACCGTCCCCAGACGGGTTCACCCCATGTCCCAAGACTCCCAACACCACATAAGTCCACTACAATTGCTAGTTCAACTACAGTTCTCAACTTCGTCGAGTTGGAAATGCTAAAAGATAATAACAAATAATAATAAGGGGATTGAAATGTCTACCACACCTTGGGGTAAATTTTAGATTTTTACCATCAAATAGTTGAATTTGAGAATTTGGAATTCAGATTTGGATTTAGAGACCGTGATTTAGTCTAGAATCATAAATATTTTCTAATTGAACAACACCCACTGAAAAAACTTATCTTTTTTTTACAAAAAAAAGTAAAAGTAACATTTTCCCCCAAGCTAAGCTTTTTCATTAGGTTTTGTTCAATTACAACCTTTTTTCATGGTTCTAGACAAAATCAAGGTTTCTGAGTCCAAATCTGAATTCCAAATTCTCAAATTCAACTATTTGAAGGTAGGAATCTAAAATTTACCTAGGGGTGGTAGAATAGGTGGTAGACATGTCAATCCCCAAACAATAAATAAACATGAATAGTATACTTATTTATCATACTACTAAAACCACACTTATTTAATATCACATTTTCAATCTATGATATTATATAAATATAAATCCTAATAAAATTTTAATGTTGCATGCGTAGCATAGCAAGTGTCAACCAATAGTATTGTATTTAACCCCTAAAGGCCCAAGTGGCCCCTTGAGAACCAAGTAGGGTTTCAAGCATTTACCTTCAGCTAAACTATTTTGTGTAATTTTCTTAAATTTTTATGGAAGATGGGGAATTCAAAGATCTATGTGGAGATGTACTTTTTTCTTCATTCCAACTTTTATTGAAGAAGTTATGCAAGAACTTATCAAAACTAGGGGAGGAGGGACAGGTTGGGCTTCCCACCTTCCCCGTTTTCCAAAAATTCATGCATGACTTCTTCAATAAATGTCGGAATGAAGAAAAATTAGATGCCCTCACAGATATTTGAATTCCCCATCTTCCATAAATGTTTCAAAAAATTACACAAAGTAGTTTACTTGTGGACAAAATGTGTCCTCAACCAATTTTTGAAGTTAAATAAAACCTTACCATATCACTATTTTTAGTAGTTTATATTTTTGAAATTTATTTTTAGCTTTAGCAACCTCATTTGCAAACAATTGATTAAGATTTTTCCATTCAAGATTTTGTGCACAAGTGTCCATTGCAATCTTGACTTTATGTAGCGTTGAGGGCTCTTGGACATGAGCCTCAAATACACTAGATTTTTGAGAAAAAATCACATTAGAAATTCATTTAAAAAAATTGTAGAGTAGATTTTGAGAAGTCATAAACTAATTGGGATTATGCGTGTTAGGCCCTTTAACCTCATATTTTTTGGTGACCAAATTTTTAAATTTGACATGTGAAAAGAAGATTGAAAGACTTCAAATCACTTTTAGAGTTTAACACCCTCGTGATCAAACATTATAATCTTTCAATCCATAAGAGATATTGCTGTGTTTTCTTTTCTAATGTGGTCTCTAACATGTCTAGTTTAATTTCACACAATTACAATTCCAAAAGAATTGATACAACTTATCAAAATGTTGTCTTTTTTTTCAAATTAGAACAAATTCCTAGAAGCTCAGGAAATTCCAAGGTCATTTCAGGGTTAAATTATAATCTAAGAATCTCATTTTGAAATTCAAAATTTTGGGCAGTTGTTAATAGCCTCACTGTCCAAGTTTGGACAAGTTTTAATGAATATTATAAAATGTATAATCGTCTGAGATGTGTTATGAACCAGTGCAAACATTGTGCTTAGCTCTTTGGCTAATAATAAACTGGTCAAGCTTCTCACTTTTATAATACGGTACTATTTTGGTCTTCCTTGTCCACTCTTTTTCTATTAGCAAAGGCACAAAATTCATCCTTTTAGTCAAAATGAATGAATGCCATAACGTTCACTTTGCATGTATACAAAATCCCAAATTTTTAACCCATCCAAAAATTTCTTGCTTTTTGAATATTGTTTTTCCAATATATGGTATAGATTTTTAACTTTTTCCCTACAAATGTTATATAGTTTAATGAAGACGAGTGTGTTTCACCCCATAAAGTTATTTTACTATTATAACAAGTTGTTTCTCAAAAGGAGTTAAAAAAGAATGTAAAAAATCTTGAAAAATCATTGCATTTAGCGTTTCCTATTACAAACTTAAAATAGAAAGATTCTTGTAAAAACTTTGTTTCCAGTCCACAGCATTTTCAAAAATTATATTCAAATTTGAGGTTTAGAGTTTATCAACAATCCTTACCCTCAATAGTGCAAGTACAATGGTGTACATCAGTACATCATTACACCATGTCAACTAAATTCACAAGTTTTATGTACTAAACAATGCATGGCGTGTCTAGGGAGGTGGCCCCTTCTAGCGCACACTGACTTTCATAGAAAATAGTGCAATTAGGGTGCTTTATCTTGAAAAGTTATCTCATGACTCATTGCTTGACCACTTCAAGGCCCACGTGACTCTCTAAATATTGGAATTTCACATGGTTTACAGCTTGGATGACGCTAGTTTGTTTTTCCGCATTGTAGTTGTTGCCAAGCCCTTACTAATTAAAAAAATGTTTAATGATATAATTCTTAATGAGTTTTTTTGTTGTATCAATAAGTATGTACATACTATAAAATATCAAGAAATGAGTGTGGGCAACCTAATTGCACTGTTTAGTCTAGTGAGTGCAGTGATAAGTCCAACCTTATGAATATGGTGGTAGTCTAAAGCTACCAATTGAAAGCCATCATTTTGGTTATTCTTTGGAATTGCACTTTATGACACATTTTCAAAATACTTGAAATCTAGACCCCCTTGATCTTGAGAGGGCAAAAACCATCGCCTTGCCAAGCAAACAATTGGACGCTGATTAGGGCACACGTTTACCAAGTTACTAGTCTTCTTGAGTAGTACTAAACTGTTTTAGAGGTTACGAATGTAAGTCATCCCTTTAGCAATTGCAGTTTGTTCAGGAGATTATACATGCACTAATTTAATTTTTTGGAAAGTAAAAGAATGCAATAAATATTCCAACCCGCAATAATATAAGTATATAAAGATTAATGTATCTCGCAAATTAGTGCCATTTATCACAAAGAACGGCATTCTAAAATCTGAATACAAGAAGTAAACTCATTTCTTGATAAACACATATGATTATTGTCCTTAAAAATTCTACAAGTCAGTACTTGGAAAAACAATTTGGTATTGATTGTGAGTAAAAGTCATCAATTTTGGGGATATTAGATCTCAAATTGCATTTGTAAAGTTGAGATTTTGATTGCTATCACCAAAATTTGAAGATAGAAGTTGAAACTTAGAGAACCAAAGTCTCTTTCAAAAAATGGTCAAAAAATGGTTACTTGCCCCCCTTTTGTTCCAAGGGTGGTGGAGGGTATAACTACACACCATACTCCCTTTTCACAAACTTGTGCTACTAGTAGACTGCCAATGGCAAGTCCGGGGATATGGCCTCTCTATGTCGTTATGAACTTTAAAATTTGTTCAAAAAGTGGTTTTTGAGTAACAAGCCCCAAAAACATGCTTTTATACTTAGCGTATTTATAGATTTTTTAACTTGTGATATATTCTCAAAAAGCAAATCCAAGAGTTTATCATACTCTAAGTATTACCCAACTAGTTCAAAAATTGTTAAGAAAATCTGGTGGATGAAAAATACGTTGTGTGGAGACTAAATGAGAACAATTTGTTCAGCGTTCTAAAAATGGTTCACAACATGCTAAGAAATAGTATAAGAAATAGAACAACATCGTTTAGTACCATTGGAAGTTCCAAAAACTAAACTCCAAGAGTCTTGTATTGCAAGTAAGATCGCTAAACCGAACTTACAATTGAAAGGAAATGGTTATAGATTTACCAAAAGCCATTCAAATTTGACAACTTGGGCACCAGGACTGTATGTTGCAATGCAATAGAGTTCTACATTATCGCATAGACTTGAAAACAGCATTGTACTCATCACAGAATGCATACTCTACACTAAATAGTGCAATTAGGTTGCCCCACACTAATTTCTTGGCATTTTATGCTCCATACATACTTACTGATACTACAAAAAAATTCATCAATAATTACTGCATTAGTTTAAAAAAGAAGAAGATAAGGGTCTAGCAACAATAACAACATTACAGAAAAGCAAACAAGCAACATCCAAGCCGCAAACCATGTGGAATCCTAATATTTGAAGAGTTCACATGTGCCTCCAAATGGCCAAGCACTGAGTCATGAGGTGTTAAGGCAATCTAAATGCAATATACACTGTAGGTTTAAGAAACATTTGGATATGCAAAAAAGAGAGAAGAAAAACCCTACAGTCCTTTCGACTTGTCAAAGTTCTAAGTACCACATTTCTACACAACTTCTTAGCACAATTAGGCGCGACAAACATAAGGTAACTATAACCTAGAATTTTACAAAACATAGATTAAAACATGAGAACCTAGAACTAATCCTAAATACATCTCCACCAGCATGATCAACATTTGCAGAATCTAGAGTTCGTCCAAAAACCACACATCACAATGTGTTGAAACCATTGAAGGCATTGTAAAAACATAAACCATGCTCAGATATTTTGGAGAGAAAACAAAGGAAGTGACATTCGAATGCATGAAAGAGGGCTTGGGTGTGCTCACAACGCATGAGCAATAAGCCCTTTCACTATTATGGAATTTTCTCGGTTGCACCAGAATCGAGAAACGCTACGAATGCACAGTCAATTGCAAGGAGCTGCTGCTGCAGAAAGTGCCACACTACTTGGCTGGGTTGGAGCCATGCAGTTCCATGATGGCAGCTCTGGAGGGTTTCAGAACGGCCGTTGGATTCAACGCTTTGGGCACCTTGACCACGCTCCACGCCGTGCCCGCCAGATGCCCTGCACTCCCCAGAGCTTCTTCCGTGGCTCTTCCTGCACCTTCTCCATGCCTACACCACCACGTCCACGCCGCATAATCCTCTTATTAGTCCTTGAAAACTCAGTAACCGAGGTTTCCATTGAAAGAAGTTGATTGAAAAGCTCTTACTTGTGTGTCACGACAGTTGCTGCTGCATTTGATCCTGTTCGCAACACGTCTTTCGAGGCCTGCTCCACTGAATCGAATACTCTCCCTGCAAAGATCACCCGTCTTTTAATTAAGAAAAAAATGAAGGAAAAAAAAATTCTACTGTCATTGGTGTGCTTTCTGCAAAATTAGTAATGCAAGACTAAAAAAGGAGAGCACAACCAGCAATGTTGGTGATATAAGCGAAAAAAGAGAGTCGTAGACTGGGCACTCACAAAATGAAACCATGGAAGCCAGGGCCACCTCTCCAGGCCCAGTTTTGAAAAAAGCTCTTCCGACTTTGGACCTGGCAATGGCAGTCGGAACAAGTCCTACAGTTGAGACAAGACCTGATAGTATGCTCTTGGCGAAATTATCTGTTGCTTTCGTCATGCCCTTGACTCTGCAAAAACCCACTCCAGGTCTCAGAAAAAAAGGTACCTGTACCAATTTAGCTAGGCTCCTAAGAAAATTGTTCAGTTCATGTTTCTGTCCACAAAGAGAGGTTAGATTGCAAGCGCTGAGTACACACGAGAGTGACAGCTGCCTTTCTAACTATGAAGATAGTGTAGTGTACCTCTCCAGATTACGCAGCGTAGAGGGGCGGATGTTCATGGGTTTGTCGGTAGGGTTGGACTTTTGGGTCATGTTCAAAGAGCCGTTCTCCAGCTTGACGACAGTGGAGTCTCGGACCCAGAAAACGCCCCGAATGATGTGGCCTGCGCCAGACGCAATCGCCTTGGCAACTGAGTTGCTATAGTCGTTCACATTCGGCGCCATCTCCGTCCAGAAGACTCTCTGATTCTCCTCAGTGATCTGTCCGAGAATCACCACAAAAAAAACCATTACATCAAAGCAACCTTTTGTTAATTTCCCTCTGTCAATTTCAGGAATTCTTCACATTTTCCCTGTGAGCGTCTAAACATTTCTCACTATTTCTTCTGTGATTTTTCCCTCTGTCACATTTCTCTGTCAGTACACAGGGAATTCATGTGCAAATCCCTACAAGAAAATTGACGAGAATTTGTTGTGCATTTAGGTCAGTTGCACCCAAGCCATCGTGACACTGCAGGTTTCGTTCTATGCACAGATAACCACAGATGCAAGAGAGAGCTAAGACAATGTGCAGCACCTGCTCAACATCGCCGGCTACCACGGCTACGGGAACGACCGCAGGGCCGCGGGCATCCTGCACTGCAGCAACGCCTCTGTCGGCCGCGTCTTTGTGCCTGTCGCCATGGACAATGGTAGGAAGAGAAAAGCTGCTGTAATACTCCAGCACTTCGTCCAACTCTCTTAAAGCTTCCTCTTGTCCTGGGGCTGAGAATGTGATTCCGTAATTCAAGTTCTCCCCACTCGACGCTGGCTGCTGCATCCACGCATTGCACACGAATATGTATCCCTTTATAACAGAAGATCGCCATGGACAAATACTACATACCATTCTATACGACATGCATACTTTCCTATGTAGTACAAAAAGGATCTGGGGCATCAAAAACTATTACGGAACTGGTCCACTATCTGAAGCAACGTATTCCATCGCCAGGCATGCGATAAATGTACAGATATTTCCATAAGTAAACAGACTAGATGAAAGTAAAGAGCTCTAACCCCTTTGCAAACTCAAGTCTATGCAAATCTGGATTCCGTTTCCTACATCACGATTCCTTGATTCTAAGGGTGTTCAGGTAGAGCTCAGGGGCACAAGTTCAAAAGAAAACCCTAATAATCTAGAGAACGGAGTTTAGGCACATCGTCCGCAACCGAGACAGCCATAGCTGAGCTCAGACGAAGACTGCCACACCCACCGTTGCAAACATAACATGCCCTCCTAAGTGCGCACACAAAGAGATCTACATTCCTTTTCTGGGCTCGCTGTTCGTTGATTCCAAGAATGATGTGCAGGTAAATGTAACGTAGAGTTCACCAGATGCAGAAACTAGAAGAAACCCTAACGATCTACTACATAGAAACGGGACTCTCGGAGCTGCCATAGCTGAGCTCCGAGCATGGGTTTGAGAGAAGAGAGGCGGTGGTGCAAGAGCAGTTTTTTACCTCCGAAGCTGGAGCCACAATGGGAATGGAGAAGACGTAATGGACGGGGTCCAGCTTGACGACCTGCTCATCACTCATCAACGGCCATTGCAACCCCTCGCCCACGCGCACCAGCGCCACGATCCCCTGATTGTGATGGTTGATGCGCACCACCGTGAAGTCGCCCGTGCCCAGCAGCACGCTCTCCTGGTCGTCCACCAGATGCACGATGGCGCCCGCGATGGTGACCAAGCGCTCCTCCGTGGCACCGCCTGTCGCGTGGTGCGGCATGGCCGTGGTCGGAGGATCTGCCACGACGTAGAAATTCGCTCCACTACCATTACCACCACCACCAGGCGGTGTAGCCGGCTGATTGGGGATCGGGGAAGCGGTGGAGGTGGCGAAGGGGCTTTGCGGCCGTCTGCTGAAGCTCGGATGGTTCACGTAAGGGTTTTCATCTCCCGGACCTCCCATCTCAACCCTCGTCTCTCAAATGCTGCTGCTGCCACTAGCGACTCCAAGCTACAAACCACAAACTGGCCAAAGTTGGTTGAACGAACAGAGCGAGATCCAAAGCTAGCTAGCCCACACCTCAACTCGGGTGTGCAACACCCACCCTTCTAGCAAAAAATAGGCTCCAGCAGCAGTATTGCAAGCAATGGGACCTAATGGAGCTGCTAGACGGGGTTGCGGAGAAGACACAGCTCGGATCGAAGGTGATGGGTAGCAGGGGAAACTACCGACACCAGCACTGCCTGACGGCACGGTTTGGGTGGTATACTGGTATTGAGTATTGAGTATTGACAACTGTGCAGTAAACGACAAAAAGTGAATTATACAAGGAAAACCGATGAGGAATTAAGGTAGAAATACCATAAACGGTTACAGCTGGAAAAGGTAGAGTAGAGTGTCCTTAACCCTGAAAGGATGGATGGATCACCACGGCTTGTCCTGCTTGTAGCATTCTACAGTGTTCAGCACATGGGCACCAGTAGTATTGTTTCAAAAAGTTGGAAAAGTCAATAGTGCATGGTGCCCTCATGAAAATTACAAGAAGGGCAGCTTGGGAGCTAACACCATGTATCACAATTTGGGTTACAAAATAAAATGAATGTATCTCAAGAGGTAAATTTTTGCTTTCCATGATGCACTATGCTTTTATGATCACTTTTGAACATCAAAATTGGTCTTTTTCTGGGATACAGAGTTCTTTTTTGGAGGCAACAGACGTTTTTCATCCATGCCGACGTTTAGGGGTTAAATTAACAAGAGTTGGTTTTGAAAGAGATTTCAAAAAGATGCTCTTTCCTTGCATTTGATTGGTTCAAATTTGTTTCAAAATAAGGTTTTAAAGGTAACCGTTTAGATACACCTATAAAACCGCAAACAATCCTAACCCTAAATCCACATTTATATTACATAAAATATTCATTTTTGAGTCTTTTTTTTTGGTTTATTTTAGCACTCTTCCTTATCCTTGTTTCTCCACATATTGAACTTAATTTCTCAAGAAATTCCCCAAATCTTCAGGTTAAAGTGCCTTATTTTAACCTTTTATGGTATTTCTACCTTAGAGAGGGACACCCAATCAGGCGATCACCCACCCACCTACTGCACCCAGTCTCCGACCGACGCGTCAAGTGAGAAGTTCTGTATAGACTGATAGAGTAGTTTGCACTTTGCACTGGATCAGTGCAAAACTGTATAAAATTCAAGTGTCGAATACTGTATGGGAGTGTTTCGGAGAGATTCCCAGAGCGTCACGAATACGGTAAGAACGTGTCCACGCGCAATTGACGACGGATCCAGCTCATCACTGCAAATGCATCGGGACGGAGTGATGGACTGCCGAGCGCGAGCCTCGTGCGATCTGTGCTGGGCGAAGGGGAAGCTCCCTCACCAAGTTAAGTTTCCTGTTGATTGCCGAGGGCCTCCTTCGACAGCTGGAGAGTTCAGCTAGCGCCACCTGGAATCTCATGCCACGCGCATTCGCCGTCTGGGTGTGGGAGTGAGGCACAGTCCGGGAAGTTTTTTTTAGTTTAACCCCTGAACGGCCCTTGGGCTCTCGAGATACGGTACCAAATAAGGTTGCAATCAATATTCAGAAGTTTGTATCAGTTGGAAATTAATTGTTACAACCATACATATTGAAAGGTTGTATGATGGTGGGTGCGTAATTTTTTTTGAAAAGCCCTCAAAGCAGCTCAAATATATATGTACATACAATTGTACATACGGCCGCAAAGGGCTTTCGGGCCGTTTAGGGGTTAACCAACCAATATCCTACATTTTCTTGGGCTAACTAGTTATCTAGAGTATACTCTCGACTAAACCTATATAAATAAGGAATGTTCTCTTTTTTTCTCTAAAATGGTCAGTTTTTTTCCTAAAATTTAGAATTCAATTCAACAATTCTCAAGATCAATCAACTAGCTTGTAAGTAAATGCTGGTACTCCCCCTCACTCAGTGAAGGGTGTTGCCAATGCCCCTCATGATGTCATCCTATCATTTTCCCACCTGCCAGCCCCTCTCCAAGGTCAGGTCATCCTTAGTCCACATTGCAAACATGCTCGGTATACCAAGCTTGATCTATTAATAGCAAATAGGCCATCACATAAAAATTCTATGATTTGAAGGGCATAAAGTTTTTTATTTTGAAAATGCAATAAAATTTTGGTTTGGACTTTGTATGATTTAGATACATCACATCAAATGTTAGCTAACTTCCACAAAACTTAGAGCCTTCTTCAAAGTTCAAACCAAGCCTAAATAAAGAAATTTTAGTAAAGGCAAAAGCAATAGTCTGGACTCCTTTACTAAAAATCCCTTATTTAGGCTTGATTTGAAGAGGTCTCTAAATTTTTTGGAAGTTAGCTAACATTTGATGTGATGTATCTAAATCATGCAAAGTCCAAACCAATTTTATTGCATTTTCATTATTAAACACATCATGCCCTTCAAATCTTATAATTTTTATGTGATGATCTATTTGCTATCAATAGGTTAGGTTTGGTATACCAGGCCAATTTGCTGTGTAGATTGAGGATGCCCTCATTAGAGTGCCTACAATCGATCCGGCTAGCAAGCATGATATATCATGTTTGATCTTATAACCCTTAACTCCTCAACGTTGAGACAAACGTTTTCCTTTCTTTGGCTATAAAAAAACATTTAGTAGAACAAACAAAAATCATTCTTCATCTAATTTTTTTTAGAAGTGATCATAAGCACATGATGGAAGGTAAAAAACAATCTCACCAAATGTATTCATGTTTTAGGTAATTCAAATTGTGAGAAGATTCATAAACATTATGTTAGGTCCCATGCTACACTTCTTGCAACTTTCATGAGGGTACCATTCATTATTGACTTATGCAACTTTTGGAAACATTGTTATAATAGGTGGGCACTTGCCACACTTGTATAGAGCATTGTAGAGTTTCTATAGAGGAGACCAACCCAACGTTTAAGGGTTAATAGATAACATAGCATAATACATAGAACTCATGTTTTGAAAAGCATGAAATTTTTTATCATGAATATGTAACCTAATTTAGATTTGAGCATTGATTAACCCCTAAAGGACCAAACAACATTTTTTGGCAACATAGAATTTTTAGGCAAGCTAGTACGTATAAATAAATGAATGTCATTCCACAAAATTTTAAGGGATGTGCTCAAGGAGTAACTTTCTAATGCAGCAATTCTTAAACCATTTCAATTTGCAAAAAAAATTATAATGGAAAATGTAGTCTTGCTAAGCAAGACAGACATAACTATTCACACTATAGCTAAAATTTTGGAATCTTGCCTAAAGGTTGAGGGGCAAAGCTATTTCCTTGTAAGACCTTGGCCCAACCTCATTCCGTAAAGGCAATGGTTTTGCTTACTACCCTTTGCTTTACCTTTGTTGGAAGTGGCCCTTAGCAGATCAAGCTTGTCAAAGTTGCACTTTTTGGTTGATTTCCATTTGTTTTTCCTTCTTTTGGAACTAGCTAAAATCTCAAGCTTCCTCATTCACGTTTTGAAAAGATTATTGTATGTGGAAGCTAAAAATTGTTGGAAATCCAACTTTGTATGAGAATTTTTTTGAAGCTATTTTCCTATTCTAAATTTTTAGTATGTGTTCTATAATTCAAAATGTTACTAAGTTTTTTAGGCATACGACCAAATCTTTTTTTAGAATACAATCGAAAAGGTAAAAGTAATTGGTGCAAAAGCCTCTCCAAATTGGAACTGCCTAAAATTTGAATGCCGCAAAAAAAATCAGTTTTTACTTCAAACCCTATAATCTCACAATTTGTGCACAAAATATCTTTCATCTTTTCACTACATTATAATGAAGTAGTCTATTGCAAGATCCTACAATGAAACTGCCCCAAGATTTCATTTTCCATTTTATTTTTGCCTTTGCTATAGAAACAACTCATTCCCAACGCTTTTCTGTTGACACAAAGAACTTTAGGGGTTAACTCATGTTTTAACCCCTAAAGGATGCAGCTAGCCACTACGACCAATAGAGTACAATGTATTTTTCTTGTATTTGGAATAGATTCACACCTTTATTGCATTTGAGATCAACAAAGAAGTTGGAGAATAGATCAAAGTAGTTCTAGTGAGCTACTTGAGATCCCAAATTAAAACTTTTTCCCAGTAGCAAATATTGATTATACAGTAGCGTATATACTATGCCCTATCGTCCTTCAAGGGTTAAGCAATTTTCAACTTGGGAATGCCTAAATTCAAATAATCATCTTGTAGACCAAGAATAGATTGGTGGAAACATAGTTATAGGTGACACCTTTGCAATGACTTCAAAGAACTAATAGTGATTTGGAAAAATAAAACGATTATTTTTACAACCACTTTGCATTTTTGGATATGCCTCAAATGTTAATACCATTTATTTTCTTTTTGGACATTCTATGTAGTTAGCTACAAACTTGGTGAAGAATTTGATTGAGGAATGGATTCTTTTTGTACCCAACTCTATGTCCAATAACCTTCTTGAGCCTAAGGTTCTCTACACTAAATAGTGCAATTAGGTTATCCCACACTAATTTCTTGACATTTTTTATTGTATAAATATTTACTATTGCTACAGAAATTTTTGTCAATAATTACTGAAATAAGCATATTTCTAAAGAGCATGGCAACAACAATAAAGTTGTGGAAAAGCAAATTAGCAACGTCCAAATCATAAGCCATGTGAAATCTTGATATCTGAAGAGTTGCGTGTGTGTCCAAGTAGCTACGCATGAGCAACGATTCATGAGTTCATTACAGACATATTTTAATTTGTTTCTCAGGGTAAACAGCTTGAATCACATTCATTTTCGTAGCCTTCATCATAACTCCTACAGCTCTCAAAACAAGTGATAAATCATCACGGGACCATGGAACGTATGTATTGAAGCAGCCTTTGCGAACAGAATATAGTATTAAGCGCAATGAGGATCTTGTACAATTGTATTCAGAATTCCGATCCTTGCAGTGCCGCGCTTGCAGCGCTGGTTGGCACAAGGGGACTGGCTAAAGTAAAGTCCCAAAGCATGAAGAATCAGGCGGATAATCAGCTACCTCAAAGTATGATCTCCTCTGCATAAGCAGGGCTGTCACAACCAGCTGAAAGGGCATCCAAAATGACCCATTCATCGGTCACTCGATTAAATTCCTGACCATGAGCACAAAAAAAGGTTAATGAACTTTTTATTACGACCATTACGACCAAGACACCCAGAGCAAGATTAAACACGTAGCACTTGACTTGCTCAAACTACAAAAGAAGATATACATGACATTACTGCCTACAAGTGGAATACACGGACAATATTCAAATAAAGGAGCTGATGATGATTTGAACAGTCTATGGGAAGTTGAAAAGTTCATAGGAGTATTGACGCCCACGGGATACGGTATTCAAACTTCAATAGCGAGACCACAGAGCAAAGTACTCAAAAAAAAAGGAAGAAAGTTGTAACACATACTGTCCTAAGTATGCGCAAATCTGACAAGGATGCAAAAGCTGCACCCTCCATGGGATCAGCTCTCCACACATTGCTGTCGGGCTCTCTATAGAGAGGCTCGATTTCCACAAGAGTCAAATTCTGCACATTTGTCATCAGCACAATATCTCAAATTATGGACATCATTATTGAAGATTTACCGTATAGTTCATAATGAGCTTCAGAAAATAGTCAATTTCAACAAGGTTGTGATAAGACATGCAGATTGCAGTCACAAAGGGAGGGTGAAGTACCTCGACCGAAAGTTTGTCTTTGTCTCCTCGATCTACACTTTCATAAAACACATGCAAGAAAAAGTAAAAAAATCAAACAACGAGTAGACAAGCGTCAATCATACGAAAAGCAAGAACTTCCAAACGAAAAGAAGGCAGAAGGACTGAAAGTTGTCACATCAAAAGTAGTAGATCTGTTCCTAAGTCAGATTTCCAATCAGGCTAGTTTTAGGAGATGACACAACCATACAGGGGAATCATCAATACTTACCAATGTTTCGACTAACAAGAAGGCCAACCCCTACACAAGGCAACGGTATGAAGTGAGCATAGTCTTCGGACCATTCACAAACAGACGGTGATATATCTGTTCGCTAATTAGGTACATGATTTTGCAACTCCCACACAAAGAATGACAAAACTAATACCCCTGAGTCGATCATCTTGATGCTGAGCTTTGATGGCATCAGAAAGGGGGTACTCTACGACATCGCCATTTTGGGCTTCTGCGCCCCACACACTTTCGCCATTTTCAGGAGTATAATCTGACCCTGATCTTGATGCCGCCGAACTACGTGCATCTCCTTTCCTCGATCTGACACGCCAACCATCAGTGAAAATCTCGATGCAAATGGAAATGAAAGGTTGGAAATTAGAAAAGGAAAAATCTTGCATGGACACTGAGACGGTTGCCAAGGTTGTAGGCAAAAGCCACACTCTTAGTGTTGCCTCCAATATCATGTTAAATCCGACAGGACCGAGGATTCATGATGATGAAAGGATCAATTTGATTGATCATACTGTAAAATATTAAAAATTTGAATGTAGCCAGCTTTATATCACTAAAATCGGTTACGCATGTTGATTAATAAATAAAATTAACTAAATAAAACAAAACCCCATAACACCTCCACGAAACTGCTAAAAAGGCAACATTCTCAATTTGAATTTCTTAGTTCTTAAAATAAATATTTTCGCACATATAAGTACTCTATATGGAGTCATAGTTTCTTCCTGGCTCAAGTTCATCAAGGCTTTACAGCATAAGTACCATACTGAAAACAGCCAGATTCTAACAAAAAATGCAAACAAGAGAGGCCACTATTTGTTGAGGGGGTGCTATAATCTAGTTGACATTCCAAATCTGACCCTGCAGGAGGATATTACTAATGCACTCAAAACAAAACAAAAATAAAGGAAAAGGCAGATGATATGTGGAAAGCCGGAAGAGATAAAAGAGGATTCTGGATAAAACTTGATGAGCCATAAAATACAGTGCCTGAGAAAGGTTTCAAAACTAACTTCCTCTTGAAGGGCTTGAACTCAGCCCAAGTTTCCCACACTTCTGTAGCAGCTCCCCTTCTATTGCGATCGCGGCCCTTGAGACCTTGTTCACCGGTTTCATCATACACAGCCCTCAATTCTGGATCGATGAGCACCTGAGCAGATAATATAATTGAAACAGAGACACAAAATTACAAAATAATCCTCAATAAATATCAACGTATGCTGCGACAAAACAAGCAGCGAATATTGCTAAACTGGTTCGTCTTCTTCTGCAAAAAATCGAAGAAGACTAGAGATACGCCACGATCGGCCGCCTCCGAGATTTTAGCCAGAGTCTGCTGTATACACATGACAGATTTTTTAAATATAAAAATTCATCTTTCTTGATTACAATCTGAAAATGCCACTGCATTCTCTGGAAGATCCTGATTACCAGAAAAAAAGTCATTTGCATTCTAATTGATGCCTAAATTATACCTTCATGTGTTATGCAATCTACACCTGCTTTGCCGATTTTAAATTGGATTTTCCTCGCCTTAACTAGAAACTCTCGAGTACATTCAAAACGTTCAAAAGGAATCCTTATCACATCATCCTTCCGTTTATTGTTCAAAATCCTAGAATTGTGCAATCAGCACCAGAGAATACAGAAACAATTCCTAAATACTCGGAGATGCGTAGGCTCCACATTACAAGCTCGGAGCCAAGATTCCAAAGCTTGAACATGGATGCAACGGGATGCTACTTCTCCGTGCAACAATACGAAACTAAAAGTTGAAAAATCGGAACCAGCTAAATGCTGCACACCTACTTGCAGCACTTAAATATCTTGCACAATATATTAAGCTTACTTCCAAGAATGCTTACCATTTCGAGTTCAGAAATTTTGTCGATTTTAGTAGTCTAACAGATAACTTTTGCATACGATATCCAAATAATACATTCGTTCGTGCATTGGAATCCTCGTCGAGTTGCTAACAAAAATATGCAACAATATGACCATAGCAACTACACTTAGTGTCACAATTTAGGTGTGGTTACCTGGATGCAACAGGATGCTACTTCTCCGTGCAACAATACGAAATTAAGAGTTGAAAAGATCGAAAGTACCTAAATGTTGCACACCTACTTGCAGCACTTAAATATCTTGCACAATATATTACTTCCAAGAATGCTTACCACTTTTAATTCAGAAATTCTGTCGATTTTAGTAGTCTACCAGGTAACCAAGATATCTAAATAATGCATTCTTTCGTGCATAGGAATTCTCGTCGACTTCCTAACAAAAACATTCAACAATCTGACCATAAAGATTATGCTCAGTGTCACAATTGAGGTGTGGTTACCTTACCTCGTAAGCGTTGCTGAGCTCCACGAAGCGCGCCTGCGCGTCCGGGTGCGTGCTGACATCGGGATGGTAGTTCTTGGCCAAATTGCGGTAGGCGGTCTTCAGCTGCGCCGGAGAGGCAGACCTGTCCAGTTTCAGAACCTCGTACAACTGCGTGTGAGCAGCTCGGCAAGCCACCACTGCAGTCGTCCTCGTCCTCGCCATCGCCACGGCCATCGCCATTGCACCTGCTCCCTGCCTCAAATGTTGTTGCGCGCTCTCGCTTGCAGCACTCCTGAGAGCTGCGGTTTACCAAAGCAAAGACGCCGGAGGCGAGATGCTTCATACCCGGACTCTGCTCATACCCGGATAGCAGTCCCAACAGCAATCCCGATCTGGCTCCTCATTTCATTCCACGTGGTATCACCTCCACTATTTGCTCTGCACCCGGACCTCAATAACATTGACTATCACATCCTCTGTTCCCTCTTCAGTAGGGGTAGTCACGGCTCGTCGGAGAATGAAAAGAAAATGTAGATTGAGAAGTTGTGGAGAGAAAAGAGGAGGCAATAAGGGCTTCAAACATAGAATATCGTTTACGAGTTTCGCACCTCATACATTCCACGTTCATTAGTGAATTTTTTTTGTTCACTAGTACGCTCAAAGTCTGACACACTTGTGAGTTTATGATTAGGGTTTTATGCACAAGTTGGGGGTCAGAGCATCTCATACACCTGTGAAGATGAGTCGTGCAAAAGTGAGCTTCTAAAGTTCACTTCTCACGTGCATCACGTTATGAATGAATTCCAGAGGTGAGTCACCTTGCTATTTACTAGTGACTTCATTGAGGTGAATTGTGGCTTGAGTCACCTAAAAAACTTGATGTTTGAAACCCCCTAATAGGAGCTCATTCTTGGTGAAGATGGTGTGACACCCCGTTTGTTTGTTTTGAAGAATGAGAATGGGGAATGATTACCTGCTTTTTAGAAGATGTAGTAATTTTGAACATATATCACACAATTGACAATAAAAACAAGCACAACAAGGTGAAATATGGATTGCGGAAGGTGAAACTTCTCCTGCAAAATGCCATTCTTCACCTCTAGAGGAGAAAAATGGGGCAGTGAGCAATTTTGCATGCCAACCAAAACAAGAGCTTCAATAGCCAATAACAAAGCGATACATTTGCATTCTCAGTCACCACAAGCGGCCAAGAAAGTGTTGTGACTACCCCTATTGCCTTTAGGAAGGACGCAAAATATGCACATCAAAATTCACTCAATGTTTTTTCACTAGTGCACTTTGTTATGTGAT
Organism: Ulota crispa; assembly: GCA_963920765.1. Classification (NCBI taxonomy): domain Eukaryota; kingdom Viridiplantae; phylum Streptophyta; class Bryopsida; order Orthotrichales; family Orthotrichaceae; genus Ulota; species Ulota crispa. The sequence continues at coordinate 14,116,659 of OY987242.1, forward strand.
AATCAGCGCTTGACAAGTGTGAATAGCATTGTAGACTACCTTCATTATTCTTGCAATCCCAAATCTTTCTATAATGTCAGTTTCAAAATAGAAGTTGGTTAGGTGAAAAAAACTTAGTGAGATATTTTGCTCCAAAGCTTTTGTTTTTGTCAAATTTTTATCTTGATGCTTAACTTCATAAGTACTTGGAAGAAAATGATCCACTATACACAGAAGAAGGATGTTTCTATTCAAAGTTTTGGACAAACATAAAAAACTAGATATGCAGTTAATTAAATTGTTCTTCTATGTGTACTTTCTAATTTTCTAATTAAACTCAAGTTTTCTTGGGGATTGAGATTTAGGTAAACTGCACCACTTGTTAACAAATTTGTGTGCATATATGTGTGCCCTAGCCAAAATAGTCATTGAAACATTGTCGTCTAGGGAAGCGCCTTGTCTTTTCCTTGTTAGGGGATTTTTTTTTTAAACAGTCATTTTTTTTCAATCAAACACCTTTGAAATGCAAGAGAATGTTAGCTAATGTGCATAGAATTTTAAGAGATCTTTGACCTATACTTGCAAGAAATATTGTTTGCAACTATTTCAATGTTGTCTAGGCAAGCACTAACATAAGAACATATGCTTCTAGTGTTTGCGATTTGATATTTCCAAATGATAGCATGGGCTTTAGACATGAAAGTGGGACACATACAAAACTTTCATCAAGCTCATTTTCCACAACAAAAGACTTTTGTGGAAGTAAGCTAAAGACAAAGAATAGGATGCTAGAATAAATTTGTATACAAGAAATGGTAAAAAAAAAGTATGCAATAAGGCAATTGCATCAAGGCATTTGAATTTTATAATAGAAATAACAAGTATTTGTCAAATTATCATGTAGTAACTTGTTGAAACAAATTTATGTTTGTAAAAGAATGTGAAGAAACCACATTTTTCTATTTCAATTGTCAAGACTTGTTTCGAATTTGCCATAGTGTAAACAAGTGGAGTCAAGTTGTATTTTCAAATGAGAGAAAATCAATCAATTTGGTTCAAACAAATAGGCTCAATGTTGAAACAAGATTTGTAAGAGGTTTTGGTGCAAATTGTTAATTAAATAGTAAAATATGGTAGTAAAGGGATTACGGTTTGACAAAGCATATACATTCACTTATATTGTTGATACACAAGATAGAGGAGTATACTAATCAATTTGTTTGAGTGACATCTTAGGGAAAAATATCCATGAGACAAACTCAAATTTCAAATCAGTCCCTTTTTAAGTCATGTTTCATCATGACCACTGTCCTACGCATAAGTTTACAACAAGGATGGGTGCTATGAAAGGGAGCGTTTACTCTTCTACCTTGCATACCCAAATCACCTAATTCTAAACTTCATCGAACAGCTTTGAGCAATTCTTGAATGAAGATTGAATCAAAATTAGAGATCCCAACTAGATTGACAAAGTTGTACTGGAAGACTTTTCCTATCATTGCTCTTGCAAAAAGTATGTTACACTACAATATCACGTAATTGCAAGAGAGAAGCAAACGAGAGGGGAACAAAAGATTGAATGATTCTCTTCATTACGAATAAGCTGCATGAGATTCATCCTGATGCAGAAATATGAAACATACAGTTGACGTTCTGCAAAAAGAGCTCTCTCAGGTAGTCACAGCCATCAAATTCCTTTTGCAAGGGTCATGAGAGCACAAGTGAAACTCCAGGCTCAACAGTAACACCTGAATACTGCAACATCAGTACAGTACTCGTCGACGTTGCAACACCCGTAGTTCACCGGTACATTGACTGACCCAAAATTACTTGCACAATGCAAGCGAAACTCTATAAGTAACAAAAAACGAAACTCTATGAGTCAAACTATGGAATCATTACTGAGCTCCGATAAGAATATGTATATATAAGTAAATATCTATGTTGAATATTCCAAGTGAGTGCTCCTACCCATTGGCTTTGACACGGCCTTCCTCGTCTGCTCCCTCGTCTCGCTGCTTCCCATACAACATGGTGTACACACGCTGCGTGCGCGATACCAGAATCGCGTTCAGAGCAACGCCAAGCAGACAGACTCCCGTCATGATGAAAAGCGTATCTCGAAAACAAATGGCACCCTCGCATTTCAACGCGTCCACGTCAGGTGGAGCAGTGCCACCTTGCTGCTTCTGAGCCTCCCTGTCGTAAAGAGTTCCGGCAATGAGCCCTGAGAACACGAGAGAGCCAGCAGGATTCGCCACGCACAGGAAATTGTAGAGCATGCCGAAGCTCTTCAAGCCAAAGAGCTCCGAGGCAGCAGCCGGGACGATGGCCCAATGCGCTCCGTATCCCATTCCCACCAGCAACGAGCCTGTGTACATCGAGCCCGGCAAGGCGAGCGCCAGTGAGGCGTGCCCGAGCGCCATTATCGCTTGCGCCGCTGCCAGTAGAATCGGCCGTGGCAATGCATACTCTCTGCACTCCCACCACCACACCACACAATCAATCAATCAATCAAATTCTTCGTTTATGCCTTTTTTTCCGACAGCAACAAGTAATTAAGGTGAATGGTACTAAAACTTTTAAGAGGTTCGATCCATGTCTGCTGTTGACTGACGCTTGTTACCCGCAGCAGCAACTCATCTCTCCCAACACACTTGGTTAGCGTCCAAGTAGCAAGTTTTGGTGTAAACATGACTTGGCTAACTGTCTATGGCCACTGATCGTTGAATGGAAAATGAAGTTCTCTACTGTACCAATAGTGGACAGCAATCTACCACTTGGAATGACCGCGTTAAAAGTTCATAAATGGTGATAGGAATCTGGCCTCCAGAGAGCTTGGTTCATGTACCAAAGTCATCAGTACGTAGCTCTACACTGATCTCGCAAGGAAAGCGCACCTTTACATACGGTAGAATGCTTAAAGGGGTCGCGAATGATAGCTTTTTACCTCAAGGTTAACATAAGATAGACAAAAGTGGTTATGGGAGATGAGGACAAACCTGGCAATCACTTCGGAGGCATAGCCACCTCCGAGACGACCCAGGAAGTTCCAAATGCTGATCAAGGCAACGAAGATATGAGGGTCTTTGTACCCCAGAGACTGCGAGATCTGGCCCAGATTGTCGATCACCGTCAACCCAGATCCAGCGCCACATACGAGGCTAAAGAAGAGCAGCCACAAGTCTGCCTTGATGAGAGCCTCCTTCATGGTGAAGTCTTCCCCTCGGCGAGGGCCCTTTTTCCGCTTCAGCTTGATGGCGCCTTCGGCGACAGCACGGTACAAACGGGAGCTAGCACGGCGTAATCGGTCACGCCTCACAGGCTCCGGCCACGATTCCTTCTCGTCTTCCAGTTCGCTGAAGAGCAGGGCATCCTCTTTGAAACGGCTTGACTGTTTCCAACTCTCGTCGGGGATTTCTGGAATCTTTACATTGTCGCTACTCCCAGCTGCTGCTGCGTCTTCGGCACGAATGGCAGCTTCGATCTCGACATCCTCCAACAAAGGAGCTCGCAACTGAGTGACTTCGTCTTGGAAGCTTATGTCAGGCGTGGATGCCTGTTTGGATTTGGTAAAAACGAGGGCCAAGGGGAGCGCAAGAAGAACCAGTAATCCCAGTGCAAAAACACGATCCTGGATGCTACGATCCTCATCAGAGCTGCTCTCTTGCGCAATAGTGGTGCACAGCAGATAGGCGGCCAAGGCTAAACAAATGACGTAGAGGAAGTTGAACTTCTTGTCCTGAACAGCACCGTCTTCGGCTTGGAAGGACAGGGGTCGGACTATGAACATGGCCACCAATGCAACTAAAGTCGGACCCACAGCCACCAGGAAAATGAAGGAAGCTTGGTCCGGAGCATACAGGGCTGTATATACACACGTGAAGATAGCGCCGCCCAGTCCGCTAAACCCTTTCAAGATGCCCACCACAGGTCCCCTGTAGTGGGAAAAATTGCGAACTGAGGACACCAGAGATGCCGTGTTGAAGTACGACTCGCCGTTCGTTCCAACCAGTATTAGCAAGCACACCTGTGCACACAGCATTGCCGACAGTCTCATCCATCAAACTGACAATGATCCAATGGACGTTATAACTGATACAAAGATTGAGGGTACTCGAATCCCCTATTAACTAATCCCTATTACTCACAGCAACTCATCTCTCCCAATAAAAGGTTGGCCTTCAATTAGCAAGTTGGGTGCAACCATGACTTGACCAAATGACTATAACCACTTGATCATTGAAAGGAAAATAGGGTTATCTGATGTCCCTTCGATAGTGATTTATAACCTCCCACTTTGAATGATGCATACACTTCAAGAGAAAATTTTGTTCTTGTACCGAAACTGGTCATTCCGGCGCTCTGTACTGATTTCTTAATGCAAGCGCAGTTTTACACGTTGGTTGCAGTGTGAGGGAAAAGAGTACCATCTACACTTGCACTGCCCTTGAAAAAGAAAAGTGGTGAAACAGGCACTCACAGGACTTGAGATGCAACAACAGAAGAAAAGAAAGAAAGAAAGACTCACCAGGGCAAAATGCGGTTGCGCAACTCGATGGACCACGATGAGCCATAGCCAACCATAGCCAACGAAGTTCTGCACGAGGCCCACCAAGATGACTGCCCAGGTAGGCAGCCAGTCGCACAGGTAACCCGCCACAAGGCCCACGCTGTCGCCGATGTCTTTAGCCACCCCGAGCCGGTTGATTTGCTTCTGATTGTAGTCTAACGAGATCTTAATCACCGGCGACAAGCTTCCGAACACATACCCGATTCCTGCGCACGACTGCAGCCATATAGACACCACCAGCACCAGCCATCGATTGGTCCACTCCATCTCTCCCGAAAAGTTTTAACCTAATTTCACGCCGCTTCAGTGCAGCACTTGAAAATTAAAAAAACAAGCAGAAGAAGAATCTTCAACGCAACACTGACGATGATGATGATGAAGAAGAAGAAGAATCCGCGTTCGATTTCATCTTCTGCCGGCTGTCATTGCACCTCTAGCAAGTGCACATGGAATTTTGAGCTGCCGTGGCCACTTCAGCTCCGTTCTTTAACTAATACTTCTCATACGCCGACAGTAACAAATGCAGAGAAATAGCTGCGTCTCCCGAACTGGCGGGGGGCATTGCCAGCGGAGCGGGACGCATCTCTCGCTTCAGCTAAACCACTGACGGCACTTCAAGAGAAAGCACAATCTGAGCACAAAACAGTCAATCACACACACATTCAACCTCCGTCCGCAGCACAGACACAATGGCAAAGCAAACTGCAGCTTTCCCAGCATTAGCTCTGCACGCAACAAAAAATTCGGCGACCAACTGCAAACCCTAGAACATATGCGCAACTGCAAATAACCTACTACTCAGTAAAGTGCCTCCACGCAACTCCAGCTCGAATATCTTCGAAATGTAAGGAGTTACAACCGATGTGAAGATCAGAAAGACTCAAGTGAAGCATTACCTGTCTCCTTCGTGTGTCGAGCTTTTTAATGGCCACCCTGGCCTCTGCGCTCACAGCCTCCGTTGTCAATTGATCCTGTGTTTAAGTTACGCCTCGCCTGCAGCATTCCGGAATGGGTGTGGATGCCAGCACATTAGAAGGGACAATAGTGGCCATCCTAGATTCGGTTTTGCAAAATCTAGGCGGCAGCAAGGGCGGCACCGTAAGGTTTAAAATCGAACATTCACACGACAAAAGTACAGTAATATTATACCAATACCTGGATACCCCCTTCATGATGAATGAAAACTTTTCTTCAGAGTCGGTCTGTCAGGTCAGACGCGTGGATGACGGGGGACACGGACCATTCCTGCCAGCTTTTTGGCGATAAGGACAAGGCTAGTCAGTCAGCCGGACGCACCCGCTTTTCGTGTGGACGTCCATGATTCCATTGCAAGACGCTTGCGTCAGGGTCTCAGGACGGTCTCAGTTTACTGCACGTACGTCGATGTGGGGCCAGGGCGGAAAAGTTCAGGTGTTTTCCCAACAAGGGTAATAGTAATGATTTACCCTTTATTTGTTTTTGTTGTTCGATTATATCCAATTCTAGGACTCTAAAGTAGGGTCTCTGAATTCAAATATGAATTCCAAATTTTCAAATTCAATTTTTCATATCTGAACTCTCACTTTTTTTGGGAGGTGAAAAAAATAGTGCATTTCCACCCCGACCTCACATCGACGTATGTGCAGTAATCATAACATTGTTAACCAGCGTACCAAGCTTCCTCAAGAATAATACTCCCCATATTTTTGGGGAGATTTCAGTTATATACGCTTGATCTCATGGGCCGGGCTGGCAGCCCGGCCCATGAGATCAAGCGTATATAACTGAAATCTCCCCAAAAATCTGGGGAGTATTATTCCTGGGAAAGCCTGGTACGCTGGTTAACAATGTTATGATATGAGCCGTCGAGTGCCACGAATGTGGTGGGGACCGCATCAAGTGAACGTCTCTCTGAACATAATATTTTATTTTGCAACTGTTCAACGACAACATCTTGCGACAGCCAGATCTGTCACGATTTACGGGAAAATGATAGTCGCGACGAACTGTGATAACTTAGGGTTTGCGAAATTTAGTTAGGTCGAAACGGCCTGCGGTTTAGGATTAGCGCTGGAACGCTGGATGTGTAAAACCTTATGACGGTGCGAATCGTTCGACTTCCTGTCCCCGAGACCGTAACTGCTCATTCTGAGCAGAATTAGGGTTTCTGTTTCTACAGCTTATTCTTGTCTCAGCGACATGTTCATTGCTTTGAACTAGGGCTCTGCAAATCACACTCTGCAGCGCAGAATACCAAATTTGTGGAGCCCATCATCAATTTGCCTGCTTTACAATAAGACTCACAGTTTTGGAAAAATTTCAAGGCTGCAGTTTTGCTTGTGGGTTTTGAAAACTGGTTTGTGCTCGTGGCTTCTGAAGAGGCGATCTCAAAGCGCAAGGAGTGGGAATGTGGGGAGGGGGGGGGGGGGGGGGGGCGATTTGGGTGACCTTCGTCTATTATATTTTGCCCTGCTGTATAAGTCCATCGTTTCTCCTCCCAGTGGACGTCCGAGATATGCTACACCATTGTAATCACCAAATACCTCTGTACAGCACAGCTGTGGGACTTGCTTCGTAGTGCTCTCATTTGGTAGATTTGAAATAGAATGGTGTGATAAAAGTATTGAAGACATACCTGTCGGTCATAGACGTGCACTCCACAATGCTTGGGTATCCATTTTCGATGCAGTGATTGCACCTTCGAGGGCAATTCACGCACATGAAAAAAACGTAGAAGTTTTAGCTGCCGTTGGAACAGCTTTCATGAGAAATGGGCCACTCTTTTCTGCTCTATCGGAACCAACACTAGCATCATCACCAGCACATGGCACTTTGCCCTGCCATTACACCATGGATTTTTGTATTACAGTGGCTATAACGGGTCCGGGGCTGTGACCCCTACATAAGCCTTACAAGGGCTTCAAGAGTGGACGTCCGAGAGACTGATAATCTCACGAAGCCGTTTTGTTTTTGAATTGCTTAAGCTTACAAACATGCAGCTTAGTCATTTTGGGGTCTAAATGTGTCCTCTTAGAGAACTTTGTGATTGCACTTATTAATCATGTATGGGGATGCAAGAGTTGTAAAAAGGGATTGTGTTGTGTAAATAGACCTTGTAGAGCTTGCAGAGCAGCTAAGTTTAAGAGAAGCATGCACGCAAAAAAAACATTTTGTCAACGAAGCTAAATCTATGATCAATAAACCTAAAGCAAGCAGAGAGCACTGAGTTGGAGTAGCAAAACGCTTCTTCATGCAAACAAACCTGCTCCCAATCTCAGTCACCGATCTCTGCACAGAGCTAAAAACTCCAAAAGTGCCCAAAGAAGAATGTGAACATGAGCTTACTGAACATTGACTCAATTTGCAAACATAAATATGATGTTGCTCCGATGCGATGATTACCAATCCCAGCTTCAATATTGCGGGTGTAGTGCAAAGATCTGACCACGAAGCACGAAGACCTCGAGAACGAGCGTCCCCGGACAGGGACACCATCAACACGACCACAAGCACAGGTCGGAGCATTGGGTATGGACACAAGCAATAATGAGGAGCACAAGCAACAATACAAAGGAAGAAAATGCCAATGTATGCGTGCATGTGCTTCTCCAGTGCACACTAAAAATTCCAGCCAATTTGAGGGCATAGTCAGCTAACTCGCCAGGCTTACACTGAGATGACTCAAGTGGTAGTGATTATTTGCCCAAGTTCTGATCCATGACGCATTGCAAATGCTGCAGTGTACCTTATGCATGTTTCCCCTGCCTTTCATCTTTAGGAAGTATTAATTCATACTCATATACAGCCTATGGTTGGAATTGGGGCCAAGATCAGCCCACCGTAGAGTGCTTTCACCTTGGGGATGAATGGGTGAATGTTCGAAGTACTCCATTGGTATAAACAAAGATGCGTACATCGCAGTGTTGGATTAGAATTATTTTACCTTCATCAGTATTTTTGCAACTTGAGCTTGTTAGGAAAAGCACATCTGCGACCACTACTTCCAACTCCCGAGTCCTGGAGCTGTGTCTACACATATCTTTTGAGATCGCTTCAGCTTGCAGCTGCTCTGCATGCACTTCGAGCTTCGTTCCTATTTCGTCCACCGGCGTCCCTCGTTGCTGCGGCGCTGGCCAACGATGCCTTCAATATTGCCAGAGCTTCACATTTTCCTTTGAAAAGTATCCCTCAAGTTCATTTATTTGCGTTTCTTTTGGCCTGGACTCTTCGAATCACGGATTTGCCTCGGAAGTTGGTTGTAAATGCAACTTTTTATCTCTGTCGTGTGGATATCATTCTCAAGCATATGCCTCCTTCACATGGGTTGATGCTAAGTTCTGAATTAGCATTTACATTTCATGATCAAGTTTGTGAGTTGTGCTTTGTTCCTTCAGCGCTACGTACATTCCCTTTGTTGCCTTCTTGTGATCGAGAAACTCAGCACAAATTGTTGTTGCCCGCAGCAGACTAAGTAGAACGCTCGAAATACGATTGGCATGCAGCATCCACGAACGGGGGAATTCTCTAGGGGTGGGACGGTGTAGTTGGGAGAGAAGATTGCCAAGGCAAGGAAGGCAGAGATCTGTTCATCACAGTAGTGCAACAATGTCATGAAGTTACTAATCATAAATTAAAAGCACTCCGACCTTCAAAGAAGCTTACTATGGCACAAATTGAGGAACAAATAGAAGTTGTAGTAACCTACATGCTGGCGTAGATGATTACCGCTCATTTTCATCTAATTGGTAATTTTGGGGCCATTCAAGGTGATACACATGTTCTGAAAATAACCAGATTTGAGGCAATTCTCAGCATTAGTTTGACTCCCCAAGTACGGAAATGTATGGAATATCGTGCCTCAATCGATGGTCTCTTCTCTCAGTGGATGTCCAAGAGACCGATACTCACATGAAACTGCATTGTTCTTGTTGTGTTGTTAAATCGCTGACGCTCTATAGCGTTACGTTGCTAATCCATGCAGTATGTATACCAGATATGAATCAAGATAAGTGATAGTGAATTTGCAAGAATTCTTTAAAGTAGCAATACAGTGGCTTATGGCGTGGGAAAACATTAATAAAATGAACTTGCCTCAGTGAGTGCTGGGTCGAGGACACGGATGGAGAAGCAGGGCTGCGGCTAAGTTACGCAACGGTGAGGTCATCAGAATAATGGAGGTGAATGGCGGGGAGCAAGTATTCGAGCTCCATGCCCGCAGCGCCAAAGTCCTGCGACTCATCTTTCACGCCATTCTCCGTGAGCGTCTTGGTCATGTCCAGAGTGATGAACTTCATCTTCTCGTACTCCAAGACGGCCTTCCACTCGTAGCTCGCCGCATGCTTGTTGTGCTCCGTATACCTGTACAGGATCTCGTTGATGGTCTCCTCCGACGGCACCTGCACGCTCACATCACACACTCCAGTTTTCAAACGGAATCTCATTGCTTCCAGGAACTGATTTTGGGGAATGTGAGATTGCAACCACAAATCTGGTGAAGGACTTTTAACACCAGATTAGGTAAATTGGGAAAAACGGAGGGACCAAGATGTACTCCACCTTAATCCCTCATTAGTAAATGTAGGCATAGCTAGTGCTCAAAAGTTGTAATTATCAAAGTTCTTGGAGGCAATCACTGAGACTTCACTACTGTATCAGAAAATGCGCGCTTGTTTTTTTGTGATATGCTAATATTGGACCAACTGACCTCCATGGTGTAGACGTGATCCAGAAGGATGTTCTTAACGCGAATGAATTGGGTGCGTTTGCTGAGATAGCCGATGACAAATTTCTTGTCCAGCCACCAGGGTTCGTAGTCCATGTTGAAGTCGGAGCGTGGAAGCGGGGGCGGGATGTGTGCAAACCTACCCTACCCATGGCCGAAACATGAAAATCAGTCACTCGTGGCAAACTTTTTAAAATTTCCCTGTGTCATTTCAGGAATTCTTCACATTTTCCCTGTGAGTTGTTAAACATTTTCTGTCTATTTCTTCTATGACTTTTCCCTGTCTCAAATTTCCCTGTTAAGACACAGGGAATTCAAATGCAAATCCCTTGACGAGAGTTTGCAGTACTGCAGCGAACATGGCAACGCGGCCTACCAGCAAAGGAGCATCAACAACTTTGAAGGCGAAGGGGAAAGGAGTACCTCAGGAGTGTAGTACGTATTGAAGCGCATGACGGGATGGAACCAGAGCAGCACCTCCACGTCGATGTTTTTTTCGTCGATCTCAAACGTCCGCGGCTCGAACCAGTGACTTATGTCTTTGCCCGCGTTCATGATGATGGGCTGCCGCAACCATCACCAGGGCAATCAACACCGTATTAGGTAAATTGGGAAAAACAGTACATTCTGGGACTTTCACTATTTTGTCATTATGTCCAATTTAGCATATTACAAAAAAAACAAGCGTGCACTTTCTTGTACAATAGTGAAGTTTCAAAGATCGCATTCAAGAATTTCAAATAATTACAACTTTGAGCTATAGCTATGCCTACATTTACTATATGTAAGATTAAGGTGGATTACAAAATGGTCCCTCCGTTTTCCCAATTTTCCTAATATGGTGATTAATCACCCGAGACAATGATACATCACAAGCCACCACAAGTGTAACATTCCTAGCAACGTCTCATTTTTTTAACTTGATGTCTGTACTCTGTAGAGCCAGCCTACGTCATAGACAATTTGCATTCCAGAGTTGGGCAGCTGGTAGCCAGCAGATGTAAACGAGGTGAAGGCAGAGGGATTGAATGCAACTCACCTCACACAGCAGTGGAGGGTTGGAAGAAAACAGAGGAGTGACATCGTACACGCGGCCGCTGATCGTCACCCAGCAGTCCGTCACGGAGCCATGCGTTCCCACTTCTGTTGCCGTGTACCATCTGCCACCAGCATCACCACACAATCACTTACTCTGAAAAAAAACCTTTCGTCTCATCAATTGCAAGCCACTCTTCCATGCTAATCGGCAATATAACCATCCGTGGGCAGACCTATCGTCAACCCTAATTAGGGTTTCGCACCTCGCAGAACAACTGACACGTGCTTGGTGACACCACCAAATGGTCACGCATACTTCCTCTCCAGGATTCCTCTACCCAAACTCCAATCTCATATATGAAAAATCAAGGATTATCTTGCAACTAATCAGAGTTACATCATTCTGTTGTTGCATTAGTACCTTTATAGCAAATTTCAGCACTTTCACTGTGATCATGATTTTTCAAGATTGCACTTAGAAAATTATCGACACATGCTGCGGTTTAGAGTAGGTCTAAATGAGAGGAAGAAAACACAACAATAGGCAATACAATGGGGTTTTGGCTTCGGGATCTGAAAATAGAAGCAACTCGAAAACTCCACAGATGAGGAAGACCTAGAATCATGTAGAGCCAAATTCGACCAAAATCTCAGAGGAGAAAGTGCAAGCGTTGACATGCCCTTGACATAATTCCACATATGAAATGCATTGTTGCCCCACTTCTAATTTTAATGATCTTCAAGGATGGCTAACGTGAGCTTCAAGTGAACAAACGTACGTACTTGCTAATTGGTTTTCTTGCACTTCCCACTTTCCGCAAATCCTCATAGGTGAACTTGAAGTCCAACAAATCCGCCGCCATATTCCAATGATGCTTGCGATTAGAGGCCTACTGCTTGATTTATGAGAACAAATATCCCGCTTGATTTAGCATCGAACTGGAGGACAATTCCAGCGTTCATGGATTCCCAATGCTGCATTGTTTGTGCAGAATCTGCTGAATTGTACGTGATTTCTTCCACAGGAGCAAATGTAGCAGGAGATCTAGGTAGAAACTAAACCTGACGTTGAATGTGGAATTAACAAAAATTGCAAATTTTGGGTTGCACTCGCCGGAGCTGCGGACTGGTAGCGGCCAGCGAAGCGGCACCTGCGCTGCAGAATGTTTGTATGGTTCGTCTCGATCATGAAACGCTACAGAAGTAAAAGTAAAAAGTTTCCATCTCCTTTTCCTTTTTCTGGTTCTTCCTTTTTTGGTGTTTTTCATAGAGGAAAGCTTTGATGTTTTAACCCTTAAGTGTCCCAGTGACAAGATCTTGTCGCTGGCATAACGTTGTTCACTGGTTGGTATTCCTCCCCCTCAAGTGGAGGGATATTCTCCCTATATACATGGGGGGAGAATTTAGTTATAGAAGAACCTTGCTAATTGGTAAAGGCCGGATCTTGCGGTTTAGATTTGCTGGGGCATCCTCATATTGAGGGAGCAAAAGGGAACCCCAAGTGAAGGTTAACAATGTTATGGGGGATTGCAATTTGATCTCTCTTTATTTCTTGATTTGTATGGTGAAAATAATTGTGACTGGTCCCCATCAGCAGAGAAGGTAGTCTTGTTTCAAATCCTATGATCACTTGTTTTTTAATGTAATTTTCCAAGCTCTGGTGGCCATTAAACCCCATTTTCTCCTACACCCTAAAACAACTCTGAGTGCTGAGGGGTTAAGTTATACGTAACATTTCAGAAACGTACTGAAATGGCATTAAAAAATGGGGTCTCCATTTGATGATAATTTGGCAATTTTTTCTTTTTTCTTTTGAATATATACTACTATGAAATATTTCAATGAAAGCCAAGTCAGAAGAGAAATTTGATGTAGGCGTCGGTTTATAATAAACGATTATTGTATTTCGGATTGTAACTTTCGAATTTTTCTTCATGACTTTTATCCTTACAAATAAGTTAGATATGGTAGAATTAATTCCAAAAAGAAGAATTCAACGATGATTACAAATCTATTCAGCTTCAAATTTTATTTGGCTGTAAAACAACGAAGATTTTTATTAGGAACCATAGAGTTTTGTTAGGGATTTTTTTTTACCTTTTGAAATATATACAAGTGCTTATATTGATATTGGAAATCATTGGTTTTGTGTACAATTTATGAATCTAAATCAATGTGTTGGTTTCTTAGTATATATTTCACAAAAATTTGATTACACTGTTGTGTTATTATAATTGTTCTTTGCTCTAGTCAACTTGATTTCAGAGATCAAGATAAAAAGCATGTTTGCATGAAGAAAAAAAGAAAATTCTATCTAATGCTACACAAATTATATGCACTTCTTATATGATTGCACAACAATGTTCGTACCCAAAATGTATCATATCCATGCAACACATTAAAATAAATAAAAATAAAAATGGGTTCCCAAGCTCATGAGGTTTTGAGAATTTTGAAACAGATGTTCATGAGCATCTATACCTTGAGCCAATGGTAAAACATTACAACATTGCTACAAAAGTGGTGCGATACCACTCTTTGAGGACTACATAATTTATGTTATTCCCATTTTTATTTTATCTAATGAAAGTAGATGTGAATACAAAATTATAAACCATGTTAGTAGACATTCTTTATGTAACATCCAAAATCAATGATGACCAAGAGAACGTATATTTGAGTAAATTGATGAAAGATAATCTTTTTGCTATAGGTCTTCGACATATGAATTTTGTGACATGATTTTTATGTAATAATAATAAAGATAACAAAACAACAATAATCCCAATAAAAACACATCATTTTAATTTGTGTTTGGAAAAACTATTATATTGTAAACTACAGCTGATGAAGCTTATTTTAATGATGATAGTACATTTGGGCAGTTTGTTTGCTTAGGGTTTGATACTAAAGCAAATCTATGTTAAAAAGGCAATTGATTGTTTGATGAGACTATTCAAACATGTGCAATTAGAGTTTGTGGATTCCACTTGGTAGATTAAATAGGTATTTGGAGGGAACAAAGATTGTGGAATCTTAATATTTGTGATATTATACCACAAATTGGATGCACTTTGGATAGAGATGGTCCTTTCTATGTGTGTACACTTTATATGCCCAAAAATTCTAAAGAAAAGAGAACCCGCACATCTAAAAAAAGAAGCAAGTTGTACATTATACATTCCATGAGCATATAGAAGTACATTTTAGCAATGCCCACCTTCCTTCAAAGTTCAAATGGACAAATAACATTGTATTCTTGAAAACGTCATATATGAATGTGACGTGAGAGATGATTTCTAAGTTCTCCTACAAAAACACCTTGAGATAATCATGTTTTTTCCCAAGCTTTGAAACCTCAGTTATCTTTTAAGAATCCTTTAGATTCCTAAAGACAATCAAGCATTGTAATGTAATGTGACATATGCAATTTGAATGTTAAGAAGTGGTCATTGAAAGTTTCAAACATTTGTTGGCACCAAAGTTTGGGATTTTTGCAAGAAGTTGGAAAATTCTAGTTTCAAAAATAGGCTTGAAATTTAGGAAAACCAACCAAGTCATTAAATATCCAAATCTAAAAATCAAGAGAAGGGGTTAGATTTTGAAAATCTTTTGTTTATATTTGGAACCCCTTTTATTGAACCCCTCCCCTTATCAAAAAAAAATAAAAACTTGCATGCAGTGGAAGTAGGAGCATCAAAGTTCCTTTATGATTTTTGTTGAATATGTGATACATTTATCCTTGAAGAGTTCTATCCTCTAGAAACATGTTAAACTTTGAGGCCTCTTATCCAAAATGCCTTACAATGCAATAGGAAGAGTGACAACAAAAAGTTATCCTATCTAAGGTGGATGCTATTGCGTAAACCATATTGGTGAAGGCCCATTTACACTGGTACATTGGATGCATCATCTTGATGAAATTTTGCATCATCTTGGTGAAATTTTTGTCTTTTTTTGTGACACGATTTCGAACAAACTTTCTTTACACATATTTGAGGAACAAATGGGAGAATGCATCAAGCAAATGCGGTCTTCTACATGATGTGTTCCTCAATTCCAAGCAACTCATGGGATGGTCCCATATTACCTCCAAAAGATGAGAATTATCATATGGAACCTTTTGGGTGGTAGAGTTCTGAAACTTTCTTGTGTTTTTGTTTTACGTCCATGTTCTTTTCACGGTCATACCTTTAACACTTCTTTGCAATGCAAATGAAACATTCAGAAAACGCATTTTGAATAGTGCTGATGACTGACAACTCCGTCAGTCATTGGGCTAGTGCAAATGAGGCATGAGCAACCAAGCATCATTTGTCAGAATTAACTTGACTTTTCTTCACAACCATCCAGAAAAGAATGCAGGGTGAAAAATCTCAGTTTTTCTTTACAAACAACTGTAAAAGTAATAATCTGTCCCTTAGGTTGGATGGAGTAGGTCAGTTTTATCCTCCCTCTGTGCTCTTCGACTAAGTCAGGATCCCTCAATTTATATCTGAATTCAAAATTCCCATACTCAATCTCTCGATGAAAAAATCTTGTACTGTTGCCACAAAGCATCCTTCCCAATGCCGAATTATGAATGCCGCAATCAGCTTAGCTATAAGTAGATAGTTTTCATAGCACTACACCCAAAATGTGCCCCCCCCCCTTCAGGAAGATGTCTCACAGATTGGAGGTCCCTTCAAAAACGAAGCAGCTTGGGAGCAGCGGTCACAAACGTGGCTAAATATAACAACTTATTCGAGGCTATGCCACTAGGGGTAAGGTAGGAGGCTTGAATTCAGTTTGGGCTCTAATTGCATTTTTATCTAGGAATGCGTGAGATGTTCCTGTAAATATCTATTATTGCTGTTGATGAGTTAGGTAAGCTTATTGACCCAATAAGTCTACCTAACTCATCAAAAACAATAATAGATATTTGAAGGAACATCTCATTCATTCATAGATAAAAGTGCAATTAGAGCCCAAACGGAATTCAAGCCTCCTACCTTGATCACACCTTCTTTACCCCATTCTCAGTCTTCAATGAATGGGACATGTCACTCTCTCCTTGATTTGGGGAAGTTTAATTTTTGAAAATTGAGGAGTATTTTTTTCACCTCCACATGAGAAGAATGAGCATGAAGAAGATTTAGCACATGAAGTTTTTACCCATATATATCTCTTTTTCACCCCTCTCTTCTTGCTTTCACCCTCCTTGTAATTAGAAACTTGGATTGAGTGTGTAAATGCAATTTGTTTTCTTACTGCATCACCATTTTTTATGTAGATTCATTCTCTATTCTCCACCGCTCACAAAAGAAGAGTCACACCTTCTTCATGAAGAAATACTCCCTTTGGTTTCTATTTCCTCTCCACAACTTCTCATTCTTCATAGAAGTTTCATTCTTTGAGAAGGTGTGACTAAACACAATATTTATTAAATTGGGAAAACGCAATTCCCAAGTTGTACTTCACCTAAAACCAAAAAAGTTATCTTAAACTAAATTTGAAGGTATCAGATTCAATTTGAGCCACTAAGATTTTTTCCCTTGCAAATTCCTCCTCTCAAGTGAGGGCCCGTGTACCAAAAAAATGTTGGAGCTCGGTTTAAGGTGATCACCTTAAACCTTTGGAAGTCTCAAAATGTACTATTTTTCCCAATTTAATGAATATCGTGTTACTACCTCTACTATAACATTGATATGTTTTTCAAGTCTGCACATGCAAGTCTTTGGCAAGGAAAAAATTTCTTGACAAAAATTTGCCTAAATCTTACCTTGGTTGTTGATTGGCGACCATAACACTAAACAAATTAGGTGAAAAAAAAATGGATGAAATTGCCAAATCCCTCCCCAAGTAAACACCAAGTTTGCTAGATTTTGAATGAAAAAGCTACTGATATGAATAGAGTTTATGGATGAACGTGCACAGGTCGTTAATTCTATCCAGATTTGCTTACTTAAATTGTGGGGGTGCGTGTGGCTGTACCAGCGAAATTCAAAAAATAAACCCCGCCCCAAGGTAGCTTCTCTCGATGCAGAGCCTCCTCCTTGCTGTCCAACGCCAACCATTACCTCATGCGCAACGCCAACCATTACCTCATGAAGCAGAAACTCATTTGTAAATTTAATGGGATAAGCTTGAAGTACAAGAAAGGGTGGGTCCAGCATTGAGAGGGGCGAGGTTTGCCAATCCAAACTCCACAGTGTTCGAACTTTTTTAGAACGAAGACACGCGGAGCTCCATCCTCAAGCATGGGGATTAATTTTTGTGGGTCGTGTTGAGCCCTGCCATGCAAACTGGCCCTTGCGCAGGAATCTAGCATGCCCCAGATCACGTGATCTAAGATGCTGCGAGATGCTCCTAACATGTGCACCTGCCCACCAGTGGTCCCAAAAATAATTATTATAAGGGAAACTTTGATGAATAAGGTAGAAATACCATAAACGGTTAAAATAAGGCACTTTAGCCTAAAGATATGGGGAATTTCTTTAAAAAAAAAAAAAAAACTCAAAAATGAATATTTATGCAATATAAATGTGGATTTAGGATTTGGACCAATTCCGGTTTCATACGTGCATCTTAAATGGCTACCTCTAGAACCTTGGTTTGAAATAAATTTGAACCAATCAAATGCAAGGAAAGAACATCTTTCGGAAATCTTTTTCAAAGCCAACTCTTGTTAATTTAAGGACACTCTACTCTGCCATTATCAGGCAGTAACTGTTTATGGTATTTCTACCTTAGTCTTGAAGTTTGCAATGTTTGTATAAAAACTCATGGTTTTCCAGAAATTGCACATCCTCAAACCATAATTTTCAAGCATTTTTTTGTGTTGTTGTGCATGCCAATTCTTTCTCTGTTTGTGTGTGTGCGCACATTGCTTCTGCTTTACCATAGTGACATGCCCACAGAGGGAGAAGAAAATAATGTGCACAACAACAAAACAAATGACTAAAAATTATGGTCCGAAGGTATTTGTGCAATTTGTGGAAAAGCAGAGGTATCTATACAAATATTACAAACTTCAAGGACACTTATCATAATGTGCCCAAGCGGTATACAATGTTAAACATGCTAAAATTTAGATAATTCGAATTGTAGCTAAGAAAACAATTTTGGAACTGAGCGTTTGCTGAATCTAGCGGTGTTGTGAATTAGAGCTGTGCAACATTGCATCAAAATTCTTAGGAAACTCAGTCTCCAGTATGCCCTTGCATATCAAGGCATTATAGTGATTTTATTATATTGGTGAAGTTCTCCCTGGGAGGATTGGGGCCATCAGCTTACGACATCAGATGATGGTTTTTACCAGCTCCTTAAAAGCCCCTTCTATGATTAGGAAGTGGTCGAACACCATATTAGATAAATTGGAAAAAACAGTACATTTTGGGACTTCTGAGGATTAAGAACGCGTTATTTGTTAATTTGGGACAATGAGGGGTCTCATTTTGTACTCATCTAAATTTAAGATTGTCACTTTAATTTAATTTATGTGAAATCATATTTGTTAAATTCAGGAGGCCTCCTGAAACCTGCTTAATGAACTTTTTGTCCAAAATTTCAGATGTTAATGAATTTTCTGTCCAAAAAGTGCGTCTTTTTGGAAGAGATATATCTCATTTCATAAGAAAAAAGTCAACAAACTCCCAAATTAATAAACATGGCATCCTCTTCCAAAAAAGCCAAAAGTCCCACTTTGTAAGCTTTGTCCCAAATTAACGAATAACGCGTTCAAGATGATCAACTTAATTTGAGCTCTAGCATTTATTTTGGGTACACGTGCCCTCACCTAAGAGGAGGAATTTGGGAGGGAAAAAATCTTAGTGGCTCATACTAAATCTGATACCTTCAAATATGGTTTAAGGTAACTTTTTGGGTTTAAGGTGGAGTACAAAATGGGACCCCTATTTTTCCCAATTTATCTAATAATGCGATATTCATTAAAAGGGGAAAAATACGTGTACCATATTGTATTTCACCTTAATCCCAAATTACCACCTTACACTAGATTTGAAGGTATTATATTCAGTATGAGCCATTAAGATTTTTTCCCTCACAAATTCCTCCTCTTAGGTGAGGCCACATGTACCAAAAAAAAATGCTGGAGCTTGAATTAGGGTGATCACCCTAATCCTGCAAAAGTCCCAAAATGTAAGCTTTTTCCCTTTTTAATGAATATCGCGTTTAATATGGTGTTGTCGATTTTCTTCCACAGTAGCTCGTATTTTGCTACGTTGTCCCAGGGCTAAACGAACTATTGGGTACCCATACAACAAAACTTACATTGCATGTATCGCTCTTTCTACCCTTAAAAAGAATTAATGTCACAGTTCTATCTTTTCTATGTAACTCGATCATAAAAAAATTCAATTGTGCAAGAGTTGATTTGGCATCAAGATGAGCATATTATGACCATTCATTTAACAAATTTGTCCTCAACTAAGAATTGTATACGTGTATGTTCTAGAAGTGTACGCCAATAAAACATGAAGCCAGAATGGGTGGCAAGTGGCAATATGCATGTTCATCCCGACATGCCTTGTACTTTCTACAGTATAGTTGCTGGGCTTCAGAAGAGTTTAGCTCTGCGCCTAAGAAGCCATTACCAATTTATCCCTTGGATAGGCAAACTTCAATTATACTAGTTAGGTAAATTAATAGTTGTAAGCACTTACCCCATTCAGCATGCTTGTTTAAAAAAGTTGCATGAAATAACTGTACATTGTGATTCCACTTTTCACTAGTGCAGGTGCACGTTAATTTTTCTGAGCTTCAATTAAGTCAGTTTCACCTTTGAGCCAACTAAACACAGCTTTGCCTACCTGCGGTAACGGCTTCTTGAGCGCCTTCAACCTTATGCATACAAACTTGCTAGAATCACAGGTAGAAGACAATTTTTTTGTTTCCACAATGAAATTAATGTGCCACCAACAAGATTGTTCCGGAAACCTTTTCAACAATCTTACTAAGTAGGCACTCTCTTGGTATTATTTGTGAGTTGATGTTTGAAATTAGTGACTGGATGTTTCAATTGAATTTTTTTTGGTATGCAACGTCCATCCTTAGAAGCAAAAAGAAGTGGCTGCCTTCTCCTCAGAACGCAGGCCAAGAGAACATAGACTCATAGATCCATTGACACCACGTATTATGTAGATCATACTCATCATCGTTGTCATTTATAAAAACAAAAAAACCAAAAAAAAACACAGGACTGGTGTATAGACACTAAAGGAATTCGCTTTGTAAAGTCACAAATTTAGATTTGAGCAAAAGAATGCTTCCTAACATGCTTCTCCAACTCCACAACACATGTCAGTAGCTGCTACTGTTGTGTCCTTTACAGAGCGGTACATGATAGTTTTGTGTCGTACGGCTTTTTGCTCAAAGCCACGGAAAAAGAAGTACAGAATTTTTAATGTTGATATCATCCATTTTCTATCACCAATTATTAGCCTATCTCGCAAAAAAGAGTCCGAAATCGCCGCCGCATGAATACACACGCGGCTTTTAACGAATAAGGCATAAGGGGCTGCGAAAACTCTTAATACTTCTTAAGTCAAGTAATTAGTTAATCAGAACGTAGTTCGCACTAAAGTTCACAACAAATTAAAGTCCGCACATGCATGCCATACTCAGGATTGCTGCAGCATAAAAACTGCCTGTACGAATGTCTGTATTGAAGGATAACATATAGAGAAACTAGATTTTTCTTTATAGAATTTACAACATGTGAGTACAAAAAGATACGTGCAAGCAACTCTATCAGCTAGATGTCATTGAAAGCAGAACACCTTATTTACTACTACAAGACTGCGTTGCATGCCCTCTAATTGATCCAGCGTCAGACGGATCCATTCACCGAGTGAAGTGAAAGCTTGGAGGGGTTGGATTACTGCATCAAGACAACTAAAGACTATACACAAGGTAAAAGCAAACTCGCTAACAGGGCATAATTATATGATTGTGAACCAACAGGGGATTGGCTCGGTTTCACAGGGCAGATTGATTCTCAGCAACTGGTGTGGTTGGAAGCTGACGTGGAGGTGGTGATCATGTGGCTCACTCCTCACGGACCATTTGAATGACTTCATCCGTGGCCTTCTTAGCCTTGACGCTGTTGTGAACCTCGTCGATGACGAATGCGAATCCGGCAGCGTTATCATTGCCGGCGACTCGAGCAGTGCCGTCGACGTTTTGAACGCACTGGGCCAACACGTTATTGAGGGCGTTGCCAGCGACGTCGCACGTGGTGCATTTGTTGCAGGCTCCGCATATGAGCACTCGGGCGCCTCCTTCTGCTCGCATCACAGTGCAGAAGTCCCCGCCACAGTTCTGTTGGCAGCACGTGGTGCTTGCACCCAGGCCGCGAATGAATTGCACGCAATCGTTGGCAGCACCTTGCGTCGGACTGCCCCCGTTGGTGTTGCAGGACAAGGCATTGGTTCCAAATGCCAGGTGCGCTATTGCCATCACCACCAGGAGCAGGAGGATTGGAGCGCGGCTTGCCATTGCGACCGGGAGCTGATCGATCCTGCACACACAGCATATTAGAAGATCAATCAATACACAATTATCAGCTGATTAAGCAATTTTAGGCTTCCAGTTAACGATGAGAGAGATCAATCAATACATAAATATCAGCTGATATGATTAAGCAATCATGGCTTTCAACGATAAGAGAGAGAATTCGAAAGCATTGAGAACAATGAGAACTCCATGCGCCATGGATTCATAAAAACAGCATGCATGCACTGCCATGGATATGATATCTGCTCCAAATAATACTGATACTCGTATAACGTCGATCATATCTAGACAATAGTGAAGAACTTAACGTACAGCAGGCGAAGAGTTGCTTGAAACTGGTTGCAAGAGTGCGATGAGTTGTGAGGAAGTGGAGTGACGATTTGAGGGATGGAGCTATGGAGGCTGTCATCTTATACTGATGGTGAGCACGCACATGCCTACATAGCATTATGCGGCTACTAGGTTATTAGCGTCACCCATGAGTCAGCAGCTCTGGCATCGGGCTCATCATCGATCGAATTGCTGTCCGGACTGCGGACGCTCTAACTGCCGGTATGGGACTGGGGCTGGTCTATTGGATGTGACAGTCAAATCAGAACCTGGGTGAGAGCGGAGCCGTACCTAGGGGATTAAAAAAAATTAGTGACGACGAGCATGCAAGCACTCAAGCAGTGATGCAGCTTCTGAAGGGCTGCATGCGACTCTGCATGAAATGCGTTTCCTGAGCTTCCGGGGCTCTGCTTTGAAAAATTGTTAGAACGTGGCAAGCAAAAAAAAAAAAAAAACCGACAGGTAAATTGTAGATATGAAGGTTTCAAGAGACCATGCTATTTGGTGAGCATAAAATGGTGAGCCACGGGTTTGTGAGCCACGCTCACATGTGAGCAAGAATCAATTTTGAACTCAATATGAAAAAATTAATTTTTTTTACAAGATGACAATTTAAAATGCACAATTATAAAGCCTTGCCCATGGTGTCACTTAGGGCAAGATTTGGCTATCGGATAGCATAAGTGGACACACAAATCAGATGGCACATATGGAATTATTTGTCCTCTCTTGTTTTTTTAAGGCATTTTTAGGGTTTATGACCTAAAATATAGAATCAAATTATTATTTTTCATTTTTACTACATGATATGAATTTAAATTCATAGTTTGGCTTCATGTTGACAACAACAAGTGTCACTAGCATGTACAAAGTAAGTTTTTTTCATGGCTTTTTATTATTTTTGAAGTCAACTCTGAGCTGACTACTTCAAAAGGATCATGAGCTCAATCAGACACTTTGGGCATACATGGGCAAGCAAATAGATTGACAATCCAATGTGACAACCATGGCCCTGCCTTTGTGTACAATGTACATGGTTATAGGTAAAATTTAGTATTTTGAAAAAAATCAAAGCTTAGCTTACAAATCCTTGCTCACAAACACAAACACCATATTAATTAAATTGAGAAAAACAATACATTTGGGGACTTCTGAAGATTAAGGTGATTATCTTAATCTGAGCTCCAACATTTTTTTTTTGGTACACATGTCCTCACCTGAAAGGAGAAATTTGGGAGGAAAAAAATCTTAGTGACTCAGATTGAATCTGATACCTTCAAATCTAGTTTAAGGTAACTTTTTGGGTTTTTTGGGTTTAAGGTGGAGTACGAAATGGGACCCCTGTTATTCCCAGTTTAATTAATATGCTGTGACAGCATAACATTCCTTCGTTTCAAGGCAAATAGGTTTCAAATGGGTAACAAGTATTACAAACCGGAAAGTATTTTTCAGCAATTCCATTGCCTTTGTACAGTACGAGATTTGGATTTGGATGAATGTTATCCCTCAAATTGGTACAATCAAAAGCCCGGGACAATGTTTGAAGAGAACCCACAATTAGTGGATTTGTTTGATAGCAAAAATGTACAAAAATTTGATTGAACTTTGCCAATGCACAAGATAAAACCGGCCAAATTTTTACAAATATTTACAAGGAAGTGAAGGTGAATATTTCCAAATAGCTATTGGAATTCTTTTTGGCTTTAGATCAAGATACACAGAAAACATAAATTATTGCAACTCAATATTGACAAAATAAAATTAGCTATTGCTTAGGAATAATACATTTTGGAAGTGTTCATCTTTTGAATTTTTTTTGTTAGTGCTTCTTTATTTTATTTTCACATCATAATGATGCAAATCGCCCTTTAATGTGATGTACAAATATGGTATGCAACCTCACGCAGTTCCACTAACAAATTAAATCTGAAAATGTACTGTAGCACCGTACTACAATAGATAAACTTTTAAACCCATCTCATGCACTACTTTCATTGATGAACAACCAAACCCTTGAGGCTATCTTCATTGCTAGGATGTGATGAGTTAACATCAAGTCAAGATGCCAAACAATTCCGCCAATAGGAGCTTTTATGAGGAAGAAAAAAAGAAAAAACATTGGAACGAGGCAAGTTAAAAATTGGTTGAATCTGATAAATGAAAATATTTAGCTAGTGAAGTTCAAAAAAGTCTTCATATGCTTGTTCAAGATAGAAAAAACAAGAGGGAAACATCCTACAATTTATTAAGACCTGAGCTCAAAATCCAGTTTAGGTAGGATCTAGGGACTCTTGGCACTCATAAGTGTTTTTTTTTGTCACCTCATGTGCTTGTTGAACCAACCAATTACAGTACAAAAACCACTTCATGAAACCCTCGAACCACCTTGAACCACTCCTAGTATGATTGTGTTACAAGTGCTACAAGAAGCTTATTTTATAATCCCTAGAGATAGTATATTGTCTCTGGGACACTCAAGGGTTAAAGAAGTTTTAACCAATTAAGATATTGAATAAAATATATGAGAAAATGGAAATGCTAGTGTATATAATTAGAATTTGCTTTTTTCAAAAAGGATCAAATTTTCATTTGTAAGTAGAAGCCATTTCAGTTCTAACTTTCATTTCAAGGTTCCTATGATACAAATGAATTTTAACTTGTCGATTTCTAAATGAACAAGCATCCACTAAACCCATAATTTCAAAGCAACACTGAATGTATAATACTAGTTGATGAAGCAGAGACATCTACCATCCAATCCAAGGCTAGCCACATAGCGTACCATTGAGTATGTAATGTGAAAGGAGAGATCTGTAATAGGTTATATAACCTAGAAAGCCAAGGGTGTGTATGGAGACAGTTTATTTCCATGTATAAAAAGGCTCTCCTTTGACATTATTACACGTGGTCTCAATGGTTGGATTATGCACATTTGTGTTCAATTAAACATATTCTTAAGAATAGATGGTGTTAAAGTAACATTTCTATGTCATTGAAGTTAGAATGTTTTTGTTTATTTATTGCGCAATTTTCATCTCTATAGCAATGGACAATATCAAAGGTGATCACATTTTCAAGAATACATGATCGTAAGATTTAAATAACTCAGTTGTCAAAAATTTAGGTTTTACCTTAAAACACAAATAAAATCAGCAAATTGCACTTGGTTTCTAGTTACATTACTCACATTAACACAACATCATTGGTTGATAATGTTATGGTCTTATTGAAATATCCACTCTTACATGTATATCATGGGGGTTAGAATATTTTGAATTACTATCTGCAAATCAATCATTTTGCATTCACCTATTTAAAGAAGTAAGAAGTGTTTGATGGTCAACATCATTGGTCACACTTGAGACCAACATGACATTGTCCTCAAACTATTTCACAAGGTATTCATGCATTACAAAAAAGCTATAATGCTACCACTCAAAAAATAAAAACTATCATTGAAAGCTATATTGTTGCCATTTTAAGAAATCAAGGCCATTGAGATTGCAATTTGATAGATACTAAGAATTTTGTACTATTGTGCAATTTTGCAATTGAAAAAGATAATGCCCTACACAATTCATAAAAGCAGCCAATAGTATCAAAAAGTGGCAATTTATTCGAAAAGGAGATCTTTAACAAATGCCAAGATACCGTATTTTGGTGTCCATCAATTCCTTAAGTTAAATAAAATGTTATAAAATCATTGTTATTGGTATATGAAGGCAATTGCTCCCTCAAGTTTTTATTTGGGCATCAAAATCAAATTTTTGAGAATAAGCCTTCGTGTTTTTTCTATTTGTTTTTTTGTGCCATGATGTCCATTGCATAGCTTGATTTCTAGTGGCAAAAGCCTTTGGAAATGAGCCTCGAGTACAGAAGCTCTTCCCGAAAAAATATAAAATTGTAAATTCCTCAAAAAAAATATAAAAGTAAATTTGGAGATGTCATAAATTGATTATGTCATACATGTTATGTTCTTTGACCTTGTCTTTTGTATGTGACCTTGACTTTACATTTGATACACAAAAATGACGTATATTAATTTTGAAGCAATTTCACAATATTGGGAATATGAGCCCCATATTATCAAGCATTGTAAATTGTAATCTTCCAGTCCATATGTCCCATTTTTGAGTTTTCATTAGCAAAATTCTAAACCCTCCAAAGGGCCCCTAAAAAACTATACCACGCTACATAACAAAGGTAAAAAAAATAGTAAATTATTATTATTATTATTATTATTATTATTATTATTATTATTATTATTATTATTATTATTATTATTATTATTATTATTATTATTATTATTATTATTATTATTATTATTATTATAAAACTGCCATGGCACATCATATGACACCATCTAGATGTCAAAAATGGTAGATTCTAACAGTCAAAAATGGCAGCTTTTTTCTCTATATGCACATCTCTCACGTGGAGTTAGGGGCCTTTTGGAAGGCTCAAAATTTTGCTAAGGCTTTTCTTGTGTAATTCCATAGTAGCTTGGTTTACTATACATGCGTCAATGTGGGGTCTAGGTGAGAATTCTCAACCTTTTACAAACAAGGATAAAAGTAATAATTTGCCAGCCCGTATTTTGGCATTGTTCACTTGTATCCTCCTCCAGGGCATTAAACTAAATCAAGGTCTTTGAATCCAAATGTGAATATAAAATTCCCCAATTCATTCTCCTAATAAGTAATCATCTAAATTCTTCCATTTTTGATGGGTGAACAATCCAAGCTCTTCCACATTGTCTCGCATTGACGTATGTGCACTAAACTAAGCCTTCCATAGCTTGTATGGTATATAATTATAGGATTATAGTTTTTAGAAAAATTATTGAAATTTATAAAACTTTGACTTGTTGCTTCATTTAACCCCTAAAGGACCAAAGGTGTATTTTGAGAACAAATCTTAGAAATTGCCAACTTTTAGTGCATTGTCCAAAATTGAAGATAATTTTTTTTTTCTCAATTTCAATGGTGAAAAAGTGTGTAAAACAAATAAACTAATGTGTGAACAAGAATTTAGCCCATTTGACTGCACACATTATAAGATTACACTGTTTGAAGTGAGCAAAACAAAAATAAATTCATTCCTGCAAAATAAGGTCAGCAGACTTTGAGCCTTCTTAGAGTAAAATTTGTTTTCTACATAAACACAAGCTTTTTAACCATTCAAAAGTATATGATGTTAGATGCACTCATGAAAATTTTCAGATGCAAATATAGAATCTAGCTTATTTTAAATCATCTTGCAATGCAAGGAGGTTTAGTAAATTGGCAATACATTAGTCATTCTTTCATTATTTTTTGTGCAATGAGGAAGTTTTTATTTTGAGATTTGAACAACAAGAAGTTAGAAACAAACATTTGGAACAAGTGAAAAAAAGTTTCAAGAGCTTTAGATTTATAGATTGAAAGATAATAGGGCCTCAAGTTAGAGGATTTGCTTTTTCTTGAAACTGCCTAAACATAAGCTTAGTTAATGAAGTTTTACTCCCTTCAAAATGTGATGTGAGAGCTCAAATTATTATTTTTTGACAATTGTACATCATGTTTTTTTCGTTACATACTTCTCAAACTTCAAAAGTTCATGAGAATTTTAGCATAAGATTCTCCAAAGATGCCCAAGCTAGTGAATTTCTTTTGGGCATCATAACTTTTGAACTAGGCATCTGGTTGGGGAAAAAATTGCATTTTTACTTGGAGGATACATATTTGCACCTTGTGTATCAATTTTGCAAACATCCCATAAAAATTGATTCCACATGACCCTACCTGAATTCTTAAGTGGCTATTGAAAGCAACCACTTGGTCCTTAACCCCTAAGCACCCCAAAGATCCAAATCTAGTCGCTCCAGATTTTAAAGCAGTGCTTGTGGCACTGGATCTAACTTTTTGATCTTGCTATAAACTACAATTATGAAGGCATTCAAGTTTTCCATGTCAAAGGAGAAATGGCAAGGAAAGCCAAATGTTGTACAGGTGCTACAAGAGATTTGATTGGGTGAAAACACCATATGGAGTGTGGTGGCAAGCAACATTTTACATGCTCCAACCAGTCAATATATCCCTTGCAAGCTTCCTTGTGTAAGCTTTGTGGTAGCGGGAAAGTTCTTGGCAAGGGTTCAAGCATGTTCTAGACCCTTATTATGGCAACCATCACCGACTATGCTGATCGTTGTTTTCCGTGCAATAGCAATTTGAAGCCCTAAAACTTGACATAAAAAGAAGTGCAATCTTCCATAATTTACATGTGTGTGCATTCACATCTAATCTTGCTGCTCACAAAATTCACGTTGAATTAGAGGCCCATAGAATTTTGTAAAAATCATCAAATAGCAACTACCTACCAACAAATGAGATTTTGTCATCACATGTTGTTTGATCAAATGTTATAGTCTCCCATCTCCCATGATCAATTGTTCCCAAAGTTTGCAAGGCATTTTCTAAGTAGGTGTTCCACTATTTTCAATGGTCACTTTTTGTGGATCATTTGATTGATTGAGATACGATGCATCAAAGTTGTAGGTCTCCAAAAACCTTGATTTTGGTGAATATGGCCTAGGCGGTTAGGGGTTAAGGGGTTAAATCAAGCTGCCATGCTATGAGAGCCTCTACTCCATGCAGTGGCTCAATTTTTGGGTAAGTTAGAGCATCATCAATGTGTACACTGCGAATGGGACTTGGAAGTAGCTGGTCTTGCGTTGCTTTCCGCCCCTTAAGTATGCAATTTCTTTCAACGGCCGAATCTTCCCAATGTTGACGCAACTCCCGTCGCAAATTCAAGCACGGTAGTAGAAGAATGTAAGTACTTGCAAGTTTGTTGCTAGGGGGAATTGCAAGCTATTGCAAGCTATTGTAAGCTATCACAAGCAACGTGTCACTCCATTAGCAAATGCAGTGCGCATTGGGAAAACAAGCTGGGGCACTAGAAAACGAGACAATATGCGGCTCTAGGAGGTGGTTTTAATGGGGTCAGGTTCGGCGTTTCTGTTCAGGTGGCGACGTTGAAACCCTAGAAATCCCTAAACCTCTTGCTAAAGTGGCTCCAACCAAGCAAAATGCAAGCCTGTCTCTTTTTGAGTGTACATATTGATGATGCTCTTAACGTCCATTCACACTTGGTGTTAGGAGGGGTATTAACGGAGGAAAATTAGAGGTATTTAAACGCACTTTTAGACTACATTCATATTGCTAATACTCTTCCCAACACCAAGTGTGAATGTACCTCACTCAAACTCCCTCAAGATAAGCTTAGCATTAGAGAAAATATGAGCCCTCTACAAGGCCCCTAAGAACCTCTTTCAAGGGGTCTCCATAATTGTTTAAATTTGTACTTTGGGACAAAGTAAATTCCTTACACCCTACTATGCCTTTGAGTACAATCATGGCTCACTTTAGCATGTCCAATTTTCATTGGGCATCACAATTACATGTACATATTATCATGGTCTTTTTTCTCTATATTAAAACCTTTAACCTAGTGCTTGTGAGGGTAACATTAGTTATGATTGTGTACAATAGTAGGAGAATAATTAAGAAATTGTGACATAGTACTAGATTGCCATTTTCTATTCATAGTTTTAGTGACGTACGTCATACAAGGTAGAGACACTTCACACACGCTTTTAATGTACCCACTCTAGGCCCAATAAATGTTAGAGTGTCAACTCTTAAGGGCCTTGTGGAGGGTTCATATTTTTTCTAACGGTTTCTCTTGACGCACATCCTAATCCCGTGTGGTCTAGCGACTCCAAGGCGCTCAAAAATATATGGGTATTTAAAGTTTGATAGTATTTTATTGAACTACAAAAACAACTACACTTAATATTGTGTTTAGGTCACCCCACACTAACTTCTCAACATGTTACACTATATAAACATTTCTAGCAACTACAATAAATTTCATCAACAATTAATGCAATAATTTCTTTTTAAAGGGCTTGACAAAAACAAAGAAGCTACATAAAAACAAATTAGACATTTAGGTTTGTAAATCATGTGAAATTCAAGTGTTTGGAGAGTTGCATGTACCTCCAAGTGGTCAAGCGATGAGTCATGCTATAACTTTCTAGGGTAAGGCAACCTAATTGTCAAGGTAACCTAAATGCAATACTCAGTGTATAATACAGGAGACAAGAGTTTATAGTGTGGACCCTATGTATGCTTGTACAAACGGTAAGCTTAGACGTGTAATCCTGTATTCAAACCTTGTACAATATCTCTGGCATGTCAGATGGCTGACTCAGACTACCCCTCAGGCTCACAAAGTCTGTCCGTAATGGCACTCTGCAGAGCAAGTAAAATGACTTCCTGTGGTAAATGCATGTCCACTCTTTGCAGATTCTAAGGCCAGGTCACATCAAAACAAACCGGCAGTTTGCAAAAAACAATTGGCTGCATTCACTTAGTTGTGTAAACATAGATTCCTTAAATTTTTACATTTAATTTTCTGGTTTTTTATAAAACTATGGTATTGAATTTTCATAAATTTTGTGTTTCCAACTTCCTACCCTTGAATGATGCAGAGATTATTTTTAGTAAAACAATTCATGAAGCTTTGAGCAAAGCCATCAGTCCCTAAATTTTCTAAAAATACAATTTACTTCTTCGTTTATTCCAAATTGTGATCTTCATATCAAGGAGAATCCTACCAACCCGTTAATGATGGACTTCCAATTTGACTTGGAATTAATAACATGAAGAAACAACCAATAAGTTTGTAGAATAAAAGTTTAGATGCTTTTATTTATTTAGATAGATAGATTAATAGATTAATAGATTCATAGATAGATAGATATATTAATATATATGAGAAGCTCTCGTTGTTACTTGAAAACATTATCAATGTAAATTTGGCATTAGAAATTGGCTCATCAAGCATCACAAATATGTTTAAGGGTTGATGTTTGCAAATCATTTTGCCTCTAAAAAATGCTTGTTTCGCCCAGTATTGTTATGTCGCTTTTAGTCCACTTTGTTAATTTTTGTTTCTATGAAAAGTAATAAAGCACTCGAATACACAATGTGCTTTTCAGGAATTGACTTTTATTGATGAAGAATATCCTCTTACTTCAAATGACCAAAACAATATACTTTGTATCAATAAGAACTGAAATACGTCATTCAAGGAGTTTCAAAGAAGGAATCAAGAATTTGAATAGAAAATAATATAAGAATATACATTACTTAGCAAAAAAGTATACTGCAAGAGAAACCTCACTTGGTTGTTATTTTGGAAGTGTTTTTTTAGATTAGAAGGGTCGAAACTTAAAATCTAGTGATTATAAGTGCAACTGGGTAACTTTGCCTGGCTATTAATATGCATAACCGAGTTGAATTGTAAGTACCGATGATATTGGTATATTTTAACCATTAAGCTTCTTGAACTTTAAAATAAGCTTTGTGTCTTGAGAAACTCAATATAAATTATGACATTGGACAGGTTGGTTACTGATTATAATTCCTACTATTGTTGCATTGATCTATGCTTTTAAGTACACTTTTGTCATGTCAATCGACTTAGTAAATCTTATGTATTTTAATAATAAAAGCTCAAGCTTTGAATTTGATTTAAAGTATAAATCTTGTTGGTCCTTGATCAAAGAAAAGAAAATATGTTATGAATTTGGAACAAGACCATTCTCAGGAGGCAAGTCAAAGCTACAAAGAAAAAGCCTCTCTTAGCAGATGTGCAAGATAGTACTGACCTTAGGAGCAATATGATCATTCATTAAGGCCTTAATCCTTAACCCCTGAGCGCCCAGGCTATTTTCACCAAAATCAAGGTTTTGGGAGACCTACAACTTTGATGCATTGTATCTCAGTCAATCAAATG
Source organism: Ulota crispa (assembly GCA_963920765.1). Lineage (NCBI taxonomy): Eukaryota > Viridiplantae > Streptophyta > Bryopsida > Orthotrichales > Orthotrichaceae > Ulota > Ulota crispa. Next base: position 14,148,641 of record OY987242.1, read on the forward strand.
ATCCACAAAAAGTGACCATTGAAAATAGTGGAACACCTACTTAGAAAATGCCTTGCAAACTTTGGGAACAATTGATCATGGGAGATGGGAGACTATAACATTTGATCAAACAACATGTGATGACAAAATCTCATTTGTTGGTAGGTAGTTGCTATTTGATGATTTTTACAAAATTCTATGGGCCTCTAATTCAACGTGAATTTTGTGAGCAGCAAGATTAGATGTGAATGCACACACATGTAAATTATGGAAGATTGCACTTCTTTTTATGTCAAGTTTTAGGGCTTCAAATTGCTATTGCACGGAAAACAACGATCAGCATAGTCGGTGATGGTTGCCATAATAAGGGTCTAGAACATGCTTGAACCCTTGCCAAGAACTTTCCCGCTACCACAAAGCTTACACAAGGAAGCTTGCAAGGGATATATTGACTGGTTGGAGCATGTAAAATGTTGCTTGCCACCACACTCCATATGGTGTTTTCACCCAATCAAATCTCTTGTAGCACCTGTACAACATTTGGCTTTCCTTGCCATTTCTCCTTTGACATGGAAAACTTGAATGCCTTCATAATTGTAGTTTATAGCAAGATCCAAAAGTTAGATCCAATGCCTCAAACAAGGCTTTGAAATCCCCACCGATAGGATCTTGTCACTGGGGCGCTTAGGGACTAAAGGCCTTTGACTAAGTTTTTACCAAAACTGCTCCAAAACTACCATTTCTAATACAAGTACCAAGTTTTAGAAAGAAATCGTTTTTGGACAAATGTACCATAAGATCTTGTAGTACACTAGTGCCAAAAGATGTGGAAAAAGTTTCAAAAAATTCCACCATGTAGATTGTAAAATATTTGAGTTTGAAGTGATAAAAGCTATTTTTTGCCCTTGCAAAAACCTGGGCACTTACACTACACAAGGTCATATTTGTATGAATATATGTCCCTATATATGTTTTTTCAAAATGGTTGTAACTCCTTGGATTCATTCTTCAAGGAAAGTTTAGTACACACTTGAAAATTTTCAAATCATTTGGAATTGTACAACACATGGGAAAAAAGAAGTAAGAAAAAAGAAGTTGAGAATGATTCAAAACACTAAATTGTTAAGAATTTAATTATTAAAATGAAAAATGCCAGTCCCAATGGTTGCTATGTTATAATTAACAATCTACATCCTATTGCTTAATTTTTTTCCAAAATACTGTAAATGGAGTAAAATAAATGACTTGAATGTTTATTTCAAAGTAGAAAATCCGTAGTTGTCTGCAAACAAAATCTCCTTATAACTTTCCTCTCATTGATAAAAATGAAATGATTCAAAGCTTCCCAAGCACATATTTACATCAAAATCTGAAGAACTAATTCTAGTTTTTTAATTTTTATAAATGTAATTTAAAAAAAAGTTTTTTTTAACTACCTGGATTGCCTGATAAACAAAGAAAACTACATATCATGCAATAGCTTTTGAACCATGTAGTCAAAAGTTATGAAAATTGTTGGACCTCAAAACTAATCCAGGCACATCATGTGTGAAAATTTCAAATAAAAAATAATGAAAAATTCATTTGTAGTGAACTGCCCAAAATTGCTATATTGCCAAAAAAAGAAGTTGCTTGAGCCTATAGGGGTTAAGCTCATACAAAGACATTGTTACAAGAGTGAGAATACTAAGGCATTGTTTGAAAGGATGTAATGAGATTCATCAAGAAACCTCTAAGTAAATAAATGACTTTAATGTTTGGAAGGAACTATCTTCTATTGAAATTTTAGCTAATGAGAGTGATCCAAGGACTTTTTTAGTTTCATATGTGAATGATTTAGAATTGACATTTAGTATTGGTCTGGTTGGGGTATCACCTTTTGGACACACTAATTAGGTTATTTTTGTTTAAAACCTCTAGAGTTTGTCTAATTTGTTCATTTTGATCAAGTAAAAAGACCCTAAAATGGGAAAAAATAAATTGTGCACTTCAATGGAATCAAGATGTATATGTCTAAAGAATTTTTATTAAATTTTTAAAATTTTTTGGATCCATTCATAGGTGTCAAAAATAGGCTTGAATTTTGGGATTTGCAGGCATTATAGTGCACAATTTATTATTTTTTTATTGATAAAATAAATTATTTTGTACTCTGCACAACTAATTGTAGGTCACATTCAAAAATTATATTAAAATAATTTTTTTGATATTCCAAATGCTCAATTTTGGGGATTCTAGGTAAGTCGGACAAAAACTCATTTTTTCAACTAAAAAATCAAATAAAATTACTAAAAAATCTTTGATTGTAATCAAACTTTTTTCTTAATACGTTATAAGTGTAGAAAACTAAAACCACATTTGGTGAAGTCTTACTTTATTCTAATTAAAAACTGGATGTGTTTGACACACCAACACATAGTGAAATTGAAGGTCGGACAACTTTTTGGGTACCCCAACCGGACCCATTTTATAAAATGGAAAGTCCTTATAAGAGATATATTAGTCCCTCATGCATGGAAAATTGTCATTGATGTTTCTTCAATGTTGTAGGACATTATTTAGTTGTTATAGTAGACTAGTGACAAACACTTGAGATTTAGCAACATATGTACATATTGCTTTTGTTGGACCTTGGCACCATTATAGTATTAACATTGCCATGCTTGACCCTCCTCATTTGAACCAATGCTAAAATTACTTTTACAATCATTGTTCCTTGGACCCTAAATCATTTGTGACTAAGGATTTGTATCTTGTCACTAGTTGGCCTCTCCTATGTCTTTTGCAACTACATCTCTTAGCTTGACAAATATAATTTCATTAACAATCTCAACTCAAAAACTTTGATAGATTGGAAGAATCTTCGGCTTCATGATGAAGGACTACGTCAAGATTAGTTCTTTCCAAATATGCAACAAAAATGAATATTTGAAATTTGAAAGTAGCAATATTCTGAGAAAAAAAGGATTCATATCAGTGCAAGATTTAACATGAAGGTAACAAGTTGGTGTCCAAATGATATTTGAAGGCAAAATTGGGTTGTTTGGAAGTATAAGAATGAAAATGGTGATCATTGTATAAAATTTGGTAGATTCAAAAATATACTAGAGGAGCTTCAAATCCTTTGAAGGTTGATTAATTCTATATAAAACTAGTAAATGCGCACTGCAAGCTCAATCAAGATTAAAGTTGTTTCAATCATTTTAATATGAGTTATAAAATAATATAATAGTTTTCATATAATATTTGCATAAAATCCCTATAAAGTGTTGAGCGCAAGTTCTATATAATCGCTCTATACCAATATGAAAACAATAAAAACCAAGCATTTATTGTGCATTAGCTTTTCTAAAGAATTTAACTTCCTTAGGATTAGCAACAAGTTTGACAAGCACCTCAATTAGTTTTCTATATGATTTATTTCTAAAACATAAAAATGTCTTGATACATGCACTTCTAAAATACTAGTATATAGGCACACAACTTTACGTGAGTTGGACATGTATGGGTAATGCAACATTCAATTATACAAAAATTGATATAGTGGTGCCTCCATAAGATGAAGGTATCTGAACAACATATTCATTTCATGTAAGGAAAGCATTCATTGTAACCAAACACATCTTTGGTAACTCCCAATCGCCAAGGACAGTCATCTCCTTCATCTTAGCTAAGCGTTTTTTCTTATAAAGGTTCATCTTAAAGAGGCACTATTGTATCTCAAAAATCAATTCATCTGGAATCTTTTTAATATTTTGCTAGGGGGTGCTTGGCATAATTGGTTGGTTTTCTACAGCATGGTTGGAAGGCATTTGGGGTAATACATTTGGGAAATCCTTTATTATTTCAACTTACACCAAAAGGTTTTAATAAATTTTAGAAAATGACATAATTGGAGGACGCTTGGTGTTCTAGGTCTAAGGAGTCCTCCATTGCTTCAAATCCCACCAATTTTTTTTAAAAGATTCTAAAAAAGGACATGGAGTTCAAATCCTTCCACTTAGTAGTATAGAAGTAGTATGAATAGTGGCATACATTAGCAAAATTCTAAGCCCTCCAAAAAGCCCTTATGAATGTGTGCCCGCTACATAACGGAGGTAAATAAAACGGTAATTTATTATTATTTTTTTTTTTAGTGGTTAGTACAGTGTGTCATATGATCTGACTGCGTGACAAAGGTCAAATCTAACCTCTAAAATGGTCAAAAAAATTCTCTATAAGCACATATCTTAAGGGCCTTCTAGAGGGCTCAATTTTTTTCTAATGTTAAACATTCAAAAATGAGAAAAGGACAAGATGCAACAAATAAATCCAAATCACTCAAATTATATGGAAATTCTTACAAAGTGTAATTAAAGAGGATGGACCCTTCCATATTTTATGTTCTTCCACACAACCTTGACAATATCTCATTGAGCGTTATCCTTATGAATATTAGTGCAAGAGACATGCATTAACTCTTGAGCGCCCCAAACCCCTCAAATATTGCCTCCCGTGATTTCAAAGCCTTGTTTGAGGCATTGGATCTAACTTTTGGATCTTGCTATAAACTACAATTATGAAGGCATTCAAGTTTTCCATGTCAAAGGAGAAATGGCAAGGAAAGCCAAATGTTGTACAGGTGCTACAAGAGATTTGATTGGGTGAAAACACCATATGGAGTGTGGTGGCAAGCAACATTTTACATGCTCCAACCAGTCAATATATCCCTTGCAAGCTTCCTTGTGTAAGCTTTGTGGTAGCGGGAAAGTTCTTGGCAAGGGTTCAAGCATGTTCTAGACCCTTATTATGGCAACCATCACCGACTATGCTGATCGTTGTTTTCCGTGCAATAGCAATTTGAAGCCCTAAAACTTGACATAAAAAGAAGTGCAATCTTCCATAATTTACATGTGTGTGCATTCACATCTAATCTTGCTGCTCACAAAATTCACGTTGAATTAGAGGCCCATAGAATTTTGTAAAAATCATCAAATAGCAACTACCTACCAACAAATGAGATTTTGTCATCACATGTTGTTTGATCAAATGTTATAATCTCCCATCTCCCATGATCAATTGTTCCCAAAGTTTGCAAGGCATTTTCTAAGTAGGTGTTCCACTATTTTCAATGGTCACTTTTTGTGGATCATTTGATTGACTGAGATACAATGCATCAAAGTTGTAGGTCTCCCAAAACCCTGATTTTGGTGAAAATGGCCTGGGCGCTTAGGGGTTAATGCATGCAAAGGCTCCAATCTATACTAATAATAGGCTTGGTTTTATTAGTTGGGTAGTTGGGTGTCTATAATAGAATAAAATCTCTATTAGTTGGGTAGTTGGGTGTTGCTCCAAGAAGATTAAGTGGGGTTATGTGGCGGTTATTCTTATTTCTATGGTTATGTGGCGGTTATGGTTGTCCTTGGAGATGGGGTATACACAAGAATAGGGGGTGGTTGCCTGGAGAAGGAGGCAAAGCGTGTAGGTAGGCATAGTACAGGTAAGCTCATTGGAACGGAAAAGAGAAGAATTTTGAAGAAGGTGATTATGAGGAAGGTCATGTTAATTTTTTTGCAAGGACCACTACAAGAAATTGTGTCCTAACTGACATGTCCAAATTGACTAAATGTTTCCAAAATGACAAAAAAAATGTCAAATTGGACAATTTATGTAGATTTAGCCATGTTGATTTGGACATGTTTTTGTCATTTTGGATTGCTTCCCTTGTAGTGAACCCCCTCTTGTGATGGCCCTTTGCCAGAATGGCGGGTACAAGGGTCCACCAGTTTCAATATAAAAGACAAATAATTATTTATCAAACTTTGCTTAGAAAATCCCCTCTCATGTACAAATTATACTACATGAAATAATGATCACTTTTCTTCAAAGTATGTACAATCATTACAAGGGATTTGGACCCAAGAATGGGCCCCTTCCCCAAAACTATGGGAATTTTGGGAACACTTCCACAACACTTCCACATAGGCAATTTGCAGCAATATGACATGGCATTCAGGCAACCACATCAAGCGTTATTATTTAAATTTTTTTTGGATTTTTTTTTGGGACTTTTTTTGAACTTTTTGTGACTTTTTGTGAACTTTTTGTGACTTTTTGTGAACTTTTTCTTAATTTTTTAATTTTAATTATTTTTCTAACGACCAGACCTGTCTAGTTCTTAACATTGGGAACATCCAAACTCATAACCCTTTCTTGGACCCAAATCCTTTGTAATGCCTTGCCAATTTATGAACCACTTTGGAATTGTACTTACAAAATTTCATATTTCATTCTTACTCTTCAAATGCTATTGATGGGAGACTCTTTTTCTTTCTTCAATTGATGGTTTGGAATGGTAGCTTTTTCTCATGTGATCATCTAGCTTTTTCTCAAGTATTCATGTAGCTTTTTCTCAAGTGGTCTTGTCATTTTCAAACTAATGGTTTAAAAATTTGGCCCTTCATTTGAGGTTTTTTGACGTGTGACTGGCAAAAAGAAAAGTTTGTCAAAAATCAACCCTGCATGGAGTTTCCAGATGGTCGGTAAGAATGGAGGGCCCGGGGCGACCCTCCAGGCCACCTCAGCACCGGATGGATAGACTTGCCCCCTCTCTCTCTCTCTTTTCGCAGCCCCAGCCGACGACGCCACTTGCATCGCGCTCGCTCGCGTCCTCCGCCATCGCCAGCCTCGCCTTTCATTTATGCGCACACTCCGTCGTGCTTCCTCTGTGTGCTTGCTCGTGGACGGCGCTTCTCTCGACCTCCTTCACCCTCAGGTCTGCTTCAAACTCTCTCCCTCTGTTTCCGTTATGCTTCTGCGGCCAATTGTTGTCTAGTCACAAGACTCCATAATGTTCTCTGCATTGAGTAGTTGTGAATTCCTACAGAATTTTTCTTGTGTAGGAAGTCAATGCAAGATGAAGTGTTTTCGGACTGAAGCTAAGAAGGCGTTTGTAAGGTTTTGGTAGGTGTGATGAATGCCTGGAACTGAGAATTGGTTGGATTGGCTGTCAACGGGCCCTGTACTGCAGTGGGAGAATTAGGGCGAGGCGTTGGTTGAATCGTTTTTAGGAGCACTAGTGTGGGAGTACAAAGGGGCAATGGCGACGATCTTGGCCACGGGGCAAGCAGCGAATGCGTGCTGCTGCAGCAGTGCTAGGCTGCCGCAGAGCAATGGAAGGACGGGTCTCCTAAGCACTTCTTTTTTGAGGCTCGAGTCGACCGCTGCTGTCTCGAGCTTGAATTCGTCTTTCCAAGGTCAGGTTTGCTTGGAGCCCTCGCAATTTGGAAAGTCCAGCATTGGAACGCCGAAAGGCAGGGTCACCACTTGCATGGCTTGGGGCGGAACTCTTGCTAGCGTGAGGCTCATCATCCAAGGCAAGCATCTGGAGGTAATGGAACCCTAGAGTCTTGTATAGTTTCATGCATAAATAATTCAAATTGGCAATGTATAAATGCAGGTGGCATGTAGTATGTTGCCAAGGGGGGAGTGATATTAAATGCCATGCAGAAACCTTGAAAACAATTGCCAGGGTGTTCGTAACGTGCGATAGTATAGATGTCACTATTTTGCGATTCTTGTGTGATGTTAAGGTTATGTCGAGAGATTCCCACGATTCTAATATTGCTGAGCTTGGTGACAGTTGACGGATGCCATCAAGCAATATGTGGAGGAGAAGGTTGGCAATGCCGTGCACAACCAGAGCGCACTTGTGAAGGAAGTGGATGTACGCATGTCAGTTCGAGGTGGTGAATCAGGGCGCGGTGGAAAGCTTCAGAGATGTGAGGTGAGCTAGCTTTGGAGAGGATTCTGATCCTTCTCCTTCTCTAATTTTGAATCATGAGATTGTCAGGCATTTCGAATGACCTATTAGGAGTGTATATTTACAGCATAAGATCAAATCGTTGCATTAGTGTATAATCGGTAGTTCTTATTGACCTGCAAATTACACCGCTCTTTTATCGAAAACGACTGTGATGTGTTGTGGAAGGCGCATAATACCACGGAATATGACTCTAGATTTTCTCAGAGTTTATTAGGGATCCGTGCTTGGTCGAACATAATCAACTGTCTTTTAGTTCCAGAATCGGACATCAAGGTGTCAGATGAGTCAATGGACTTTTCCAACTGCAAAATTTGTGCAGTGATTTCGGGTCTGTTCGTATCGGCGCCGTTGCTTTGTGAGTAAGGTTGCCATTTCTTCTGTTTGGATAACTGATTTGGAATCCGGGTTTGTCGTGCTAGCAGAGATTTTCATGAAATCCAAGGCAATTTCTGGAAAGGCTCAACATCATCAGGAGCACTAGAAAATTCCGTGCCACTGGCTGCTATCAGCCCTTCAATAATGTAACTAATAGTAATATATTGTGCCTGTTTTTTCAGGTCACTCTGTATACCAAGAAGCATGGTGTTGTCAGGTCAGAGGAAGAGGCTGAAAGCCTGTACGCTAGTATTGATCGGGTTTCTGACGTCATCTCAAGAAAGCTTCGTAAGATCAAAGAGAAGGATGGAGGCCATGGGCGGCCCACGAAGTCGCGCCAGTCGCCCCGCATTGGAGAAGTCCTGTCTGATAAAATCGTAGATCTTGCTCCCATCCTTGAAAGGACGCCTGATGATTTACCTGATGAGGTAAGCTCTATTGAATCGTATCTTCTCCTTTATGCTTTTCAATCGAGTGATGCTGACAGCTCATGGATAATGAATTCTCTGATCTGGATTTGGTTGCGAGCTGGAAATGCTGTTTTTGTGCCTATTCGTGATAGCCTTCCTGCCTTACTGTTGCATCTTTGTCAGCTGTGGACTGATTTTTAGTAATCGGTAACTCTTTTACTTCATGGGCACTTGCAGGGTCTGAGTAAACATTGGATTGAAGAAATTAGCTATAGCTTTTTGGACTAGAAAATTGTGGAAAATTCAAGTGAAAGGTTAATGAGCAATCTCAAATTTTGGAGCTTTGTGCACCATGGGGCACTATGCCTCTCTGTTGAAACGTAATTATCACCAATAATCCTGTTTTGTATTCTTGTTGCAGGTTGTTCGTACAAAATACTTTGAAATGCGCCCAATGAAACCTCTTGAAGCTCTTGAACAATTGGTCAATGTCGGACATGATTTTTATGCCTTCCGTAATGTCGAAAGTGGTATGCTTCTTCCTCTTCTGATGTATGGCTTTGGCCTTCAGGACATCGGAAGTAGAGTCTCGGTTTTCTGCGATGAGTAGATTGTTGTCTTACGTGATTTGAGATTGTAGTTTTTCTCCTACCTCTGGAATTGTAGATGATGTTTCTGTTTTAGTTGTTAACTTTTTCAGATTGTGGTGTGTAGGTGAGATCAACATCCTTTACAAGCGAACCCATGGTGGTTATGGAATAATTGTGCCTCGAAACAATGAGGCTTGGGAGGCCGGTAATGGAGCATCACAAGGAAAAAGTAGCTAAACCTTGTGACTTGTTTTGGACTTGCCGTGATCTGCTGTAAGCTTTTCCAAGACTTGATTATTAGACAACATTGCGAGAGATTTATTATAGGTTCGTATCTGTTGATTGCCAGCTGTGTTCATGCATCAGATCGCACCTCGTCTCGTAACCCAAGTGTGGAAGCTCTTTGAGGACGCAGTTTTTTTATTCAAACAAAGAAATTCAAGCTTCACGTCTCTTGACTTGTACTTCATAGTCTTTTTGAAGTTTTCAATGTGTAGGGTTATTCAGTTGGATATGTAAGCTCCAAAGTAATAATGCAGACTTTTGACAAAATATGATTCCATCTCTAGACCTTGCAAGTCAAAAATTCTCTGATAGTCTGAAAAAAAAAAAGTTTTATGTTGCTGGTTTAAATTTTTTTAAGACAATGCACCAAAACATTAAATTAAGAAGACGCTCACGCTTGACCTTGAGAACGACCATAGTAACGTAATTGTTGCTGAAAAGAATCTAGATTCTTCATTAGCAAGGGTGTCGGAGGCAGCTCCTCAAGACTGCTATGGATGAAACTAGCACTAACCCCTCACCGGCCCAGGTATCTCAAAATACATTGGAAAGGGCGGACGTGTTTCGTCTCACGCCCAAGGGGTTAATGCATTCAGAGAGCAAGCGCAAAACAAGTAAGACACTGAAAATCATGGATCCATTAATCCAGTTATACTAATTCTGTTTATCTAAATGTTGGCAAGTATCTGGATTAGATAAAGAAAGCAAGTATCGATTGTTGCTGTTGGGACCTTGGTAATAACCATTCCTGCCGTCAGGGTCAGTTCACATTGTGTCCCACATCTCTACTCTACAAGCCCCAATGTAAATCTCCCTAACAAAGTTTGGGATGTAATGGTGCAAATAGAAATGTTGAAAATTTTGTGAATATTTTATGGGACTGGTTCTTTTTGGGACTTGGTACTTGTGTCGGATGTTTTACTTGTTAAACCCAACTCTTGAAGTAAAGGTCCTTGGTCTTGGTGCCAACACTTCCAAACTGTGTTGCCACGTAAGCAATTTTAAGTGGACGAAGGATATGAAACATGGTGTATAGCTTTTAGTCTCAACTATCAGCCTCTTGAATGATTACATTTGAAGAACGTAATGGGACTTGGAACAAAAGGTGTACGCCTTCAAGCTGCTATTGGCTTTTATTGATTCATAACCATAGTTTAGCTATGAGTGATTGGATAAACAAGGCAACCATCAATAATTGATATTGGGACCTTGGTAGTAACATTGTTCCATTTAGGTTAAATTTTTCAGTTCATCGTTTCAAAAGTAAGGTGTTACCTATGAGATATTTAACCCTAAAAGGAAGGGCCTACTACCATGGATTGGATTTTCTATGGAATTACAATTTAGAATTTGTTTTGGGGAATTGATATGTGTACCACACCCTTTCAATTATTGTACCACACCCCAAAGTAAAATTTAGATTCCTACCATCAAAAAGCTAAATTTGAAAATTTGGAATTCAGATTTGGACTTAGAGACCATGATTTAGTCTAGAACCATAAAAAAAAGTTGCAATTCAGCAACTCCCAATGAAAAAGTTTAGCTAGGGAGAAAAGTGTTACTTTTACTTTTGTTTGTAAAAAGAGGTAAGCTTTTTCATTGGATGTTGTTAAATTGCAACATTTTTTGTGGTTTTAGACAAAATCATGGTCTGTAAGTCCAAATCTGAATTCCAAATTCTCAAATTCAACTTTTTGATGGCAGAAATCTAAATTTTAGTATGGGGGTGTGGTACAATAATTGAAAGGGTGTGGTACACATATCAATTCCCTTTGTTTTGGCACTGTAAGTAACATCAAAATTCAATATTACAATTTTAGTAGATGAAGGTATGCATATTACATGTCAAAAAAAACTGTTTGGGTGTTCCTATACATGTCCTTGACAGTACCAATCCTAACCCTCTCAAAGTAACTTAGCATGTGGCAGAATTTGCTTCTGCAAAAGGCGTCCACTGCTCCACTTTGGGTTCAACAGTGGGTGGAAAAAGTCCCCAAAAAGTAGGGGTCGGAATTGGGAGACGCTCAGAGAACGAACCCTTTACATTATGTCTCAAGGAAGGCCAATCCTCGAGAACTCAACACTTCCAAAAAATGCCCAAAAACTGGAACACACCCTAATCAATTCCATGAATGCCATCTTCTTTTGCTTGTTGTAGTTGCAATTCTCTTGGTTAGAAGGCGTATTCCAAGTCATTAGAAGCGCAAATTCATACTGTTTCAGCAACACATGATTCCCAAGAAACAGTTGTGAATTGAGCAAGAAAATTGAGTTTTGAACCAACGGCATGGCTGAGATCTTCATTTAATTGTTTTGGCCTCAATATTTTGTATCCAACATACCGTAACCAATCAGGTTACAAAAAAGCAGAAAAATTGAGCTGCGGTTCCGTCTAATTCTATACTATTCGCTCCAACTCTCTAGCGTAGCCTAGAGTTTGATTGATCAGCTGCAGAGAAGGAATCTCTTTGCACGGTGCAAGCTCTTTGGCTTTCTGAAAGTACACCCTGGTGCCGCGAATCTCCCACTCCGGATGATCCTGCATAACAACCACACCCCAAGTTCCCACAAATTGTTTCTTGTCAACAATCAGCCTTTTAAAAGTGCAGCCTTACGATGTTTACAGCACTGTCTGAATACGGGCAGAAACTACATTCAAAAAGCTGGAGATAGAAATGCCACAAATATGAGAAATTTTTTGACTCCAGCTACTTACATCAAGAACATATGCCTGCAACTCCTGATCTGATCCGAACATCAAGATCTTCTTTGCATCCGCCAATGTCAATGAGTCATACGCCTTCTCACTACAGCCTGCAATCTCGTCCCTGTGAAGAACCAAAAAATGGGAGTAAACATTCAGCATTACCACAATTTCTTAGAGAGAAGACCATCAATAATCTTAGGAAAAATTAATCGTTCGCCCTGTTGAGATTTCCCGAACTGTGAGGCCTACAGAGTGTGCACGAAGCGGTTTAGCAACCCTCAAAGAGGACAAGTACACAAAGTTGGTTTCTCAACGTTTTGACCCTAAATGACGAAGTATTAAGTTATACAATAATATTACCATAGAGATTTATAAAAAATAGGAGCGATTGGCAAATCCAATTTGTGCGCAGGCTGGGTCGCAGAGCCACTCAACGGCACCAATCATACTAGTATCTTCCGTTTAAAGGTGTAACATTTATCCTAACCAGAACAGACCCGAAGATTGGTTCTAAACTAGTCATACCTGACGGTCTTGGCAAGAAGGTCCATAAAGTATACGTAAGTTTCATGTGGAACAGCTTGACGTGCACTGAGAACTCGGTTGTATGCACCCTCCATAAAGGACTGCTCTAGCTCAACAGCATGCTTTATGCATGTATGCTCATGAGCTTCAGGTGGTAGAAGCTCTAGTTCTGTGAGACCCATCCACAACAACTAGATACATTCAGTAGGCAACCAGAACACCTACACTTCCAAACTTTGAACTTGAGCCGCTGTAACCAAGAGCTCTCACCGCACTCTAATTTAACAACTGCAGAGTACAGGAATAAAAACTTGAAATACGTGTGATTACACTGTACAGTTATACTCTCGTTCTGTCTGACGATATTGGGAAAGGCATATAGTACCTGTATGAAACTCGGCGATTCTGTTTTGAACTAACAGTCGCAGCAAGTTGAGGCCTAAAATAGGGTACTCCTGCTCAGATGGAGGAATCAAACCTCTGTAATTCAACAAAACGTCCTTATATAGCTAGTTGATAAGCAAGGGAGTACGAGAGCAAACAAGAGTAGATGAAAAAATCACAAACTGAGGAGGAGTCTAAGATACAAAAGGAAATGACCTGAAAATATGACCAAAGACCAAATATCTTGGTTCAAAACCAACCAACTAACCAAGACTTATCCACTGAGGCAATCATAAACTATAACCGGCTAAAGTCGTACACTCGATATCAGTATGGAACGTATGCATGAGAAGAGAAAACAGCACCCGGTAAGAACACAACTTGAGCACTAAAGCGTTACAAACAAGAAAATATCATGTCGTGTACGTTTTTGTGAAGCGAGTGACACATTAAGAGCGACAGGAAAGAAAAAATCGAGCAGATTAATAGGTGACAACATACCTCGTGTCGGTGTAATACGACTTGAGCTGAAGAAAATGGCGCTCAAATGCATCTTGATCCTCCATTTTAACACTCAAAACGACAGCATGTTCAAAGATATCCCCTGTCAAAACATGCAAGCTGCATAGGTAAAACAATACGAAACTGCTCCAAAGAGCTTCATTATCTTCGAGCAGTACACACAAGCGCAGGTGCTAGACTCAGATGACGGAGTTTAAGAATTCTACACCACGTTGTACTCTATCCCCTTCCCTGCTCATCACTTACCATTTCTTAGTCACATCTTTAGGCTCACACAATGCCAGGAAACTGATTTTAAACTATGCTTATCAAAACATTGAGATGCGCAGGAAAAACAGAGCATCAATGCTAAAAGCTGCTATTTGCAAACCACGGACTTGCTGTTACCGACTCTGAAAAAACAACCAGGAGATGAAACAATCTATTCCCTGGCTTGTGAACATCGAAAGCCAATTCGGATCCAATTTAATATACGACCAGCAGCTCTATTGCAAAAACACTTGCAATGTTCGATAGCGCCTTGAACTGGACACGGTGAGAGCTGAGAACAGAATTCCAGGAGATACACGTACTTGCAAGCAGAAGCTCTTGCACAGATGTTGGTGATGATTTAAACAAAGGTGGAAGACCAGGCAACTCTGTCAACTTCACCTGTACAACCAAAGTTACACCTGTGAAACAAGATCGGTTTCTTATACCGTCGTAACCTCTTCAGCGGCTTAGTTCCCAAGAATCACAAAACACGTGACGTAAGTACTCTCGCATCATCGGCAAAACCCTAATTCGCACCAGTAAACCCTAAAAAAGCACTCAAAGCGTGTACCAATTTGGTAAGAGCCAGAACAGCCAAAGTGAAGAACCTTGATCTGAGAAAGAATGCTGTCGCTGGTGTCCACATCGTTCTTGTCGTAAGCAGCCTTGAACTTCTGGAACAAACGGGAAACGTCCGCAATCTTCGCCTCCATGGTGAAACGACACGAACAAAAGAGACCAAAGCGCTCAAAGTGGAAAACAGGAGTGATCAACGACACATCCAGTAAGAGCCAGGCTATGAAGGAAGACGAATCGAAAGAGCGAGTACAAGAGAGAGAATCGCCGAGACCAGGAAATGGGCGAGAGAAGCGAGCAATCAATCACGCGAGTGCGGCACAATGCGTGACAAGGAGCCTCCCTTACGCACCACGGTCGCGGGAGAGCGAGACGCTCCCGCGTTCTCCAGATGGTTCCCTTAGTATGAGCCCGAAGGTAAAAGAAATCCAAAATTGAACCCTGAATTTCTTTTTGGCAGCAAGAGTATTTATCGAACCTTAAATATTTATGGGAAACATAACATTCAGTACCCTGAAGAGAGGCTGCCTTTCATTCTGTTTGGGTATCATTCATGAATTTCATCCTGATAAAAATTAATAATAATAATAATAGGGGATTGATATGTCTACTACACCTTTTCTGCTATTTTACCACTGTCATTAGGTAAATTTTAGATTTCTAACATCAAATAGTTGAATTTGAGAATTTGGAATTTAGATTTGGACTGAGAGACCTTGATTTTGTTTACAATTGTAAAAATGGTTGTAATTGACCAACACCCAATGAAAAAGATTAGCTCGGGGAAAAGTACTACTTTTACTTTTGTTTATAAAAAAAAATAAGCTTTTTCATTGGGTGCTATTCAATTAGAACATTTTATGATTTTAGACTAAGTCACTGCTCTAAATCCAAATTTGAATTCCAAATTCTCAAATTCAACTTTTTGATAGTAGAAATCTAAAATTTACCCTAAGGGTGTGGTAGAATAGCTGAAAGGGTGTGGTAGACATATCAATCTCCATAATAATAATAATAATAATAATAATAATTTTTTCTTGACATGTCTGGACCCCCACTTCGATGTATGTGCACTGAATTGAGCCTCCCTTTTATAAACTCTAACAATTCAACCAAGTGTCCCCATAGCTAAAGATTGGTGTGGAATATTCCACACCAGTTTGTTGGAGGGAGGGAAGCTTCTGGTAGTGCTATTGAATGTTATGAAGTTTCATGGATATCCCTAAAGTTGAAAATAAAAATAAAATTAAGCTTCAAAAATTTATTGTATTTTAATGATTTTATACACTTATTTCACCTAAAAGTCTAAACAAAAATGATTCACATATATCTTTTATAATTTTATTAAAAGCTTATAATTAAATATCCTCATCTTTGTTTATGTTTTGGATAAGAACAAACTACCATGATTCTTTTTGTCTACAAATTAATCAACAATTATAACAAAATTTTAAAAGGATAGTCTTGTAATGGGTTTTTTTTATCATCAAAGTTCTCTTTTTGAAATATCATTATTTAAAAGTAGTGAAATTGCTTACTATTGCAAAAAATAAGGAAGTATTGGTTTTTTACTAATTTTGGCATAATTAATATTGTTTGTTTATTTCAAAATTATTCATCATCTTTTATTTTGTTACTTTAAATCTTTTTACTTTGTTTTGAACTTTTGGATCCATGCTGATTTTTAGCTTTCCAAAACATTTTGTCGCTTGCTATCCTAATGAATGGATAGCCTTTAAAAAGTTTGATTGAATCTTACTCATTTCTTGTACACACAGCCCATCACTACCCATCACTACCCATCACTACCCATCACTACCCATCACTAGACATGCTACCCGGAGTTGCTTTTCTAATTGTAAGGAAGGGATGCCAAAAAAGGTACCCAAGGTCATGGATTCACAAGAAAGAGAGAGAATCCAGGAAGGAAAAAAGAAGTCCCCCAAGTCAAAGGGTATTTGTGATATTACTGAAAAAGTAGGGGTGTTAGTGATATTATTGCAAACTTCAAGGGTATCCATGAAATTTTCCCTTAAATGAATATGGTGTTAAAACATTCATTTAGGGACTTCTGAAGGTTTGGAATTATCACCCTAAACCACGCTCCACCATTTTTTTTTGGTACATGTGCCCTCACTTGAGAAGAGGAATTTGTGAGGGAAAAAATCTTAGTGGTCCAGACTGAATTTGTACTTTTGAATCTTGTTTGAGGTAACTTTTTGAGTTTAAGGTGGAATACAAAATGGTACCTCCGTTTTTCCCAATTTAACGAATATGGTGATTGGTTGAAAAAGTTCTCCAAAAAGTTTCTAGAAGCTTAAAGTTATTCCATAAACAACTTCTATGCATGAAGCTTTCAAACAAGATTCTCAATGGCTTAATCCAATCTATCTCAAAATTACTAACTATACAATTTCATCATGTCTTCAGTAGGTTTTAGCAAAGAAGCTTCTCTATGTGTTCCTTGGTCAGTAATTTATTTGAAAGCAACTACTCACCACCTACAAATCCAAATGAATCAAGTTGACATCAATCCATCTTTTTGGTTATTTTCCGGTTTACAAGATTTCCGCAAGGGATGTGATATTTGATAGGGTTAAGTTTAGATCGTATTGGAGCTTTTGTGAGATGTGGCTTTACATTGTAATAATCACTGATGAAGAGGTAGGAATGTAATTTAAGCAACTATTATGGTTTAGGGTTTAACGTAATTTGTTACCATCTAAGGAACGTTAACACCTCAATTTAACTAAAGACCTTTGGCTAAAATTCAGCATAATTTAACGGCTCTGACTGTTGGTCGCATCGGAAATGGGTCTTCTCGCAAACATCGACTAGAATTTCTGATCTGGAGGGTGATGAGCGCCCAGTCACAACTATTCGTGAGATCCAAAGCGAGTCAAGTAGGCGAAGAGTTCAGTCTTTCCACCACTCGACTGTCCACTCAGAGTGAGCTGCAACGGAGAGAAAATTGACTTACAGGGCCACCTTGCAGAAATTCTTGCATTAATACAATGATGCCAATCCTTGCACAACCAATTCATCAATCACTATGCATGCTAGTCTAGGAGTTGCCGAAGTGTCAGATTTTCATGCCGAAACAGGAGCAATCACTCGAACATGAAATTTGAAGTCTGGTATGTTTAGAGAAGTTGGACGTAGAATATTGCGTATCACAAAGAATTGAAAGAAATAGGAGATTCTTGCTGTTGAAGTTGCACACTTTGACAACCCCTACTTTGGACCGCGACATCATAAACCAGCAAAGATTCAGCTCCATAATCTTTGTTTCTAAAATAACTCGGATTGAAGGTGGTTTATGTACAAAGCAGCTACAGACATCCACGCCATAGCGAGGAACCTCAGCTGAAAAGATTAAAAGAATGGGTTGAAATCATACACCTTCTCTTAGTGAATTTACATCCACTCTACACAACAATCAACTTTTACGACATAAAAAAAAAAACCATGCACGTTGGTGTGTTTCAGAACTTGAGGAATTACGGTCATTGCAAGGGAATCTCATAATCTCAAGCTCTGACATACTTTATAGCTTGATGTTTTGTTTGGCCAGTACTGCTCTTCCCTTCAACTGCGGACAGATCCAAACATTATTCCACATCGAATGCAGTGTACGGAGACTTCTATGGCACAACAATACGCGAGGTAACCAGCCCTACTCTCTTGAGCATGGGCTCAGAGCATTCTGTAATTACACTGCCATGGAGGAGCATTGGAGCTCCTGTCACGTGAGTTCGCAACATGACCGATCCACGTGGATACACTGAGAGAGTGCAAGTGTGCAATATAATCACAGAGGAATGAGTGCACTTGGCTGGGGATCTCTCTCGGTTTGAACGATCTCCTGAACTTTGTCTGCAGATTAAGAGCAACTATGATCAGTACGGCAAATGCAATCAAAAACTCGCTGAGGTCACTCAACAGCTGCAGATAGCCAAGGCATGCTTGGATGGGGTTGACTACAAGGACGCCATACTTGACCAGGGGCATAACAGGCCCCGGGGTGACAATCACACACTCTCATGAACATTCTCACATAGGCTTATGAAATTACAAAACAAAACGAGTTGCTTGACCGCATTAAAAACATCTTTGAAACCTTAGTTCAACAGTTTCGTCCAAAGCAAATAACGTGTTATTCATTAATTTGGGAAAATGATGGGTACCATTTTGTACCTCACCTTAATCCAAAATTGCCACCTTAATTCAAATTAAGGAGGTCACCTTAAACTTAATTAATGAACTTTTGTTCAAAATTTCAGAAGTTAAAAAAAATTTTGTCCAAAAAGAGCGTAATTTTGGATGATATATATCTCATTTCATTGGAAAACAGTTAACAAATCCTCAATTCAATAAATATGGTGTTCTCTAAAAAAAAAAAAGCCAGAATTCCACTTTGTACATTTTTTCCCAAATAACAAATAATGTGTTAAATGTTCAGTTAGTAAGGGTAAATGTTTTGACTAACATTCTCATTAGCAAAATAATGAATTTTGTAAATGCCTATCTTTCAAGAAACCCCAATAAAAGTTTTAATTTGTATCTTGGAATATGGAAAATATTTGACAACCTACTTTTGCCAATCCAAAGTTTCAAGTGCAATGATGGCTAAGAGCCATGGGTTCCAATGAAAACAAGGCAATCATGTATTTAATCATGATGGTGCACAAACACCAAGAAATCACAAAAAAATTGTGGCACCATACTTGATCGTGTCACTTATCAACTCAAGTTTGGAATATCATATAAAATCCATACCTTTGTAGCATTTAGTACTTGTACACTCACTAGAAGAAAAACATGTCCTAAACGACTGCAAATATCCTAAACAACTATAAATGAGTCATTGTATAGTTGTTTAGGACACTTGTTTAGGACATTTACAGTTGTTGCAAACAAATCATTTAGGACACGTTTTTCTTCTAGTGAATAGAAAAATCACACAAGATAATAACACTTCACACACACTTCTAATGCACCTGACCTAAGCTCAAAACATTTTAAAAGAGTCACAAATTAAGGAGCACTTGGAAGGCTCATAATTTTGCTAACGTATAACAATATTTGTTGTTGCCGAGTGTTGTTGTAGGCCCATGCTGCTATGGAGCGAGTCTGAGGGGCAAACCGAACTGCGAGTGCAGGTTGCGGATGCCAGTGTGCTTGACTCCGTGTGACTTCTACAAGCCCTTGGCACCGGTGGAGTGGAACTGCGGACAGCCACTGCGTCCCTGCAACGACAAATTTCGCCGAGAATGTGCACGAGGAATAAATTCCTGTGCCCAGCCTGTGGGTCCTAACGATGAGAACATGTGTAATTCACCTGTCTGTCCTGGCGATGAGAACGGGTGTAGTTCGTGTGAGGCGGCAGCGCGGGATTGTGGGCAGCGGCGAGAGCCGGAGTATTTGGAAGATCACGTGAGGCGATACCACCCTCACTTGGCTCCCAAGCCCCAGGTGTTGCCCAAAGTTATCTTCGGTCAATCATTTCGACCGGCCTCCGGGTACGGCATGCTTTTGATTCTCTCCACTCCTCCACACTTAATGTTGAATATGTGAAGATTCACAGCAAACTTCTTTTGTTAATTTCCCTTTGTCAGTTTCAAGAATTCTTCACATTTTCCCTAGGAGTTATTAAACATCTCTGTCTATTTTTTCTATGATTTTTCCTCTTTCACATTTCATTGTTAACCCCTAAATACCCAAGGCATCATAATCTGGCATTTTTTAACACTGAAATTTGGTACCGTGGGCGTTTAGGGGTTAAGACACAAGGAATTCATATGCATCTCCCTAGTACAGAGAAATTGAAAAGAGTTGGTCATGATTTAGTACCACATGTGCGGCTCATTATGATGGGTGCATGTCACATTGAGTCTGCAACTCGGTAGTGACACATACCCACCTCTGTCCATTATCTATTATATGCAATCTTCAATGGAAGATAGCCAACAATGAATGTAGTAGCATATGCAAAACAAACGCACTACAAGTCGTGTTTGTTAAGCGGAAAACTATTTGCAATTTATAAACATCCGTTGAAAAACCGGTTAATAAATCTCAACCGGTTACTAAATCTTAATTTTTTTTGCTTTATAGAGAAAATAACGGAAATAGCTCCTTCATAAACCGGTTCAATACAGGGACCGAAGGAAATCAACCGGTCAAACTCAAATATTTCGCGGACAGTGCTGCTCGTCACTTGTAGACAGTAAAGCCTTGCCAAGATTAGTACTGTATGTTCTTAACTTTTCCAGCCATTTTTGTCCTCACCTGTAGATTATTAGGTCTCAGAAAGATTAGGTTAGAACTTCTGCTTTCTTCCATTCTATATTTTTCTTGTGTTCGCTATGAGCGTGTGCACACATGAGATGATGGCCTACTGAAGGAGTCAGTGTGTCTGCACAAACCTGGGGCAGGGGCGCATATGCGAGGGGAGTGGGTTCAGCAGGAGGATTTGGAGCTGGATTGAATTCTGAGGTCATATCGTCCAGATCCAATGCTCGCTCCCGCAAACGACCCAGCAGCCCACCGCCAGTTGAGAAGAAGGCTGTGCTCCCTGCCACGTCCAGATACAACTTCTACAGATACTACGGTGAGCCTCTTCTCTTCTCTCTCTCTGCTTCCCACCGTTCAATTCGTATTCCATCATCCTTTGTAGCGGCAACAGTAAATATTGCTAACCAATGCAATAAGATACTAACGTCTGGGGTTTGTGAACGAACAGGACGTGCCGGCCAGGGAGCCAAGACGAGCAAAGATTTCTGTCCGAAACCCTAAACACTAACAAACGACTTTGCTCTGCAATCCTTTTGTAAACTCTCTCCTCACTTGTATGAGCAACCGGCAATTATGTGGCAATTGTATTTTTACGGCATACTGTGACAATCAATTTCTGTGCAAATTTTTACATGAGATGGATTACCGGTACGTCCACCGATCGGTGTTGCTGATATGACCTAACTTGACAGACAGTATGCTGAAAAAGTAAACGTAAGTTACGCATCATGAAAAGCTGTGTCAGAAGTCTCAGTTCGAGGTCTCAAGAGCTTGGCATTATTTGTCCCATAGCTATTGTCCATTCATGTGTCCCTCTCGGAGTATATGTCCCTTCGGGAGCGAAGGTGTTGATATCTTTGCGCTTGGGGCAATGACGCAGTTAGTGAGGTTATACCGAGACGCGTCAATTGCTGGTTGAAAACTATTTCCAACCCCCCTGCGGTGCCCGCAAGGGCGCCCCAGAATTTCTGAAAGGTTGGCCCTAGGCTCCAACCTCCAATTCTAAACTCCAAATTGCAAGCGTTTGACCGAGTCTGGAATTACGAGTCAACCTCGTATATCCAAATTTACTAACACTGGAACTACAAGCTGGACATGCACAGGTTGATGATTCTATGTGTTTATTTCTATGTGTTTATGTGTTTATTTCTATGTGTTTATGTGTTTTTCTTATGGATGATTCTATTTGTTTATGTGTTGTGTTTTTCTTATGGATGATTCTATGTGTTTTTATTCTGAATGAATGTGCATGTATGGATAATTCTGTGTTTTTCTTATGGACGAACGTGCATGTATGGATGATTCTACGTGATTTTGTTATGGATGAACATGCACGTATAGATGATTCTATCTGTTTTTCCTATAATGAATTTGCACACATAGATGATTCTACCTGTTTTTCTTAGCTGGCTAGGCTAAACTAGGTCAATTTTTTTGCCAAAATCAGATAACTTTCCTTTTGACATTGGCTACTTCAAAAAATTTGATGAAACTACCCAATTTCTCTAAAAGAGACTATGCATTGGCAAATATTTGGATGGAAGGTACAATGTTTGCATGTATTCTTCGATGCATGTCACATGACCACTGGAAGAAGAAAAAACGTTGTTCTGGTACCTCCCAAGAATTTGGACGCTTATCTTAGCTTTCTAAAGCTGAAAAGATTCTTATTGGAGCTATTGTACGCTGACCTCAGGGAGTATTTTTTGAGACTTTTTTGTATAGATACCAAAGCAGTCTATCAGCAGTATAGTCATATTGGAGCAAGTGTGCATCTTTCTATACTCAAGTTAACAAATGTGTTTGGATACAAGCACCATGACAGGGTTGATTCTACTTCGAGAACTTGCTTGCACAGAGTCCAAGTCTTTGTATCATTAGGAGAATACAAAGGGTCAAAAGTTTGCCTTTTAATCAAAAAGAATTTTTTGGCATCTCTCGTGACTCGTGAGGCATTGAGGCAGTAATGTACATCATAGTGCTACATCAAGCCTATCAAAATTCTGAGAAAAATAACTTTATTCAAAAGGACCAGAGTCACTAGACCAACCCGTGTATAATCAGGCTTGGTCATGACAAAGCGACCATATGGAATTCCAGTATAGTAATGTTTCTTGGGTAGTCCCGAAGATTGTAAAAAACATTTTTATAGCTGAAAAGCATGTGTCCTCAAATATGCAAAAACCCGCGTAGATATTGAAGTTTATAAGCAAGATTTGTCCCTCTAGAAAAAGCATAGTTTTTAGAGTTATAAAGGTTTAGGGAAGTAGTAGATTAGAGCTAGAAAATCGTCAATTTCTCCAAGAGGTCCAGGGCCTCACCTGTGTCCATCCCAAACAATCAAACAACCCAATGTTAGTTGAGAGAGGTTGCACGAGGTGTCTACAGCCCTAGGACGCGTGTTATTGCTTTCACAAAGAGAAGATTTAGCAAAGCACAAAACTCCTACTCCAAACCTAAGCAAATATTGAACCTGTGAAGCATTCTGTGAAGAGCCCATGATTGTGTGAAAGATAGCTCCGAGTTCAAGTAGTTGGTTGCCATAGAGTTAGCACCACTGAGTATACGGTATTGACTCAGAGACTTGTGGGGTGAGCAAACATCAACTTTGCCTCCGCAGTATTGGTATTCTTCCGAGAGTAACAGTGTATAGTCAAAGAGCTAATTACTCAGAGCTCCAAGAAGAGAGGCCATAACCAGAGGTCCTGGTCAAGGAGTTTAGACTATTGGTGCCTTGGTGGTAGGCCAGAAGCTGTGCCTCTCAAATTTTTTGAAAAAGCCCCGCCTAATTTTGCTTAGTAGTAGATTAGCTGCTACTCATTAAAGCAACCTTCTTAATTACTGGTCGGCTTGTAAAAAGCTCAATGGCTTTATCATAGTAGTATTTACTGAGCCAGCTTATACGGATCTTGTGACCAATCTGCACCTGCCCATTACTAAATGGTGAGATTAGATTGGGATTACTAAATATATTTGTTTATCCTTGCTTTGTCAGCATGAAAGACTGAAAAGCGTGTTTTTATAGAAAGGAGTGCTAAAAGAAAATTTTAAAGAAATTATAATGAGCTTCTAAAGAGCTTCTATAGAACATGTAAGTATATATAGCCTCATGTTTATAAGCATTTAACTATCAATAGATAGTTTTTATGCTTAAATAGGTCTTATGCAAATAGATGGTCATTGTTGTATGAAAAGTATATAAGTATACTTTACATACCATAGTATAGGATGAGTTAGTTTTAGGACCTTACTATTCAGTGCCTTTAGCCCAAAGTATAAGAGCTATTAGAACCTACTTATATGTCAAGTAGAGTCTTGCCATTCATAGTGGCATCTAGGGTGTATACTCTATAGGAGTCCCTCTCAATAACCAATTAGATAGTTTGAGGTGATACATGATCATGGAGTCAATCACTAGTCATTTGACCTTCTAGCAAAAGGTTTATGCTCAAGCAATATTTGCTATGCTTGTAACTTAGATTCTATGAACAAAGTCTCTCAGGTAGAAGTTTGCATAGAAATCTTGAAAAAAAAAAAAAAAAAAAAAAACCAAACTGTTGTTTTCCCTAACACAATTGAGTTTTTTTTTCTTAATTCATTTCAAATTTAGAATTCTTCATCCTAAACTAAAGGGCATTCATTTGAGTATAGAGGATGTTATGGAAGAAGACCTACCAACTTGAATATAGGGCATGTTTTTGGTAGGGGCCTTGACAAAGGGCATGCCATCAAACCCTAGCCAACCAGATGGGTTGCATATTTTGTTGGGCAAGTATTTAAAAAAATCGATTGTGTACCAAGACCAAACATTGCAAAATAGATATTGTTTTTTTTATTTTTTATGTGAAGTCATGTTCAATATAAAATATTATATGACACAATCCATCGAGTTAAATTCAAATCACAATGGTAGTATTATTTTATTGGAAGTTTTGTTTTGAAAAGCAAATGACAATTGAGTGATTTTCAAAGGTTCTGTTTTGAAAAAATATTGTTGACCTTGAAAATCTATTTATTTTGGATTTTCATTTGTCTAACAAAAGAAAGTTTTTAATTACTATCTCATTTCTATTTACCTAAATAATTTAACAAATTCTTCAAAAGGAATATTTTAATGCAATTTGAAATCGAATGCCTATGATTGAGTTCTAAGATTTAAAAAATCAACATATTAATTAGGTCTGTTCTGCACTAAATATATCTAAATATAGGTTTTTAGATTGTTTTAACATAAATTTTATTTTATGTACAGTACCCAGAAACAAGTATACATACTGCCCTCTTTTGGCAGAGTAAAACTTGCCTAAAACTTGCATGACATAAAGTATAATTGACATTTTTTTGTTGTGCATCATAATTTTGTAATTCTTATGTAATCTTAAACAAGAATACCAAGTTTTAGTTTCAAAAAACCTAAACTCATTTTTAATGAATTTCTTTGTATCAACTTCATGGTTTGTACATGATAATTGATTGAAAAACATTGGTGATGAATTTTTGCGATTTGATTGCATGGGTGTATAGGTAACATCCATATGCACATCCTCCATGCTAAAAAGAAACCTCTTAAGCAACAAAAATGTGATCTTCAAAGGATTTAGTCAATTTTAGTGTGACTTGTGATATGTCCAAAATTTTGTAAAATAGTTATTTTTATTTTTGAACTTTTTTCTCACCAAGTAAACATAATATCATGTTCAAAACCACAAACTTAGTCACAATGTATGAGTCAAATAGCAAAAATTGATTATCATACAGAAATAGCTGTTTTACAAAATTTTGGACATATCACAAGTCACACTAAAATTGACTAAATTCTTTGAAGATCACATTTTTGTTGCTTAAGAGGTTTCTTTTTAGCATGGAGGATGTGCATATGGATGTTACCTATACACCCATGCAATCAAATCTCAAAAATTCATCACCAATGTTTTTCAATCAATTATCATGTACAAACCATGAAGTTGATACAAAGAAATTCATTAAAAATGAGTTTAGGTTTTTTGAAACTAAAATTTGGTATGCTTGTTTGGGATTACATAAGAATTACAAAATTATGATGCACAACAAAAAAATGTCAATTATACTTTATGTCATGCAAGTTTTAGACTTTATGACATGCAAGTTTTAGACACGTTTTACTCTGAGAGGGCAGTATGTATACTTGTTTCCAGGTACTGTACTGTACATAGGATTTATTTCACTTTTTCTATGAAAATCCACGATAAGCTTGGATCTCCACAATCAGATATGTACAATTTATGATTTATAAGAGCTTTGTGATTGCATTTTCAGAAAAGAAATAAAGATGTTATATTTCATTCATAACAATGGCAAAATGGAGCACGAAAAGTGAAAAATATTGAAATTTGACTTGGTGGCCATAAGCTATGTCCTTGGGGACCCATAACAAGTCCACACATCCCACAATCAATGACCAAAAGCAAAATATTCTACAATCTAATCTAAAGAAAAGCAAACAACGACAATTGTACCCACTTGCCTGGGTTACACACATCTATGCTTAATAATGTTATGTCGAATGTAAGTTAGCATGTATTTGTTTAGGACATCCTATGAGTAAATTATGAACTAAAAAAATGGTTCTCATGTTTTGATTACGTGCATAATTGGAAAAAATCTACTCCCTCTATCCGCTTTGACTTATTAATGACTGAAGGCAACTTGGCAGGCTGGCATGTTGTATGATCCAAGATCAGTTTCGACACGTATTGAAGTATGATATTTGGAGTTAAAATCACATTCAGCAGCATATTGCATAATCCTCAAAGAAATCGTCATTTCTTCTAGTCAGACCAATTTTTGAAAACTCATCCACACTACAAGTTTATGTTCTAGATAGCAGCCCGGACGAAAGGAATATACGGGGTGCTTTTAAGTAAGGGTCAGGATTAAGTTGGTTAAATTGACAAAGGGTTTCAAGATTGGACCTATCCCATCGCCTCTGAGCCACTGTCTTTCTCCAACGAAGTTCTTGAGCGCCTAAAGACAACGTCAGGAGTCCAGGAGCTTAACCAACAGAGATGAAGCGTCTCCTCCACGCATAGAGCATTGAGAAACAACAAGGGCTAACTCAAGGCTATTGGAGACTTTGAGCAACATTGGATCAAAGAGCACAAACAAAAAACCGAGTACAAATTTGGGCAGTAATTGCAATCAGGCTTAAT
This sequence comes from Ulota crispa, assembly GCA_963920765.1. NCBI lineage: Eukaryota > Viridiplantae > Streptophyta > Bryopsida > Orthotrichales > Orthotrichaceae > Ulota > Ulota crispa. The sequence continues at coordinate 14,175,535 of OY987242.1, forward strand.
CCCAGCAAATTGCCTTAACATTCTTCAACACGCTTTCCAAATCTATCTTCACAACTTGATCGGGTAGAAAGTCTCTCATAGCTTACAAATTATGAAATGACGCAGACGTTACAATCCTCCACAGATCAATAAATAGTTGAAAAAGAGAACAATCAAGCAACCGCCTGTGCATAAGCGTCTAAATAGGTTGAAATCATATACATCCTATCAAAATAATAATTTACAAGGAGTGGATAGATCGGATCGTATCGATGGCTTGCCTTGCATACAGGCTTGGTTCGTCGTACAAAACAGCTGGATTATCAAGTCTATTTGACAAACTCTTGTCTCCAAGAAATGCTCGAAACGAATCTGCCACACTGTTAGACAGCGATTTGAGGTCATACCCTCCCTCGAGGAAAAAAACACACCGACCCCCACAAAGCTCATATGCCAATCTTTTGATGTCAGATGCAAGTCGATAATAAGTCCCCGTTGTGAACTGCAGACCGGCCAAGGGGTCCAGGACGTGTGCATCAAACCTGGACACATACAGTCCAAATCATCATCAAGCTTTGATTTTAAGTTTTGCCATGACACATTTCCTAGCTGTCTTGTAATTCGGCATTATATTCTGCTTCCTCGCCTCCTTATATTCAATTTACTTGAACAATCTACCGTGAGGCCATTATCATTAAAGGGCTGAAATCTGAAAAGAGGCAACTTAGCAGTAATCACTGATGACGTTCGATCAGAAACAATCTTCAACTTTAACGACAAAAGCAAGGATAACTCAAGAAAGACATATAAACGGTATGCGAAGACGAAAATTACCCAGCAGACACCAAAATAATATCAGGTTTGAATCGCTGAGCAGCAGGAACAATCACTTCTTCGAATACACGTGCCATTGTGTCATCGCCCGACCCTCCTGGCAAAGGCAGATTGAGAGTCGATCCCTCTCCGGGACCAGTACCAACTTCAGTCATCTTACCCGTCCCTGGATAACTACCATCCTGACCACCATGCCAACACAAGTTATCAGACAGACGAATAAGCTCAAACTGGAGTTCAGCTGAATTTGGAATCTACTGGCAGTATAATCAGAGACTCAGAATTGTCGATTTTAAAAAAAGATTCTTAGAGAGAGAGCAGAAACCCAACAAAAGTTAATAACAACACGGTATGCACATACCATGACCCCTGCCTTGTACTGGACAACAAGTGCTATTACCCTTTAATAGAGAAGCCTGAGCAATACTATTTCGAGTTATTAAATAGAACAGCTTTACTTGATACGAAAGTTCGATAGATTACCTGGTGTGTTGATAGGAAGAAAATATCAGGGTCGCTAAAAAATGCATCATTTGTGCCGTTGCCATGATGAACATCGAAATCAATAATGAAAACTCGCTGAAGTCCATGCACTTGCTGCGAATAGCGAGCAGCCACAGCGATGTTCCCAAATACACAGAATCCCATCGGCCCGGCAGGAACTGCATGGTGACCTGGGGGCCGAATTAGTGCAAAACCAACAGGAGGGTTTCGAGTCGCTTTTGATGCTGCCACCTGAAAGGCAATGACAAATGATTCTTACATATACATGCAAGAAAAATTACATGTGAATGTGATCGTTGAACGAGGCAACCAACATAGCACAAAAATCATGTAATGATGGTGTATTCCAAATTTCAAATTACCATCAAAGGCTAAATTACTCAACACGACAGCGACTCGGAAAGGAGGAAACGAGTCACGAATTTAAAAGGAACTGCGTAAGAGCACACACCACAGAATCCACCAACGCTAGGCTTGCACCAGCTGCCATCATAGACTCATAGTACGTCTGTATGTACGCCACGTGAGCATATATCAGCCCACAATGGATTACAAATTTGAATGAAATAAACACTAACTTAAATTTCCACATACTAACATTACAAGACGCGGTTCTGGCTAATACAAACGTGGCGTTGCTCTTGAATGTAGAACCCTTCACGAGCTTGAAGTACTAACCGACTCCAAATACCGAAGAAAAGAAAAGATGCAACAAATAAATTGAATTCTCTTGAAACGTACAGATGATGTCGCGTACGTGGGCCCCGAATTATCCAAGAATATGAGCCCTTCATCATCTGCCTGCTGCATTGCCTGTTACCATAGTATACGACATCTTCAGCGAAGTTGAGGACCTGAGAAATGAGACCTCAGCAGACACATCCAGAGGAAGTGCACATGATATATACAAGGACCAACCCGGCACAACTAGCGCCTCGTACTCTTAGCAATCTGCTTACCACCCTCAAAATTCTTAATAAGATGTCTTCCTCGAAGGATACTAACATCCCCTTACCAAAACACACAAGACTTACCCTTTCTAGACCCTTAACATAACCCATAGAGTGAACAGCTGCTATATCCTCCTGTGATGCCGCCTTAAAGTTTTGTATCCTTAAGACTTCTTTGCCACGCCCCTGCACATTTACACCCCACAGTTCGTGTCCTCCTTATCATAACTAATTGTTGACCAAAAACGTTAAAACTTAGGCCAACAAAATATTTTTACAAGACATGAGATTTACCGAGACACAGAATCCACAACTGATTTTGTTATATACATATAACCTCAACCATGGGTAGCTACTGGCAGAGAAAGTAAAGCTTATATAAAAAGTCTTGCTAACTTTCTCTTCTAAGGATACTTGTCCGCAGGTATAATAAAATATGTCCACTCTATAGCAATGATTCATTTATGTCACAAACTGCTATCATGTCTAGAAAATCATCCCAACAGTTGCATCAACTGAGGAAAAACAGCCGTCTTGAAGAACAACCAACAGCTTACCTCACCTCAGGAGTCAGTTCTCCCTTTTCTAAAGCCTCCAGAATCGAAGGCACTCGTGCATTACATTCTGGATGTCCTTCCTGATATAACAACCAACACAAAATTAATCATACCGAAAAGAAAAAAAGCTCTAAGTAATGACGACAACGACGACGACGACCCTGATTTACGCATATTCCAACTGCATGATTATTGTCCCTTCTAGCATCAATAATATGCAATCATTTTTAATTGCGTTTTTATTGCCCTCAGTGCGCTTTTTCAATCCCGTTTACAAGATTTTGCTCATAAGTTATAAGTACAGAAATACAAAGATTCGAAAACGTTCAAACTATTACTGAACTAGAAACCGGAGAACGAGAAGGTTCTGTTTTCCGGCACAATTGCATATTTATCCAAATGAGCAACAAAGAAAGAAGCATTTTTTACCTGGTTATGGCCCATGGCCGGAGCAGCAGCAAAGATCACACGCGCCTCCACCAGTTGAGAAACGGGGATAAGAAGCTCTGGAAGTCGCCTGCTAATGGAGCCAGGATCATTACTATCCGCACCGCATCTAATACTTGATAGATGCCTTTTCCGACGAATTAAGTGCGAAAGGTCGACCGAACATCCGCCATTTGAACCTGTAGAATTTTTCCAGTGCAATTTGCGTCAGACGCATCAAATTATTACATAATTCCGTGCCTTGTGTAAAATTTCAATAAAATTTATTCGAGTGCACTTCGTCTCCAGCATAAGGAAAAGATAAATGACTGCGTTATCACAGCGTCGGAATATCAAACGAATTAGAGAAATTCCGGACACAGGTATATTATTGACTAAACACCTAGATTAGAAGTACGAAAAGGAAATAAACGGCACGAGGCTTACTTAAGAATCTGCTGCTGATGAGAGGAACTGCGAGTTTGATGTAAGATGGCCGTGCGAGAAGAGAGGCCGAGGACGCCATAGCTGAGCTTGCAAGTTCGCTCCACGACGTGCTGCGCGCATCCACAATTAAGAGCACTCCATCCTTCGGAGCTCTCTCAGGGTTCACCGAGGGAGACAACGAAGATTGAACGAAGTTCGACGAGGCTTCCATTTTGCGTCAGCTGTTCGATTTATCGTCGAAGGAGTCCAGTAGCTGGCCATCTGCTGAAAGTATGAATCCAATATTTATTTAAAACTTTATCTTACTAGTATGCCTTGTATGCTCTTCGCGCTCAGTCTCTTTTAACCCCTAAATGCACAAGGGTGTTTTTCTCGTTTCCAGAAGGTAGTTTTGAAGTTTTGGAATTGTCCTTATAAGATCATTATTAAACATCAAAATAAAATTGTGATTGTTGAATCTTGAGCTTCAAGGTTTCTAAATGGTACTGCCCAAAAAGAATTCAAAATGGCCGTACGGATTTCAAGATATTTGTGATTGAATGATGATGAGTATGGAATTGTTTACTTTTTTTGGAACTGTCCAAAATTTCTAATGCAAATTGGCGACTTTTGGATACAAAACTGGGAAACAACCACTTAGGATGTTTTAGTATTTATTGTTGTTACTTCAAACCAATGGCCCCTCTTCCAAATCCATGACCACAATTTCACAAATGAGCCTGCAATGCAACTGTCAAAACGCAACTATCCAATACAAAAAAAACTTTCAGCTTCAATTATTGCCCAAAAATCATTATGAATGAAAGAATTTTCAATGGCGAATAGATTCTAATTAGTATAACAAAGACATTCCAAGTGAAATTAGTCCAAAAGCACTTTTAGATTTTGTTAGATGTCAAAATTTCAGAAAAAAGGCCCTTATTGCCCAAGGGAGTGCCCAAGAGAAATCTTCACCTTTTGCTCAACTTGATGCCCATCTTTTCAATGTGGCAACTTCTCATAGGGTCTGTGACACTATTCACGACACTATTTATGACACTATTCACGACACTATTTATGACACTATTCACGACACTATTCACAACACTATTTATGTCACAAAATGTATGTTTGTAGTTAACCTTCCACCAAGAACAATTGGAATAAGATATGGAGGAAGTTGAATTTGAATGGTGGAGCTAACTTGAGCGTGCAACTTTTCCAAAAAAAAAAAAACTTGAAAATGATGCAATCCGTACCTTCAATAGGGTTTCAAAGTTTCTTGAAGTTTTTTGGACACCCAATTTGGGTGCCTTGGGCATTTAGGGGTTAACCCCTAAATGCCCAAGCCCTATTTGAGTTTCTTGGACTTTCCATGAAATTGAACAATCAATCAACCTCTTCATGAATTCCATCAAGTTTTTTTCAATTGTAACCGTACAAATTTAAGCTAAAACATGTTAGAGATTACATGGAAAATGAAAACACAACAATATCACTTATAGTTTGAAAGATTTTAATGTTTGAACATGAGGGTGTTAAAATTGCAAAAGTGATTTAAATTCTTCCAATCCTTGTTTCACATGTCAAATCCAAAAAGTCAGTCACCATAAAAATATGAGGTTTAAGGTCATTACATGTCTAACTCAAATCAATTTATGGTTTTGAAAATCTACTCTTACATTATTTTTAACTGGATTTCTAATGTGGATTTTTCTCCAAGCTTTAGTGTATTTGAGGCTCATTTTCAAGATCTTCCAACACTAGAAAACTCAAGATTGAAGTGGACACCCTTGTACAAAATCTCAAGTAGAAAAATCATCAACTTTTATTTTCAAAATCAGATTTTTGATCTTGAAAGAAAACTTCAAAACAAACTTATATTAAAAAAATACTGAGAATAATGATTTGATAAGATTTTATTCATCTTCAAAATTTCCTCTCAACCCAAATCTGGTCGCTTGGGCATTTAGAGGTTAATTTTCTATGGTTACTTTCACCTTCTCTTTTTGGTGTCTTTTCCTCGTCTTTGCCCTCTGTAATAGAACTTGTGATATTAATAGAGATTTACATCATGAGATAAGCAAATCATGTTTTATTCATGTTTTGTTAAATACAAATATGTCTTACACATAATTTGCGTCATGTCTTTCTTAATTACACATGGACCTTTCACCCTCCCTTTCCTGACCTATTCCTCTCCCTTCCCTTGGATTTCAAAATTTGGGTGACATATAAACACCCAATGTTTGATGACACCCAACATTTTATAATAGAGAATTTCAAACTGATAAGAGAAAATTTAGAAAAAATTCCAATGACTTCTCACCCTTCCATTGGGTGCCTTTCGTCTCCCTTCCCCCTCTTTAACCCCTAAAGGACCAGACCCCCTTTTTTAGAAACATAGCGATTCTGGGCACGTACTTGTGATTGGAGCTCTTCATATTTTAGGCTCAAATTTTAACAAAATGTGGGGACAAAGTTTATCTTTCATATGCACTAAGTTTCATGACATTTGGAATTATGAGTAAAAAGTTATGGCCTAATATGTTGTTTTTTACTTTTGTTGGGCAGCCTAGGCAAATATTTAAAAATCACTTTTTTCAAAAGAAATTTTTTTTAGTTGGTTTAGGAGATTTATGTGAATGTAGGAAGCTTTGAATCATTCCATTTGGATCAACAAGATGAAAGTTATGAGGATTTTTTGTTTGCGGGCAGTGATGGATTCTCTACTCCAAAATAAACTTTGAAGTCCTTTATTTAACTCAATTTTCATGATTTTGGAAAAAAAACAAAACCAAAGGATGTAGGTACTTCATTACAACATTACAACCATTGGGATTGGCATTTTTCATTTCCATAATTAAATTCTTAACAAATTAGTGTTTTGAATCATTCTCTACTTCTTTTTACTTACTAATTCTTTTCCATATGTTCTACAACTCCAAATAATTTGAAACTTATTTGACATGTACTTTACTTAAGTGGATTAAAGAATTTAGAGAAGCACCACCCACATGGCCTTTTTTCCTTAGGAATTTCACCTTCTAAAGGGTAGCTGCCCGATTTTTCAAAAGACGTTTTTGAATATTCAAACCATTCTAACTTCCAATCCACGTGGTGGAAAACTCTGAAATTTTTTTCACGTTTTCTAAAACCATTCTTTTACAAGATCCTATGGTTACATATGCATAAGAATGTTTTTGTTTTTAAATTTGATTGATGCTCTACAAATGACAGTTTTGAAGAGTTTTTGGTGAAAACTTTGCTTGGTCCTTCAGGGTTAATAGAACTTGTGATATTAATAGAGAATTAAATTGCAAAATAGATACACAACTCAAGCTTTATAATATAGGTTCTATAAATTTTTTTAATTTTATTACTGTTAAGGTTATAGGGGATATCATAGTCAAATAAAACAAAATAAAATCTGAAGCCCTGTAAGTGCAAAATTACTAAATTTCCCAGGTTTAAAATCAAAAGTCAATATGTCATAACTTTTTTTTGTGTTGCGCCTATAATTGCTGATTTTGATTTTGAATGAAAATCATTTCAATCTAACTTCTACTTCACTCTCTGAAATTGAAAATTTGCAAGATAGAGCTTTTTGCAGTTGCAAAATAATATCTTTTACTGTATTAACCCCTAAAGGACCAAGCCCTTTTTTCTGCCAAAATAACACAAAACTGCCATTTTTAGGGGATGAGTAAGAAGGTAGTTTTTTTTTTTTTTTGGAAATCCAACCATAAGGTCTTGCTTTATATTAGAAGCAGTACTTGTGGGAAAAAAAATCAAGTCATTCTAAATGGAGAGAAGGGAGATAGTTGGGTGATGGCACAATCAGGGTACTTGTGACACAATTAAAAAATAGCGTCCTATATGACTGCTACAAATGACTAAAAAATGAGTCATTTCTCCTTGAATGACTATATCATGACTAGTCTTATTTGGTCGTGATTTAGTCATTTTTAGTTGTTTAGCAATCTTTGTCATTCAGTCATTTAGGACATTAGAGTATCTTGTCCTTTACATCCTGCGGGCTTCGCCTTTATTGAGGAGAAAGAATTTTTCTCTCTTTCTAAAATCCAGCTGCCCCTTCTTTCCTGAAAGCATTTAAATTTTCCCAATTCCCAATGGTGCCATTATGTTTCCACTGACACAATCAAACTATCATGTGCAATGTGTCTTAATCTCAATAATTGTTTTATAAAATCCACATTTGTTATCAAAACGTCAATCCACATTCAATATTGGATAAGTGACAATACAATTCTCACTTAGTCATATGTTAGTAATGGATAAGTGGCCACATAATTCTCATTTAGTCATGTATTAGTAACGGATAAGTGAGCATATAGTTTTCATTAGTCATGTATTAGTTGTTTGTTAGTTTTGAATCAAGGTGCCACAGCTCCAACAAGCACGTACATTCATTTTGTAGTGCTTGGTTAGTCGTTTTCTAGTTGTATTACACTGTTTGGATTTAGAAAATAGTAAGTTACGCTAAACTAACATAGTCGTTTGCACATTCCACTTAGTCATATTTTAGTTGTCACTTAGTTATATTTTAGTTGTTCTTGAATTGATTAATGTTTGGATTTGGGCGTTTAGGGTTTAGGGTAACTGCTTGTTGTGTAGAAATAGTGCGGTTTAGTTGTAATAGTAGCACGTAGCTCTATATTAGTCACCACATAGTCGTCATTTTTAATTCCAATGTTGGCGGTTTAATTATTATAAAGTAGTCTCAACCCAGTCACTATAGAGTGGAGTTGAAGCAAACTTTAAGTGACAACATAGTTGTTAGACAGTCACATGAAGTTTGGAGTTTACAATGCAATAACTCCTCACACAGATAATAATCACCAACCATTCACACAAGCATACAAAATTTAGTCACAAACTAGTCACCAACCATTGACACAAGCATACAAATTTTAGTCACAAACTAGTCACAAATGTAGATATCATTTAGACATAACGGCGTTACAATGTAGTCTAATTACACAATCAAACAAATGTTATGTTACAGTCGCAATACAGTCATTATACAATTCATATGAAGTCTCATTACAGTCACGATACAATCACAATTTAGTTGCAATGCAGTTAAGGAGTAGTTGCCATGCAATCGCAATCCAGTTGATTCACGGTTGCTATTCAGTTACAATTCAATGTAGACTCTATGTAAAATCTAGATATACGATTCAAGGTTTTCAAAACCTCAAAGTGTATCCACTGCTTATTTAGCACTTACAAACTATCCCACACACTGCTTTCTAAACCTAGTCAATATCATTTGCACACGCTTACAATTTCAACAATTTCATATAAACAACGAAAGCACAACCTAAAAATGAGTTACAACGTTGTAGCGCGCAAAGCCAACAAACCTTGACAAGTGCACAAAGCAAACAAACGTGCAAAGAACAAAGAACCAACAAAAGTAGAGAAGTGCACGGAGCCAATAAACCTTGACAAGTGGGCAAAGCCAACAAACTTTGACAAGTGCGCAAAGCAAACAAATTTGATAAAAGTGCGGAGCAAGCAAATCTAAGAAAAGTGAGGAGCAAACAAACCTGAGATTGAAGAGCACAAAGCAAGCAAACCTAAGAAAAGTGAGGAGTAAGCAAACTTAAGAAGAGTGCAAAGCCAATAAACCTTGACAAGTGCACATAGTCAACAAACTTTCTAAAGAGCACATAGCCAACAAATCAAGTCCACAAAACTAAACCCTAAATTAAAGGTGGCAGCCGCATCTTCACCTTACAAATTATCAACCCTAATCTCAATGAAGGGTCCAAACTGACTCAAAAACTACAACTTGATTTTTGGGGTGGTTGCTATTAAGATACTATTTTTTTGGCAAATTTAACATCAATAATGTGTTTAAAACATAAATTTGCATCAAAATAAACTATTTACATGCTAAAATTATTGTAAAGCATTAGAAATAATTTTTTTGCAAATTTTAAAGTTTTAACTTCTAATATTTGAATGTGTCATTATTATTATTATTATTTAAATGATTTTTTTTTTATTTGTTTGACTTCTATCTTTAAAAAATAATAAAAATCATGATAAAAATTATAAATATATTTGTGAAACATTATTTTTTAAGCTTTCAAAGAGCTTTAATTATAGCTTTTAAATTGTTAATTATTAATATTATAATCATAATAACAATCATATTAATAATAATAATGTATTGAATGTATGACTCAAATACAACTAATATACAACTAGCATGCTTGGAGAAGATTATAGTGACCTAACTACAACTCTTGTAAAACTAAAATATGACTAAACTCTTAAACGGTGTGCTAACCAAACTACACTCCTTTCAAATAGTTGGTTGGAATTGAAATAGGTAGAGCAAGGCCTTTCTAGTTTTGAAAGCTATAATAAGTGGGCCCAAAAAGAAAATTGCACCGTAAATCCCAAATTAATTTGCTCAAGTTATATTCTAATAATAATAGTAGAAGAAAAAAAAGCCCATGAACTTCTAAGTGACAACAAATGCATGACTATAATTGGGTTCTTCCATAATTGTCTTATAGTCATTATGTAGTCATTATTTAGTCAACATGTAGTCAACATGTAGTCATTATGTAGTCATTATGTAGTCATTATGTAATCATTATTTAGTCATTATGTAATCATTTTGTAATCATTTTGTAGTCATTTTGTAGTCATTTTGTAGTCATTTTGTAGTCATTTTGTAGTCATTTTGTAGTCATTTTGTACTCATTTTGTAGTCATTTTGTAGTCATTTTGTAGTCATTTTGTAGTCATTTTGTAGTCATTTTGTAGTCATTTTGTAGCCATTTTGTAGTCATTATGTAGTCATTATGTAGTCATTTAACTGATGTGGTGACATATTGTCTATGACCACTTTTTTTTAACTCTCATTAAACTCTAAACCCCTAAACCCTAAATCCAAAATCCTAGAACATTCCTTGCTCCTCACCCATGATCCATGAAATAAGATCAAATCCTAATCAGGAAATTAATGCAATAGAAAGAACAATATTAACTCAACAAGAGAGGCAAAACCATGTAGAAGTCGTTTATTAGTCTTCAATTAGCTGCACATAAAAATCACATGAAAGTCATTTATTAGTCATGGATTAGTCGCACATTAGTAAGTATAGAACTAGTACCTAACAACGTCCAACCCTACGCCGCTTATTCCCCTAACAACTTCATTAACCTACTTACTTAAAACCAATTTAATTACAGAAGTCATATCCTAGTAGTAGACTAGTAGTACCACAAAATGTGCTAAACAACTAAAAAATGATTGCTGCAATAGTGTGCATTCACATAGTCTCAAGAAAACAAGAAAGAGTTAAAAATCATGCTACCGAGCAAACCCAAAATTTTGAGAGAAAACCGTGAAAGAGGTGTTTCTGCATGAAAATGATGTGGAATGAAAGTTGTAACTCTTTAGTAGTTCATTAGTAACATATTAGTAGTACTATAGACTCATGTTTTGGGCATATGACTAAACCACAACCCTAGCTAAAAAACTTTAAACACAACAACAACCTCATCCACTTATGGATGTGAATGTACTTACAAATTTACGAGAATACGATTTTGTGGAGAATTTCAGATGAACCTTTCAAAAGAATGACTAAAGAACAACTATCTCAATGTCAGTCATCTTTTAGTCATATCATAGTTGTTTTACAGTCATTTAGGACACTTAATCATAAAACAGGCAGTCATATAGGACGCTGTTTTTTACTTGTGTGAAAGGGCCTGCTGGACCTCCGGAAAGCACTATTATTTCACTTTCATTAGTGGGTCTTGAATATTTTTGTTTAGCAAAAGAATTGAACCTGCAAGTGATGAGATATTTTTCTTAAGCTTTCTTTATGTTAAGACATTCATTTAGAAAGTTTTCTTTTCATCAAAAGGACTTTCTTGTTTTTTTTTCACATCATAAAAGTGATTAGAACCCAAATGTCCTGATCCAGAGTTTTTTTTACTTGTAATTTGTAATGGCTCTCTAAAAAGAGTTATGAACATTTTAATAATTTAGACCAAATGTGCACCTAGAAACAAGTATGTGTGCATGCTTTTGCCACTTTAAAAAAAAGGCTACAAATTTTTAATGTTCTTTATTGGACGTGGAAAAACTCGCATGAAACTGTCCTTAAAAGAATTCATAACAACTAATTTTAATAATGTATGGACTAATACACTTTAAATTCATGGACCATAGAAGCTTGCACAACTATAAATGCATTAACCTAATTCCTACTAACCAAATTTGTAGTCTGGGTGAGTCCTTTACTTCATTTTGATGAAATGAGACAGTTTTGGAACTTCTCACAAAATTGCTCATTTGGACATGATAACATTCATCTTTTGAAAAAGGGTATTTTTTTTCTACTAATCTACAAGTATAAGCAACTTCTTGCCAAAAAATAAATAGCAAAGCACTATCTAGTAGGATGTCATAAATAGAAAAAGTATCATGGGTATGGCCAAATCAGAGTTAAGCAGTCCTTTTTGGTTACCCTAACCATGCCATCTCCTAGTTACATCTAAAGTGTAAAAAAAAGGTTTTTTTCCATGTTGCCCAGAATTTTCAGAAGCCTTTGACCACTTTTACCTGAAAAAAATTGCTCTACCCATAGTTGTGCTTTTAATTTACCATGCAAGAGATCAAGTTAGGTATATGCCGGAGAATTTTCAAATCAATTGGAACTATACAACACATGGAATGGCATATTTGTTAAATTGGGGCAGAAGGTACATTTTGGGACTTTCAAATTTTTTAGGTGAAGGTTTTAGGTGATCACCTAAATCCAAGCTCAGCATTTTTTTATGTACACGTGTCCTCACTTGAGAAGAGGAATTTTTGAGGGAAAAAATCTTAGTGGCTCAAGTTGAATTTGACACCTTCTAATTTGATTTAAGGTAGATTTTTGGGTTTAAGGTGATGTACAAAGTGGGACACCCTAGTGGCCCAAATTAACGAATGTGACGTTATGGGAAAAAATAGTAAGTAAAAAGAAGTAGAGAATGAGTCAAAACACTAAATTGTTAAGAATTTAATTATTGAAATGAAAAATGCAAATCTCAATGATTGTAATGTTGCAATAAAAAATTTGCTTCATTATGTTTAGTTGTTTTTCCAAAATATTAAAAATTGAGTAAAATAAAGGACTTCAAAGTTTGTTTTAGAGTAGAGAATCCATAACTACCTGCAAACAAAAACTCCTCATAAGTAAACTTTCATGCCATTGATTGAAATTGTATGATTCAAAGCTTCTCATATACAAAAATATCTAAAGAACCAATCTCAAATTTTTCTTGAAAAAAAATGTGAATTTTAAAGAACTTTTTTGGGTTGCCTAGACAAGAAATCCTCCCCAAATTTTTATAAATCCTTGCATAACTTCTTCATTGAATGTCAAAATGAAGAAAAATTTAGATGCCCACAATCCCCACATAGATCTTGAATTTCCCACCTTCAATAAAAGTTTAAAAAAATCACACAAAGTAGCTTATCCAAAAGTACATGCCTGAAATCCCATTTGTCCCCCAAAGGAACAATAGGAGTTAATTACAAAAATCTTAATAATTTTAATGAAAAGTTCCACACTCTCGAAGTACTTTTAACACCATATTTGTTAATTTGGAAAAAATGATACACTTTGGGACTTTCAAGAAGTTTGAGGTGATCACCTCAAACCGAGCTCCTTGTTTTTTTTTGTATTTGAGCCCTCACTTAAGAGGAGGGATTTGCGAGGGAAAAAATCTTAGTGGCTTAGACTGAATCTAATACCTTCAAATTTGATTTGAAGTTACTTTTGGGTTTGAGGTGGAGTACAAAATGGTACCTCTGTTTTTCCCAAATTAACGAATATGGTGTTTTCTGCTTTTGATAAGCTTAGTACAAATACTAATTAGTTTTTTTGTAATTTTTAAGAGGTTCGATTGCACTTGGACGTCATTGTTCATTTCTTGTCACACGAACTAAATAAAAGAATTAATTCATAAGAGACAACCTTGGATGGATTCCTGCAATGTTTTCACTCTACCTACTTCCACAAATTGGAAAACAAGTTCTCATGAAGTCAGTCAGACAAAGCAAGAAGGTATGTTTACATTTGGTGTTAAGAGTGGTAGTAACTAAGAAAAATTAGATGCATTTGGACACACCTTTAGAGTACATTTATATTGCTAATATCTCTCCAAACACAAAGTATGAACATAAGTTACTGTAGGTACATCAACACGGTAGAGAGGAAAAATTCATGTTTACCGACGGCAAAGTAATGTTTCATTAAAATCTCCTGGATAAACTGTCACTTCAAATATCAGTTTTATTCTTCCCTCAATGACTTCTGTGGCTTTCTTTTGGTTGCTATACTTTATTCTTTCAAAATCACATACGGATTCTACACCTAGTTTTCAGTGATAGTGATGGCACAAAGACACACAAATCTCCTCTCATTCAAAAACAATCTCTCTTTGCACTTCTTACGTCATTTATCAAGGCTTGAGCTGGAGATAACTCTCTTCAACACACCATTACGTGCGTAAACATTTTGCCAGTCAGAGGGGGAGAATACACTTGGATTCAAGGTAAAAATGTAGCCAACTTTACAGTTCCATATTCAAAACTGAGATTTTTCCAATTCCCATCCTTGCAATACAATAAATTAAACCCTCTTGGGGAAAAGTACCTGAACTTGCAAACATCGTTCTGAGTATCATACATAGTTTTCTATCACTCCTAGCTCTTCAAGGTCTCAACTACAAAAATGCTTGCAGAAGTTGTAATTCACAACTGCTATATCTGAATCAATTCAACTGCTGTACACCATGCTCACTTTCCCTCTACTAACTTACTACCTAGATGTTGAGAACACGAGTTGTTCACAGGAAGGAGGTGGCATTTCATTTCATTTATTTCCTAAAAAAGGGAAGATGAGTAAACAAAAAGGAGGAAAAGGAAGTGAAATGTCGCTGATTCACAACCATGTAACCAAGGATGTAGAAATAACCCCCCCGCCCTGGCACATGTCTGCTCCCTGCTTCCACCTTAACTGAGACGAGGGCGGTTGCTGCTTCTCCCCTCCAAGATTGCAGGCTTCAACTGTATTGAGTGGTGTGCAGTACCGGTACTGGTTTTGGGAGGACTCTCGTATGCCCCCAATAATGTACAAGGTGCTTCCCACAGCCTCACAGGCAAATCCGTATCTAGAGGACCGCTGTGCATACTCCTCTCCTCCCTTAATGTGCCCCAGTTGCTTCCAATTGTCCAATTGCGTGTTGTACACCATGATTTTCCTTTGGTGCACACAGATGAGCTCTCCATTTTCAGTCACTGCATTTGGCTCCATAACCTGAACAAATAAGATAGCAAACATTACTGTAGAAGTTAGAACGCCATATTCGTTTCGTTAAATTGGGAAAACGCGGTTCCCAAATTGAACTTCACCAAGTTACCTTAAACCAAATTTGAAGGTATCAGATTTAGTCTGAGCCACTAAGATTTTTTCCCTCGCAAATTCCTCCTCTCAAGTGAGGGCAAGTGAGGGCACGTGTACCAAAAAAATATTGCTTAAACCTAGAGCTCGGTTTAAGGTGATCACCTTACCCCTGCAGAAGTCCCAAATTCGAACAAATTTCCCAATTTAACGAATATGACGTTTTAGATTATATGTATATCAGAGTGGTGCTATATAGTTGTATGATAGCCGCCAAGTACGAACACCTAAAGTGTCAAAAATAAGCACAAACCAGGTATTTGAGTACCTATTGGCTATTGCCTCTTTATGCTGGACCGTTTTGGATTTTGAAAGAGGGTTTCAGAGCGTTTCAGTGCGTTTCAGTGCGTTTCGGTGCGTTTCAGTATGCACATTTTGGACATCTTACGTATATAAACTATGTATTTTCAAAGTGAGGTTTACGGATGTAAGTGATCTTGACCGTAAGTTCTGATGATCAATTCATGTACATTGCTTTTGGGTAAGAGACATAATTAGATATAGTTTGCTGATTTGCTAAATCAGTAGTCAGTTTGGCAGAATTATGGGTTTATGCCTGAACTTTAGTATCTACATAGGTCCTGTGTTTTACAGGCTTGCTTACAACGTATGGGAGTATGGGACTCTGAAATGCACGAATTCGAAAATTATGAGGTTCATACCTTGTTGTTATCAAGATACATATTGGGCACAAGCCTCCACGTGTCGGTCACAGCGTCGTAGACTTCGGCCGAGCTTTTCTGATAGCTTTTCTGATACTCTCCGGCAATGACCCAGAATTGGCCATCAAGGGTGACCCCTTGACAACTCGACCGGACGGCCGCCATGCTTGAGATCGTCGTCCAAGAATTACTTTGCAAGTCATAAACCTCGGCTGAGTCCAGGAACTTTGAATTTCCTTGCCCTCCAGCTACATATACTTTGTCCCCCACCACTGCTGCTGCAAACCAGCTCCTGGCCGTGTTCATTCTGGCCCCTTCCGCCCACTTGTTGGTGAGGGCATCGTAGATCACAACGTCGCTGCACACCACAGCTGCAAATAATTCAAACGAAGAAAGTTAGAACAAAACAGGGGAGTCACGGTGTATTTCATTGAGCTCACTGAATTCCTCTCCTCTCTTTGCCCTAGAACTTTCAACTCTATTTTTGGCACCTAAATTGGAGGGTGTGAAGTGCAACTCTGGCCATCTCTAATGAAGCTTCCATTACAAAGGAAATACCACTTTCTTGATTTTTTATACTAAAAGCTAAGAAAAAGGTGTTAATTTGTTGGGGGTAATTCAACTAGCAGGACCTCGTGAGAGGAATTTGGTACTACACACGGATTAACCAGTTTATAAGAAAGTTATTGGGGGTACCTGAGGAGTGTTTGTCTGGAGTGGCGCTCTTTTGTGTTCGTCTGCCGCCAATGAGAAGAATTTTATGACCTACTGCTGCGCTTGCAAAGCCTTGCCATTGACAGCTCTCGGAACGACCTGGTGTGGGAGGAAGGTCTGCCCACTTGGCAGCGATGGGGTCATAAGAGCGAAATGATGCTCTTTCAGGAGTCTCTGATAGCACGTATATCCACCCTTCCGCAACGCCCATCTGCAGAAGCATCCTTGAAAATGAACAAAACAGAAGGCTGGAGAGAAAATTATTCTTCCAAGCATGATTCATTGCCTAATCGAGGGTACCTGCGACACCCTTGTGACACATTGCAATCACCCTCGATGCCCTGAACGTTGAGTATCCATCATGCCAACTCTCCCATTCGTTATGCTCAGATACCCAAAAAAACATAATCATGAGGCTAAATCTTGAATGAGCATGGTTGCATATGTTTAGTCAAGCAAGAGCGTCACTTTGCTCTATCGGGATCTAAGCATTAAATGCTTAAATGCTTATTCGTTAATCTGGGAAAAACGGTACATTTTGGGACTTTCAAGGTTCTCCTAAAACCGAGCTCAGCGTTTTCTTTTTTTGTACACGTGCCCTCACCTGAGAGGAGAGGAGGAAAATTTCTTAGTGGCTCCAACTGAATCTGATACCTTGAAATCTGGTTTAAGGTAACTTTTTGGGTTTAAGGTGGAGTACAAAATGGTACCTCCGTTTTTCCCAGATTAACGAATATGGTGTTATTTAGAAAATTGAAAAGGTGAAATGCTTCAATAGGTAAAAAAACTTAACACTACATTGCTACTTTGGTATGATATCGAAAGTTTGTCAAACGGTGTCCTTGACAATACCTCACACTAAACCCTCCAAAATGATATCAAAACTATTTCTGAGTGACTAAAACTATCAAAAAAGGTACAGGTATTTTCATCTTGGTACAAACATAATAAAAAGGGCAATTTTAATCCTAAGACTATTGTGAACAAAGAATCTCATTGGATTTACTTTTCGAACTACGCCACGTCCCAGATAGAAAATGCGACCTTTCTTCAGAGAGGGAGAATCATGGAAATGACTTTGTACGCAGTAGGCTTGCAAACATCAACGATTGGACTCTCGGAGTTAGTGCACGCAACTGCCCGAATGCAGCAAGGTTTAAAGACACTCTAGCAGCAGGAAACTAATTAAAGGTGGTACCTTGCGCCGCAATGAAGCCAGCTCTTGCTGCTCCGCCAGGCGCTTCCACGAGGAACACACCCGCCGCGCCATCGCCAAGCTCTGCCTCGGCAACTGCGCGAAAATCATCGTCATGACGTCGCCTGGCAAGCTCCCGATCCCAGAAGAAGCTCCATCGTATAATTCTACAGGCAGCTGAACTGTATCGACGAACTTCTGCATCAACGCTCGACATCCCCACCACTCGGACAACACGTCGTCAATGACTAACTCATTATCTGCACAGCTCTTGCCATGGCCATGGTTCTCCTCGAGCTCTATTACGTCCTCAAAACAGAGGTTGAGCCTGGACGGTAGTTTAGGTGCGTACCCCAAACTCATCAACGTTACAGGCGATTCTACCCCCATCCTTGCAAACCAGAATCTGCACACTATACAAACCCGAATCAACACGTCCTGGAACCTCCTGATTCAATCTAAAACTAGTTCGGTAAGTGGTTGAATGCAGAGTAAGAGTAGTAAGCACACCGAATATACAAGAAGAATGGTTTGGCTTTTGTTTTCTAGTCAACCAACTGCTTTAATAAATCACTACGTTACGACACACTCGACTTCCAACTGTCACGGAAGTGCTCAACTAACTGACAGTCGAGATTTTACAATAGCTCCTGAAGATGGCAACTGGACCGGTAGGTGTTAATGATGAAACGCTCTTAATAGCAAAAGCGAAAGATGTTGAGACTCGACGCCGTGGAGAGATTGACGGGGTGCTTGTGATTATCCGAAGAGGATGTTCCAGTGGACCCCAACTACCCAAGACTAAGGTAGGAGGCTCAAGAACCGGGCATCTAAGGGCTGAAACTGAATTTTGGGAGGTGAAACTTCTTGAAATAAATTTTCCATTTTTCCTGGAAATTGACATCTAATTCAACTTAAACAAATTTTTTGGAACTTTGTGAAATTAATTATGAAATTTTGAAGTGGAAAGTCATAGGACTCTAAAACCGTGCACCTTCTTAAATGATGTACACTGTACATTACTGAAAACTGTGAAAAACAACATGTACATTTATGGTACATTTAAGAAGGTGCACGGTTTAAGAACCTGCACGGTTTATGAGCCGACTACCTTACCGTGATTTAAAGCATGCCGCTTTACCTTCGAGGGGTGCCTCACTGGAAACTGCCCTTTTGTGAACTATTGAGCCGAGGCTTACACGTGTTAAGCTTAGTAGGCTGAGCATGGCCTCGCACCTGCTGAGTCAGCCTTGATGACATCCAGCATCAGCATCCGTATACTTGTTCCTATTGGATGCTTGCAGGATAGCAAGTGCTGAGTCTGCTGCCAATCCATGAACCGGCTTGGATCTGATTAATCTACTAGACTTCGCCCCTCAATTCCTGTGAGGCAGTGACCATGCATTTGATCCTGCTCTCGCGGCATGCATGCTGACGAAATTATATTTAAGCGCAGTCAGGCAGCGTGACCCCTGAGCTTGAATGGAAGTTTCTTGTGCCAAATGCGTGATGACAATATCATATAATTGCACATTTGTGGAGGTATGCTTAACCCGCTACATCCCAAGCTTACACGTATGAAATGAAATTTGTCACGGAGCATGGAAGAGTGGAAGACACAGCAACACGGCTGCGGCTGCGGTTTAGATGACATGCCGTATGGCGGGACCTGAGAGGCAAAATCCCATTGTTTTTACAAACCAGGTTAGAGTAATAATTTCCCCCTATTTTGGTGTTGTCCCGTGGCATCCTCCTCCAAGATTTTAAACAAAATTAAGGTTTCTAAATCCGAAATCCGAATCTATATTCAGGATTCCCTAAATCAATTTTTCGATAGTACATCTAAACTCTCACATTTTCTGACCGGTGAAAAAGCTGAAATTTTCTGTCATAGCCCCACCTAACGGCAGGCCATCTAACCTCAGCCCAGCAACACAAGGAACATGGAGATTTGCGCCCCTCCTTTACTTTTATTACCTACTTAATATTTAATATAGTAAGTAGTATTTTCATATTCTGTTACCTACTACCCTCGTGTCGTTTGTGACTTTTCACCAGAAAATGGAATATCCCTTCCTTGAGAATCATGTGGAAGGGTTGCACTTCAAACTAATCATTCACATCCCACAAAGCACCGACCCTCGGGTCAGTCCAGGGGCAACCCCTTTTGTTGGGAATGACTAGGGAGACACCCCAATTGCTACGTGGCCACTTGAATAGCCTAACCTGTTAAATTTGAAATTATTATTATGTTGAAATACGAAATAAAATCAAAATAGTATTTTAGCGCACATTTGCATCTACAAGTGCTACAAACATATAACAAATATGTTTCATTTGTGACATGGTCAAGAGTTAAACTAGTTGTTCTTTTCATTTATAAGTTTGACTCTTGACCATGTCACAAAAGAGACATATTTGTTGTATTTTTGCAGCGCTTCTAGACGCAAATAAACTCTAAAATATTGTTCTGATTATATTTCATATTCAACATAATAATGATCTCAAATATAATAGGTTGAAGTGTAGGGGTGTCCGCATAGCAATTGGGGTATCTCCTAGGCATTCCTGAAGCTTAAGAGTTAAACTAGGATTATATCGATATATTCCAACTTTTATGCTAATCTCAAATGTAATAAAAATGTGAATCCATTCCAAAAACAAGAATACACGTTGTATTATATTGGACGCAAAGGGTCTTGTAAACGTCTAAACTTTAAGGTTTAAATGGGTAAGAGTACATACGTATTTAGGGTAAGAAAGTTACACTCTAATTTTGCCTAGCAGGAGGAATGGCTTCCCAGGCACGGTGTGAAGAAATGTAAAAGGATTTGTAGATTTCAAAATATCTCTAGACTGGTGGAATATTGTGATGGAGCACCTGGCTTGGGAGGTGAAAGAGTCATGCAAAGCAGCCAGCATGAAAGATTGGGTGGGGGCGGCGCAATTTCAAAGGATCAGGGGTGACATCAACTGAATCCTTGCGGATGATCCACATGCTGCTCTTTCTCTATGCAGAATGTGATTTGATAACTGCATTGCAAATTGATCATCACGACTCACAAGGAACAGGTACAGCAAGGGTTTGCATAGCGTTTAGGGCAGTTCATACTATGTCTCAGGTCCCATTGAGACATGAGAATCTGGTTGCTATAGAGTTAAATGTTGGGACTTGGCGTTTCACTATGCTTCAAGCACAATGCTTTAAGTTCCACGTCTCGGTTGCTTACATGGCAACATTTTTTTAAAATTTTGGCACCAAAGAAGGTGGGACTTCACTCAAGGTTTGAGTTTACCATTTTGCTAAACCAACTTTCAACCTAAGTCCCACTAATATTTTGCATATAATATTCATAATTTCATTTAGAACTACTTTTTGCTTTCAATAACCCAAATAAGTAGGGATTTGGTGTTGCAATGGGACTTACACAGATGGGACGTGAGACGCAGTGTGAACTGCGTCTTAATTGTGAGAGAGGTGTGAAGTTCCTTTATTCCAGCACCAAAAGCGTGAGGGCAGCTCAAACAAAGCTTGGCACAATCTGGCCAGAATTGTAGGGCATCCTTAGTGCACCTGGTGCACATACCTAGCATGTTAACCCTTAACCCTTGAGTGCCCAAAAGACATTATAATGTATCTCAATAAGCTAGGTCAACTCAATTTTGATCAATATAATCTCATTGCACATTTGGTGAAACCACTTCCAATCAAGTCGAGCATGATGGAGACGCTTTCCACTAACAATTCATATGGTTCAATCTTGTGGATCGTATTTTTCAATCCACAGGGGCACTTTGATTGCACACAAGTCAAGTTTTTTTTGTTTCAACTTTGGGCACTCAGGGATAAACCCCTCAAAGCCCAAGTGGCCCCTCAAGGGCCAAGTACGTTTTTGGGCATGTATCTATGGCTAAATTAATTTTTATGATTTTTTGAAACTTTTATTGGAAGGTGGGAAATTCAAAAACCTACTTAGTCATCCAAAATTTTCTTCATTTTGACATTTGACAAAGAAGTTATGCAATAATTTATTAAAACTAGGGTAGGAGGGGCATTTCAAGCGGGTCTCTCCTTTGTAAGTGGGTGTTGATTCCAAAAAGGGTCAGCTTGTATGGGCACAAGGTGTGGACACTTGTGCAAAGCAGAGTGGAGTGGAAGGAACCCGTCTTGGAGGACTCCCAATCTTCCATTCTTCTTGCCCCTTGTAAACTTTGGTAGTCTTTTTGAGTGGTTTGTGTATTTGTTTTGTAGTTTGTGTTTTTCCAAGTTGAAGTGAGTTAAGATTCCTTGCTTTTCACCATTTTGATTTGTGAAATTCAAATTTCTGAATTTTACATAAATCCTCCAATTTTATCTAGTATATTTGCAAATTTAATGACCTTCTAGCATTCAAAGATTTTTTGAAGTATGTTGTACACCTTCAATTCTTTTGAAATTCCTCCCACACATACCTAACTTGGTCTTCTACATGGGTAAAATAAACCTCAACTTTGTGTAGAGCAAGTTTTACTACAAGAGTGGTCAAAGGCTTCTAATTTTTTTGGGCAGGATTGCAAAAAGCTTTCTTTTGCACTTCAGATGTCAATATTTCACTCCCCTCCATCTGAAATGAGCAGGTTTTTATTTTCCACAAGTACCTCCCATAGTCTAGAGCAAGATCCTATGGTTGGATTTTCAAAAAAACTTTTTTTGTACCTATTTACTCATTCTCCTAAAGGTGGCAGTTTTTAGCGTTTGTTATAGAAAAAAGGCTTGGGCCTTTAGGGGTTAAATGCCACCAAATTTTGTTATTTGAGCAACTTCAAGACTTTGCTAAATGCAGAGATTTAAATGTTTTTTTTTCTTTTTCTTTTAGAGATGCTATTGTTTGAAACAAGGTGCTACTATCTAAAATAAGCTTCAATGTTAAATTTGAATGTCCTCTATACTACACTTATATGAGCTTTTAACCATATTTTAGAGTTTGAAATTTCTTGAACTCAAGGAGGTCTCTTGTAGGTAGAAAAAGGGACATATTCCACTAAAATTTGACATGAATCAAATTAGGAGAAGTGTTGGTATAAAATATTTGAAAAAATCAAATTATGATTGAGTTGCTTTTAAAATCTAGACAAGTCCACCATCAATCTATCACCAATATGTTCTTGATCTATCTCATAGCTTTCAAGATATGTAACTACAAGTTTTAGATTTAGTGAAATATTCATTGCTTGGGAGGGGTTTGAGTGAGGAACGGATCTTTTTGTCCCCATCTCTATAATGGTTTTGATTCCCTTTTGGAAGCAATTGAGATTTCACTTAAAAATTGTGAAAAGAATTGTGAAGATACAAGTGAAGGTTGCCAAATAAAAGTTATCTTCTTGAAAATTTGACAAAAAAAAAGAATAAAGAATAAAGGGTTGAAGAAGGGAAGAAGAAGAGAAGGCAAGGGGGAAGAAAAAAGGAAAACAAGAGGGGAGAAGAAGGAAAGGGAAGCATAGTGGTTGGCCAATGGAAATGTTTCAAAAATTGTGTATTTTAATAAAGAGTCCCAAGATGGAAATTTGGTTTGAGAAGTTCAAAGGGAAACTTTGTTGAATTAAGACAAAGAAAAATTGGCTGCAAAACGGTGCCACTCACGCACTAAACTATTTTGACATACCTTGGTCTTGACTCTTAGAATAAAATACCTCCAACCAATTTTTTTGCTATCTACCAAGATATTGCTCAATTCTTGAGTTCCTTTGGTCTTGGTTTGTGGTGCAAAGTGGCCTGTAGACATAATAATTAAAATATAGTATTCGTGTATCACCTTCTACTGATCATATCAATTTCAAGAACAAAACATAAAATATCTATTTTACCAAACTCTTGAGGTTGAATGCTTGAAAGTTAATTAGCCAAAGATCTTTACAAAGATTCTTTCTTTTCAAATTTACTACATAATACCATTTTCATTTAAACAAAATTCAAAAAATTTAGAGAAATACATCTAAGGTAGACGTACCCATTAGGTAGCATTTACAAATTCCAACCCTATGTACTTACAATATTCATTTCAATTCTAAAATGAATATCCGAAGTACATAGGGGTCGCAATCCAGACACGCTTGCTAACGGGTATGTCTACCTTATATAATTAAATGGGAGGATTTCAACTCCATGCCCTTTTTAAAAACTTTTTATATATTTTTGGTGTAAGTTAAAGCAATAAAGGATACCTTAAGTATAAAACACCAATAATCAAATGACTATTTATGAAGTATGTTTTAAAGAGCAAGGGTACCTTTGAAGTGCAAGGCTGGAGAACAAGAATTTTTGAGGGCCCGTCAAGTTTTTTTCGAGTGCAACGCTGGAGATGCTCTGAGGAAAAGGAAGTTTGCATTCCTCTGTCCATTTTTCATGCGATTCCTGTTGTTCGTGGTTTTGCTTCGATTTTGCTACGACGCGAGTTTACGAACAACTTTTGGAGGTGATTGTGAGCAGCAATCTGCACATCTTCTCATTGTGAAGCTACCAATTAGCAGGGGAAGCGTGCCCATCCACACCACGTTGGTGTTTCCTGTAGCACGTGAATGAATGCCTGCGCTTGAAGGTCGAATTCGATCGATTGCCAAGCCAGTGAGAAATTGGAATCGAGATCGACACTTCTAACATTAATTTATCAGTTGCGCAAGCATGAGCTGCCATGGCCAGGTTGCTTGCAGATGGGCAATGCCCCTGGTAACCGGGAGCAAGAGCTATGGCTTGGAAAAGAGCACTAGGAAGGGAAGTCAGTTCGTGGCCGTGAGGGCGATGCAGAACAGCAGTTGTGAAGAATGGGTGCTGGCCATTGATGTGGGCACTGGAGGTACCAAAGCAGCTCTTGTCAGCAAGCTCGGCAATGTGGTGGCTTCGGCGTTCCATCGCCACCCTGACCCTGCCCCTTCTCGTCTGTGAGTCTCCCTGATTCACCTCGCTAGATCTTCCTTTTCGAAAATGGGGTTTTGCATTAGGACTTGCTTGATCATGATCAAAAGTTATAGGCGTACACTTGTACGAGCACTGGTGAATGTCTTGTTTTGGCATTGTGCTCTATTTTGGCATTGTACTGAAACTCTGATTTGTTTAGCGAATTCTGAATTAGGGTTTTGGATTTGACTGGAGTGTTTGCGTAACCCCTAAAGGACTGAGCGTGCCGCTGCGACCAGTAGAATACGAAGTGTTTCTCTTGTATTTGGAATACATTTGCACCTTTACTGCATTTAAGATCAACAAAGAAGTTGGAGAATAGAGATTGGAGAATAGATCAAAACGGTTGTAGTAGACTACTGGAGATCCCAAATTAAAACTTCTTATTGGTAGCAAATGCCAATTATACGACACCGTATATACTATGGCCTATCGTCCTTTACGGGTTAACCTCCAACTAGCCAATGGGCCTTAACACCCTAGTCAGCTACGTGGTTGGCATGGGTGGGTTCAGCCCTTTAAAACTTTTGTATAGGCACAGTTAGCATTCTTCAGCAAATGTGAGAACTCCCTATTCTCTACTACTATAGATGGCAACTCTCAAAAGATTCAAAAGTTTGAGAACATGCATGGCGCTCATTGAGTGGCCAACGACTATTTTCTTCTTGTAGCCTTTAGTAGTGGATTGTGGTTCTTAATTAACTGGAGGAAATGATAGAAAATTCGATGCAGTTTAGTGGGAATTAGCACCAGATTATTAACTTGCACAACTCGGGCAATGCGGCCACTTAATACCGAATTCCAGTCAGCTAAAAGTGCTGCTTGATTGGTGCGGGCGGGATTAACAGGGGAGGCCCAGCAAGTGCTGAGCAGGACGTGGAGAGCTGGTGGTGGGCGACAATTCAAGCTGTTCAGGCAATCTGGGCCAAGAGCAGCGGTGGCAAAGTGAGCGCGCTGGCTGTCACTGGACAAATGCAAAATGTCATCCTCTTGCCTGAGGCACGTGATAATACCCTCGGATGCTTTGAACCTCGGAAAACTCATTTGCAATGAAAAACTCTGTTGTCAAGAAAGGGAGGCATGAAAAGACTTGCTGTAATTTTACCTTCCAATGAAGCAGTTGCATGATTGCAGTTTGGTCTGTATGATCGCAGGATGGACGTCAATCGGTACCACCAGCCATTTTGTATTCAGATGCTCGTGCTGTCAAAGAAGCTGCTGAGGTATGTTCTTGCTACACGAGGGAATTGATGAGAAGCCACCATTTGTCATGTGTATTTCACCCTCGGATTCTTGCTCCACGCTGAGAGGAAAATTGTTCCTTTTTTTTGAAGGTTGCTGGGATGGCTGGAGGGCCTGAGTATGTCGCATCCATAACTGGGACACACCAAGGTGCCTCCAGGTGCGGTAGTACTAATCAATGCTTAAGTTTCGTGCTCTTCTGTTGATAGAAGTGGACCTTGTTTCTCCTGATTCTGTTTTGTCCTGATGAAATATGAACTCTATTTTTGAACAGTGTACTGGCCAAGCTTCGGTGGCTAGACAAGCACATCCCCAGTGCTGCTGAGCAAAGCCAGACGCTCTTGTTTGGCGGGTATGTTTTCTTACGAGTACCAGCTTCTGTTGCTAGATTCTGCTGCTATGGAATGTGAAGAGGCCTGGCGTTTGTCTTTTCATTGGGTTGAGCAGATTTGTGGTGCGGTTTCTGTCAGTATTTGCAAACCTTGGTATCTGCAGTGTTTCACCCATATCAGGTGTTAGCTGGTGGCAGGCATGACTATGTTGTCTGGAAGCTCTGTGGAGCTTTTGTCACGGACACTACCACAGCCTCAACTACTGGTCTTCTGGACCTTTCATTCCAGGTGAGGATTGCAGTCCCTTCAAAAGAGAGGACGACCATGAATAATCGCACTTTTACTCGCAAATTTTGAGTAGTTTTGATCGTGACACCGAATAGTCTGTCACGCCCTCCTGTTTTTGAATGGGTACTGTTAGTCTTACAAGGGAATTTTTATCGGCAAGAAGATTTTTGCTTGATGCCATTCTCTCGGGATTGCCTAACTTGATCCGACCTTCAATTGGAAGTGGATACCGTACCCTCTATAGAGCATAGTCGTTTTTGTCTTACTTGCTGATGTTGGAGTACAGTATGCTGAAGATCTGATCAACTCAGTGGAGCTCGGGCATTGGATGGCGAAGCTACCTTCAATTAAGGCTGCTAATATACCTTGCGGTATGTAAATGTAACGCGTATGAGGTGCCTGGTTGTTGCCCTTTGTGCTGACTGTAGATATTACATGAAAATGACTTAAAATGAGGAATCTACTTCCAACTCCCTTTTTGCCCAATTGCAAGGATCTGCAAGATCTAACTAACTGGCTTGCATAACAGGAGTTGTCAGTTCGGTAGCTGCTGAAGATCTTGGACTGCCAATTTTACGAGGGGTCCCAGTGCTGCACTGCTGTGGTGATGCAGGTGCGTGTACGCTCGGGTAGGTCTGTTTCAACTATCTCTTCAGTTCGTTTCGTTCAATGCTGATGATTTTAATTTACCGTCTGTGTCATACAAAGTAGATCGGTATGAGAACTAATAATTTTGAAGTTGATTATTGGTGCATTTGAGAACTGGAATTCAACTAATTTTAGACTATTTCGTCAGATCTAGACTATTGACCAGCGCTTAATTCTTGTGATTTTTGTTCTCTAGTTAAAAATCATTTCAATAATCACCTCGCAAGTAAATCTTTTGATTTTGAGTTTGTTTCGATCGTTCTAAAGAGGGTTTCAAACGTTTGAATCAATTTTTAGGATTTCTTCTAGTGATTTTCATCGCTTTTGAGCAATTTTGTGTCAGCAATTTACAGTTCAATGGCTCTATTGATGACTCTGGGAATTTCACCTCCAATATTTCGGAATAAAGATTTGGTCTAAGAGCTATTTATGTCTGAGTTTGAGTTCATCGTCTCTATCTGGCTCTCATGATGATGAAGTGTTTGACAACTCTTCTTGCCATCATGTACGCATTATCAGTTGCACTAAAGGTCTGGCTATTGCTTGTTATGTTACAGCGCTGGTTCAGGGCGTCCTGGAAGTTTGTATGCATATATTGGCACCTCTGGGTACAATACTGAACTTTCACATGCTTCCTTTTGTGAAGAGTTACGTTTGATCCCAGTTTTTTTCTGTAAATTCAAAATGTTGAAGTTTGTACGAAGAACGACTTCAGTGGGTATTTGAAAACTGAATGTATCCCAAATTGGTATTGCTGTGATGATGCAGGTGGGTGGCAGGATCATTTCAGCGATGCACCGTAGGACCTGGAGTTGAGAGTGGGGTAGACTTTTCTTTGTCAGTGAATCCTATCCTAATGCCATTGTACCAACGCACATAACTAGCATGTCACTTCACATCATCTGAACGTGGTTTGCAATTCAATGTTGAAAGACACAATATTTGTTTTTGTAAAGTGACGTGGACGGTATGTCAAGGAAACGACGAAAACCACTAAGTTTTGCTCTTCTGGTTTATATTTGTGCAGGCTATAAGACCAGCTGGCGTGTTTAGACTGGGACATCCCGATGAATCACTGGTTTTCAAAACTGGTATTGTTAAACTTTAATCTCAAATCAGGCTTCCCTGTTCGTTTTCAAGTTTGCAGATGCCGTGCGTTGACAGGGGCTAAATTCCTATTGCAACCAATAGGGGCCACTTTCATTCTATAGGAGTTGAAAGCTACTAGTGAGGAAGCTTCAAGAAACGTAACTAAATATACTATTAGGACGCATTAAGAAAGGTAACAAGATATACCAGTAGAAAGAAGAAATCAGGCTGAATGTTTTTGAGTAATAGAAACATGCTATGAATTTTGATATTTGTAATTGACTACCACCTTCGAAAGTAGGGTTTCTATCTTTAGATTGGGGGTTGGTGTAGATGAGCATGCTCTAGTGAAATGAAAACATTCACGTGACATGGGGTGTTGATCATTCATGTAGGATCCATAATGACTGCTGGAGGAAATCTAGCATGGTCTGCTGCCAATATTGGAGGATCTGGTAAGTTGTTTCTTAGTCGTGGATGTTGATCATGTTCCCTTGAAACGAGGTGGTCTTTGTGGCTGAGCTCATTGGCTTCCTAGAAGAGAGTGTAACATTTGACAGGCTCGCCTGGCAGGGAGTGCAAACCTGGAAGAGATCGACAGGATGGTCAAGTTAGAAGGTGCTGGCTCTGGAGGACTTTTGTACCTTCCTTACTTGAACGGTATGCTGTTTCAATCTTTCTGTATCCTTCGAGCTTTGGCACTTATTTGGGGAAAGAAACTAATTTTTTGTCAGCTTTACAAATTGGGTCTGACATCTAGTGTGATCAAGTGCAGGAGAGAGGTGCCCATTTGAGGATGGGAGTGCTCGTGGATGCTTTCTAGGCATTTCAACAGCAACCACTCGTTCACATATGTTTCGAGCTGTGAGTGAGCTCTATTGATTTCTCGCCATCTCTAGTGTTAAGTCTGAAGAGATTTCATACGAGCAATCTCAGAGTAAATCTTACGTGGAACACGGCCCAGCTTCAAGACTTTAACACTGATTCGCTTCTTCGTGATACATGCAGGTCATGGAAGGGGTTGCCTTTGCCATGCGTTCCAGCCGTGATGCTCTAGATGGCGGAGCGACACTCGACAGTAGTAATGACACTCTACCCTTAAAGTTTTCAACTACAAAATGCAAAAATGAGATTCATGTTTAGACGTAGACTCACGCCCTTCTCATGTTTTGTTCACATGCAGATGTTGTACCACTGCGCCTTGTTGGTGGTGGAGCCAGGTCTCCGGTCTGGCCTGCTATAATTGCAGGGGTATTTGGGCAGACAGTGGAGGTCCTTGCAGATGCCCAGGTACCTCATCATGTTTTGATCTCACCTTACCAAAATTGGAGGTCCTGCTGTGCTTTTGTTTATCCATAGCACCCACCCTAAAATCTATGTACACCTTGATCAAAAGACTGTAAAACACCTCATCATTTGATCCAGTGGCGGTTTCAGAACATTCACCAAAAATCAATTTTGACCTTTAGTACCTCGGTACCGTTACAATTCACTCTGGAATCCGCTTTCGTATTCAACAAGGGTACACAAAATTTGACCAGTGTAATAGGAATCATGCTCAAAAGCAATAAGTGGCGATTACTGGTGGCATTACGGGGTTGTTTGCAATTGAGGCTTTTTATCACTGAACAAGGATAATTGTGTGGGTATGACAGGAGGTAGGTGTGAAGGGAGCTGCTCTGCTTGCTGGTCAGTGGCTTGGTTGGCACTCCTCACTAACACCCGAAGGGAATTGGATTCAGCACCAGCAAGCATTTGAGCCTTCGCCTGCAGACATCGAGGTCTACGACAAGCTCTACAACGTCTTCACACAATCATACGGAGGAGTGAGAAACACTTGCCGTGAGCTTGCTGCCATTCGAAGCTCCATGAATTTGTAGAGCCTTTCCACAGCACAATTTGAATTGAAGCATTGAAATCCTCGTAAACGTGATTGATCCGCATTGGCCATGGACTGGAAAGGGAGTGCGCCATTGATCAGATGAAGTTGAAGACATGGCCACAACCGCCTTGCCGGACGTTGGCGTCGATGCGAATATCCGCGATGCGGCGCATGTGCTTCATCCACATGCCGATCTCGAAGGTTTTCAAGAACTCGCCAATCGAGTTCTTCATGTTCGCCGATCGAAACACTTGCGAAATGCAAGCGAAGTATTCGTTGTCGGCGGTGACGAAGCAGCGGTCGTTCTTGATGCACGCGCGTGCATGGACTCGCACATCTTGACTCGGCTCTCCGCACGACAACAGCCACGCTTCCACGCTCTCGAACATCAGTTTCTTCGTCAGGCCTTCGAGGTTCAGCAACTCGAAGAACTCGTCCAGCATTTTGTCGTACATGTCTTCGGTAGTGTCGCCGTCGAAGCGCAGGGCGTCATCCTCCGGTTCCCAGAGGCGCCAGCCGCGTCCAAGCGGGAGCATCTCGTCGAACTTCGATGGCTCGTCGAAGCGCCATGGCTCCGGAGGCGGCGGTGTTCTGTCCGGCGGCTTCGCCACGAATAGCCGCCCTTCTTTGAGCCTCGGAGCGATCCACTGGCCGAAATTGCTGTCGTGAGGCGCCCGGCAGGCTCTCACGTAGGCGTGGCGGTCGAAGACGTAGTGCTTTCGCCATTCGTCTCTGGAAACCATGCATACATGTGGACCGGTCGAAAAGTCTTGCTTGAACGATGTTAGGTGCGCCATGGAGAGCGGACACCCGCAATCCTCCCATGTTCCGTCTCCTTTCGGTTTCTTGTTCGCCATTGCAGCACTTCCTCGTCAAGCAACTCCCGTGCAATTAGCGAAGAAGCTCATTCTTACAATGCATCGTCACGGAGATTGCTTCTGCCGTGTACATCGAACGAGTAAGTCTTCTGAAAAACTCCGAAGTCAAGCCCTTCTTATCTATGTCCATCTTGCTATCAAAGAAAAGCGCGTTGTCGCTGCTTTCCGGAATTGTCGTGGCACAATTTCAGAAACTGCATACAAGAACCACGGCTCTTTAGAAGTGCAGACATCGCAATGATCGCTGCATATCGGAATGTTGTACATACTTGTTAACTTGCTTGGGAGGAATTTTCTTGAACTGAAATTTATTATTGCAGCTGTTCGACGGACGTCTCTTACTTGACAAGTCTGCACGATCTCTCTAGTACTAAACCCTAAAAAGATCACAAGCATCAAGCTACGCAGACTTTGATGAAATTTGAATCCCGCGTGCTCTGTATGCACACAGAGAGAAGTTTTCCGAAAGATCTATAGAGTTTTTTTCCTCAGTTTTCGTCTCTGGAGTTTGGACTTTTTTGCAGCGCCGGGACTTTGGATCTGGTGAGCAGATCCTTGATCTGCACGAAGGATTTGCGGTTGCAATCTCGCAGAGTGAAAGCAAAATGAAGTGTGCGAGTGTTTGTTCATGTGACAGGTCGCCAGTTTGTCGACTTCAAACCTTGGCAACCACCTCTGGTATCAAGAGGCAACTAACATTACCACATATTACGGCACGCTAACGACGCGATCAAAACTAAGATTAAGACACTAAACTTGCTAAGCACTATTTCACCGACTTGCAGATATCAAAATTGCGAACGATAGCAACGCTGAAAGGTCGAGGTGCGGAAGACGAAGAGAAACAAGCTGCACCGGTGGTTTGAACAATTGTATTTCATGGCAAGAGTTTCTTGACCTTGCACGGAGTGTTGTTCTTTTACATAATTTGATTTGAGAGTCTATTGTTTACTCACAAACTACTACTGACATTCTTGCTCGATCGCGGCTTGCAATTTGTAAGCAGGCGAGTCTAAGTTTCCATGGCGTGCGCCGAAATGACAAATCATTTTTACACGATGATGAGCTTATGTTCGGGATCCGGCGACAATCCTACATACTTGTCGAACAATACCACAAGATTTACTCCAGCCAACATAACATGAAGCCCCTATTGCAGCCTCATTCTACGCAAAGCTTTCTGTCAGGGTGGAAAGTTTGATGTATGCCACATTCACACCCTCATTGTGGCCCAAAATCTCGTTTTTCAAAGATTGACAGTTTCATACTAAAAATAAGACAAAATGGAGCCCTACAGTAAATGTGGCCACAACGATACCTCTAGCCTCCACCAAACAACCTCCTCTACAAAGAGATAGATTTCATCCGAAACTTACAAAGTAAATATGCTCAACTCTTCAACGGCAATTATGAGTGATTGCAATTGCAATCTCCAAATCCAAGTCACAGACATACAGTAAACATCCACTTCCTTGTTAGACTTTACATTGGTATCCATAGTTGGTGAACTTGATCTAAGCCTACATCTAAATCTTTACCTGCATTTATTTGCGCCATACCTGGAGACTAGGAGGAGCTTGCATTACGAGCACCCCCTGGAGCCGATTGTCGTGCACTTGCCCCGCTCTCCAAAACCCGGCTCATCCACTCTTGCTCGGGAACGGAGCCAGCCCAGTCAGGTCGGAAGTCCAACGTGATCCCCCGCATAGCATTCCGGATGGTTTGACACTGCTCTGCAGGCAAAGGAGCCGATCTCCGAGCTAGGTCAGCCTCCTCTGCTTCTCGCACGGCTCTCTCGGCTTCCACTCTCTGTCTCTCTTCCTCTTCTTCCTCCTCCGAATCCACAGCATCCATATCTACCACGGGAGCCCTGTCATTCCCAAGGTTCAGAAACTCGAGGCCTTGGATATTGCCATACACTGTCATTTCCACTCCGTTGATGCTCACCACTGTCCCTTGAGCCCTCGGTCTCTCTCTCTCCAGCGTTCCATTGCTTCCAGTATGCTCTGCATTGGCCGTTCCATTCTCTACAGGGCTGTAACCGATGCCATTTTCGTGCAGATCGGCCGGACTCTCAGATAGGTTCACGTAGCCTGAGCCATTTGCAATGCCATTCCCTGCCACCTCATCCTCCTCGACATCTGCGGCAACAAATACCCAACGCAATGGACTAGCCAGTCAAACCATGTAGACATCTGCAATTAGGTCACAAAGCTATACGCTGGTTTCTCGACCTAAAATCAAAACAAAATTTAAAAAAAACGCTATAAGAAGCCGAGAAAGAGCCCACCAAACCCTAAAAATCTAACCAGACCAAAAAACAGAGCAATCCACTCGGCCTCACTTTTCACAAGCATTTCCGAAAGGCATTGAGTAACTAAACAGTTCGAAATACGACAGTAACCTCAAACCCCGGGTTGAAAGTTGAAACATCAAATCGATTTCTTTTACCAAAAATCAGCATTTCATAGAGGAATTTGCATCAGGAAGATCGCATGTGTGTCACATGGTGTGGCAATCAAGAGGGACTGACCTGCAGACGGGGGTGCCATCGCTGAGCTTCCGCGATAATCCTGTCCTCGATACCGAAATTAATGTTGCACGAAACATGCAGAGACGATTGTCGAAGATCTAAGCACCGGTTTCCGAATAACCCAAGTCGCGGAATACGAATTGCAACAACATTGCGGAGTGTCACGATCCGTCCCTGGTAAATTCCACCTCCTTGGTTCTTGCTCTTCGATTTTTCCAACTTTTTCGGTTAACACCCTCGATACACGGGCAGCTCGGGCAGCAAATGCCGTGGTTGGAGATTTTGCTGCCCGAAAATATAACCCCTGTGTACGAACGCATCCAAAGTTCCTTTGTTAGAGCAACTCCACCTGCCTGGGGAAAGAAGGCCAGCAGCGGTGTTTTAAATGTTGCGTGGTTTTAGGGCCGTTTTTGGAGTCCAACCCGCTTGCTTTCTACCCCTGCGATTTTCCAAGAACGTCAGTCCATTTTTCTTGCTCGGTGAATCGTTTGCATTTGCCTTGCTTGTTTTTTGCTCTTCAAATTTTTGTCGCATCTTGTTTTAGGAGGTGTCTTTTGGAAAACAGAAAAATATTGTTCCATGAGAGGGCAGAAGCTGCGGCTGAATTGCGCCGTAATATCTGATCTCAGGCATATCAAGAAATAATGCAATTGCACCGGTGTGGAACTTTGTTGAAACTCTTGTTTTTTGGAATTCCTAGCAACATTTAACTCTTATTTCACCGGAGTTGCGGAGCAGGGCAGGTGGAGGTGCTCTTATCAGGGCATCATCAACCCAGCACGGGGACTGGAGCGGGGATTGGAGTGAGGACTGGGACGGCAAAAACACTTCTATTTTTTGACTAGTGTATAATTAGAATATGAGATTACTATCATTGGAAGCGTATACAAAAACTCATCAAACAAATAAAATAATATATGGTATTGGAAAATTGGATAATCAAATGCTCGTTGAAAAATAGCTAAATGACAAATAACATGGCAAACCATGCCTAATAAAGGAAATCCAAGGTAGTGGTACTCCAAATTTTCAGAATTTGGAGTGTTACTACCTTGGGTTTCCTTTATTAGGCATGGTTTGCCATGTTGTTTGTCATTTAGCTATTTTTCAATGAGCAATATTTTGATTGTCCAATTTTCAAATACCATATGTTATTTTATTTGTTTGATGAGTTTTTGTATACGCTTCCAATGATAGTAATCTCATATTCTAATTATACAACAGTCAAAATATAGCAATGTTTTTGCCATCCTAGTCCCCGCTCCAATCCCCATGCTAGATTGATGATGCCCTCACACAGTTGTTGGGTACCAAACCGTTACTTTTGCCTTTTGTTTCTTCTTTTGTAATTCTTAAGTTTTTATGTTGACATTGATTTATTGACTCTTAACAGTAAGGGAGAAAGATTTGCATCTATAAAAATTACCTTGAGGAAGTTTGAGTAGACACCTTACTCAAAATGCAAGCCATTTACATCCTTTATATATTGGTTCCCATGAAGAGTCTAAAACATTAATTATGACGTGGGTTTGAAGAGAACATCTTCAAATGATAGCACAATTATAACCAGCTTTGATATATTTATAACATTAGAAACAAATAGGAAAATGAATGAAATAAGCAAATAAGGATAAAAACTTATTGACTTTAAAAGCTTCGTTTGTAATTTGAAAACAAGCCTAAAAATTTATTAAAAATATTCAATTGTTGACACCTATAAATTCATGGTGATTTAGTAGACATTGGTATGTGTTCTGGACATTTATGTAAATATGAAAAAACATGCATTTGATAAAAAAGAGCATTCAAAACTTTAGTAAAGTAAAGTTTTAACTCTTTATAGGCCAAGAGTGCACTTGGTATACTGATGAATGTAAACAAGTCTCATGCTTACAAAAATTTAGTTTTTCATCAATCCACATCTAGATTTTTGTATTAGATACTCTTAGCATTTTTTATTGCGTGTCTCCAAAACTCTTTTTTCAAATTTTCGTAATTCAACAAGTACAAGGTCTTTTTATTTAACTAAATTTGTAGTTCAAAAAATAGCACATCACAAAAAACTTAAACAAAAATCACAATAGTTTTCTATTAAAATCTACACAATTAGAGTTTAAGACATTAGAATTTAAGATTTTCAATTTTAAGAAAAAAAAATCTAGTGAACTATTTTGGTATTTGTTTTTTAATCAATTTAAAAAGGGATTTTGAATTATTTACTTAAATTTTATTAGTGAATATTGGTGCTTGCAATGGTTGATTCAATTGTATGGATGCATCTATAAATCATAATCTACGGGCCTTGTTTGAAAGTTGTCATATACATATACTTCTAAACTGCACTTTAAACATTATCTTTACAAACTTGATAGTCTAGAATATCCCTTATCCAAATGACATTAACCGTAAAGGAGCAAGCCCCCTTTTGGGGGAAATGCAATTTCAAGCATGTACCTATGGCCAAACTACTTTGTGTGATTTTTTGAAACTTTTATGGATGATGGGCAATTTAAATGTTTATGAAGACATCTAATTTTTTCTTCATTTTGACGTTTATTGAAGAAGCTTAAAATGAATTTTTGGAAAATGAGCGAGATTGGGTAGCCCACAATTTCTCTAAAAATTGCATTTAAAAAGAAAAAAAACATGAAATAGGTTCTTTAGACTTATGTATAGGTGGAGAGTTTTGAATCATTCAATTTTGATTAATGAGATGAAAATTATGAGAAATTTCCATTTGCGGGTAGGTGTGGTTTCTCTCAAAATCACACCTGCCCACAAACAAAAACTTCTCATAACTTTCATCTCATCAATGAAAATTAAATGATTCAAAGCTCCCCACCTATATATAAGTCTAAAGAACCTATTTCACATTTATGTTTTTTTAAAGCAATTTTTAAAGAAGTTTTTGGAGTGCCAAATTTTGCCCGTTTTTTGAAATTTATTTTTAACTTCTTCATTAAATGTCAATGAAGAAAAAGTTAGATGCCCACATAAATATTTAAATTCCTCATCATCCATAAAAGTTTCAAAAAATCACACAAAGTAGTTTATCCATAGGTACATGCCCAAAATTGCATTTGTCCCCCATAGGAACAATGGTCCTTTAGGGGTTATGGACATCAAATTTTTTATCAAGGCAGTAGACTTTTATTGCAAATAAGTGTAACAATAACTAAAAGTATTGAAATTCCAATAGCAAAAAACACCATAATTTAAGATAGTTTTTATGCTTTGGAATTTGATATACTTTAATCATGGAAAACTAGTGTGACCCTGTGCCATTGGCCCAATTTCCACCCTCCATGCCCCCCAGGCCATCTTCTCATGCCACCCATAAACTTGTACTTTACTTTGTACTCTACTTTATTTTTAAGTGGACTTCCAAATTATACTTTAGTTAAACTTGTACTCTACCCTATTTTTATACAAAACTTGTCTTTGGCCAATCAATAATTTTCTAAATTTTTAAATCATAAAAAACTTTGAAATTCAATAACTTATCCACAGTAGACCTAAATGCCACAAAACCAAACTTGTGCACCCCTCCTTGCCAAGAGCTTTTCAACAGTACCAAGCACACAAAAGGGGGGCACACTATCCAGGAGATCTCAATGTGACGAACAAACATCAAAACAAACATCCTAATTTAAGGTATAGATTTTATAGAAGGTAATATTCAAAAAGCAGAAAAAACAAAAATCCAAACTTTATGATTTTGTTTAAAAAAATATGTGTAAAATTACAATGACAAAAATTCCATGAAAATTCTACTATACATAGAATTATTTATTTATTTTTGAGTTTCTATATGTTTTCTTAACAAACTATATCTCTACTCATAACAGTATAATTGGCAAATTACGATAGTCCCAAAAATGTTACAGATTTAAGGAGAATCTGTATATATCTATCTTATTTATAAATGTAAAAGAATCTCATTTTGGATGAAAAGGAGAGAGTTTGAGTGCAACTATGAGTTGCATTCCATGCATGTAGCAGTAAACAATAGTTTAACAACTTGCACCTTTTACATTCTTTTTAGCCAAAAAAAGCGAGTAGCTCCATCACCATGATTCATGTGATGGTTAATAATAAATTAGAACAAGTCACTGGAAGTTACACCACAACACTTTCTCTCAACCAATTAGATTTAGCTATTTCACAAAAAGTTAACAACAAGTCACTAGAGGTTGCACCACAACACTCTCTCACCCAAACAAAATGAGTGGCTCAAAAGGTTGTATTCTCTTTTGTATAGATTAGATTTTGCTTTTGCAAGGTATGAACTCTTCCATGCATAGGAGTTAGGTTCATGTCTATCAAATGCTCTAAATTGAGCAACTATGCTTGTGGGGGAAATTGTGTAACACACAAAATGTTAGCACTAAAAATTTTGGTATGTTAGTACCAAGAATTTGGTGACAAGCTTTTTTTGGTTGCATACCACACATACTCCACATGCAAGTCTTGAAGTGCTGGGAGGTTTATGACACATAGCTTATTTTTGTTGTAAGTTTGATGAGCCACTATGGGACTAGAATTAACTCAAAAGTTTGTTGTGTCAGTTTGTGGCTTTGCAGGGTAATGAAGATGAGTATGAAGGTCGCTATTTGTTATTGACGATGGTGTTCTTGAAGAGTTTGACATGGATGAAGAAGGTATGTTTATTCTCTTTCTATTTTTGTCTAATTTGAATCCATGTGACCAACATGGGAGAGAGGGATACATGTGTAATGTGGTTTATAGTATGGCTTTACTTTGAATTAGATTGCTAGTGTTTGTAAGTGAAACAATTTGGATTTTTTGAAATTGACATATTGTGTGATAAGATTGCTATTGCACAATTTGTTTATCGCAAGGATATTTTTCTTGCCTCCGTTGGTACAACGGGTATGTAAACTAGTTGTGTTATAAATTAATGGGGTAATATCAAATATAAAGCTTCAAATGTAAGGTTATCCGTGATCCATACAGGCGGGTTTCAACTGACAACAATGAATTTATGAAAACATTACACAACTTGTAAAATGGTCTAAAGCAACATTTTTGCTAGTTAAAAATAAATAAATAAATTGGTTAAGAAAATTATGATAAATCGAAAAATTGCATTGAGTTGTGAAAAGCTTGTTTATATTGAAATTGTCTATTGAACTAAATCATAAGATAACTTGCATATAAATTACCGGGTCAATTGTTTATATGGTCAACTTGACTAGTCTTGATATAGTGCCAAATTAGAATGTGATTTTTCACATAAACAATCTCTAGATATTTGTCATCGTAGAAATAGCAAACAATATATAGTTTTATTGAAAGAGCACCAAAAACTGTACAAAGCTTGGGGCAAATGTGAAGCTAAGGATTGAACCAGTAGTATAGGATCTTATTAAAAAACAATTAAGGGTCCAAACTCTCACTTTGTTTCATTTCGTCTTGTGAAAATCATTTCATTTCTAATCTCAATTTACTCTTGGATGAGCTAAAAGAATCCCAAGCTTTCTTTTGGAGAAGGGCTATGCCCAGTCCACTTCTTCCAAAGATGCAAGAAAATTGGGTTTTTTAGATTCTCTAAACCGATGATTTATTGCCATCACAAGATTCAAATTGGCACAAATTTCATCGTAGAGATAACGAGCAAGTAAAACACATGTTTGGAGGGAAAAAATTGCAAGATTATGAACATAAGAGAATGAAACTAGAGACTATTTGCACCCCGAAGTGCAATGGGTGAAACATATTGATCCAGAGCTTTCAAGGTAAAATGAATTATGGTCCAAAAATATCCAAAAAGATATTTTTATTCTTGCAAGATTCTTTTTTTCTCCCATCTCTCTGTAGGAAGTGATTAAAGAATTGCACAATAGTCAATCTAGTTACATAGTTGAAATATAATCAAAAATAATATATTAAGCATACTTGGATGTATTCATTCATTTCATATGAATCCTGCAGTAGGTGTTTGAAAACATTCATCGTGCAGACTCTTACGTTCGCACATCAATAATGAAAAAAGAAATTTTATCCTGCGGATCAGCCAGTCGCAGGAGAACACCTCTACCTTTTGGCTTCTCTTTTAGCCACGTGGCCCTTCAACAGACTGCCAAGAGGCATAGCTCTTGTTCAAATTGCTCATCTTCATAGTTGGTAGTCTTTCGAATTAAAAACCTCACGTCATTGTCTCTTCTGCAGAATTACAACTGACTCACAAACTAGCTAAGGTAGTGTGCTGAAATTGCAACACTCTCATGTAAAGTGTCCCATAGGTAGCTCAAGAATGGATATGAAGTGGTACTTGAATTAACATCTTTAAGTCACATAAGAATAGGTGTATTTATTGCAAGAGTCAATCATACTCTTAGATTTTATCTTATTTCTTTATAAGTTGTAGGGGAATGGTTTATGAAAGACCTAGAGGCACAAATAGGTGTTTACTACAAAAAACTTTGAAAATTCATCAACAACTCAATACTGCTTCAAAAAATATGAAAAAAATGTGATACATTTGGCATCCATTTCTCTTTGTCTTAAAATGAGACAAAAAAATATATATTCTTGTCTCAACGAGCCTATGAAAAGGCACACCAATCCTTAAAGTGACGATTTTAGAACATAATGCATTATTAGTCTCAATTTTGAGTATGAGTGGGTCATATGTAAGCATTAACTTCACCATTATCCATTTCCAAAAGACTAGAAATAGTTTATGATCAAGAGCACTAGACTCCATCTCCTTCTTTATGAGCATTCCCTTCCCCTTCAAGCTTAGAAGACCAACTATTTGCATTCAATCTTCAAGTCATCTTTGGAGTCCCAATCAATCACTAAGGGACAATTTTTCATATTGGTCTGGAATTGTAAAACTCAGAAATAACAAACAAGTTTTTACTGTAGAATTATTTATTGTTTACAAGGTCCAATTTGAAGGCCAACAAATAAGTTTTGTTTTAAGAAATGATATCAAAAAAATTAGCTACAAGTGACATTGTCCATGTGACAATGGTTATATTTTCAATTAAGATACCTACTCAAACTTCCTAAGGTAGATTCTAAAATGCAAATCCTCCTCCCATGCGATCCGGAGCCAAAGACTTGAATGTTGAGTTTTCAATAGGTACCCATCTTCATAGATCCGGTTACAGATATTGAAATTTTTAGTTTCATTGTTATCATGTACTCGCATCTCGATGATAAGACAAGCTAAAGAGCCTTGGAAAGCGGGTAGTCTCTCATGTAGCACATGCAAGAGACCAGTGAGGAACTCGGAGGCCGCGCCAACAGTGCAATCTACACCTACACTACTGGAGTGACTAGTGCGCACCGCATGCTCTAACTTACTCACAACCGGCACCTTGCAAACTTTTTTGTTTCTACTGAACACTGAAAGCTTGAAAGCATTCAGTCCAGTCAAACCGAAAGACTATGACGGTTGCATGCAACATTTGTTTTCTTTACAATTCGATAAAAAAAAGACACAATTGATTGACATTCTTACGCTTAAATCTCGGTCCACCCGCCGTGACATCGTGTGCAAGGCCCGGAAGAGACTGTGGATCTAGATTGCTGCTCTGATTGCTGTACTAACAGAGTGAAAGTCAGCTTGTGAGGCAGGTTGAAGGGCAGATTGTTGAGCAAATTCATGCGGTGGTGATGAATTAGCGAGTTGGTGAGGACAGGAGGAGGTCGGCGGATAGGGAGTTCTGTGGGAATTGGAGCAGTTGTTGCCAATTCTGTATAGAATGGGGAGCGTGGCGCAAGTTGCGACGCAACAAGAGTTGGAGGAGGAGCTCAAAAGTGGACATGATCACTCGAAAGAAGAAGATGCTGCTGCACAGATTCACTACTTCGCAAAGCCTGACTCCACCACTGTGGGCACCGTGCTGATTCTAATCTTCTACCACATGATGCCCTTCACCGGAGTTCCACATTATGTTCTCTGCTACGTGGCCTATTTTCTGAAGCAGAGATTTGCTTCCATTGGATTGACAGCGTACTTAGGTTTGCTGCTCTTGCTTCTCGTCACACCGCCCTTCTACTCCAAGACCGTTCGAAGGAGAGTAAGGTTTTTGTACGAGGCTATGGCGGGGTACTTGCCCTCTGCCAAGTTCATAATTGACACCAAGGAGGCGCTGCCGCAAGACAAGAGCTACATCTTTGCCGTCCATCCTCATGGGCGTATGTTCTATGCCTTTGCCATGTTCTCTCAGTTGCAAGATCTTTGGAGAGTGCCTCTTAAGCTTACTCATGGTAAGTCGCTTGCTCCCGTTATCCTTGTCATGTAGAGCCTGAGATCACAAGAATTCACGGTTATTAAATGACACCAGAATCAGTCGGTCGAGAAA
This sequence comes from Ulota crispa, assembly GCA_963920765.1. Classification (NCBI taxonomy): domain Eukaryota; kingdom Viridiplantae; phylum Streptophyta; class Bryopsida; order Orthotrichales; family Orthotrichaceae; genus Ulota; species Ulota crispa. The sequence goes on from OY987242.1 coordinate 14,217,460, forward strand.
GAAAGAAAAGAATTATGACCAAAAAAACGTCCTCCTCAATACAACTGCTCAAAAGCATGCAGCTCAATTTAGGCTTCCTGGTCTGTTTGTAGGTTGCTTGTTGCGTGAGCTATTACTGAGGCTTTAGAGAGGAGTGCAGGTGATGTGTTTCAAACAGCTGCGGGAGGATTCTTCAATGTGCCGATTGCGAGAAACTGGTTCTACCTTATTGGAATCACGCCTGCTAGCAAGGAGAACATCAAGGATAAGTTGCTGAATAAAGACCATGTAAGCATCCTTTGATCGATTTCCTCTTAAAGATTAGGGAATGTCCAGGAGTATACATTGTAACAGAATGCTTAGCTCAAGAGGATTTTGTGAGCGCAGGTTACCATTGCCGTGGGCGGCGTGCGGGAAGTGTGTTTGGGCACACAAGACGATGCCGACTTCTTGTATCTCAAGAAAAGGTTCCAACCTTAATGCTCCCTTGACAATCGTTCAGTCTTTTGCAACAAATCCTGAAACCTCATGTCCTCTAAAGCATTGGCTGCTTGCAGGAGAGGATTTCTTCAGATAGCTATGGACGAGGGCGCCGGTGTAGTGCCTGTGTATGCCTTCAACGAAAACCAGGTAAACCGTCAAATTTTTGTCTGTTTAGATACGAATTGCCTCAATTCTAGGGTTCGGTGCTCACGACGAGGATTTCGGACTTGTGAGCAGCTGTTCAAGCATGATCCTAAAGCAGTGCTGGATTTCTGGCAAACGGTGAATAAGCATGTGAAGATTGGCGTACCTTTTATGCGCGGAATACTTAACTTGCCCATGCCCTATCGCAAGTAAGCTCTACTTCGCGAGATTTCATCCTACAAGAATTTCTAGTCTCGCATATGTTTCCCGTGTAGTTGAATTTTGAAAAGATTGAAATTCAGCATAACGTGTGTTATGACCGCAGGCACCTTCTTCTTGTCTTCGGCGATGCTTTATTCGCAAAGGAAGGCGAAAGCATTGAGGAGTTTCATCAACGATACACTGAAAGCTTGAGAGAATTGTTCGACAAGTATGTAGGATTGTCGCCGGATCCCAAACATAAGCTCATCATCGTGTAAAAATGATTTGTCATTTCGGCGCACGCCAAGGAAACTTAGACTCGCCAGCTTACAATTGCAAGCTGCGATCGAACAAGAATGTCAGTAGTAGTTTGTGAGTAAACAATAGACTCTCAAATCAAATTATGTAAAAGAACAACACTCCGTGCAAGGTCAAGAAACTCTTGCCATGAAATACAATTGTTCAAACCACCGGTGCAGCTTGTTTCTCTTCGTCTTCCGCACCTCGACCTTTCAGCGTTGCTATCGTTCACAATTTTGATATCTGCAAGTCGGTGAAACAGTGCTTAGCAAGTTTAGTGTCGTAATCTTAGTTTTGATCGCGTCGTTAGCGTGCCGTAATATGTGGTAATGTTAGTTGCCTCTTGATACCAGAGGTGGTTGCCAAGGTTTGAAGTCGACAAACTGGCGACCTGTCACATGAACAAACACTCGCACACTTCATTTTGCTTTCACTCTGCGAGATTGCAACCGCAAATCCTTCGTGCAGATCAAGGATCTGCTCACCAGATCCAAAGTCCCGGCGCTGCAAAAAAGTCCAAACTCCAGAGACGAAAACTGAGGAAAAAAACTCTATAGATCTTTCGGAAAACTTCTCTCTGTGTGCATACAGAGCACGCGGGATTCAAATTTCATCAAAGTCTGCGTAGCTTGATGCTTGTGATCTTTTTAGGGTTTAGTACTAGAGAGATCGTGCAGACTTGTCAAGTAAGAGACGTCCGTCGAACAGCTGCAATAATAAATTTCAGTTCAAGAAAATTCCTCCCAAGCAAGTTAACAAGTATGTACAACATTCCGATATGCAGCGATCATTGCGATGTCTGCACTTCTAAAGAGCCGTGGTTCTTGTATGCAGTTTCTGAAATTGTGCCACGACAATTCCGGAAAGCAGCGACAACGCGCTTTTCTTTGATAGCAAGATGGACATAGATAAGAAGGGCTTGACTTCGGAGTTTTTCAGAAGACTTACTCGTTCGATGTACACGGCAGAAGCAATCTCCGTGACGATGCATTGTAAGAATGAGCTTCTTCGCTAATTGCACGGGAGTTGCTTGACGAGGAAGTGCTGCAATGGCGAACAAGAAACCGAAAGGAGACGGAACATGGGAGGATTGCGGGTGTCCGCTCTCCATGGCGCACCTAACATCGTTCAAGCAAGACTTTTCGACCGGTCCACATGTATGCATGGTTTCCAGAGACGAATGGCGAAAGCACTACGTCTTCGACCGCCACGCCTACGTGAGAGCCTGCCGGGCGCCTCACGACAGCAATTTCGGCCAGTGGATCGCTCCGAGGCTCAAAGAAGGGCGGCTATTCGTGGCGAAGCCGCCGGACAGAACACCGCCGCCTCCGGAGCCATGGCGCTTCGACGAGCCATCGAAGTTCGACGAGATGCTCCCGCTTGGACGCGGCTGGCGCCTCTGGGAACCGGAGGATGACGCCCTGCGCTTCGACGGCGACACTACCGAAGACATGTACGACAAAATGCTGGACGAGTTCTTCGAGTTGCTGAACCTCGAAGGCCTGACGAAGAAACTGATGTTCGAGAGCGTGGAAGCGTGGCTGTTGTCGTGCGGAGAGCCGAGTCAAGATGTGCGAGTCCATGCACGCGCGTGCATCAAGAACGACCGCTGCTTCGTCACCGCCGACAACGAATACTTCGCTTGCATTTCGCAAGTGTTTCGATCGGCGAACATGAAGAACTCGATTGGCGAGTTCTTGAAAACCTTCGAGATCGGCATGTGGATGAAGCACATGCGCCGCATCGCGGATATTCGCATCGACGCCAACGTCCGGCAAGGCGGTTGTGGCCATGTCTTCAACTTCATCTGATCAATGGCGCACTCCCTTTCCAGTCCATGGCCAATGCGGATCAATCACGTTTACGAGGATTTCAATGCTTCAATTCAAATTGTGCTGTGGAAAGGCTCTACAAATTCATGGAGCTTCGAATGGCAGCAAGCTCACGGCAAGTGTTTCTCACTCCTCCGTATGATTGTGTGAAGACGTTGTAGAGCTTGTCGTAGACCTCGATGTCTGCAGGCGAAGGCTCAAATGCTTGCTGGTGCTGAATCCAATTCCCTTCGGGTGTTAGTGAGGAGTGCCAACCAAGCCACTGACCAGCAAGCAGAGCAGCTCCCTTCACACCTACCTCCTGTCATACCCACACAATTATCCTTGTTCAGTGATAAAAAGCCTCAATTGCAAACAACCCCGTAATGCCACCAGTAATCGCCACTTATTGCTTTTGAGCATGATTCCTATTACACTGGTCAAATTTTGTGTACCCTTGTTGAATACGAAAGCGGATTCCAGAGTGAATTGTAACGGTACCGAGGTACTAAAGGTCAAAATTGATTTTTGGTGAATGTTCTGAAACCGCCACTGGATCAAATGATGAGGTGTTTTACAGTCTTTTGATCAAGGTGTACATAGATTTTAGGGTGGGTGCTATGGATAAACAAAAGCACAGCAGGACCTCCAATTTTGGTAAGGTGAGATCAAAACATGATGAGGTACCTGGGCATCTGCAAGGACCTCCACTGTCTGCCCAAATACCCCTGCAATTATAGCAGGCCAGACCGGAGACCTGGCTCCACCACCAACAAGGCGCAGTGGTACAACATCTGCATGTGAACAAAACATGAGAAGGGCGTGAGTCTACGTCTAAACATGAATCTCATTTTTGCATTTTGTAGTTGAAAACTTTAAGGGTAGAGTGTCATTACTACTGTCGAGTGTCGCTCCGCCATCTAGAGCATCACGGCTGGAACGCATGGCAAAGGCAACCCCTTCCATGACCTGCATGTATCACGAAGAAGCGAATCAGTGTTAAAGTCTTGAAGCTGGGCCGTGTTCCACGTAAGATTTACTCTGAGATTGCTCGTATGAAATCTCTTCAGACTTAACACTAGAGATGGCGAGAAATCAATAGAGCTCACTCACAGCTCGAAACATATGTGAACGAGTGGTTGCTGTTGAAATGCCTAGAAAGCATCCACGAGCACTCCCATCCTCAAATGGGCACCTCTCTCCTGCACTTGATCACACTAGATGTCAGACCCAATTTGTAAAGCTGACAAAAAATTAGTTTCTTTCCCCAAATAAGTGCCAAAGCTCGAAGGATACAGAAAGATTGAAACAGCATACCGTTCAAGTAAGGAAGGTACAAAAGTCCTCCAGAGCCAGCACCTTCTAACTTGACCATCCTGTCGATCTCTTCCAGGTTTGCACTCCCTGCCAGGCGAGCCTGTCAAATGTTACACTCTCTTCTAGGAAGCCAATGAGCTCAGCCACAAAGACCACCTCGTTTCAAGGGAACATGATCAACATCCACGACTAAGAAACAACTTACCAGATCCTCCAATATTGGCAGCAGACCATGCTAGATTTCCTCCAGCAGTCATTATGGATCCTACATGAATGATCAACACCCCATGTCACGTGAATGTTTTCATTTCACTAGAGCATGCTCATCTACACCAACCCCCAATCTAAAGATAGAAACCCTACTTTCGAAGGTGGTAGTCAATTACAAATATCAAAATTCATAGCATGTTTCTATTACTCAAAAACATTCAGCCTGATTTCTTCTTTCTACTGGTATATCTTGTTACCTTTCTTAATGCGTCCTAATAGTATATTTAGTTACGTTTCTTGAAGCTTCCTCACTAGTAGCTTTCAACTCCTATAGAATGAAAGTGGCCCCTATTGGTTGCAATAGGAATTTAGCCCCTGTCAACGCACGGCATCTGCAAACTTGAAAACGAACAGGGAAGCCTGATTTGAGATTAAAGTTTAACAATACCAGTTTTGAAAACCAGTGATTCATCGGGATGTCCCAGTCTAAACACGCCAGCTGGTCTTATAGCCTGCACAAATATAAACCAGAAGAGCAAAACTTAGTGGTTTTCGTCGTTTCCTTGACATACCGTCCACGTCACTTTACAAAAACAAATATTGTGTCTTTCAACATTGAATTGCAAACCACGTTCAGATGATGTGAAGTGACATGCTAGTTATGTGCGTTGGTACAATGGCATTAGGATAGGATTCACTGACAAAGAAAAGTCTACCCCACTCTCAACTCCAGGTCCTACGGTGCATCGCTGAAATGATCCTGCCACCCACCTGCATCATCACAGCAATACCAATTTGGGATACATTCAGTTTTCAAATACCCACTGAAGTCGTTCTTCGTACAAACTTCAACATTTTGAATTTACAGAAAAAAACTGGGATCAAACGTAACTCTTCACAAAAGGAAGCATGTGAAAGTTCAGTATTGTACCCAGAGGTGCCAATATATGCATACAAACTTCCAGGACGCCCTGAACCAGCGCTGTAACATAACAAGCAATAGCCAGACCTTTAGTGCAACTGATAATGCGTACATGATGGCAAGAAGAGTTGTCAAACACTTCATCATCATGAGAGCCAGATAGAGACGATGAACTCAAACTCAGACATAAATAGCTCTTAGACCAAATCTTTATTCCGAAATATTGGAGGTGAAATTCCCAGAGTCATCAATAGAGCCATTGAACTGTAAATTGCTGACACAAAATTGCTCAAAAGCGATGAAAATCACTAGAAGAAATCCTAAAAATTGATTCAAACGTTTGAAACCCTCTTTAGAACGATCGAAACAAACTCAAAATCAAAAGATTTACTTGCGAGGTGATTATTGAAATGATTTTTAACTAGAGAACAAAAATCACAAGAATTAAGCGCTGGTCAATAGTCTAGATCTGACGAAATAGTCTAAAATTAGTTGAATTCCAGTTCTCAAATGCACCAATAATCAACTTCAAAATTATTAGTTCTCATACCGATCTACTTTGTATGACACAGACGGTAAATTAAAATCATCAGCATTGAACGAAACGAACTGAAGAGATAGTTGAAACAGACCTACCCGAGCGTACACGCACCTGCATCACCACAGCAGTGCAGCACTGGGACCCCTCGTAAAATTGGCAGTCCAAGATCTTCAGCAGCTACCGAACTGACAACTCCTGTTATGCAAGCCAGTTAGTTAGATCTTGCAGATCCTTGCAATTGGGCAAAAAGGGAGTTGGAAGTAGATTCCTCATTTTAAGTCATTTTCATGTAATATCTACAGTCAGCACAAAGGGCAACAACCAGGCACCTCATACGCGTTACATTTACATACCGCAAGGTATATTAGCAGCCTTAATTGAAGGTAGCTTCGCCATCCAATGCCCGAGCTCCACTGAGTTGATCAGATCTTCAGCATACTGTACTCCAACATCAGCAAGTAAGACAAAAACGACTATGCTCTATAGAGGGTACGGTATCCACTTCCAATTGAAGGTCGGATCAAGTTAGGCAATCCCGAGAGAATGGCATCAAGCAAAAATCTTCTTGCCGATAAAAATTCCCTTGTAAGACTAACAGTACCCATTCAAAAACAGGAGGGCGTGACAGACTATTCGGTGTCACGATCAAAACTACTCAAAATTTGCGAGTAAAAGTGCGATTATTCATGGTCGTCCTCTCTTTTGAAGGGACTGCAATCCTCACCTGGAATGAAAGGTCCAGAAGACCAGTAGTTGAGGCTGTGGTAGTGTCCGTGACAAAAGCTCCACAGAGCTTCCAGACAACATAGTCATGCCTGCCACCAGCTAACACCTGATATGGGTGAAACACTGCAGATACCAAGGTTTGCAAATACTGACAGAAACCGCACCACAAATCTGCTCAACCCAATGAAAAGACAAACGCCAGGCCTCTTCACATTCCATAGCAGCAGAATCTAGCAACAGAAGCTGGTACTCGTAAGAAAACATACCCGCCAAACAAGAGCGTCTGGCTTTGCTCAGCAGCACTGGGGATGTGCTTGTCTAGCCACCGAAGCTTGGCCAGTACACTGTTCAAAAATAGAGTTCATATTTCATCAGGACAAAACAGAATCAGGAGAAACAAGGTCCACTTCTATCAACAGAAGAGCACGAAACTTAAGCATTGATTAGTACTACCGCACCTGGAGGCACCTTGGTGTGTCCCAGTTATGGATGCGACATACTCAGGCCCTCCAGCCATCCCAGCAACCTTCAAAAAAAAGGAACAATTTTCCTCTCAGCGTGGAGCAAGAATCCGAGGGTGAAATACACATGACAAATGGTGGCTTCTCATCAATTCCCTCGTGTAGCAAGAACATACCTCAGCAGCTTCTTTGACAGCACGAGCATCTGAATACAAAATGGCTGGTGGTACCGATTGACGTCCATCCTGCGATCATACAGACCAAACTGCAATCATGCAACTGCTTCATTGGAAGGTAAAATTACAGCAAGTCTTTTCATGCCTCCCTTTCTTGACAACAGAGTTTTTCATTGCAAATGAGTTTTCCGAGGTTCAAAGCATCCGAGGGTATTATCACGTGCCTCAGGCAAGAGGATGACATTTTGCATTTGTCCAGTGACAGCCAGCGCGCTCACTTTGCCACCGCTGCTCTTGGCCCAGATTGCCTGAACAGCTTGAATTGTCGCCCACCACCAGCTCTCCACGTCCTGCTCAGCACTTGCTGGGCCTCCCCTGTTAATCCCGCCCGCACCAATCAAGCAGCACTTTTAGCTGACTGGAATTCGGTATTAAGTGGCCGCATTGCCCGAGTTGTGCAAGTTAATAATCTGGTGCTAATTCCCACTAAACTGCATCGAATTTTCTATCATTTCCTCCAGTTAATTAAGAACCACAATCCACTACTAAAGGCTACAAGAAGAAAATAGTCGTTGGCCACTCAATGAGCGCCATGCATGTTCTCAAACTTTTGAATCTTTTGAGAGTTGCCATCTATAGTAGTAGAGAATAGGGAGTTCTCACATTTGCTGAAGAATGCTAACTGTGCCTATACAAAAGTTTTAAAGGGCTGAACCCACCCATGCCAACCACGTAGCTGACTAGGGTGTTAAGGCCCATTGGCTAGTTGGAGATTAATCTAACACTTTAGTCAAACCCCAAACCCTAATTCAGAATTCGCTAGATAAATCAGAGTTTCAGGACAATGCCAAAATAGAGCACAATGCCAAAACAAGACATTCACCAGTGCTCGTACAAGTGTACGCCTATAACTTTTGATCATGATCAAGCAAGTTCTAATGCAAAAGTCCTGTCTTCAAAAAGGAAGATCTAGCGAGGTGAATCAGGGAGACTTACAGACGAGAAGGAGCAGGGTCAAGGTGGCAGTGGAACGCCGAAGCCACCACATTGCCGAGCTTGCTGATAAGAGCAGCTTTGGTACCTCCAGTGCCCACATCAATGGCCAGCACCCATTCTTCACAACTGCTGTTCTGCATCGCCCTCACGGCCACGAACTGACTTCCCTTCCTAGTGCTCTTTTCCAAGCCATAGCTCTTGCTCCCGGGTACTAGGGGCATTGCCCATCTGCAAGCAACCTGACCATGGCAGCTCATGCTTGCGCAACTGATAAATTTTTGTTAGAAGTGTCGATCTCGATTCCAATTTCGCACTGGCTTGGCAATCGATCGAATCCGACCTTCAAGCGCAGGCATTCATTCACGTGCTACAGGAAACACCAACGTGGTGTGGATGGGCACGCTTCCCCTGCTAATCTGTAGTTTCACAATGAGAAGAAGATGTGCAGGTTGCTGCTCACAATCACCTCCAAAAGTTGTTTGTAAACTCGCGTCGTAGCAAAACCGCATCAAAACCACGAACAACAGGAATCGCATGAAAAATGGACAGAGGAATGCAAACTTCCTTTCCTCAGAGCATCTCCAGCGTTGCACTCCCAAAAAACTTGACGGGCCCTCAAAAATTCTTGTTCTCCGGCCTTGCACTTCAAAGGTGGCCCTTGCTCTTTGAAACATACTTCATAAATAGTCATTTGATTATTGGTGTTCTATACTTAAGGTATCCTTTATTGTTTCAACTTATTCTAAAAGTTTATAGAAAGTGTTCAAAAAGGGCACGGAGTTGAAATTCTTCCACCTAGTACTATAGGTTGAGAGCATATTCAGCAGGTCTCTGCCAAATTGATTATTTTTTGAGAAAAATCCAATTCAGCAATTAGGCACTTTTAGAGAAAGTTGGCATCCAAATTCCAAAGGGAGGGTGAAAAGTCATTGGAATTTAATTTAATTTAATTTTTTATGAGTTTGAAATTCATTCACATAGAATATTGAATCTCATCAAACTTTGGATGTTTATCCATCACCCAAATTTTGAAATTCAAGGGGGAGAGGGAAAGGTATGGAAAAAGACAATGAATGTCATGTGAAATCAAGAGAGAAGCCCGTGCAAGGCATACTTGTATGTAATAAAACATGAGTTGTTTGTCTCATAATATAATTCTTTATTAATATCACAAGTTCCATTAGAGAGGAAGAAAGGAGAGGATAAGGCTCCTAAACGCAAAATGAAAAGTCACCTAAAGAAAACTGAGAAAGACAGAGCGCAAAGAGCGTGGCAAGGCATAATATGGCATTCTTTCACAGATGGCTGACTTGTACGCTATTCTCATCTTACTAGGTTGATTCCATCTCAATCGGGGGCTCAGGATTCTGCAAATCAAACATCCTTGCAAATGTTAAACTTTGAATACTGCTGGTTTCACAAACTGAGACTGAACTTTCCCTCCTATTTCTAAATATCCTTGTAAAAAGAGGGCCCTTGTGATTCCTTGAAACCGACCTAGGTGTCCAAAACCTTGAGTAACCATGATGCCAGTTCTTTTATATTCCATGTAAAGATTTATTTATTTTTTGTATTGATGCACATGGTGGCATACGAGTGGCTGTAAGCTTAAGACTAGAGCAGGAATAGTAAGTAATCATTGCAGTAGCTTGACATCTGTAAAGGAAAAGGATGTGATGCTCCATAGTGTAAAAGCAGAGTGTGTACGACTTACATTGATTGGCAACGTCCCATGCTTTTTAGTGTACTGGCGAGCCCAAGTGTCCACGACCACACAAGCACAAGCATCGCCCCAAATATTTACCGACGTACGAAATGCACCCAGCAGCCAATCCACTGAGTACAACACTGCTATATCTGGGATGTATTCTTGCAGTGAGAGTGCCTGCAATGTCAAACCAAACAGCTGAAAATGAGAAAATGTGGAGAAGAATTGCTAACGTTATATCCATTTCATGCAATTAAATCTCTGGACATGACCTCTAAAATATCAACTAGAAAATTCACAATATGCTTGTAAACAACTCTAGATTTTTTACATTTTTATCCAAAGCAATAATTAAGTAGTTGGGATTTATCTACAAGGTCTCAAACGACATGGCAACAAATCATACTCATGCTTTGATTTTGAACGGAGTGCAATAAAATAAAATGAAGTGTTTGGTGATGTAATTGACCTGCAACACGGTTATCATAGAAACTAGAGCAGCATTGGGAATTGAAGCTGTTCCAATGGCAGCCAATGTTGCAGTCAAGCACACTACTATGACTTTGCCCGCTGTCAGTGATTCTCCATGTGCCTGCCATGCCAAAAAGCTCGTGTTGGTCCACAATGAATGATCCCAAACTAACACCTACTTGGTACAAATCACTATACAGAACGTGAACCTCTCTAGTAGACGCATCACAAACCCTAATAAAAAAAACAAAAACTATTTGTTGACTAAAAAGTAGTGAATATTCAACTCATGCTAATGCCACTCCAGTGTGAGAGATAGACTCTCAAAGAATCCAAATAACAACTGAAGAAAAAATTCCAACATGATATGCAAGGTTCAAAAGTGCCTTTGGCATGACTAGGCTTTGCAAGAAATTCAGCCTTCGTGAGACTATACCCACCTGAACTATGAAAATAATTGATACAGCTTCATAGAGCGCGGATCCGTCACGGTTGACGTTAGTGCCCATAGGCACTACAAAACGGACAATACTGGAGACACAACCATAATCCTCCCCACATTTCATGGTTACCGGCATGGAGGCTGCACTTGACGACGTTCCTAAACCGATCATCATAGCTGGCAGAAATGCCCTATCACCAAAACCAGAATAATTAAAATCACGTAAATTACGTTCTCCCAACAACCATGCGTGTGTTTGTTATCCACTTTAGTCTTTTGAAAATCTCAAAAAAAACTATCATGACAAGGAGTGTTATTTCCACAAAAACATTTTTCTAGACAGAGCTTCAATGGCTGGATTCTTAGATCATACTCAAGCAGTGAGTGCTTTGTTGCCACATACACAAAAATGAGCTTCATTGAAGAAATGGAGAGGGGCGCAATACCTGAAGACCTTGAAGGGATTATTCCGAGACAGAATCAGCAAAGTGATAGGCAACAACACTATAGAATGAATCAAAAGCCCTCCCAACACGGTCGCCACGAAGAGTGCCAACGATTTCAGCAAGCTGATGATGCTACACGATTTGAGAATAGTGCTTGCCAACAACGATGCAATTGCAACCGGTGTGCACGCAATCACCACGTATATCTGTACATTCAAGGGGTATCAAGGCAGCAAACAAAATCCAATTTAATAGCCTTGCTTTCCATGTCTAAAACAAAAGTTTTCAATAGAAATAGGCTACTTCAAAAACATTTAGAAAGCATCGTGAAGTAAACATTCTCCACAATTCATGGAGAAATATCAAATCATAGAAAACCCTCTATAGAATCAATATCACCATGAGGACACCTCTCCAAAAATTACAGGAAACATTCAAATACTGAATACCCGGTTTTAAAATTGTACCTATACTAAAGTTTATTATATGCAAATGAGTCTTAATACAAAGCTTGCACAAAGCTGCAATATCATAACTGCAGTATCTATATTGCTTTGCATAGGAAAAAATAATGGAAGCTTGAGTTTTGGCACTTGATTTAAATAGACAATCATCAATATTAACAATGAAGGCAGCTTGACCTCAGCTTACAATTTTCATGAAGACGTCATTGCAAATTTCCAGAATTTGAATTAGAGGTTCTGCTTGTTGCCCTGCAAATGGTACCATCAGCATGAGCCAACAAAAAAAACCTTGCAAATTGTATAATAATAAATACAAGGGAACTAAGAGTGTTTAGGAGTAAAACATCTTTAATCTTCTTCCTATAATAGCACACAGAAGTATAAATAAAGTGGATCTCCAATCGCAAAGGCATCATGTTGGATGGACACGTAATTGTATGTGTCAAGTCTCATGGGGTTGTCAAAAGTATATAGAAGTGGTACCAAAATTGACAAGGGCAACTGCAAATAGGATTGCAAACGTGATAATTCCCAAGAAGTTTGACACAGACGCAGCAGCCACAATGTTGGTGGGGATGATGTTACGTCCAACATTGAGCAAAGAATCCACGACTGATTTATTTGCATTTGAAGTTGATCTGAGACAGTGCAACTATGTGAGTTGTAGCCCACAAATAACAAGATTTTTTTTTGCCTTATCTTATCCTAAGAGAAAAAAATAATATTGAAATAACTTCTTCACAAGTACGGTCTGACAATGCCTACATGGTTGTGGCATTCCCATTGTTGCAGTGGGCAAAGTTGTTGTTAGCAAAGGGTTTGCTTCGTCCGGGCCGGATGACATAAACAAAAACGATTCCCAGAATCACTGCAAGAATCATACTCAGCAAGTAGTACAGCAAAGACCACCGAATTATGCGTCTTGTTCTGCAAAATGGCAACCCCCACTTCTGCTCCTTTAGAAACAAAAATCCTTAGCTTTAGCATGAAAATTATAACATTATTTGACAGTAGTAGACCATTTTTTGTTTAAAAAAATGTGCACGTTAATATGAATTTTGCCTCCTGCTGACTAAGTGACATCGGTTACCAGCAGCCCATGATCTCTTCTAGTATACTTCGTTGGTTTAACAAGTTTGATGTAAAGATATCAGGAAAAAAACCTCGCACCTAGGTTCTCAAGCAACAAAATAAACTTCTGACATGGATCGTAGTTACGTACCCGCTTCCAGAGTGTCGCAGATTGAAAACGCCACTCATCAAAGCGAATACCATCAAAGGCAACACAAGCTCTTGAAGTGATCGAATCAACAATTCTCCAGGGTAACCTACCATGAAAGCATGGCAGTAATTCAATCATCAATAGGAGCACATATGTAAGTAATGGTTTTGGGATAGAATATTGGATATGAACTTGTGGAAATTAGAAGTTGAAGAGAACGATTCTGAGAAAAGGAGTTTGCAAACAAACCAATGAGATTTTTGGCTGTAGTCGAAGGGTGAGTGGAGTACAGAGCCGCGCCTAAACAAACACCCACTGCTACTCCTCCGAGTGTCCACCATATCAGCATCTTCATTCGAAAGGCTTTCGCATTAAAGCGTCCCCATGTTGTTCCCTTTGTCCCTTCTGGAAACCAACCAATTCAAGATACTTAGTAATTGGTATGGCTGTCCTCGTTATTCACGCTAGCAATTCTCTACCAATTCCAAATAATCCGACTGGACGATCCTCCTATCAAACTAGGTGAAAACCAACACATGCAATTTCTTTAAAAAAACTCATGAAAAGTAACAACTCTGGCGCCGTGTAACCTATGAAAATTACCACTTTTTCAAGGGTTTATGTCAAGTTTCATGTGTTAGAAGGTTTGAATCTATAGATGCTAGAAGTAGAAACAAACCTGAAGACTCTCCATTTTCGTGATCAGATAATGTAGTCATCATGGCGATAAGTGACCAGCTTATCTGCAAAAACCAAATTTCAATTCATGTCAAATGCAATCACAATCTTGTCAAATTGACCCCCCCCCACCTTCAACTTCCAACGCCCCTAGCTAGGCATACAGGAAATCCTCAAACAAAAGTACAGCTCTCCACAATTATCGATAAACAAAAGTTTAAAGACTCCTGACATATAAAGCATCAATCCTCTCATTGAATCCATGCCCATCAAAACACAATAAAAATGCAAAGCATACCAAACCGAATACCTTGGAAGCCTATGACCAAATTGCTGCACCTAAATGTTGCTTTCTATCCCGCTCAGCGCTCTCGTCACAAAGTTCCAAGCTTTGTACAATCTCCCTTCCTTGTTTATCCCCTAAAGACCCAAGCAGTTTTCTGTAGTGAAAGTCATAGTTAACATCCACTTTGGGGGGAATGAGTAGAAAAGTAGGATATAAAGTTTGTTTTGCAAATCCAATCATAGAATCTTGTCTTAACCCCTAAAGGACTGAGCCTTTTTTATGTTAAAGTCACTGATAACTGTCACTTTTGGGGAATGAGTAGAAAAGTAGGAAACTTTAAAAGAAATATTTGTTAAAGTTAACGTAAACTACAAGATGTTTTTTTGCTTCTAATGCAAAATCTGTATTGTTTATTACAAATTTTTTGTGTTATTGATTACAATTAAGTTTTATTCTAGTGAATGATTTATTATTATTAAATTTTTATAGCAAAAAATATTTAAATGTGATTAGTTTTTTATATAAAACATAGAGTTTTGAATATAAATAATTCATTCACATTGCACAATTATAATTTTATTAATGAATTTGCATTAATTTCAATGTAATTTAATTATCAACCACAAGACTAAGTCTTGTACAACCACAAGTTTTTGTTATTTGTGACAACTTTAGTATATTTTAAGAAAATTGTTTTTTTGTAGATTTTTTTTAAATGTTTTACATTCAACATTTCATCTTTATAAACTCGATAGTATAAATATTTTATTTTATAAAAATACAGATTCTTAAAATAAAAATGAAAAGAACAAGAATACTTTGTAACCAATTCTAAACGGTATATTATCAAAGGCTGATCACTTTTTAGCCTTAAGTTTATAGTTAATTTGATATTGTTTGTACTTTAGTGTTTTGAAGTGAATAGAAGTTGTAACGCAGTATTCATTAATTTGGGAAAAAATCTCAATTTTGGGACTTTCGTGTTTTTCATTTTTAAGAGTTTTTAGGTGATTTAGAGTGAATTTTATGATAATTTATTCAAGACCTTACATCAATGATGAATTATCTTGAAGGAATTATCAAAAAACTCACTTCATATCATCAAACTCTCACAAATTCAAATTTTAGTATGTCATAAATCCATTTTGAGAAAGTATTTTTCCCAAATTAACGAATCCTATGTTTTATGTTCTTTTATATAAGCATCTTCCATGGAAGACTCGTCATTATTTTGTTTAGCCCATAATTAAATGGTTTATTGTAAATATATATTAAGACATAAATGTTGCCCTTCAAAGTGGGCTCAGCCACTATGGAACACAAGACAAGGCATGGGTCCGGCCCTGCTAAAAAAATACATTTGTTATCATTGTCAAATGATCATCTAATAAACATGAAATTCACTTTTTTTGTTTTTCTTTATGGAATTCTTGAACATGGTGCAATGTGATAGATTTTGCAACAAATGTGGTGGATTTAGCAATTTCCCTTAAATATTGTTTTTAAATCTCTATTTCATTAGTAATAAGTGTAGAAGCTAAAATAGTATTGTTTGAAATTCTTTTAAGACTAAAACAAACAATACTACAATATTTTAACTTTTTAAGTTCATGTGGCGAATTCTTCTAAATTTTATTTTTATCACACTGGTTTGGGTAACACATTCAATTTGTATACTCTCTTTGTGAATTTAAATAAAAATCTTAAAACAAAGCCGTAGTCACTCAATCTATAGCCCTTGTTATTGCTAAATAATAATACAAGCATTAAAAATCATTAATTTCTATACATAACTTTCACCCAAAAATATTCAATTACTCTAAAATGCAATCTAAAACCAAAGAACTACATATCATGGACTAATAGCCTTTAAGTTTTTGATTTTAGAAAAACTTTCATTTGTTTTAAAAAATTGCCAAGGTTGTATATTAGGTATTAGAACTTAACCTTGAATCCTTAAACGACCATAGCCAGCATAGTGCATACGCTTACGTATAATTGTCATTTGTTCCCAATAAGAAATTTTAATTTGGGATCTCAAGTAGCTCACTAGAACCGCATTGATCTATTCTCCAACTTCTTTGTTGGTTTCAAATGTAGTAGAGGTGTGAATCCATTCCAAATTTAAGAAAAACACCCCATATTGTACTAGTCGCAAAGGGCCTTTCGGTCATTTAAGGGTTAAGCACCGGGGGGTCATCACAAATACATGGGGCCCCGTAGGACGATTTTCATCCCTTTTGGCATTTAACCTTTGAATGACCGAGCAACCCTTTGCAACCAGTTCAATACAAAGTATTTTTCTTGTATTTGGAGTGCATTCACACCTTTATTACATTTAAGATCAACAAAGAAATTAGAATATAGATCAATGCTGTTCTAGTGAGGTAGTGAAGATTTCAAATTAAAACTTTTTGTTGGTATCAAATATTAGTTATATAGTTGTACATACTATGTATTATGGTAGCTCGGTCCTTTAAGGGTTAATAAACATATTTGAACAAACAAGATTCATTTCACAATATAAATTAGAAACAACAATCATGTGCAACCTTATCAATTAGTTTCTTCAAGTTTCCTGACTCAATACTTTCCGAATTGATGAACAGAAGAGACTATTGGGTGGTGGCCTCACAAATGTTCGTATATATAGAAAAACATTTGAAATATGGAAAGCCGTAAAGTACTGATTACTTTCGAGTACAATTTGAGTTCCTTCCAGATAGAACCACGACGATTATAAATTCCGTCTCAAAATCTAATGCTTCTGAACAGGAAAAGAGTATATTCTACTTTCTGAAACTTTTCATAAGCTGCACAGGCAAAGAAATAGTTTCTGAATGATAACAAAGATGAGAAAAATTTAATATGAATTTCCGCGGGAGAGAAAGTGATGCGTATGCATATAATGTAAACGAACAAAATGTGATGTTGAATGTAATTACTTCGTTTCACAACATCCACTAGTTGCAATTGTAAACTCAAAAAAATGGTTAACCAATCATAGGCCACCATCACTGCACGAGATGGTCTTCTATTATTTGAAAAACTGGAAAAAACTCATTTCGTACAAATGAGACACAAAATGTGCCAATTCTCTCTCCTGGAGCTCTTCGTCAAACGCATTTCACCTATCCAACCCGCCCTCGTCTATCATATTAAGACATAGTTGAAATGCCCTGTACATATTGTACAAAAAGAAGGATTTCTCTTCTCATCCAACTACAACCATTTACCATAAGAATCTCAAAAACTACAACCTTCTAAACAATGTGTTCAAGACAAGGTTTTCTGGTTTCCGCACAAAGCAGTCCTTTCCATGGCCGTTGCAGAAGTCAGCTGGCATGCAAATTACCTAGGCTTGGGACTCTCTTCATTATGTAATCTGCGAGAGTAACGCTGCTTCTTGTTGCGGTGGTTGGCGAGGATCCAGGCCGGAGCCAGCAAGGTCATGGCGATGGACAAGAGCAGGAGTGGAATCCAAAGGTTTCGCAGCGCAGCTCTGGCAGGGCTACAGCGCTGCGTCACAATGGTATTGAACGTGTTGTATACGAAGGAGCAATTAGTTAAGCTTGTTACTGTTGGAATAATAGATACTAAGCTCTGCCCACCTGCAGAACAAACAACATTCTGTCAAATCCCTTCTCTCAAGGGTGACTAATCATAGCAAAAACTTCCAAAATAATTTCTTACAGCAAGGACTGTAAATAACAGACTGATGAAGGTGAAATCTTCTTCGTGCTTTGACCAGTGTTTTTAGTGATTTATTCACTGATGATAGAATTTTGACGACTTGATGACAACGGGAATGAAGAGGAGATGAAGTACCGTCTGAGAAATCTTTTATGGTCGTGTTTTGTGTTGGAGTCACAACACGTCCTTGTGTCACACATGCGCTTGAGAGTGGCTCTACTGTGCAGACGTAAGGTTGCAAGGCCTGGAAGAACATAATTTTCCAGTCAGTCAACGGTTTATTCCAGTACAATTATTGTTGTTCA
This sequence comes from Ulota crispa, assembly GCA_963920765.1. Lineage (NCBI taxonomy): Eukaryota > Viridiplantae > Streptophyta > Bryopsida > Orthotrichales > Orthotrichaceae > Ulota > Ulota crispa. The sequence continues at coordinate 14,235,442 of OY987242.1, forward strand.
CTGAAGAACAGCTTTGGAGGAACTCAATACTTACTTGTGGTAATTGACCAATAGTCACATTTCCCTTTGGGCATGTGCTTGTATATGTGTAGGTAGGAGCTGGACCGATTGGATCGCATACACTAGGAACTGAGGCAGTTCGGCCCAACCGGGCACTCGCTTGTTGAATTTGAGTAACAACGCCGTTAGCCTGGCGATTGAAGAAAAAAAAATGTTAAATAATGTAGAGAATTGCGAGGCATGATATGCACCTACTTGTAATTTAGCACTGAGTGAAGAAAACTTCGTCTAGCAGTTAATTATATTTTCAAAGTATTAAACCTAATCCGCATGCTATTTGCTGCATATTGACTGAACAAGGTTGAACTTCATGAACATGATTATAACTGAAAACACTATTTCAGACCTCGTTCTTGTTTCTAAAGTATTCGATTTCAATCTTGCACTAAACGTAATACAAGAGCAGAGCAAAGAAAAAGATTCTATATGTGGAACTAACAAAACTCTAAAATTGAACAACTGAGAGCGTGTAAACACCTGCAAAACAATATTGTTGACACCTTGCCTAGCGACCGCTGAGGCAGAACTGGCAGTTGCCAAGTCCACACAAGGAAGCAGATCATCTAGAGTGGTGTTAGCAGGGTTTTGTATGTATTCGCCGAAAGCTTGGCATGTGTCCGAGGTTACGCTGTATCATAGAAATCATACCCACGTCAGACTAACTGATGCATATCTCTAGACAAAGAAATTAGATAAACAAGAAAGAGAATATGATGTGAAAGGAAGATCTCAATATGAGATGTAACCATCTCTAATGCTAAGTTGCCACTTCTAATAGGATTATAGATTAGAAGTCAAAACAATATTTCAATTCTCTGAGTCTTTAGATTTAATAGGCTAAAGCGAAACGTAAGTGCGAATGAGCAAATTAGCAGTACAAGAAATTAACAGAACCAATAGAAAATAACTGTCGTATACGTACTTATTGACAGCGAAGAATAAGCCGAATAAGATCCAAGTCAAGACAGTCAGCAACCACCCAAGTAAAATGACCCTGTAATTCATTAAACAACACCATTCATTCAGTGAACATTTCGAACATTTGATGTTATTCTTCTTGGGAATTATAAACAAAGTACTACACGAAAACTTTCTAAGCAGTTCTAAGCACTAGAAGCAACTATGAAACCACATAATTGAAAGAAAGATAATTGAAAATTTCTTGAAGAGTTAGACTCACAAGAAAAGTAAAGCCCTCAATTTCAAAAAAGCCGATACTGCAAGAACAACGGTCACTCACTGCGTCAATTCAGGTTTGCGGACAGCATAGTAGCAAACATGCACACACGTTGGCTACAGCTAAGCTTACGCAATTCAAAATCCTGCTTACTTCTCCATGAATCTGACCAATTCGCCAAGATATACTAACAACAGTGCAAGTAAAGAAGCACAAATAAAATATCACTGCTTTCAAACTGGATCTTACATATTCCCAAAAGGACAAGAAAGAGGGTAACCGCCAAAATTATCAGCATAGCGATTTCTCTGCAAACAAGGAAGCGATTGGTAGTCAGTTACAAAATACAGGTTGACCATCGCTGTACTAAACCACAAAACTCTGTGACAACAGAATTTTTGAGTACATCTAGATACTAATAGAAATCATGACAAACGTGGAGCATAATTCTAATTTAACGAGAACAATATACTCACATTCCATTGATAAGCCTGTTGTACGTCCGCATGTTATCATCCACGTCCTTTGTGATGCTGTCGGCCTGTTGATTCAGGCTAGTCACAGTAGTACCAATTTGGCTCAACCCAGCAATGTTATACTTGCTAACTAACGCATCCACCCTCGTCAAGGTGGAGGAGACGTTGCGAACTGCGCCTGTTGCATCATCTGCGGAATCATTGATGGAATCCCTGATTCGAAAAGCTTGCGTATGAAATTTTTTGTTGCGAATAAACAGTGTGATAATGCATCCTCTGCATACAGAAAATACTGGGGTTTAGCAAGGCAAGCGAGACAAATCACAGTTGAAACACCATTCCCATCAACAGGAATTGCATAGACTAACCCTTTCTCGTACCTAGGATAGGTGTGAAGTACAAAATATTATACTTTTGATGGTCTTTGATTAAGAAGGTACATTTTACAAGATGATTCATGCAACTTCTACCCTGTAGAAACCAAACGCATCCATACATCCAACATTCTTGACGTTTTACAAGATTTCACGCCTTGCTGGAAAGACTAATACTGTGTTAGCATTCTAACATGGCTAACCCAAATCTAGAAAGCTCTTTGCGATTTTAAGCATTCTACTACCACATACCCAACTGGTATTTCGAATTTTGTTTGAAGGCAAGATAGCAAGCAAGCTTGCAAACTTCATTCAAAATTTTGAAAGATGAATTTGGACTCGTGTGTTAGGCAGTAGGCCTCTAAAGAATGCTACGAAATTTTTGACAGCAGCCGGAGAAAAAAGGTATGGTCAGAATACTGGGAAAGTATATACATACATGGCGAAGAGAGACAGAAGTAGCACTAGTAGCCGAGGAAGCAAATAATAAAAAGATGAACGAGGTTCCGGGGATCTATCGCGACGGCGGCAGCAAAGCCTACAGCATGCAGCCAAAGCGAGGAGCGCTCCAAGAATAAACCATGCTGCAGCGATGGCAAAACCGTAAACTCCCGTGTATATTGCAGACTGCAAACACGCCAAACACAATGTTCAGGATGATTGGACTTTCAACATTCGCAATAATAATTCCACACAATGACACTCACTAGAAATGTACCTTAAATTTTTGGTACTCTGAAATCTAGTACCCTAAAAGACACGATCACTAATGATTATGTCTTCATCGGCTGTTTTACAACACCTGTCATATCAAAACAGCACTAAAGAAATTTTGAAAGGTAGGACTTCGAGAGATTCAAAATTGCTTTGCCTACTCGAACCTCAGCCATTCCCATCTATGGCCACCGATCTAATAATAAACAGCCTTTTGAGTGATATTCGGGTGCTATCCAGGAGCTTACTGGAAGGCAAAGATAATTTATAGGGGAACTGTTCAAGAGCGATGGCAAATAAAAATCCTAGCTTCTTAGTAATAACAGCTCAAGCTTAGGTTGATGGCTCGTGCGCAAGAAAGAGAAGTGTAACATACCGCCCAGTAATGTTTATTCTTCACATCGTATCCTCCTCGATACTTGCGAAAGCCTTTCAATGGATCTCTCCGATCTCCTCTCACTGCCAGTAATCGATTTGTGTTCGAAGGTTGAGTTTGCAACAGCCGTCTCCTGCCGGAATCTGCGAGCAGCCCACACATAAGAACCTCCATCCATCCAGACCAAGAAAACTCAAGAAGAAATGCCTCGAATTAGGGTAAGCCCACCATTAATTCCTAGATCATCCCAATGTGCTCTGAAGACTCCAAACCCGCGTAGAAAAGAAGTTGAGCCCCGGAAATTTGGACTCCACATTTCGTAGCGTCAATATATGTTACCACGAGTCACGGATACCTTCGATCAAAAGCCTTCAAATGGTCTTTAAAATCACCAATACTCATCCTACCATGCTAAAGTGTGCTGCTTGCATGCTTCGACTATGGAATTTTTCAGTAAGCCATTGAACTGTCAACTAAAGACTACTTCGATGGAGAAGGCTGTAAAGAGAGACAAAAAAATTCAAGAAAGACCAAGATTTAAACCTCAACAAAATTTGAAGATTTTTAAGATGTACCATTTTTTGACAAGATCTCCCTCTACAAAAGCAAACAAGTAAAGCATCTTGCAGACCGCTTTGCAGAAAACGTCACCAGCAACCAACGGTCAACATTCGCAGCAACTAAAATGGATCTAAATCTTTGCCACACGGTTTGCTTGTGCAGCTGAGGATTTGGGCAGACTGACAAAGTATCTTGCAAGCTGATACCGTAAAAAGCACTCAATGAGGCACACCATCGATCTTCAATAGAAACATACCAAGAATATGTCCGAAATTGAGCTGCCGCTGAAGCTGCTTCCCGACCTTCAAAATTCCATGCACCATTTGCATTCGATGAGTGCACGCGCTTCCACTCTGGAGCGCCACAACGGCAACATCTCCACCTGACACATGATCATCTCCGAAGGATCTCTCCACCGCCAAAGCTCCAGGCGACAACACCCACACCAGCAACACTAGTGACACAAGTAGCGCAAACCTCCAGCAAATCCGTTCAGTCACTTCAAGTCCGCCACATGCTTTCCTACTCTTCACTTGCACGCGACCGACATCCATGTCGTTCGCTTCAACACTTTCAGGCAATGGAAACCTCAAAAGCATCCTGTGAATTCGAATGGGTTGCAAACCGAGAGCTTTAGCTACGGACCGACCAATTCGCACCCCCAAGCTCAGCCTCCAAGCCAATACTTCTCAATCCTGGGCAACGGACAATTCTCTGTTGAAGTACAGAGTAGAGTGGAGATGAGCACCCAATTTGTAAACAAGCAAGCACCCGAGATTTCACTACTAGGCAGGGCCCAGGGCGTGATCTGTGGCAAAACTGGTTGCGAATCCGGAGCTGCAGACACGCAATGAGCGAGCTTGGAGGAGGTGACGAGCAAGGCAAGAACGGCAGTGCTCCCTTTAAAGTGCAGTGGCCACCTCGTCTACAGGCGGCTGCTCTGTTGGTGAGTTACTAAATCACGACTAGGTTTATGGGAGGAGGAATCGGGGCGTAGAACGGGGCTTTCGGGGGAGAATGGTCTGTCACTCTGTCCCTTTCGGACGAGTGGCCGGCCTGTGGGGCCACCTACGTTTCAAAGTCACGTTAAATGGGTCCAGCTGGCGTCATGGATGATGTCCATGAGTCCATCCGTTACCCTAACAGGGACATAGTCAACTGCAATCCAAAAAATGCCTACGTGGCACTGTTCCAGCGAAATTAGATTCTTGGCTCTTGCGAAATCTTTTAATTGGAAAGGTTGTTTTCTCGTAAAGGTCATTACTCATTAGCACGACCGTTCCACCCGGTTTCCAAGTAAGGTAGGAGCACCCATAAACGTCAAACTAAGGGCTTTGAACATGATGACTATTAATAAACAACTAGCCAATTATAGGATCCTATTAGGAACAGAAAAAAAATGAGTCTGCACTTTCGAATGTATTATTTGGATACTGTGAGAATAAGTTATGATTTTTTAAAGAGCAAACTGCCATTGCACCCATAACCACTTTTAATCCCTAAGCACCCAATCGACATTATATTGTCAATGGGCCCACAAACTTTATCTCACTTTTTCTCTCAATCCGTACGGTGAAAATAGCCATGGTTGGTCCCTATTAGCAAAGAAGGTAGTCTTTTTTCAAATCCTACAATCAATTTTCCTAGATGTAATTTTCCAAGCTGTGGTGGCCATTAACCCCTGAGCGCCCAAGCACCCCAAATATGGCCTCCTACTATTTTCAATCCCTATTTGAGGGACTAGATCTAACTTTTTGGTCTTACTTTACACTACAATTATGAAGGCATTCAAGTTGTTCATGGCAATGGAGTAATGGCATGGAAAGCCAAATGTTAAACAAGTGCTACAAGAGATTTGATTGGGTGAAAACATCATATGGGGAGTGGTGGCACCATACGGGGCGTGTTGGCAAGCAATGTTTTACAGGCTACAACCGGTCAATATCCCTTGCAAGCTTCCTTGTGTAAGCTTTGTGGTAGCGGGAAAGTTGTTGGCAAGAGTTCAAGCATGTTCTAGACCCTTATTATGGCAATCGTCACCAACTATGCCGGTCATTGTTTTCCATGCAATAGCGATTTGAAGCCCTAAAACTTGACTTAAAAAGAAGTGCAATCTTCAATAAGTTACAAGTGTGTGCATTCACATTTAATCTTGCTACACACAAAATTTGAGATGAATCCAGGGATTACAAAATTTTGTAAAAATCATCAAATAGCAACTACCTACCAAAAAACGAGGTTTTGTCATCACATGTTGTTTGATCAAATGTTATAATCTCTCATCTTCCGCGGTGAATTGTTCCCAAAATTTGCAAACCATTTTCTAAGTATGTGCTCCACTACTTTCAATGGTCACTTTCTGTGGATCATCCAAGTGACCAAGATACAATGCATCAAAGTGGTCGGTCTCCAAAAACCCTGATTTTTGTGAAAATGGCCTGGGCGCTTAGAGGTTAAACCCCCATTTTCTCCTAAATCCTAAAATAACTTTGGGCGCTCAGGGGTTAAGAATTCATGCTCATATGTTGTACATTCTTGTAATTACATCTATTCACTTTCACAGATTTTCCAAGATTTCAAAAGTGACGGTTATGGGGACATTGACGCTTATGAGTGCTCCTACCTTATGAACAGCCATTGCATAGTGCCCTACCAAAAAGATTGTGTTTTTGCTTTTTTTTCATCTTTTTCAATGTCATATTTGGCAACACAATAAACATCATGTTATTTTTTTTACTTTAACAAGCTTCTTGTTGGGAAGTATTGTGGCCATAGTGGTAGCTACTACAAGGAAACCATGGTCAATTTTACAAAAAGTTGACAAAGATTGTCACCCAATCTACAATATATTGTAAATTAGGTCACAATCTTTGTCAACTTTTTGTAAATTCAACCATGGTTCCCTTTTGATGGTTTGATGGTTTAGTGCATGTATTTTTAACCTTGAAGATACTCTATGCTACCAAAGGAGGGTGATTAAAAAGAAAGGCAACAATCTTTTTGGTAGGCCATTGTACGATAGGTAAAGGGTGCTACAACGCTCCTTTTTACGGCTTATTTGCAGGGTTTAGTTTTTGTATTTTCCTTGGTAGAGCAACACGCACCCCACTATGCCAGCACGTAAGAAAACTTTGGACAAAATTGGACAGAATTAGCAGCATGTGTATGTACATCCAAAAAATATACTAATATTAGTATCTTTCATCCAAAATTTGGCAAATCAAGTCTTAACTAGGATAAGAATTTGACAACTTTATTCATGTTTTTTGCAAAAAATTTATAGTGTTACGATAGCCAATCCGATTTTGAGGTAAGGTTTAGGCAAATTTTTGCCAAGAAAATTTTTCCTGCCTATTTGCCTATTTACCTATTTAGACGGTTTACAAACTTCTAAATGTTTTCTAATGTTTATTTCAATCAAGACATAAGAAAATGACTTATAAATTTATGTGCTTTGAGCTGCTACTAAACAAGTTATGATTTTTTGAAAGTTGGAATGGCATGAGGTTGTTTGAAACCGGGGCACTTTTAAAATTGTAACACGTTCAGAAATTGTCTACCGTACAAGGAGAGATATTTTGCAAGAAAAAATTCAAGGCCCTCATTTTGTAGACTTCCTCTTGCTCATTGTGAGAAATGACTACAAGAAATGAAATTGAGCTAGTTAAATGGGGAGACTGATATTTAAATATTGAATTTTAAAATGTGAGCACCTATTATCATTATCAGCGTACTCATTCCTTAAACATGAATGATGAAAGTCGTATCTAGCACATCAATAATTATGCAATAAACGATTTTTAAAGGGCTTAGTAGGGTCCGGGAAATGTATGAGATTTTTTTGATAGATTTCCTTCAATTCTTGTATTGAATCGGTTTATCAAGGAGCTTTTTTGGTTATTTTCTCTATTTCATACTATAAGTATTTTTTTTAAAGTTTTTTGACCAGTTTTTAGTAGAAGTCTATAGATTGCAAATAGTTTTTTCTCATTTCACTCAGTTAGCATTGAACTAGAGGTTGGTTCTTCCCGGACCTTGGGGCTTAGCAGCAACAACAAAGTTGGGGAAAAATAAACTAGTTGCATCAAAGTTGTAAGCCATGTGAAATCCTAGTGTATAGAGAATTGCATGCACTTCCAAGTGGCCAAGCAATGAGTCATGAGGTAACTTTGCACAAGAAGGCAACCTACTTATTAACCCCTAAAGGATTACATAGCAATTTTAGGCATGCTAGTATTTGTAGAATAATAAACATATTTCCACTAACTTTTTTTGAGGATGCATGCCCAAAAAGAAACTTTCCGATACAACAATTTCAATTTATTTTGATTTGTAGGAAAGAATTGTGATGGAATATGTGCTTTTGTTTGCTAATAGGGTAATACATGCACATTTAATTTCATTTCACCTAGAATTTTGGGATCTTGCTCAAAGATTGAGGGGGCAAATTTATTTCCTTATCTGTCCTTAACCTAATCTCATTATGTGAAGGCACCTGTTTTTGCTTATTGCCCTTTCCTTCACTTTAGAAAGATGTGACCTTTGTTGATTAATCTTGTCAAAGTTACAATTTTTGATTAGTTTCCTTTCTTCTTTTTTTCCTTCATCTAAAGTTAGCTAAAACCTAAAACTCCGCCATTTGCATTTCAAAAATGTCATTTATTTGGAAGCTAAAGGTTGTTGAAAAAAAGGCTTTGCATGAGCATTTTCTTGAAGCCTGTTTCCTATTCTAAATTTTTAGTATGTGTTCCCTAGTTCAAAATGTTATGAAATATTTTGGGCATATGACTAGCTCCATCAAAAAAGTCAATGAATCTAAAAAGTTACAAGTACTAAAGTGAAATTAATTGGTGTCAATTGCCAAAGCCTCCCCGCAATAGTGTTGCCCAAAATTTGAATGCCCAAAAGAATCTAATTCTCAATTCAAACCCTTTAATCTCACAATTTGTACGACAAATATCTTTCATCTTTTTGCTACATCATAATGAAGTAGTCTAATACTAGATCCTATGGTAAATTGCACAAAGATTTCATTTTCAATTTTTTTTTTTTGCCTTTGCTATCAACACAACTCATTCTTTAACCCCTAAATGCCCAAGGCCTTTTTTGAGCTTCTAGGAATTTGCTCTAAACTGAACAAAATGTCAACATTTTGATAAGTTGTATCAATTTTTTTTAAATTGTAACCGTACAAATTCAAACTAGATATGTTAAACATCACATAGGAAAAGAAATCACAACTCTACCACTTCTAGATTGAAAGATTCAAATGCTTGATCAAGAGGGTGCTAAAATTGCAAAAATGACTTCAACTCTTTCAATTCCCTTTTCACATGTCAAATCCAAAATGTTGATCACCAAAAAAATATGAGGTTAAAGAACATAACATACGTAACTCCAATCCATTTACGGCTTTTCAAAGTCTCTTAGAATTTTTTTAAATGAATTTCTAGTGTGAAATTTTCTCCAAGGTTTAGTGTATTTGAGGCTCAATTTTATGAGCTCTCAACACTAAAAAAATCAAGATTGCAATGGACACCCTTGCACAAAATCTTGCATAGAAAATTCACAATTAATAATTTTCAAAATCAAATTTTTAGTGCTAAAATTAGATTTCAAAAAGAATAATTCTAAAATAAAAAATATTACAAATAGCAACTTAGTTAAATTTTATTGAATTTCAAAAGGTTGTCGACACCAAAATCTGGTGCCTTGGGCATTTAGGGGTTAAGTGTTTTTTTTGATGAAACATAGTCAATTAACTTGCAGCCTAAATGCTATTTAGTGTAGGTCATGTGTCCACGACCAGGTGTGGAATTCGTTAATCCTGAATACACTTTTCATGATTGGAAGTAGGCATCGTACATCCAACATGAGCCTTTACCTGGAGAGGCGAACCATGCATTGAAGTGATGGCAATTCCTTACTTGTCATCATTATAATATAAGGACATCATGGTCGCATCGAGCATGATGGGTGATTTGACCCTTGAGTTTCCAAAAGTGTTTCATATTGAAGATTCGCTCTAAATCCCCAACTGCCCACCCAGGGGTTTGTAATATGAATGCCCGGTGGTAAATTTTATATATTTACCAATTAGGAAAACTTGAATTCACATTTGGATTTAGAGAGCATGTTTTACTTTAGAATTACCAACGGATGTTATAATTGAACAATATTTAGTAAAAAAGTTTAGTTAGGGGATAAATTATTACTTTTATCCTTGTCCGTAATAAAGCCCAAGCCTTTTCATTAAGGTTTGTTTAATTGTAACATCTTTTGTGATTTTAGACAAAATCAAGGTCTCTAACTCTAAATCTGAGTTCAAATTTTTCAAATCCAACTTGTTGATGATAAATGTCTAAAATTTATTACCCGAGTGTCCATATAACAAACCCTAGGTATGCCTATACTCAATTCCCTCTACTCAACCCTTAAAGAACCATAGGGCATAGTATAAACACTTTTGTATATTGGTATTTGCTACCAGTAAGAAGTTTTAATTTGGGATCTCAAGTAGCTCATTAGAATTGCTTTGATATATTCTCCGACTACTTTGTTGATCTCAAATGTAGTAGAAGTGTAGATCCATTCCAAATACAAGAAAGATACCCCATATTGTACTCGTCACAATGGCACGCTCAGTCCTTTAGGGATTAAACTCATTCCACATATGAACATTAGCCATAAGTATCCTTTCATTTGTAATTAATCTGTGGACACTCCTTGCCAAATTCTTCTAAAAATCATAGGTTATTCTAGATTTAGGAGGTTTTACACTAAAATTTACAAATAAATTGATTAGTAGCTAAAGGAGACTTAGTGAAACTCAGAAACTTCAATTTATGCTCTTAGTTTTATTCTATATAAGGTAATCTGCTCATAAACCGTTAAGGCATTAAAACCACCCACCTTCTCAAATGTTCCCTTGTTGTACATGCTTTTTTTCATAGGTTTTCAAAATGTACAAGGAGTGTACATTTGAGGAGGTGGGCGGTTTTAGAGACCTATGACCTTTCCACTTCAAAATTTCATACCAAATTTTACAAAGCTCCAATAAATATGAAATAACTTGGGGAAGATGTCAATTCTTCTTGCCTTTCAATTTACTAAAAAATAGTTCAAGAAGTTTCACCTCCCCAAAATTCAATTTCAGCCCTTGAATGGGCAGTTTATGAGCAGACTAACTTAGACATGGGTGTCTCTAGGGTAATCAACATTGAGGCAGAAAGGTTAATACGCCTTTGTTTGAATTCGTTACAAAAATAGAATGCGCCTTCTTACACTCAATTAAGGTTAAGGTAGTGTGTTCATAAATTGTCCATCTAAGGGCTGAAACTGAATTTTGGGGAGGTGAAACTTCTTGAATTATTTTTCAATAAATTTTCCTTGAAAGACAAGAAGAATTGACATCTAATCCACATTATTTCATATTTTTTGAAGTTTTGCAAAATTAGGCATGAACTTTTAAAGTGGAAAGGTCATAAGTCTCTAAAACCACCCACCTCCTCAAATGTACACTCCTTGTACATTTTGAAAACCTATGAAAAAAAGCATGTACAACAAGGGAACATTTGAGAAGGTGGGCGATTTTAATGCCTCGACGATTTATGAGCAGGCTACCTTAATCTAACTTCCTCACACACTGGTCATGGTAATGTAACATCCTCCTCAAAGTGTTATATTGCATTTCATTGAGTAACTTACCAAGTTAGTCTGACTTGACTTGGGCGCTTGGGATTGCATATACAGAAGTAGAAGGTAGAACTATAGATATATAGATATAGATATATAAATAAATAAAATACACATGATTGATTTTGCATTACATTTTAACTAATATTCCATGGTGTAATATATAGTGTAATCTAGAAGAATAATCAAATAATGCTTTTAAACAATGAGTTAGAGTCCATGATCCACAACTCAAATCTATTAAGATTGGATCTATTATTGCACTCACCAACATATGGTTATCAAATTTCAAATAAAATATTAAAGCTTTTTTCAAATTTAAAATGGATTCAAGGTTAAGGAAAACTTCATGTGAAAATGATGCATATATTTCTAAATGTTGAGTCTTAATGGTGGTTGTCTTTAAATTAAAAAAAACTTGAATCTTATATTTTGAAGAAATTTTTGAAGAGTTCTTTTTGGAACTAGAAACATTGTATTAATGTAATACATATGAGCTCTTTTCAAACTATAGAATGTTCTTAGAGAATGTTTATGGGGATTGGAGATCTACGCCCAACCGATTTTAGAAAACTATCACAAAAAGCTAACAGTATGTGAATGAATCAAAAAAATCCAAGTTCCCATATGCCATATCAAAATGATGAACCTTCTAAATGCTCCCTTCATGCCCCTTTCAAGGGACCCAACAAAGATTTTAATTTGTACTTTGGGATATGGAAAATACCTTACAACTTATCTTTAAGCTGTAATTGCAATGATGGGTAAGAGCCTTGGATTCCAATAGAAACATGGCAGCCATTTAATCATGACAGAGCTCAACACCCCTAAATCATAAATTTTTTGTAGCACAATACTTGATTGTGTCAACTCAAGTTTGGAATACTAGATTAGATACATTCCCTTTGTGGCTCTTAGGGCCACTTCACACTATGGCTAGAGGTTGAGAGACAATTGGCTTCCACCAATCAAATTGCAAAAACCAAAAATTTAGCCTCTTGACCCTTCACACTAGAGGCCAAACTCCAAGGGCCGTCATCCTTCAAATGCCTACTTAGTAACACTTTATCATCCAAAGCAAAGGCCTCTCAAGAAAAGTTTGGGTCAAGCAAAATGGAGACCCAAACTATGGTTGAAAGGCCGTCACATTCTTTTCATAAAATAATCAAAAGCCTACAAGATCTTGGCCGTTAGATTAGGAAGTTCTAAAAAATGCTTTGGCTTTGGACTTTGGGCTTGGCTTTGGGAGGCTTCACACTATGGCCATTCAAGTGAGAGGCCATGGAAGTTTATGACTTTGACCTTTGGACTTGGCCTTTGGAGGCTCCACACCAAGGGTGGCCAAAGGTGTCAAAACTATATTTTATTGCTTATTTTTAGCACATTTCTTTGGCCTCTCAACAAAGTTTGGCCACTCAATCCCATGGACTCTTGATATGGTTGACCATAGTGAAGCGGCCCTTAGTACTTTTACAACAAAAAAGTCATACAAAGTAGCAACACTTTACACCCACTTCTAATGTACCCAATCTAGATTCAATATATTTTTAGAGAGTCAAAAGTTAAAGGGCCCTTGGAGGGCTCATTATTTTACTAATGGCATGGGGCTTGTTTACATTCACTCTTAGTTAACAACTGGAATGCTAGGTCAGAAGGATTTTAATTCAACCTCTATTTATAATTGAAATAACTACACAAAGACAATTCTGAGTAAATACTAAAGAGGATTCATTTAATGCATTGTTCATTGACACCATCCTTACTTCTTCATTGACATGGAAAGTGTTGTTTGTATCACACAATATCACTCTTTGAATCTGTGTTATAAAGCATCAAATGAATGTTAGTCACAAGAAATTCAAAATTCTTTATGAACACCAAAATTTTGAAATTCTATATTAAGGAGAGAGGAGGGAGAAAAAAATGCAAGGAAAGAGAGGATAAAAAGTATTTGAAATTGTGAGGAGAGTAGGGAGAGGAAAAGTTAGGAAGAAAAGAGGGTGTCAAAGGAACTCATAGTGAATAATAAATTGGATAAGACACAAAGTAGAAAGAGAAGAAACAACCATTAGAAGAAATTTTTGTTGAAGTCAACATAAACTACACAATGTTTTCTTGCTTCTAACATAAAAATTTGTGTTGAACAACGCAAATATTGAGTTAGAAGCAAGAAAACATCACGTAGTTTATGTTGACCTCAACAAAGCTTTCTTCTAGTGAGGTGAGACTACATAAAGAGCAAACAAGACATACTAGTGAAATGAAAAAACCATCATTCTCTACTCAAAATTTGCATCCCATTAGCAAAATTTTGAGCCCTCTAGAAGGCCCCTAACTCCACTTGAGAGATGTACATATAGAGAAAAAGGCTGCCATTTCTGACTATCAGAATCTGCCATTTTTGACATTCATAGTGTGTCATATGATGTGCCACGGCGGTTTTAGTATTAATTAATTAATTAAATTTTTATTGTTTTGTTCACCTCCGTTATGTAGTGCACTAGAGTGTTTTAGAGGCCCTTTGGAGGGTTTAGAATTTTGCTAATGCTTCACAAGTTGGGCCTAATAACCAATTATGTAAGAGCATCTTCATTGGTGCTCACTACAATTGGCATGTTCAAACATTTCCATCTATTTTTGAAGGGCCCTCAAGCTCCTTGATTTCCACCCATGCTCTTCAAAAAGGTGGCCTTGTTCTTCAACGGTTGGGGTTAGATGACGTGCCATATGGTGGAACCAGAGAGGCAAGCTCCCATTGTTTTGACAAACTAGGGTAGGAGCAGTGTATGTAAGAGTATTAATTTGCCCCTTATTTTGGTATTGTTCGATGGTATCTCCTTTGAAGTTCTAGCCTAAACCAATATCTTTGAATCCAAATCTGAACGTAGAATTCCCAAATTCAATCTCATGATAGTATATATATTGTCACTTACATTTTTTGGCAGGTGAAAAGGTTGGAATTTTCTACCCTAGCCCTACATAACGGCATGCCATCTAACCTTGGTCATACTTCAACATGCCCCACAAATAATCACTGGACCACTTACCAAGGAAAGTAGAGGAAAAAGTTCATTAAACTTAGGGTAAATAATGTTTTGAAGAGCCATTGCTAGACGCACTAGGACAAAGTGGCTTGAGAGGGTTTTAAAAGGGTCCATAGCAATTTTCATACCTTTTTGATAGAAATTCAAACCTTGGGAGGGCACCAGTGGAGATGCACTAAGAGCAGCTCCACTAATGACTCCAACACGCTCAAAGTGGATGAAATATGCTGCGGGCCCTCTCAAAACCCTCTCTTGACACTGTCATGCCGTGTCTAGCAAGGGCCTTTCAAGCCACTGTTCATTCACTATTCACCCTAAGTTTAGTGAGCTTTATCCTCTACTTTCCTTGATAAGTGGTCAACTGCTTATTTATGGGGTGTGCTAAAGTGCGAGGCCACCTTTTTGAAGAGCATGGGTGGAGATCTAGGGGCTTGAGGGTCAGCCAAAACATATGGAAAACTTTTAAAGAGCACGGACCGGTGGAGGTGCTCTAAGGGCGGCTTCACACTACGGCTGAAGGTCAAGAGCCATTGGTCTGCACCAATTAGATTGCAAGAAATTGAGAGTCCGGCCACTTAGCCCTTCACACTAGAGGCCAAACTCCAAAGGCCGTCATCTTTCAAATGTCTACATGGCAACACTTTATCATCCAAGGTTGACGGCCTCTCGGCAATAGTTTGGATCAAGCAAAAATGAAGACCCAAACTATGGTTGAGAGGTCATCACATTGTTTTCATAAATAATCATAAGCTTACAAGATCTTAGCCATTGGATTTGGAAGGTCTAATAAATGCTATGGCTTTGGACTTTGGGCTTGGCCTTTGGGCTTGGCCTTTGGAAGCTTCACACTATGGCCATTCAAATTGAGAGCCCATGGAAGCTCATTGCCAAGAGTTTGGCCTTTGGACTTGGCCTTTGGAGGCTTCACAATAAAGGTGGCCAAAGGTGTCAAAAAATATTTTTTAATACCTATTTTCAACCCATTTTGTTGGCCTCTCACCAAAGTTTGGCCACTCAATCCCACGGCCTCTCAAATTGGCCGGTCATAGTGTCAGCAACTGTAAGGCTCAGTTCAGACTAGCGGCCGGCCGAAAATTTCTCAAACGTAATTGGTTGAAATTTGGGTTTCGTCCGTTGCTGGGTTCAAACGGAGGGTTTGTCTAGTACTTTTACATCCATCTTCACCACTTTGGGGACCACCATATATAGCCACGTCAATGGACAAGATAGTGAAGATTTGGGGCCTGCTCCAAGGGTGGTACCAAACTTGACCGGTAGAGGCACACTCTTAGATGACACACAATTACACGGAAAATTTCTATCGGGCAAACAACAGACATGGTGCTGATTTTAGTCTCTTGGCCGGTTGCTAGTCTAAACCTGGCCTAAGTCAAGAAGTGGTTGAAGTGATTAAAAGTTAAAATAAGGGGTAAGAATATTTCCTTAGATTCTAGTAACAAATCAAATCTACAGTCAGGTATAGGGTGCTTATAAATAGTAGTTTTGAGCCATTGAGTTTTTTTAGTGAAAAATGGTGTACATTTGATATATTTTTGTCAAAAAAATTATCATTGCATCCTTATGCAATACCAAGCAAGTATATCAAATTTCAGCTCCTACAAATCAAAATTCCATTTTTGGCGAATGGTTCTGTAAGAAATTTATGGTTTTACATGATAATTTTTAGAAATATATTGGTGATGAATTTTTGAGATTTGATTCCATGTATATGTAGGAAACATCTATACGCTCATCTTCCATGCTAAAAAGAACCCCCTTAAGTAACAAAACTTTGAGCTACAAAAGATTCAATGAAACCTTGTGATATGCCCAAATTTTGTAAAATATATATTTTTGTTTTTTAACTAGCTTTTCATCAAGTAAACAAATTATCATGTTCAGAGATACAAACTTAGGTATAGTATTTGAGTTAAGCAACAAACTTTCATTTTTATAGAAAAATATATATTTTTACAAAATTTGGGCCTACCACAAGTTTCATTGAATCTTTTGTAGCTCAAAGTTTTGTTACTTAAGGGGGTTCTTTTTAGGACTGGAAGATGAGCATATAGATGTTTCCTACATATCCATGGAATCAAATCTCAAAGATTCATCACCAATATTTTTCTAAAAATCATCATATAAAACCATAAAATTCTTACAAAACCATTTACCAAAAATAGAATTTTGATTTTTAGGAGCTGAAATTTGATATGCATAAAGATACATATATAATTTTTTTGACAAAAATATATCAAATGTACACCATCTTTCACCAAAAAAACTCAATGACTCAAAACTGCAATTTGTAAGCACCCTATACCCGACTGTACAGAGATTTCTTTCTCAAGATGGCTAGCTGCCCAATCATCGTCATGCTTGAGTTCAGAGTTTAGAGGCGAGATTGTTGTGGAACTTATGGCTGGCGATTTGGTCAACTCTGAAAGAGTTTGACTGCAGTAGTGTTGAGCCACATTTAGAGAAAGCTACCGAATCACAAAGGCTAGCCCAGGGAAAGTTCATATAAGATACATAATATTGTTAGAGCATCTCCACCGGCCCGGTAAGAAGAAGACTCTGGTTTGAGAGGGCTCATTGCGGCTGTTTGAACATGGCAGGAGTAGCAATCTCCACCGGTTCCTTGGGGCATGAGGCGCAGGTGTCTCAAAGCTTTGTTACAGGTCTGCCACGTATAGAATATGTGGGGCCTAGGACAAGCGGAATCTCAGGCATTGACCAGACATCAAAGTGAAATTCACGCGATCTGTAAGGGCATCATCAATACAGCACTGGGTATTTGGCGCGGCCTGGGACTGCAAAAACACTGCTATTTTTTGACTAGTGTATAATTAGAAAATGAGATTAATATCATTGGAAGTGTATACAAAAACTTGTCAAACAAATAAAATGACATATGATATTGGAAATTGGACAAACTAACTAATGCCCATTGAAAAGATAGCTAAAGGACAAATAACACGGCAAACCATGCCTAATAAAGAATAATTAAATAGTGGCACTCCAAATATATTTGGAGTGCCACTATTTAATTATTCTTTATTAGGCATGGTTTGCCGTGTTATTTGTCCTTTAGCTATCTTTTCAATGGGCATTAGTTAGTTTGTCCAATTTCCAATATCATATGTCATTTTATTTGTTTGACAAGTTTTTGTATACACTTCCAATGATATTAATCTCATTTTCTAATTATACACTAGTCAAAAAATAGCAGTGTTTTTGCAGTCCCAGGCCGCGCCAAATACCTAGTGCTGTATTGATGATGCCCTAAAGTGAGCACAAATTGAGCTCGGTGAAGAAGCTTTGGGTCTCGGGAGCTGAGCGTGGCCGGGGCTTGTTTGGCAAGGCCGCTCGCACGTTTTGCTTCTGCGTGCCTCTCGGTGGAGATTGAAGGCGTGCGCTTGAGCCTCCTGGCTCACTATTTGGCCGTTTTTCTCAAACCGGTGGAGATGCTCTTAAGTCGGTTTGATTCCTCTCCCAGTTGTGGAGGAATATGCCTCCCCATATACATGGGAAGAGGTTTTAGTTATAATTTCTCAAAGCTCATTGGTCTTAGGACAAAGCTGACAAAGGACATTGGCTAGGGGATCCTCCTTTTTGGGGAGTAGAAGGGACCTCCCAGTGAAGGTGAACAATGTTATGTAAGGTATTTTTATTTAATCTGATACAGTGCCAAACCTCTCTTATTGCATGGGAACAGTGGAAAGTGTGTTTTAGCAATATGTACACAAAGAGGTTCAAGTGTCATAATTCATTATTTCAATATGGGCATGTTGCACAATTGGTAAGTGGCTAATTAAAAAAAATCATTTAGAAGGTAGGAGCACCCATAAGCGTCAAACTAAGGGTTTTGACCATGATGAGTATTAATATAAAACTAACAAATTATAGGATCCTATTAGAAACAGAAAAATAATGAGTTTGCACTTTTGAGTGTATTATTTGGATACTGTGAGAATAAGTTGTGAATTTTTAAAGAGCAAACTACCATTGCACCCATAACCAACACTAAGGTTTCATGTTCACATGTTGTACATCCTTGTAATTACATCTATTCATTTCCACAGATTTTCCAAGATTTCAAGGGTGACAGTTATGGGGACACTAACGCTTGTGGGTGCTCCTACCTTAGTTGATAGTCTTCTATTACCAATAATTCATAAAATCAGTCACCAATGGGATTATAGACGTACTTTGCAAGTGGTTCCACTCTAACAAAAATAACTCCATCCATGGTTATTGGACCACACTTTATGCACATACGAAGCAACCTTTTATTTTGGCACCATGGGGCTAGAAAGCACCTCTTGAAAAAGCAAGTGAAAAAAAAAAAAAAACATAAAGGAAAAATAAAGAAAAGAAAAGAAAAGTAGCTAGACAACAGCTTAGGGTTTTAACCCCTAAAGGACCATGGCCTTTATTTTGTCAAAAGACACTCAAAATTGCCACCTCTATGGCAAAGAGTAAAAAATTTGAAAATTGGTCTTTTTGCATATCTAACCATAGGATCTTGTACTAGACTACTATAAAAATGTGTCATACAAAACTCAAGAACTTTGACCATACGGGTTGGAAGTTATTTGATTTTAAAAAGTAAAATACAGCTTTTTTTTGCACCATGCATGACTAGATTATTTAACTTTGAACTTTTTTAACTTAAAATTTTTGCACCATGGAGTTTGGAATTCTATTTTTGCATGGTGGGAAGTTGAGTTGGTAAACTTGAGAAAAAAAAACAAAAAAATAAAAATAATTAATTTTCATTCTTAAAAAAAACATTAGGCAGAAGAAGGTATGAGATTGAACAAAAACTTAAATTGCTAATACCCTTGCAATGGAACTAAAATGCAATGATCCCAATGGTGAGATTATTCTAGAATGCAAACTTCACCCTCTCCAACAATCTTTTTTGGAAAAATGTTAAAATTGCATTCAAAAATGAAGTTTATAAGTTATTTTTTCAAGAAGATGCTTGAATTGCCTGAAAAATAGGATTGTCCATAACTTTCTCATAACTAGTCCAAATGGAATGAATCAAAGCTTCAAATGTAGACAAAGATATAATCTATGAGAAAAAAATATGATTTTTTTTCAAGTTTTTATAAGAATTTTTTTTGCTGCTTGGAGTCCCCAAATTTGTGCTTATTTGGGCATAACATTTGCTCCTTGGCATCAATTGGAATAAAAATTAGATGCCCATGCAGATCTTTGAATTCTCCATCTTCAATAAAAATTTCAAAAAATCATGCAAAGTAGTTTGGCCATAGGTACATGCCTAAAATCCCATTTGTCTGTTGAACAAATAGTTATCACGATATTCATTAATTTGGGAATTCCAGCACATTTTGGGACTTCTGGCCACATTTTCATTTCATGGCATGCCCATTTTATTTCCACTTCTTCATGACTAATTTGGATTTAGACATCTGTCATCTGTAAAGTATTTGTAAAGTGTCAGTTCTTTTCTCACAAGTGTGCCAAACAAGATTAAGATGAGAGTTTCAAATCAAAGAGACATACAAATTGGGAATTGCCGTTTCCCAAATTAATGAATATCGTGTTAGTTGGTCCTTTAGGGGTTAAGGGCTCAATCAAAAGCTTCAGCCTTGGCCATAGTCGTCGCCACCTCTAGAGATCATGCGGCATCTCTTATTTTACTTCAAGCACCAAATTGCTACAAGTTATAGGGAAACCTCGCCTCCAAGAATGAAATTTTATATTTTTAGATATTCTAACATGTGCAAATATGGAATTGCATTGTCCATTTTCTTACAAAAAATCTACCAAGTGCTAGATGACACCATTCTTTTTAGCAATTTTGCACTTTTGTTTGATATAATTATCTCTAGTGCTTGGAGAACTCAGCAATTTTGAGCAATATAGCCACTTTAGCACCAAAAAAATTCTTGTAATGCCAAAATTGTCACCAATTTTTAGCACACCACATCTACAATCCACTATGGCCACAACAATTCATTAACTGATACAAAATACTTGCCATGTGGGAAACGGTTCAAATATAACGTAGCCAATCTGGCTTTTTGCCAAAATCCAAAAAAAAAGGGTGATAGGGAGTATGCAATTTGAGAACCACAATTAATTATGTAAATAGGAAATTTGCAATATGGGAAGTTTCACGGTATGATTGAAGCCTCTGGAACTATGCACCATGGTCAGATATTGTTTAACTTTGGAGTGGCATTCCAAAATCAATGCTCACAGCATCATCAACCTAAAAGAGTTGAAGAGACTGTAATGTTATATTGATTGGTAGGGGTCAATTGTGTGGAAGTTAGAGGTATTTTTAGGGTTTCAACATAACCACAACATGTCAATATCATGACAAGGCCTTGTAAAAACAATCTCTTATTGCAAATTTGCTTGTTTCCTATTGTGCTCAAACTTCCCATGTAACGTGTGCTCAAATGTCAAGTTGGCTTCTTTGCAACAGCTCACAGCTGACCTCTTGCAATGTCTATAGTTGTAATAGGAGTGGGCAAGATTGGCTTGTTACTAAGACTAAAAAATACTCAAATAGAGAAAATTGTGCAAGGGGAGCTAGTTTGCAACCCCATCCTTTGTCTTTGAGTTGATGTTGTCATTAGGACATCAGCAACCTCAAGATGGTGGATGGGACTACAAATCATGCTATTCTTACACCTCCTTCCATCTAAATGTTTTAGAGTTCCAATAACAAGTTGGTTTTTTCCACTCTTATTGCAATTTTAGGTTTTGTCAACTTGCCAATTTAGTGCATTTGTACCACTAAGGCCCTTGTTTAAAACTATGTTTAGGAAAAGAGGGTTGAAAGTTGTTGTGGAGGAGTTTTAAGCTGTTGCAAAGACGCCAACTTGGCGTTTGGGCACTTGCTACATGGGAAGTTTGAACTCATTGGGAAACAAGAAAATTTGCGGTGGGGGAAGATCATTTTGACAAGGCCCTCTCTTGGTTTTGGATTGCTGTGGTTTTGTTAGAGCCCTAAAAATACCTCCAACTCCCACACAATTGGTCTCTACCAATAGAAATAACATTGTAGTCTCATCAACTATCTTGGGTTGATGATGCTCTTAGGACATAATCAATTTGACACTCTAAACAACTCACAAAATATATTACTATCTTTTGCCTTGTGTAAAATCAAAACTTGCAATTATTATCATTGCCACGATATCAAAACTCTTTAAATAAATATATGGATTTGAAAATTGAACAATAAAAATAGAGCTCCCCAAAAGCAAGCTCAAAAACTAACAATATGGCTTACCATGCCTAAGAAACAAAAGATTCATGGTAGTGGTCATGGTAAAGTTTCAAAATTGGTGTGTTATTATCATTGAATATTTTATGAAATGGTTTTTGAAGTTTTTTGGAAATGCTTGATAAATGGAATGATACACATATGGATGTCTCCTAAACATCCATGCAATCAAATCACAAAGTTCATTGCCGACATATTTCAATTAATCATCCTGAATAACCATGAATACTACACAAAATAATTCACCAAAAATAGGGTTTTGGTTTTTAGAAACTAAAATGTGTTGTGCTTGATTGGGATTGTATAAGAGTTGAATGCCAATGATGCAAGACAACAAAATGCCAATTGCATTCTATATTATGTAAAGATATTTGAATGACATAATAGGATATTGTATACTTGTTGGAGGGTATTGTACAATACATGAAGATGTACAAACAATCTCTCTACAATCCTAAGTGGGAGGGTTTCCCTTCCTTACTCTGTGCCCTTTTCTAAAATATTTTAGAATTTTTTGGTGTAAGTTGAAGCAATAAATAATGTCCCATACATAAAATGCCAAGACGCCCTATATGCAAGAAAACTTTGCAAACATTGCTAGATCAATTGTGACCATATATCTAATGTTGGAATATTGCAACATCTTTACACAACCAACTTGTAAAAAGTGAATGCATTTATACCAAGGGTTGCTTCACATAATGGCCAACCAAGTTAGAGGCCGTGGGATTGAGTGGCTAAACTTTGTTGAGAGGCCAAAAAAGGAGGCTAATAATAGGCAATAAAATATATTTTTGACACCTTTGACCACCATTAGTGTGAAGCCTCCAAGGGCCAAGTCCAAAGGCCAAACTCTTGAAAACAAACGTCCATGGCCTCTAAGCTTGATTGGCCGTTGTGTGAAGCCTCTAAAGGCCAAGCCCAAAGTCCAAAGTCATAACATTTATTAGACCTTTCAAACCTAATGGCCAAGATCTTGTCAGCTTTTGATTATTTTATGAAAGAAGATTGACGGTGTCTCAACCATAGTTTGAGTAACGCGTTATTTGTTAATTTGGGAATTTGCTTACAAAGTGGAATTTTTGGATTTTTGAAGCTTTTAGTTAACTTTCAGGAGTACACCTAAAACCGGTCCACGTGGCCTCACCTGAGAGGAGGAATTTGTGAGGGTAAAAATCTTAGTGGTTCAGAGAGAATTTGACACCTTCAAATCTGGTTTAAGGTAACTTTTTGGGTTTAAGGTGGGTACAAAATGGGACACCTATTTTTCCCAATTTAACAATAATGCGTTTGAGTCTCCATTTTTGTTTGACCCCAAACTTTTCTTGAGAGGCCGTCATTTTGGATGATAAAATGTTCCCATGTAAGCATTTGGAGGATGACAGCTTTTGGAATTTGACCTATAAGGTAAACACACCCAATCTGGAGCATGATCCTAATGTGGTGCATATGTGCACAGTTAGTACATTTCAAATCTAAAATTTAGGAAATTCATAGATAGCTTATTTTTTGTGTCACAGAGAACAAACTATCTATGACTTGCCTAGATTTTAGATCTGAAATGAACTAATTGTGCACATTTGCACCACATTAAAATCATGCCCCAAATTGAGTGCGTCTATCTTAGTGTGAAAGGGCAAGAGGCCAAACTCTTGATTTTCTGCAATCTGACTCATGAAAATTGACGGCCTCTCAACCGAGTTCTCAACCTTTGGCCATAGTGTGAAGTGGCCGTAAATGACATATTCTCCAACTCCAGAGTGCAAAGCATCAACAGAACCCTTGATCGGATGATTGGTCAGGTTTCTTGAAGGATGCAAAAAGCCTCCCATTGGATTTTACTGTACGATAATAGACATGCAAGGTTGGCATATTTCGTACTTCGTAACAATGGTCAATAGAATTTGCATCGCAATCCGCCGGCCATGCGTGATTCTAGGCGCCAGGAGCTTGGCTCGAAATGCTCGGCTGCCTACAGTAACTTCAAAACCACCTGACCCAGGAGCTTTTCACAACTACAATACTTGCTTTTTACAACCATTGGAACTAACTGATACTATAATAAACTATCATGGAACAAGTGTAAGATCACGAGCCTTACACCTGGTATAATGACGACGGCGCTTTTTCCACGCAATCCTACAGCTCCGGTGGTCCCACTGTCAAATTGGCAATCCAGTTCTGTAATCCCAAGTGTTGCCATTTGCTGAATTCAGGGGTATCATCAGGGGCTGAGGTTGAGGTTGAGGTTGAGAGAGAGTTTTCGGGTTGAGAAAAAAGCCTTTTGCAGTAGATGGTGCTGTGCAGCTGTGGCTGCTGACGTGGAGAGCAACGCCAAGTACACCTGTCCTTCCAAAGGATGCTCCGTGCTTCTCCGTTACCACTGCGGCAGTGAGGTTTTGAGCTGATGTTGCGGTTGACTGGACTATTCCTCCTGTGAGAAGCAGACGCGTGTGCACATATGCATTCTGTCGATACTGCCAGATTGGAGTTCAGTAATAGGGAAAGTATCACATCTTTTGGGGTATCGAAATGTCAAATAGCTGTGGTGGGGTAGGTCGTAAGTTTATATTAAGGCAATGATCGAGTGGAAACGGCCATCGATCGGGAAGAACCGACCATGAATACAAAGTCTACAAAGTCAATTGGTTGACATGGCAAAAAGAACAAACTATCAAAAAGCAGGCCAGATTTTCTAAAAGCTCTGATTATAAATTTTTAGGACATGTTTGTAGAGAATATTGGGTGCATGCCTACAAAAAGTTGAATTTCTAGACGGTAAAGGCCAAAATCTCCCAAAACACCATACTACTGTAGGTTGAGAGCAGATTCAACTTGTGTGCGCTGAATCAATTACTTTTTGAGAAAAAACCAATTTGGCATCCAATTTTGTAATTAAACAAGATTGGGCACTTTCAAAAAAAGTTGTTGTTATTTGGTATTCAACCAAATTTTCTAGTAGAATTAATCCTTTTTTTAAGCATCTTTCACTTTCTAAAATTAGTCCTTGGTATAAAATTTGTAGTAGATTGAGCCCTCTTGGAATCAACCTTGACCTTCCATTGTTAGTTAAGCTTAATGTCTTCTATGATATTTGGCATTTCAATTTTTTGAATTTTTTGACATTGGGCCATAACATTTAGTAGCCTGAAAAGAGGCTCCCTTTCCCTCTCTTTAGATATCATCAACAAACTTCATCATGACAAAAAATAAAAAATAAAAAATAAAAAATATATATATTATTTTTATTTTTATTTTTTTATAATAAATTTTCTGACATGGCTAGCCCCCACATCGACGTATGTGCACTAAACTAAGCCTCTCTTTCATGAATTCTTTAACAAATTCAGCCAAGTGTTCTCTTAGCTACTGGTGGGTGTGGAATATTCCACACTCTTCATTTGGAGGGAGGGCAGTGAGGTTGACTGTTACTGAATGTTATGGCATTTTTGAAGAATAATTTATGGAATAATTGAGCAAAATTTTGGGGAATTATTTTATGCCGAATCTGCTCTCAACTTACAGTAAAATAAGAGTATGATGCATTTAGATTGCTGACCTAGTCATAATGGAGAGTGTGTCCTGCACAATAGTCTAGACTCTAGAGGAGTTGTCCCTACACCCAAGGAAAAGAAACGTAAAGTCTTCGCATGCGCATTGCGCAACCTTGAAGCAGCCTTTAATCCCTAAAGGACTGAGCCATTTTTTAAGTGAAAATCACTCAAAATTGTCACTTTTTGGGGTTAATAAGAAGGTAATTTTTTTTGAAAATTTGGGAAATCCAACCGTAGGATCTTACCTTAGACTGGATTAGGTACTTGTGGAAAAAAACCGAGTCACTCCAAATGGACATGAACAAGATATTTACCTCTAAAGTGAAAAGAAAAGTTTTTTTTCATGGTGCCCCAAAATTTCAGAAGCCTTTGATCATTCTTACATGAAAGTAATTGCTCTACGCAACTTTGTGCTTTATTTTTCCCATGAAGGAGATCAAGTTAGCTATGTGTGGGAGAATTTCCAAATCAATTGGAACTACACAACACATGGGAAAATCAGTAACTAAAAAGAAGTAGAGAATGAGTCAAATCACTAAATTGTTAAGAATTTAATTATTAAAATGAAATATGCAAATCCCAACAGTCATAATGTTGTGATAAACAATCTACTTCCTTTGGTTTAATTTTTGTTCCCAAATAATAAAAATTGAGTAAAATAAAGGACTTCAAAGTTTATTTTAGAGTAGAGATTCTATAATTGCCCGCAAACAAAAACTCCTCATAACTTTCATGTCATTGATTGAAATTGATTAATTCAAAGCTTCTCATGAATTAAAAAATCTAAAGAACTAGTTTCAAATTCAAATTTGAAAAAAAGTAAATTTTAAAGAAGTTTTTGGGCTGCCCAGATGGGCAGTCCTCCCCAACTTTTTAGAAATTCTTGCATAACTTCTTTAATAATTGTTGGAATGAGGAAAAAAATTAGATGCCCGTGCAGATCTTTGAATTCCCCACCTTCAATAAAAGTTCAGAAAATCACACAAAGTAGCTTATCCAGAGGTACATGCCCGAACTCCCACCTGTCCCTCGAAGGGACAACAATCCTTTAGGGGTTAAATTACGTTTTCCTGCGGGTAGGCAGGCATGCACCCAACAACGCAAGCAGGTAGGAAAAACTAGATAGAGTCAACGATGTGTGCACATTCATCCATAAAACCTACTGAAATTAGTAACTACCATCCAAATTTTGGCAAACCTGATGTTTACTTGGGAAGGGATTTGGTGATATCATCCATTTTTTCACTCAAAATTTCTAGCCTCATGGTAGCCAGTGATGAATCGAGGTAAGATTTTGGCCAAAATTTAACGTGAAATTCAAACACTGCCTTGAAGTTGTCCTTACCCTGGTAGGCTGGTACCCCCGACACCCTTGGAAAAGAATCCAATTTTTTGTATGCGCAACCTCAATAGGAATAGAAATAAATAATGGTGCACGACGAGCATGGGAATCTGAGGGAATGATCTTGATTCACTCACAATGACCACTCAGTCAACGGTATGCAGTGGATTTCAGGCTTTTTGATTTTTTTTGGGTGTTACGAGCACTGAATTAGGGCAAATTTTCATGCTGCATTGAATCGGCCACTATGCTCAACGCTTTCCGAGTTTGTAAAATCATTCAACTTCAGAGAATTGTGATCTTAAAAAATTCTAGTGCTTCAAGCAGGAGTTTGCCAGAACACCATTTATTTGAGCACAGTTTTATGCATGGATCTGTAACTCCTTTGTCGTTTCCACAGTTCTCAGATTCCCATTGACTCTCGATGAAAGTAGTAGTAGTTTGTTCCACTTTCTTTATTTTTTTCATGCAAAACTGCATCAGCATACGCTAGTGATGAACGTCGTTGCTACTCAAGAATCAGTTCAAGACGCTAATAGCCTTGCACAATTTGGCTTGTTTCATCCAACAATGACATCAGACTACCTGGAAACCCAGCTAAATTGCCAAACAATGCGTCGTACAACGATCTAACAGAAAATATCTCGGTAGCATTATAGAAGTTATAGTTATGGTAGAGCTCAAGGATCCAAAGAACAATGTCAGTGCTTTGTCAAATTGATCCAATCTCACACACAACACCCTACTGAAATTACATGACGTTGTGCATAAGCGCAGTGTGAATTTCAATTAGATCACAGTGTTTCTTCAGAATTAGTGCTTGTTGCAAAACTAGTGCACCAACCCACTGGAGTTGCCCTTCAATGGAGCTCAGACTAAACCCCCTGAGCCCTACCCGTAAACCATGACAAAGCCCTAAATGGACTTTCATGTTTCATTAAAGCAAGACAGATGGTAATTAAGGAACCAAAATTGGCAATAATACCAATTAACACTCCAGTTTAGCTACTACCTAACTAACTAAAGACCTTTATTGAAATGAGAGCAATCATAATGAATTAATTAGTAGATGGTAAACAATACAACTAGTGGAGCTGCTGTTATGAACAAGACACAAAATTCATGTTCTAGTTGATGCAATACAATCGCTCACAATAGAAAACCAGGGATTTCTCTTCAAAGAATTGCCACAAAACAAAGGAGCCACAGCAGATTTCAGTGAACACATTGACTTCTGAACTTCATTACTGTTCTTCTCGCTTGCCATCCTTCTTCTCTTATTGCATAAAAAATGCAGGAAAAATGCAAGATTAGTTAATAATCTATAAGGTATAAACATCCATCATCAACCTTGCCTAGCAAGAGAAGCCATTGTTTTGTGAATCCACCGTTTCTGAGTGGCCATTGCATGTGATGAATGAAAAATCGTACTATCAATTATTGGTGCTCTACTATTATGGATTTTGCAAACAAATGTCTCCCTCTCCATTTGAATGGAAGTTCTGAACTTCTGATTCAAGAAAGCCTTCTATCCTATTATCTACAAAACTCCTTCTTCCAAATTCCATTGTTCAATTGCAAGACGTGCTCATACCTTGGTGCGTTCTCCATACAAGCTTCTTCATCTCCCATTCTTCGTCTCCAATGCTCAATGGATTAGGCTCCACTGAAAGCACTACTCCACAAAGGCCTCATCCTCTCATTCATCAAGATGAGGGAAAAAAAAAGGGCACAACCATGACTCCCCTCTAATGTAGAGGTTTGACCTCCAATGTTCAATGAGTTGGATTTTAAGGAGGCCATAGTTTCCTTCACGAAGATGCGGAATGGGGAGTGCACAAGTGCAACTCATTCTAATGTAGTAATCCAATGAACGAAGCCATTTACTAGGTCCAATTCGCTTGATGAATAAAGGTGCAGCCTTGAAAGCTCTCCCTGAAGGTCAGTGGCAACGATGGCGGAAGCACTATCCCCAGTTCATAAAGATGGCGTAAAAGAGAGCCAAAATCACGACTCTTCTGAGGTAGCAGCTCAATGGAGCCATGTACTGAATTATGTCTAATACCCAATGGAATGTGGTTTCAGCCAGTTTGTAGAAAGTGTTGATGGCAGGATTTCCATTCATCAAGATGGGGGCAAGGGGGAATAAACGCACAAGCATGGCTCCTCCTCATGTAGAAACGCAATGGACGGAGCCGTGCATTTACTGGATTGCAAGCAAGGGCGTCAAGCTATCAGGCAGAAACTTTCTAGCAAACAAGTAACAAGCATGGCCAGGCTCGCCATTGTAAACGCAATTCTCGCGCCCTCGTATGCGCTTGTAGAACTCCGCAGCGTCGTCTTTCCCGAACTTCCCAGGATGCGAGCCGCCTTTGCTCCAGTCCACCGCCGTGACACTACGCATGGCCACCGCTTTCCCAAACTCGATCCACAACATAGTAGGAATGTAATGCTCATCCACATAACACAAGGGCTGACAAAACTCCCGGAACTTGGGGTAATACTTCACATCGGCGACGACATACGTTGCCAGCTCCCGGGACACCTCAAACCACTGCGCCCCTTTGCGCCACTGCTCCATCGCCACCTCGGGCAGCATGCGCTCGTCGTAGCGGCCTCGCCCCACGGGCGACGGATCATCAAACACGCCCACAAAGCTTTGGACGGAGTTCACGAGGTAGCGGTACGTGAACGTGAAGTTGCGCAGCGGGGCGCACGTTTCCGAGAGCAGGATGAAGCGTTCGTTGTCTGGATCTAGAAGTGCGTTCGCTAACAATCGTCGCTCGGCGTCGCACATGGAAATGTCGCCCCATTTTGTTGCTTTGCTTGCGACATGGCGCCCGTGGAACACTGACGATGACGAAGACTCGGGCTCGTTACCTGGAAGCGAATGGATGTAGATGCTGTACTGATTGCCATGCCCGCCTTGGAAGAACTTCTCCCACAGAGGCGCCAATGGCAAAGGCCCCACGGTGAGGAACATGAAGGCCACTTTGGGTGTTCGAGATACGGGCATGGCCGCCTTCCGCAGAAGCTCCGCGTCGTCCATGGCCAGGTCGTACTGAATTAGGGTTTCGAGGTGGCCGGGCTTGCGCTCCACCCCCGTCGTCGTGATCCGCATGTAGCTCAACAGCTGGAGCGTCATCACGGTTCCCAACAGCATTCCCGCGCCCAATGTGAGCACCGTTCTACCCACTCGGCTCCCCGGTGCATGGTGATGTCTTCCTGCTAACGCTATCTCCTGCATTTCTACGACCTAATTCTGTCGATCCTTCCCTTCACTGCATTGGGCGCTATCTTGGACGACTCATGTCGAATTTTCGACAGTGGCATGATTAACTATCATAACTAGCAATTCAGGAAAGATGGAAAGTCGAATGTTTGTCCAAGATCGATCACGCAGAGCTCCTCCATGGGCTGGTTTCTCAGCTACTCGGGAGCAACGATTGACAACCCAATCCTCAATCTACTGCAAACTAAGGTATAAATTGCCACAAGCCGGAAAACCAATCGACCACCTAGCTGACCCCTTCATCTTCCAACAAGACCTGCCCCAGCTGCAGTAATCTAAGCATAAACACAGCCCGCTTCCCAAAGTACGCACATTGTGCGCACAACTCTTATCAATCTAAGCATTCTGCAGCTCATCTGAGAGAAGAAACTGTACTAATCATTAGACAAGTATGATTTGTCCCCGTTCATCACCTCCAACGCACCTATCGACGTACGGCTCAGGACTCCATAATAGTCGTAGAGCTCTAAAAAAACTACCGACTAAGCTTATCATAACATTGTGCTTGACAACCTACCGACTCGGAGATGCAGGGTTGATCACATGGTCCATGTCAGGCCCATGGCCGAAAAGCTGTTCCGTAGATCTGAGCGAATAGCTAATGCTTACACGCGCCCAAATGAGAGCCGATTCTTCGATTTCCTCCGGAGTTCCCAAGGACATCGCGATTCAAAAATCCCAGCAGCAGTCAGTGATGTGCATCTACGAGTTGCAAAATCCTCAGCTCTCCCGGCCTCATCCTCCGGTGAACTTTCATACCCGAAAGCAGGAGAAGCAGAAGGAGATCCTAATTCTAACAGCGTTCTCATGTTTCCACCTTCAAATTTCTGACAAACAAAGGGGAACTTTGACCCTAAGACCAACTTCAATAGGGGCATCAAGACTAGACCTTCAACCAAAAGATTGGAAATTTGTTTTTCGAAAGTAGGCCTAAATTTTGAGGTTGTCAACTATGTCATTAAGATCCGTTGTTGGATCTCTGAAAATTTTAGGAGAGATGTCAAATTTTGGGTATCTTTTTTATGTTGAAAATCTCTTTTTGTTATGCTTCTTTCTCTCATCACCAAAGAGACAAGTTTGCATCAAGCGGCAACGTCAAGGGTATCAAAATCCTTTTTTTGGTTTTCTTTACAGAAGTGGGACACTTGTGTTATCCAAGAGTCCTATTTTCTTCTACGAGTTTCATTCTTGACGTCTCCTATTGAAGAGTTTGTTTGTGTTATTCACCTAGATAAAAGGGATTTGATCTTAAAAGCAAGCCAAGATAATTAATAAAAAACAAAAAACTGATGACAAAAACAGTCCAATTTTGATGAGTTCTTTATTTATTTATTTTAAATGACTCTCAAGTACACTGCCCTATTACCTCACATGAATGTAGCAAAAGTTTTGAACAATAAATCTTTAAAGCTGCTGAAGTGAAAATGATGGTTTTGCTTTAGTGAGAAAATAGGGGAGATTTTTTATGAACAATGATATGAAGTGATGAAATAATATTGGCATCAATCTTCTCCTTATTTGATTTCACTTGCAAGTAGCAGTTTGAATTCTAACATAACAACTGTAGCATGCCATATGTAAATTAAGTGAATAGGTGCATGAAAATCTTTTGTCAATTGCTTATAACCACCTCGGTCCAAAAAAAAAAATCAACATGATATTAGTAACAAAGTTTAGTGATAAATAAGGTAGGAGGCTCAAAAACCGCCCAAGCATTTTGAACCACCATATAGATTGTAGTGAAATGGACACGAGGTGGTTCTTAAATTGGCCTCTTACAGTCATTGAATGCGTGGAATTAAAAGTTGTTTTTAATTGCAAAGAGCTCATCATTCTCCTTGCTTCCCCAAAAAATTTCACAACTTGCAAGTGAACAATTCTTGGAAGGTCTAGGGTCATAAATAGGGACTTATAACACATGCACTTTGAAAGTTCATAAGTAATTCAAAAAAGCTGCAAAAAACATGTAACAACTTGTGTCACATTTCGCATCTATTTCTCTCTGTTTGAAAAATGAACTAAAAATTCTCCTATCCACAAAAAACCATGAAAAAGGGCTCCAAATGGCCAAACAATGAGTCATGAGGTAACTTTATAAGGTAATGCAATCTAATTGCCAAGGTAACTTAAATGCAATATTCAATGTAGTACTTCTGGATGTGTCTTTGTTGGGTGTTGTTGGTAACTAAAAATGGGATCTTATGATATTTACATACAATTTTTTTACCAAAAAATGTGTAATCAAAGAAATCTTGAAATGGTGAGAAGAAGATTAACTCCAAACTAAGAGACTAGCGCAAATGAAAACTCTATTGCAATGCTTCAACTATTTGAGCCTCATGGATCTCAATAGCAAAACTCCATTGTTGATGCTTGTGTTCCTTTATAACCCTCAAATGTCCGGTTGGTCACGGTGATTGCCCCCTTTACACTAGCTTTGCAATGCCTTACAATGGTGTGGCAAGTGTTCAATGTGCCCCTTATAATGTTGTCTCTAAAGTCGCAAAAGTCAACAATGCATTTTGTCCTTATGAAAATTGCAAGAAGGGGAACATGTGACATATTATCATGTCTCTAAGTCTTCTCACAATTTGGGTTACGTAAAAATATGAGTGCATTTGGCAAGGTTGTTTTTTGCCTTCCATGATGCACATTGTATCTATGATCACTTCTAAAGGAACCCAAATGAAAAAAAGGCTTTTTCTATCCAACAAAGTGCATTTTTGATAACTAGGGGACAAAATAATGTCCTCTTTGACATTTAAGGAATAAAGAACCCAACCATATCCTTATCTCAAAATAATCTGATGCCTCCATGTAACAATGAAGTCATTTAATCCTTTTGTCATGGATGGATGCATTGAGATGATAAGGAGATTTGCTTTTTGTATTTTTGCTAGTAGAGTGACACGCACCCTACATTCCTACAATGCAAGCAAGATAGAATTGGATAGAATTAACAACACGGGCATGTTCATCCATAAAATCTTCCCATATTAGTAGCTTTCATCCAAAATCTAGCAAACTTGGTGCTTACACCATTGATTACTTCATCCTTTTTTTCACCAAGTTTTCCTATTGTAATAGTTGCCAATCAACATTTGAGTTAAGACATGGGCAAATTTATGCCAAGAAAATTTTCCCCGGTAAAAACCTCACTAGTGCTTGGGTTTGAATTCATGACCGCTTCATTGTGTTCCACAGCCAAAGCTACTAAGCCATGGTTGCAAGTGACTTTCAAAGAGATGATCATAGGTGTTTTCAAAATTGAGTATAGTCTTTCACTTATTTTGTACATTGTAGCAAGAACATGCCCTCAATTTGACCTTGATTTTTTCCTTTAGTTAATGGTTTCAAAACCTGGTGAAGAAACTGCCTTTTCAATAATGTTTGTCATCTTGTGAATGAGAACATGGGCAAATGATAGAAAAACAATTTCAAAGCACCTTGGTAATTACTTTGAACAAAGCAGTGACTTTGTCACAAGACAAGATCATCATCCATCTTGTAACCTTGTTTTTTCTTTTTCAAATTTGCAAAACAATGAGGTCTTCAAACATCAATTCAAAAGCAAGTGTCAAATTTTTTGAAAATTAAATCACCCTTCATTGTGTCATAATTTGTGAAGGAAAAAATTTGTCTTAAAACAATTTTGTTTTTGGCATCTTCCCAACCTTGTGTTTGTTGTTGAAATATGGGTGTACAACCTTGCATTTTACAACTTGAGATGTTGTCATCACTAAAAAAACCCAACTTGCATGCAAATTCTAATTGTTTCCCTTTGACTTTTTCTTGATTTATGTAATTATCTTTGGCAAAACATTTAAAAAATTCCCATGATTGTTTCATTTTGAGCTCAAATTGCTTGAGACCTTCAATGTGCACACTCCATCTTCAACAACTATGAAGCAGTGACAAAAGATGCACTATCCTACTAACCTATGAAAACTACTTTAAAATTATACAAGTTTTTGCTCCATCGTAGAAATGTGGAAGAATGTGTGTGTGCATAATGGCGTCCTTTTGAGATTTGTTTTCTAGTAAGTTCTATAGAAATTCTTGCTGAGTGCTCATTGCAAAGCACAACTCTCAACCTTTTCAATGACCTTGCATTGCCTTTGCACAATGAATGAGATCTCATTCACATTCTTGCCTCCATTGAGTTCTTTCATTTCAATTCAATATGACAAGATGTGTATTTATTTATTTTATTTTTTTGAGACTTGTGGTGTAAATTCTGTAATCAAAAACCTACTCAATCACATGTGTTTATAAAATAAAGGCAACCTATGACAAGAAGTTCAACAATCCAATTATGGAAGGAGAACAAACCACAATGTCATGTCCCTTTAAAAAAAAAATTAAAACTGTGATTCTTGATGATGCAAATTATGGATTGCATAATTAGTGATCTATTTAGATATGATATTGAAAATAGTATTTTTTGCTACGGTATCATTTTAACTTTTGTTTTGTGTTGAATCTATGCTCTAGCAATCACAAAGCTTATTTGTTCCTTTTTACTTTGATTTTTAACTTGCTTTTGAATACCGTACCTTACTAGCAGCTTTGGCAAAAATTAATTCCTGAAATGTTTGTCTAATTTTTTTCATGATTATGAACATTGATTGCCTAAAATTTGGAAAATGATTTCTAAATAGTGCTGAAAAAAAAGAAACTATACAACAAGGTGCTAAAATAAGAATCAAAACATTGCCAAATAAGCTTTGTAATTACATTGACTTACACATAGATCACAACATAAAATTTGAGCTCAAAGTGGCAAAATCAAGCAACACACATACTTTCAAATCATTTTTGTCAACTTCTTTAAATGTTCATTGTAGAATTATTTGCTGGATAATTTTCATTTTATTGAAACACAACCTCACATAAAAAGAAGAATTTTTATACAAAAATACAAGCAAAAGTTAGTTCATAAATACAATAAGCATTAAGGCAACATGAAAAATTAGCAACTACCATTTTTTTCATAAATGCCATCTTATCAATGAATACTAAAATGAAGATCATCTCAAATTGTTGATCATATCAATTTGATACAATAGCTAACTACCTCATTTATATACATTTCTTTTTGAAAGTGACTAATTTCATTTAAACTTTTTTTTGAGTTGCCTAATTAAGTTTTTGCACTTTAGTTAATTATTCGACATGCAAGTGCCGAACCTGCTAGTAAGTTACAGTAGTACTTTAGCCAATTACATAGATGTTGTATCTCCTACAAGAAGTTTTGTTGTATAGATGTGTGTACCAACTTTTACTTTTGAATGGTTTACTTTAAATCTCCTAAGTCATGTTTATTTTTCCTATATTTACCTCTCCTAGAAAATATTGATACTTTTACTTTTGATGGTTGTTTATATATAGTTAAGCTTTGACAAACATCAAGTACACAAACTACATTAGTATGTATATCATGTGTTCAACACTTGGCAACAACATTGTTAGTTTCTTTGTCCATTAAATTTTTTTGTTCAATTTATCAAGTACTATCCAACCAAGCAACAAATTGAAGTACCAAACAAATTTCTAAAAGAACATTTCAACTTGTTGGCATAAAATTCTATAGATGGCCAAACGCAAACAACAAAAGTTGGATCCAAATATTTGGAGCCACTTGCCTCATGATATCATGGCTTTGGTTTTGGCTTGCTTACCAATACCTCAAGTTTTTGAAATCCAAAAGCTTTCCAAATCTTGGTCAACAAAATTTAAGACATCAAACTTTAGATTACTTTGTGGTGAAGTACAAAAAAGAGCCTTTGGATTGGTAAGTCTTCCCTCAAAGACACATGTTTGCGTTGCAATTTTTGATTTCAACAATCACAAGAGGTTAACTCTTCAAATCAAGCTACCTCTTGAAATAAAGCATGGTGTTTGTATAGTAGCACAAGATTTGATATCACATGATGGTGGTTGATTTGTATTGCTCATCACAACAAACAAGGAACATTTTCTCTCTTTTTTGTTTGCAATCTATTAACAAACACATGGAAAACCCTTCCATCAAATCATCTAACAAACACAAATATTGAACTTTCTATAGTGCAACTAACAATGGATGAAAACACACCAAGAGGTTATAAACTATTGGTAGTGTACCAAAACATGGAAAAGATTTTGCAGAATCTTATGATTCAAAAACCAATCAATGGAGCATAATGGACTCTAGCTTTGTCGGTTGATATGGCACATTAGCAAAAAAATTGTTCTTCAATCGTTTTGAGCCAACCTTTGATTGCAAATCCAAGACAAAACATTATATATATTCTTATGAGCATCAATTTAATGGTTTCTTTTGTAAAGCTTTTTCAAAAAATCATTATTATGAATTGGTAGAAGACAAATCTCAACTCCAAGTAATCCAAGAGAACATATTGACTACATATTTAGCACATATTGTCAAGATTGAGCAAGAGAAAATCCACACATCAACAACAAAAGAAATTATAACTACTTCTATAGAGTTGCC
The DNA here is from genome assembly GCA_963920765.1 of Ulota crispa. Taxonomy (NCBI): domain Eukaryota; kingdom Viridiplantae; phylum Streptophyta; class Bryopsida; order Orthotrichales; family Orthotrichaceae; genus Ulota; species Ulota crispa. The sequence goes on from OY987242.1 coordinate 14,271,879, forward strand.
TATGAACTATAGTCTACGCTTCTTTGTAGGTGAGGGTGTTATAATGATTGCAAGGCATCAAAGGAATAATGTTATTTGTAGAGTTTATGACATCCCTTCTAGAACATGGCATGAAGTCCCACTTCAAGAAGTAGACTGAAATGCATGTTCAAGGCCTATTTTCATTTGCAACTTAGAGTGGAATGCTACTCCTTAAAAATTAATGATTAATTGATTTGTGGTAACATAGAAAACCTTTGATATTTGTCCCTATTTGAAAGATTAGTTAGTAGATTGTAAATGTAGAGATTTGGAACTCCAAGAGATTCTATCAAATTGGAATGGTTTTGTTATCTTTACTAGAAATAGTATATACCAAGAGTTTTAACACCTTTCAATCAAGAAATAAGTTATCAAAAAGGCAAAATTCACTATGGATTCTTCAAGTTTTGATGGACTTTAGAAATTGAGTGTATACATGAGTTTTTTTTAGAATATGATAAAACAATGTTGTTGAAATGTGCAAATGGCATAGAAGTTACCGGCAACGTGGATGTTTTGTGAGAGTTACAAAATGTACTAAGAGAATTTTTTTTTTTTTTTGAATAACCGCATTGAAATTGCAACACATGTTTGCAAGTTTGTAATGATTGTGGTTAGAAACTGAAGACTTATTTGTTGTAGCACATGAAAGCACCTTGTAGTGGCATATTACTTTGGAGATACCATACTTGAGATCCCCATGGGAAATCATAACAAAAGTTTCCAAACATCACCTTTAAAATAAGGTTTTACATTTCTTTTGGTGGTTTTGTTGATGTGTAAGGTAGCAACACCCATCTCCATCACTCTCCCCATGGGCGTCACCTACTCTTGTAGGCACTGTCAGTGATTGACAAATATTTTAAAAAATCATTAAGGGTGACAAAGTGATGGTTATGGATGACAAAGTGATAGTTATGGGCAACAAAGTGATAGTTATGGGTGACAAAATGATGGGGATGAGCCCTTAGATGGTCAATTTTTGAGCCTCCTACCTTATGATAATTTTGGATTCTCTTAGTTGAATGTGCTTGCCATTTTGGACCAGCACAAGCCATTATCAAATGCACAATACTTCATTCAAAATCTAGTCAAGGTAATAAGTCTTTTTATTAGTGCTTCCATTGCAAAGAAGGAATTTCATGCTCTTGTCATATAAGTAGGTTACTCAAAAAAAGTGTTTCAAAAGATTTAAAATTCTTTGATTCCTTCCTTTTCACCTTTGTGATAAAAAAAACTCAAAAATATTTTTACAAATGTTTTTTTGTATACATGTTTACAAGGTTCATGCCTACAAATCAAGGATAATTATTTGGCTTTTTAGGATTTTATTATCATTTTGTATGTTGATTGCAACTAGAAATACAATAGATTAGGTACTTCTTTCATCAAACAACCAAATCAATTTACGTATACACAAATCATAGGAATTTTCAAAGAGTGTTAAGAAGCACAACCACAAAATCAATTGATTGAAATATTAGCAATGAAAATCTATTGTTTTAGCACCACTTGAGTGTTTAGTAACATTTTCTTCATACAAAAACCTATGAAAGATTGTGTCATTGAACATGGAAATGTCATCATTTGATTTACACTTTTCACAATTGAACTTTTTATTATAAAACTTTAGTTCATTAGTCGTATAAGAATTTAGTCAAGTATGTTGAATAAATCATATTTTCTCTAAACAATTGCAGTTGTCATCTTTGCTACAAGAGAATCTATTCCATAGCATTGCCTTCCTTTTCAAATTCAACTCTATTCAAACTTCCTTCCCAACATGAAGTTTTTTCCATTTAAAGCTCCTTCTTTCTAGAGTCGATAAAAGGCAATCCATACAGTGTCCCGCTTTTCAAAAGTCCCATTTTAGTATGCAATGCTAGTTTTCAACTTTATTGAGTTGTGAAGGGCAAAAATAAATATCAGTTTTTTATTTTTACATAATTAACTTGTAGGAAACTCCAAAATTGACCCAGTCTTTTGTTGCACTCCTCTAAAAAAGTCCCACGTTTCTAACATCAAAACCTTCCAATAATGCCGTCGTGAATTGAAACTTGGGACGTGAGACGTGAGACTTGGGGAGTGGGATGCAAGGTTTATTTTTTTATTTTATTATTATTATTATTATTATTTTTATATATTTTTTATTTTTTTATTTAAGAAGTGTCAAAGTGACAATTTAAAATGTTATAGTGGTGCTCCAAATTTCAATATTCACCCACATATTGGATAGAAAATATCACATTAGCACATATTACATGTCTATAATTTGGTTTTCATCCACAATTTGGCAATTTAATCCAAGATTTTTTTTTTGATTTGAAGCTTTTTTGGTGATTTCATCCAAGTTCTTTTTACATTGTTTTAGCCATATTTTTTTGGGTGCAATTGAGCACCAAATCGCCAAAAAAAAACATTGGTGGGATGTGAGACGTGAGACTTGATACGTGGGACGTGGGATGTGAGACTTGGAACTTGGGACTTGGAACATAGTGAACCACTTTAGAGTTGTCCCGTCGCTCTCGTTAGGGCATCATCAATCCAGCATTGGGTACTTGGTGAGGACTAGGTCTGCAAAATCCTTGTTATTTTTTCATTGATGTATAATTAGAAAATGAGATTACTATCATTGGAAGTGTGTGCAAAAACTCGTCAAACAAATAAAATGACATATGGTATTGGAAATTGGACAAACAAACTAACGCCCATTGAAAAAATAGTTAAAGAACAAACAACACGGCAAACCATGCTTAATAAAGAATAATTAGATAGTAGCACTCCAAATTCTAATAATTTGGAGTGCTACTATCTAATTATTCTTTATTAAGCATGGTTTGCCGTGTTGTTTGTTCTTTAACTATTTTTTCAATGGGCGTTAGTTTGTTTGTCCAATTTCCAATACCATAAGTCATTTTATTTATTTGACGAATTTTTGCACACGTTTCCAATGATAGTAATCTCATTTTCTAATTATACATCAGTGAAAAAATAACAAGGATTTTGCAGACCCAGTCCTCGCCAAGTACCCAGTGCTGGATTGATGATGCCCTTACTCGTTCGCGGGGCAACGTTCCCATTGCACCGCAATTGCCAGGCCATGCCCACCGTGGATTTGCGGGGCACTCTGCGTCGAGGACGATGGCGCTCGAGCCCCTCATTCAGCTGGTCTCTCCCAGCAACTTGGGTCGATAAGCCCGACGACCGTCGAGCAGAGGGGATTGGAGTCCCCTCTGCACTCCTCCTCCCACATTCGTGTCCAGGTCATTTGCTGTGCGATGGGATTCGAGGCTGCGTTCGAGGCGAGGCAGGACGAAGTGATGACGAAGCGGAGCACCACGGATATTCTGGTGCTTGAATTTGAATTGCCTGGATCTGTAAAGCTTTTCTTTTTCATACCAGGGGAAGCATTTCAGGGTCGTTCTCTGTTTATGTAGAGTTTTTCAGATTTGGGATTTGTTGTGGAGCGAGGGAGGCTTGTGGCGGTATCATCATAACAACGGGAATGCGCAATTGTTTTGGAGGAATTTTTGAATGGTCTTTCTGAGATTCTGGCAGGGGTTTTGCCATGGTTTTGTTGATTTAGGTTTTGTCTAAAGTTTCTTTTGGTACATGATAATACAATTCCTATGGGAAGAATTTAATTTGAATCGAGATTGACCAGCAATTGAAGATGCATTATGATTGTAGGATTCCTTAGCCCTCGTTTTTAAACTGAGAGTGTGTCTCATTGTCAAGGAATTATTTTGTCGTAGAAATATTTTGAATCCCCCCTGCGCCTTGCGCATTCTTGATTGATTGAGATGGTGTCACATATCATCTCGGTTTGTGCAGTGGCCTAATTGTAATTAATTGGGGTTTCTCTGGTTAGGGTACAGAAGTTAGAGGGGCGCCCTGAGTTCGTGAATATTTTTCCCAAAAATTGGACACGTGATGGTCAGGGAATATGGATTGCTTGATGCTGTCTATGACAGCTATGCTTTAGTGACCAGCTCCTTGGGGCCATGATATGCTTCTTGCAGCTCTGATTCAGGTTCTGGTGCAACAAGGGAACTTTTGGGCTGTTGACCTAATTGAAGCAATCCTCTTTTTTTGTGGCGCAGGTGAGAGTTTCTTCTGGCTGCACTGGGAGATGAAGATTTTTGGGGGTGGCTCTCAATTTTAGACAAATGATTTGGTCCAGCTGCTTCGGGATACGACTCCCCTTAAGACGTGAAATGAATTCCTAATTCGGAGCAACAACAGTTCCACTCTGGATGGAAATGGGATGCAGCACACTTGACATGGCCGTTTCGTGTTGTAGTGAGCGGCGGATCATGGCAGCAACCGGGTTCGCCACCGTTCTTGGCACACCCCAGAAGAGTTTCTCTGGGAGAGCCTGGAAATCGGGGTGCAATCAGCATTTTGGGAAGAGTGGAGTAGGGATGCTTCGACGAGTAGAGCTTGACTCTCTGTCATGTAAGATTGAGCCACCGCCAGGGAGAAGATGGCAGGTGGACGCTAGTTCAAGCGACATGGTGTCAGCCGAATGGACACCGTCTTTGTCCATCGAAGAAGTTGTGCAGCTGCAAGCACAAGAGGAGGAATCTCGTTTCTTTCGAAATGGACCGCCTCCTGGAGACCTGGCAGAGGTGGAGGCCTATTGCCGCATTCACAGGTTGGCGGAAGTCTTGCACGTGGCTGTGATGACCTCGCTGCGCACGTTGTCGATGGGCTACGCCAACGATCGCGACATTCCCGTTTTGGAGGAGAAGGTTGTGGCCGGGCTTGCTCGCATCGGGGCTGTGCTGCAGCAGGGCCGTTTGGAGGTTGTCGGGAGTCGACATCTTGTCAGTCTTGTGAATTCTGCTGAACAAATTCCTCCGTTGGCGCGAATGCGTGCGGAGCTCAAGGAAGCTTGCGAATCCCTTCAACAGGCACTGGAAACGTGTTTATATCCGTCGCTTATTCCTGAAAGCATTTACAGGCCGCTGCAAAGGCTGCACAACATCTGCCTGGATGCAGGGTTTCCAAGGATGCCAGGCTCTCCGAATCACGCTGACATCCCCAACCTTGCCCATGTCAAGCTGCGTCCTTTCCAAAATGGCAGTGGAGATGACGAGATCTCGTTCTGGCGAGGCGGCCAGGTCACCGAGGAGGGTGTTGAATGGCTTCTGAAGGAAGAGTTCAAGGTGGTGGTCGACATGCGAGCTGAGCAGTCGGGTAGTCCCTTCGCGCAGTCGATGCTGGAAACGGCCGAAAAGACCAAAAAGCTTCGGATCATCAAGTTGCCTGTGCCATTTCGAACGGCTCCCACTGCAGAGCAAGTTGAGCTGTTTGCGAAACTGGTAGCAGATCCTGAGAACAAGCCTCTGTATCTTCACAGTCAAGGTGGAGTTGGGCGTGCTTGTGCTATGGTGTCGAGGTGGCGTGATTTTGTCCTGCAGGAAGGGACGCGTTCGGCGAAGAGCTTGGCATCAAGCAGCGATGAAGACATCAACGAGAGTGGAGGGACAGCGGCGTATTCTGCTGCAGTAGTTGATGGAGCTGCCTCGGATACCAGCAGTTCTGATTATAGCATTACTACTAATACGGAAGTATCTTCTAGTGATAAAGATTCAGGTGTGGACGATGACAATAATAACCAGCACATGATAAGGGCAGTGAGAAGCTCCTTCGAAGCGCAACGCCCTGGTCCAAATGTGTTTAGTAAGAATTCAATGTCACAGTTTATGAAACGGCCAAAGACGACTCCTCAGGAAGCTGGGCCAAAGTTCGGAAAAGACGATTTGGCTGCAACTACAGCAAAGAGGGACCGAATGGGCTTGATTTCCGGGCCGGGCGGGCAGTGGGGATTAGCGGGTCCAGTTATTCCTCGGGCAAATTCAGATGCCGGTACAAAGCCAAGTGAGAACGGGAGGCTTTACCAGCAAACTAGGGCAGATATTGACGGAACTAGTGAAGAAGTACGAAACGAGAATACTTCGAATGGCACTGTGACGGCCGACACAGAAGTTCCCTCTGATGTTGAGCAACCAAGTAATGGAGCATCGATCAGAGAAGACCCTGCTGAAAGCCAGGGAAGATCTGAAGACAATAATACTGAAGTGGAGGGAGACATGTGCGCGAGCACAACCGGTGTTGTGAGGGTACAATCGAGACGCAAAGCGGAGATGTACTTGGTCCGAACCGACGGGTTCTCGTGTACCCGGGAGCGAGTGAAAGAGTCCACGCTCGCGTTTACGCACCCCAGCACGCAACAGCAAATGCTCATGTGGAAAACGGCTCCGAAGTCCGTGTTGTTACTGAAAAAACTGGGGAACGAGCTGATGGACCAGGCCAAAGTGGTGGCGTCCTACTTGTTTCACCAGGAAGGCATGAACGTGATGGTGGAACCTGACGTGCATGACGAGTTTGCCAGGCTTCCAGGCTATGGCTTTGTGCAGACATTCTACAATCAAGATACCAGCGAGCTCCACGAGATGGTGGACTTCGTGGTGTGTCTGGGCGGAGACGGAGTGATTCTACACGCATCCAATCTGTTCCGTGAGGCTGTACCTCCCGTCATTTCGTTCAATCTGGGCTCACTCGGGTTCCTGACATCGCATTCATTCGAGGTTTTCAAGATGGACCTGGGGTCTATCATTCATGGCAGCGGGGTTTACATCACGCTGCGCATGAGACTCCGGTGCGAGCTCTTTCGCAACGGAAAGCCCATTCCTGGCAAGGTGTTCGAAGTGCTCAACGAAGTGGTGGTGGACCGGGGATCCAACCCGTATCTTTGCAAGATTGAGTGCTACGAACGCTCTCGGCTCATCACAAAGGTGCAAGCGGACGGAGTCATAGTGGCCACGCCCACAGGCAGTACCGCGTACTCCACAGCGGCAGGAGGCTCCATGGTGCACCCCAACGTCCCGTGCATGCTCTTCACTCCCATTTGCCCTCACTCGCTGTCCTTCCGACCTGTTATTTTGCCTGACTCTGCGCTGCTGGAGCTCAAGGTCCCTGACGATGCCCGAAGCAATGCCTGGGTGTCGTTTGACGGCAAGAACCGGCAGCAATTGTGCAAAGGCGAGTCCATGCGGATCTCCATGAGCGAGTTCCCCATGCCCACTGTGAACAAGCATGATCAAACTGAAGACTGGTTTGGCAGTTTGTCTCGCTGCTTTGGCTGGAATCAGCGAATCGAACAGCGGTCAATCTCGTTTTTCCAGTGAGTAGCTACAGTACTTGTACAGGTTTTTTTTTTTACTCACTACGACGACTACGCTCAGAATGATGTCGTCTCATGTATCACTATCTGCATTGCCTTCGCAGGCACATCCTAGATTTTTGAATTCTTTGCCATTTGTGATGTAGGTCCGTAGATTTTTCTGCTGTGGTTGGCAGGACCCCAAGGAAATCTCGTTTTTAGTCTGGGTTCTTGTGATACTTGGTTTGCTTATAGTAGCCATCTTCTTCGTTACCTGGTCCATGCTTGGGACGCCTAGTGTAGTAGATTGTGGGTCTACCAACCTCATAATGTAGGTACTTATGCAGAATGCTATAATGTATGGACATGTGGCTCATTTGATGTTTTCTGGAATTATGTGAAGACGAAGGACTTGTCTTTTTCAAGGATTTTCTATTCTGACGTGTTTGCTACTACTCTTATCTTTTTTGTGCCTTCGCTGCAAAAGTGATGGTACCTTGAATTTCCTGCACTTTCACGTAGAATGCTTGCTCTATGCTTTTGCCATATTTTGTTGTAACAAATTGTTATGTACAAATGTAGTAGTATGGAGCTCCACATGTATGAGAAGCTTTGTGCTTCTATACTGACACTTTTTACATGCAGCCCTACATCGTTGTCACAGTCTATTATTATAAACCCTAGCTTGGTCTTTTCTTCACGGTCTTCAGCATATATGTATATATTAGATAGTTCAGCAAATGCCAATTCCTTACTGTGCAGGAAACTGCAGCCTGATTCTGTAGCAGAAGTCACCCTGCTTGCAAGTTGCTAGATACGGTCTTTGGCCAAAATTTGCAACACTGAAAGCCACCTCTTGTGCAATTTTTTAATTCTCTGATAAGATTATCCAACTTACTACCAGAGTCCCACAAACATCACTCATAAATTTTACAAGCTTGAATTGATTGTAAATAGAAGGCCTATGCCATTCTAATGTCCAACTCTCCAGTCATGTCAAATCGTTGTACACTCCTTTGCATTGAGGAGGCCATCTACTGGCGAACCTCTTCCACGCCTCTGATCATGAAAATCACGTCTTACCGTGGTTTCACAGTACTCCACGATTGCCAATTGCCAGTAGCTGGGTTGCTGAATTGTTTGAAGAAATCCCTCTGCCAACAAGCTGAGTTCCCACTACAGTACTGAGGAACAGTTCTGCAATTGTACAGAAACAATTCATGTTACTTTTTTAATTTGTTATATCATCAACCTCTGGCTCCAAATTAAAGCTTAACCCATAAAAGCCGAGGCGGACAGATTTTATCCATTGGATATCAAAAAAATACTCTGTGGGATGGAGAAAAACCACTTTTCATCTGATTTTTTAGAAGTGATCATGGAGACATGGTCTATCATAAAAGGCAATAAAAGGTAAAAACAATTTCATTGCACACATATTTATAGGTAACTCAAATTGTGAAGAGATACACATAGTGTTAGATCCCATGCTACCTTTCTCTGCAATTTTCATGAGGACATCATGCACGATTGACTTCTGCAACTTTTTGAAATAGTATTATAATGAGTGGGCACTTGCCACACCACTGTACACTGGACAAGGCAACCACGGCCATCCCGGCATTTAGGGTTACAGATAGTTAAGTGGTGATTCTCACCTGTGATTTGGAAAACAGGAGGGGTATTACCCACAGGTTGGTCCTCTTGAAGTCTTGTCAAATCCAGCATCCATAATGCGGGACTTCCTCTTTGATTTTAGTTTAGAACTGAAAGCAACACAAAGTTCAAGTTTTTTATTTTTTTGACAAATTATAAGCATTACAAGATACAGTCTTAACCTTTAAAGGACGGATGGATCACCGTGGCTTGCCCTGCTTGTAGCATTCTACAGTGTTTTGCACATGGGCACCAGTAGTATTGCTTCAAAAAGTTGGAAAAGTCAACAATACATGGTACCCTCATGAAAATTACAAAAAAGGCAGCTCGGGAGCTAACACCATGTATCACAATTTGGGCTACAGAACAAAATGAATGTATCTCAAGTAGTAATTTTTTGTCTTCCATGATGGACCATGTGTTTATGGTCACTTGTGAAAAAAATAAGATGAAAAACAACTTTTTTATGAATCACAGAATCGTTTTTCAGAGCCGGAGGACGTTTTTGTCCTCCTCGACGTTGAAGGGTTAACTTCCATGACAGGAAAATCTAAGAGGCACGTACCTTAGCTGGTCAAGCTTTGGTACAGAATAAGAAAGTGGGGTGTTCACCTCACGTTTCCAGCAGAATCCAAGCTGCACATAAGACACCGCGCCGGCAGAGCGCAATACAAGGTGAACAAGGGTGTATTGCAATTAGCCATGTTCCTCTTACTATGAGATTTTGCCATGACTCCTGCACCACAATTTGCAAGTTTGTTACCAAAAATTGAGCACAATGCCATTCTTCTATCTTCAAACTGGTAAGTTTCTGAAACGCGAATTTGCAGTCACCTTCTTCAAGAGGCGAGCTGTAACACCCCCAGCAACTCCAACCTTGAGGCCAGGCTATGTAAAGTTGGGATAGCTCTACGCATTAGGCCACATGGACCTGGATAGCGAGTGCTACGCTCGGGGCACAGGAACAGATTCAGGATGACACTTGCCTCGTGAGATAGTGAGCAAAAATGCTGAAAGGATCACAAAAAAGCAAAGCACGATGCTGCTCATCTCAAAGAGTTTCTCTTCGGACCATGCCCAACGAACGTAGGCCACATCTTGCAAGTGTGCATGCGCAAGCAAGCCTGCAGCATGCAGCCTCATGGCTATGACACCACCCTCTCTTAGCCTCGCCAGAATGGAGATCGAAAAAAAGGAGACAAGAAAGAGCACCAGGAGCCAACTCATGAACGTGGACACAACGAACAACACGTAGATGACTTTGCAGAAAATAATGACAAACATCGCTTCATTGTGACACTTTGAACACGGCGTCCATGTTCCTAACCCTAAATTTGAACTCTCTAGGTCCCACATCACCAAAGAACCGTGAAGACTGTCGCTCGGAATAAAACTGAAGCCTTGAGGACTCCATGGATGCACATATGGACCTAAGTGGATCCTGTGCATTGATCGACTGCAAAACTAAAATTCAAGAGATGCAGAAACATTAGAGGCGTCAATACTTATAATTCCGTAAAAGACATTGTGTCAATGACATAAGATTTGAAGCAATCCCTTTCTCTGTGATGTAGATCCTAAACTCAATGAACGTGTCTCAGAATGTATCCTGAAACGGATGGCCTTTAGGTAGATCATTTTGTTCAAAATAACACAATTTGTCCGCTACTTCTGAACTCTCTCATTTGAAAACCGAATTGGCATATCACATACGGTGTATAATCTAACTTGCAGTCTGTACATCGACATGAGAAAAATAGAAGCCAGAACACTGGACGTGAAGAGCGAGAAGGTTGTGTCCCTTGGACTCGAAAGGTTAGCGCTGCTAGATGACCTAAACTTCCCATAAGAAATCTCATCTTAACTAACCTGAAACCCTAAATCCATGAGTAACTATCGCGCATCCGAGCAGGTTGTCCGGTAAGAATGACTCTCTCAACCTTAAGGATTCTGATTGCATTTTTGATCAGAAGAGCTTGACGTTGAGGATGACACTCTCGCCAGAGCTACTACAGTTACAACAGTAAGAACCTGTCAGAGTATTTCTGGATGCATCAGGAGTACATGTGCGCAGTGAAGGAACGGTGACTGCCTATGATCATTCCTAAAAGGACGTTTCAAGCTTTACAACAATAAACGAATGTGACGAAACAACTCGATGACAACAACTCCTCGATATGGTGGGAGACTGGGCTGAGACATGCCCACTTCCTTGCTTGAACAGCCTACAAATTCTTCAGCAGCAATTATCAATAGATCAATGCAGAAAAATCATATGGAGATAACTCTTATTACAAAAAAACGCTGTGTCGTTTAGAAGGTCAAGTAGCTTTACAATGTTGCCGCTGTATGCTTCAGCTTTGCAAGTTGATTGTGACAAGGCTAGGCAAGCTCCCGGCAACTGTGAAGGCATTCTTAAAAGTTTCTACAATCATCTCTAGTGTTCAGCTACAAACTCTCAGTGGTCATAAACACTAGTCAACCGTATGCAAACCTGCTGCGGTCAAGCACTCTCAAATCGCTTGGTCACATCCTTCCAGTTCACAACTTTCCAGACGTTCTTCAGATAGTCCGGCCTCACATTCTTGTACTGGTCACCACCAATTCAAGTTTCCACATAAGAACAGTGCTCAAAGGTGAAAGAATTCCGTTGTGAAAATTATTAGAAGCATAATCTAATACAAACTAAAAGCACATAATTCAACATCACACAAAAGAAGAAGATATGGAGCCTCGGTTTGTTGGAAATATATGAAGTCAGAAGGAAAGAACTGTACCTGTAGGTAGTACGCGTGTTCCCAAACATCAATTCCAAGCAAAGGAATGAGGCTCTTGGACGCCAACGTATCCTAGAAAATTTCAAACGATTTTCATGTTCACTATCAACACTTCAATCTGGTTCGAACTCCTATATTTGCTAACTTATCCATGTAATTGCACCGTTGTAGGATCACTTAAGCAATATAGAAACAATAAATATGGATGAAACACCTAGCATTGCATCAAGAAATAAAAACATCACTAACCTGATTTGCAGTTGTCTCCACTGAAAGCCTTTTCAATTCCTTGTTCAAACCTAGCCACTGAATCATAGAGTATATCAATGCATCAGTTTATCACATGCAAGAATGTAGTTCATTGCTGAAGTTATTACCCAAGTACAAATACATCATACTATAGACACAGTTCCTCTGATTACCAATATGCATACACATATACCACATAAAGAAAAAAACAGGTGAGTATAAACATACCACCCAACCAGATCCCTGCACACCAGCACCTGCTGCATTCATCTTCGCAGTCAATTTGTCCAAACCTCCAAACTGAGTTTCGATGGCTTTAGCAAGGTTTCCTCCAGGGGGTGAGCCTCCTCCTTCCTGCAAAGCCAAGCACGATTCAGCAGGAAACCCTACGTCTACTCCAACCCCACGCGAGTCAACATAAGATGTATCTTTATATGCAAAATTTATTCAGAGCAAAAAATCACCAGATACATGCCTAACAACACATCGCATGAATTGTTCCCGAATATAACGATTGAGCATCCAAATTCTCAAATTCAAGTTTGGATTGCAAGTAAGAGCTCACACTGGTGGGCGCAAGATTCTTCCAAAAGATGGAGTGGTTCACATGTCCTGAAAATGAAACACAACAACGGATTAGAAACTCAAAAAAAAATGATTGAACTCCATGGAAAGAGATGACATAGTCAACCATCTGATCACGTACCTCCGCCATTAAAATTGATGGCGGACTGCAGGGCGACAATTACCGCCGGATCGTTGGAGGCATCCAGCTGCTCCAACGCCTTGTTAAAGTTGGTGATGTAAGTCTGATGGTGCTTCTGGTGATGCAGCTTCATGATCTCGCCACTGATGTAGGGCTCCAGTGCCCCGTAGTCGTAGTCCAAATCCGGCAAGCTCTCCGTGTGGAGCGTGGCTGTGACCATAGCCCTCCGCTGCGCCCACCCCGTCATCGCGGGCACCGATTGTCGCCCCATTTTCATCATCGTTGCCGCCATTCGATCGCTCGATGTCCGATCAATCGCTCGATGTCTGATCAATCTCTGGCTACCACAAAAACAACAATGCCAAGAAAATTGAACCAAAAAGCCAAAAGAAATGTAACCAAAGAACTGATTACATTGCAACCAAATTTGCCAACAGGCTGCTACCAAAATTCCAAAAGAAAACCGGAATTGACCTACCTACACCTCTCCTTTATCTCTATCTCTATCTCTCTTCCAAAAAACTGATCGATCAGTACACAACGACGACCATTGAACAGATAATCGGCGTCAAGGACGCAAGCTCACCTTGCTCTCGCGTTACACGATTGAATTATATTCGGAAGTACAGGAGTGCTAACAAAGAAGCGAGGTGAGACGAAAGATTTTAAAAGCATACCCTAACAAACAATTTAAAGAGATTGCGCCTAGCTCGGAGAAAACATCAAACAATTTCTGTGAAGAAAATCTGGAAGAACGAGGAGCGTTGAAAGACCACGAATGATGAATGGGAGAAAGCTCAACTCACCAGATCGATCGATGCCACCAAGCAAGCACGCAGGGGCTGGGAGTTCGGCGTCGGGAAGCGCGCTCTGGTCGTCGTCTTCGCAAACTCGTCAGTGGTGAGTGGTGAAGTGAACGCTGCATGGACAGGTGCTCTCACCACGTTCATCCACTTGGATTCGAGCATGGATGCATGGTAGACTCATCCACTCATAACTCGAACCCATAATGCATGTAATCTGAAAAATATTATTTAACCCTTAACCCCCGAGTGCCCAGAGTTATTTTAGGATTTAGGAGAAAATGAGGGGTTTAATGGCCATCACAACTTGGAAAATTATATTTGGAAAAAGTGACCGCAAAATTTGAAAAAGGACTACCTTCTCTGCTAATGGAGACTAGCCATGACTGTTTTTACCATACAAATTAAGAGAAAAAATGAGATAAAGTTGTGGGCCCCAACAACAGGATCTTATCGCTAGGGCGCTTGCGGGTTAACCCTTGAGCGCCCAAAATTATTTTAGGGTTCAGGAGAAAATGAGGGGTTTAATGGCCACTACAACTTGGAAAATTACATCCGGAAAAAGTGACCGCAAGATTTGAAAAAAGACTACCTTCTCTGCTGATGGGAACTAGCCATGACTATTTTCACCGTACAAATTAAGATAAAAAATGAGATAAAGTTGTGAGCCCCAACGACAGGATCATGTCATTGGGGTGCTTAAGGGTTAAACGACCATAGGGCATATTATATACGCTAATGTATAATTGTCATTTGCTACCAATAAGAAATTTTAATTTGAGATCTCAAGTAGTCCATTATAACTGTATTGATCTATTCTCCAACTTCTTTATAAGTTTCAAATGTAGTAGAGGTCTGGATCCATTCTAAATACAAGAAAAATACCATGTATTATATATTTTGCAAAGTGCCTTTCGGTTGTTTAAGAGTTAATTTGTTTGTTTGGTTATTTGACATTTGTTAACCGTAACCCCATGGTGCTTGAACAAAACTTAATGAATACGCATGAAACTCTTGTAGTCAATTCTTTTGGTATTTTGGTATATTGGTATTTTGATAATTTTTTTATTTTTGATGGAAAGTTAATCACTATGATCTTTTTTATTTTGACACTAGTATAGGTACCCGTTGGTTCAATGGGATGCAAAATAATTTCAGGTATAATTATGCAAGACATTTTCCTCACAAGAAATCAATTCTTACTTTTTATTCACGCACTCCAATTTCAAACTTCACCCATGCAGTAAAATATTTGTTTTTGTTTACAAAACATCCCCTTACAATAAAGCATTTTTTATTCTATGCTCATAGAGATTTTTGCCCATTCAATAAAAGGGACGTCACTATATTCTTAAGCAAAAAATATTATTTGTTTTTTACCTACACAAATTTTATACCCATATAATAATTATTCACGCAAGTTTTTTGTATCATTTTGTTTTTGACCCACACTATTTTGTTACTTTTTAAATTATTTACCCATGCTATTTTTTATACATACAATTTTTTACCCATACATTTATTTCCCACATAGGTTTTTACTTGCGCAAATTTTTACCTACGCAAGTTTCTTCCTATGCAAGTTTTACCCAAGTAAGTTTTTACCCACATAGGTTTATTTACCCAGGCAATAAAAGGATTGCAATAAAATGATTGCGATAAAAATTTTTGCCAGGCAATAAATTGTATTATGTTATATATATACTAGTTTACGTATTTGTTGTACCAACAAAGGCAAAAGAAAAATCCTTGCAGTAAACAAATTGTGCAATAGCAATCTTATCACAAAATGTGCCATATAAAGAATATATCCTTTGTTTGTTTCAAGGTCTTACCCAAAAGTTCCATTTATAATTTTTGTACTTTTACTTTTGCCCAAATTTTATACTTTGGTTAAACTTGCACTTTGCCCAAAATTGTAAAATAGTCTAGAATTTCAACACAAATTGTTATAATGAAGAAACAATGAAACTCTTTGAACTCCTAGTGCCTTAACAAAACAAGGTGACACAATTTGTGGTTTGATTGGATGATCCGCATTTAAAGTTTCATATTGGTGGGGCATTTTAGAATCCTCTTCAAAAATTATTTTTAATATTTGAAAATACAAATATTGATTGTTTCCCAAGAGCATCTCTAGAGTTGCCCTAAGAGGATATGACACACTTCAAGCATAGATGATAAGTGCTCTAGTCCCTCAAAATATTCTCATGGCATTCCATCTTAGTGTATTAAGCAATGACCCTTCAAAATACTATCCATCCTAGGTTTAGTGGGCTCTATCTTGTGTTCCCCTTGATGACTGATCAAATGATTATTTTTGGGACAAGTTTGAAGTGCACGAGTAGAGAACAAGATTTTTGAGGACTTTTCAAAAACAGATGTACTCTCTTTAATTGTTAAGTTTGAATTGCAACGCACGAGATGCTCTAAGGCCCAATTCAGGCTACGAGTTGGACAAAGTGGCAAAACTGGCACCTTTGTCGGTGGTTTGGCAGTTGAAAACTTCTTCATATAATCGTGTGTCATCCAAGAGTGTGCCTCTGCCAGACAAGTTTGGTACCACCCTTGGAGCAAGCGCCAAAATTTCACTATCTTGAATGCTAACGTGGTTATATTGATTGGTGAAGATGGATATAAAAATACTGGACAGATCCTCAGTCTAAACCGAGCAGCAAAGAAAAGCCAAATTTCAACCAATCACGTTTATGAACTTTTTGACCGGTTGCTAGTCTAAACCGGGCCTAAGTGAAAAAGAGCAGCTTCTTAGGGTGGCTTTACATATGGGAGCCAGGCCAATTCATTGTGTCAGAGGTCAAGAATCCTCACTTCTGATTGGATAAAAAGTTGAAATCAGCCCCAAGTCCCTTACACCTAAAGGTAAGGCCAATTTGATGGAATGATTTTTTTATTCAACAAAGACAATATCTGACATGGCTTGAGCTCTTTGAATTGGGTGCACCAAAAATGGAAGGCCAATTCTTGGCCTTGGGGCCGATGTCAAGTTTCATTAAAAATTTGTTTTTTTTCATAGAATATATAATTTTTTTGAAATCAAATCTGTTATACCTGGGGGCATGGGGGGCATGGGGGCATGGGGGGCATGGGGGGCATGGGGGGCATGGGGGGCATGGGGTATTTAGCTTGCTAAATGGGTTTACTAACTAGTTCTTATGTGTATAAAAAACACTAGGCTTGTATATTTTATATCTATTTGCAAATCATTTTTTCCTTCTATGCTTCTCATAAAGTTTTTATGTAAACCTTGCATATGTTGATATGTTGATTTTGTTTTCTATCATCTTTTATGCAAGATACTTTTAATGATCTATAACTCAGTATTTATTTTGCTAAATACTATGAACATAAAACTTGATTTTTGGAAGAACTAATTAGTATGCAAAATTGTTATAAATGCTTTGTGGTTAATAAAAAGAAAATAAATGAAGGCAATTGGTATAATGTACCTTGATAATGTAAACAAAAAACTTAAGATTTTGTTTCAAACTTCATGTTTAGGGTTCATGCACATTTTGACAATGTCCCCCCTCTATCCAACTCTATTTTTTGGTGTTTATCATCATGTCATTATTTCAATTTAAAAAATTAAAAATAAAGATATTAATTCATTTAAAAAAATGTTGTGGCCTATTCTCATTTTACATTGCAAGAAGAAGCCATTATTTCCAAAGACTAACTTTTTGGAAACAAGGCATGACACATAAGAAATTTTTGTCACAACTTCTCACCTCTAGTGTAAAAATGACTTAACTTTATTGCATAGGCGCAACTCCTGGACCTCAAGACCTTTATATATGAGACAATCGACCCTCACTATAATTTTATCTTAATTAGTTGTAGAAGCCAGCCTTAAGTAAAATGTGGGCTGAAATTTGAGGCAATCGGCCCAAGCCAAATTGGCCCGGCCCACATATGTAAAGCGGCCTCTAGTTCCCTCGCGTGAGCTGCCAATTACCTCTTCGTCTGTAGGACAAACGATCCCCTTCGTCGACGAACGATCGCCTTCGCCGTCAAACATCGTCCACTTCCACTCGGCATCGCAAATCAGAATTCCTGAAATTCGCTTTCATTTATCACTGCAAGCCCTAGAAATCCTTACATTACACGACTGCACTCTTCTCGTGTACGATGCTTATCCAAGTTTTAGGTTTTGCAGCGCTTCCATGTAAGCTTATTAGATTTCATGTCTGTTTGAAAAGACAAAGGGCCGCTCAATGTCTGGGCTAGCTCAGTCGCGTAATGTTAGTGATGAGATCGATTTGCGTCAACTATAGATAAATCTAACAGCTTGCTCGAGCTCTACTCTGTCGAGGCAATGTTATCTGCTATCTACCTCTTCCAGTTGTCCTTCGGGGAATCCTACGTCGAGCAATGATGTTAGGTCTTTCCATCGCCTCGTACTTTGTACTTCTAGAAACTGCTATTTGTTCTTACATGTTTCTTGGCTTCTTCTTCGACATTGGAGTGGATGCAACTTTGCAGTTTGAGTTTGCACACTTATTCGAGAGTTTCAGAGTGGCCACTTCAATTGTTAACAGAGTTTGCTTTGTGGTGCAACTGCAGACTTCCCGACTCTTTCTAGTCTTGGTAGTTGTCATGGATGGCAGCTGATTTTCAGCGATGACTTCATGCTTGGTGACTGGAGATTGATCTTCATGCAATAAATAGGGGGCTTCAAACATAAAATTTGGTCTACGAGTTTCTCACCTCACAGTGTCCCAGCTCATATTTTTGTTCACTCGCATGCCCAAAGTCTGAAACATCTGTGATTTTGCAATTAAGATTTTGTGCACAAGTAGGGGGTCTGATATGAGGATGAATCATGTGAAAGTGAGTTTCTGAAGTTCACTCCTAACGTGATGCACGTTAGGAGTGAATTCCAAAGGTGACTCACCTCGCTGTTCTCTAGTGAATTCTCTAGTGAATTCACTGAGATGAATCGCCACGTGAGTCACCTGCAAAAATTGATGTTTGAAGCCTCCTAATGGAGAGACTCATCTGCTTCTAAATTGAACATTAAGAAGATTAACAGTGGGTGTTTCAAAGTACTAATAAATTCTGCCTCTGCCATTGGCCCTCCCATTTGAACGCTGGAGTACTCAATGTTTGAACTCATTGCCTCCTGAACTGCTTGGAAACCCTTTATTCACACTTAAAATTCAGTGGAAAGCAGAATCTCCTGCACCATAGGCATGTATAGCTTTCCCATAAATCCGTAGTGATGATTATTGTGATCGATTAGGATTGTCCATTCAACACTTCATAGAATTGTCACATAAGTCAACATGCCTCCGAAGTGAGTCCACGCTTTCATACTGGGCATGAGCTATCTTGCCAATCTGCGAGAGTTATATGATAAATTAGGGTTCCATTCACCGTGTAGTTGAGTGTAGAGAACCTTACGAGCATGATGTCAATAATACAGAAAAATTACTATACTGTGGATCATTGTTGGTTCTGAGAGCTAACGACAGAATGTTAATTTCATCTCTTATCAGGAAGAATTCTGATATACACTTTCGTTCAATGTGTTCAGACGGAGGTTGTAAGTGCTGAACTAAAGGGAAAGAATGAACCACGTCAGAGCATATTTGCTGCAAACTTCGGATGGATGTCCGACGTCGCCAAAATTCCAGAACAGGATTATCTGTGAACTCGTAGTAAAAGGAAAACTTCTGCGCCGACTGCGGTGGACCCTCTGACCTCTGCAGTAGTGGCAATGCTTTGATTGAATTTGAGTTTTTATGATATGGTGGGGCCAGCTTCTTAGGTGAAGGAAAGCCAGCTATCACGTACGTGTGGAGCTATCTCAGCCACTGAACGATGCGAGCGATCCGGGAGAAATAGCATATGCTATTACTTTGCGTAAAGCCTACTGATTCTGCTCTCAGGGGTCTGTGGCATCGATCATAGCCACATCATTTTGCAACATTCTTTTGCATCTTTATGAGTATTCCACATTCCTTGGTTGACCTATTAATTACGTTTGGACTTTGGAGCGAAGTGTGTGTCCCTTCTGGGATCATGCAACGAACACCTTGGAAAGGGCAGGTGTTCTTGAAAAGGGATAGCATTCTACTCTTGACCCAGATACTCGAGATCGTTGTGCAAAGTGAAAGAGAAAACTTTAATTTTGTGAAAACCGTACACAACCAGCTTGCGATTCACGACATCAGACAACGTGCATACAAATATGGTGCACTAGTGGCCTACTGTAGTTTAACGCTAAAGGTTTTATTTTAGTTTCTCCATCTGCTTTTCTCCAGATGTTTCAAGCTCTCACGAGTAAGGAAAATGAAGTGCAACCACTGATGTAGAAATGTCATCGGAAATGGCAATATCACCTTTTGCGAAGTCTGGCTACACACATGATACCGGGCCTCATTTCCGTATCATAATGTGGGCCAGCCTAATTCGTCTAGACTCAGCTTTTTGCAGTCCTGGCAGAAAGTACTAAGTTTGAGTGAATTTTATTTAATTGATAATCAGCGTCTCCATGGAAGCGGTGAAAAAGCTGGGCAAGCTAATCCTGAAATCTGGCAGGATAACCACAGAACTGCCAATCCTGGTTGTAGTCGTGTATGATAAGTCAATTAAAAGCTAATAAGGGCTACTTAGGGGGTCCTTGCACTGGTCAAGTGCCAGGATAGCGAAATATCTTGTTGGTCAAGAGCCATGCCTAGGCGGCCATTTTCTTATGTACAGTACTGCACCTCAACAGTGTAAATTGAACTTGAGCAAGTGAGAGGGGGATGAATTCTCGTTGCGCTTCTATAAGATTAGATAATTATATATTCTTTCTTTCACTTGTTCTCGGTTTTTGCTTCACCTTTCTTTTTTCATCTTCTTTCATCTTTCTTTTCCTCTCTTTTCTTCTTACTTCCTATATGAATTTCTACAATTCGGATTGCCATAAAAGAGAAGAAGACTTTTTTTCTTCTAATAATAAGTACAGGATATCTCTTCCCCTTCGGAAAAAGTTCTGCATTCCTTCATACAAAACACTATGATTTTTGATATGAGTTGATTAAAGCATCATTTAAGTAGTCTGTGATGAACTCTTCATGTTTTATGAACTATTCATGTTCCCAAATAAAGGAGGTTTCTCAATATTTTGCATATGTTTTCACAAAGTTTTGTATGTTCTTTGATTTAGACTTATATCCCAATGTTTCGCTAGTATCTTTGAATGTGTTGCAAGTACCTCTCAAAACTTTGCAAACTAAAACAATTTCAAGTCTAATAACTAATGAACTTTGGATAGTCCATTTTTAGTTAAATGTGACATGGTTTGTTTTGTAGGTTAGTTCAAAGAGTAAGGAGTTGAAACACTTGGGATAGACTTCTATGTATTGCCAAATTTGGTAAAAGGCCAAAGCATCTGAGATGGCCATTAGGGTTAGTAAGGTACATTCCCACATAGACAAACAAAACACTTCCAATCACATCCATGTGAACAAGGAACTATTGAAGGAACAGAATTGCTTCATTGTTGGAGAGATCTATAAATCAGCACCGTGTTGTTATCCGATAAGTTGAATTTTTTCCCAAATTTGATGCATGATGTATAATGTACAGTACTGCTAAAAAGCTCTCAACAATATTTTCTCAATGGTCTGTTACGTATCCCATTTGGAACTATTGCAAACCATGTGCCTTTGTTTGTCGGAGGTTGCATAGCGAGCATGTATGTTAGTGGTGAGATAAGTTACTGACCAGAAGAGGTGTCATCTAAAGTTACCCAGGCAGTACCTGTAGCAAAGTTTCAGGAGCTGTGTGCATTGTGCATCTGTGGTGTGGTGTGGTGTGGGGATGATTGCAGAATTGTGCCAAGCATATGTGGTGCGGTGTTCCAAGCTAAAAACAAGCATGATGTTGAAGATGATCGACCAGTGAAACTCTTTCAATCAGGGATCTCTTCTTCATTGAAGAGAGAGAGAAGACTGGGAGCGAGCCCGGCGTCGGCGATGGATTTTACACAACCAAGAGGCAAGAACACCGGTCCTCCTTCGACCACCACCACAATACTACCGGTAGTTTTCGGAGCTTAAAACCTTAAAGTGCACACCAGGCAGGGCCCCACAGTGGAAGAGCAAAATAAAGCAGGGTGGTTGAAAAGAGTAATCAGCCAATCCACAATCTTCTCGCAGGCTCGCAAGCTCGCAGGCGTGCAGCTCGTTTCAGAGCTGGAATCATTGCCATTACTGCAGCCTGCAGAGTCTAAGCTACCTTGCGGCGGTTGCGAAAAGCCAAACTTTCCGTTCCATGAACCCCTCCCCAGTCCCTCTCCCTCGATTCCTATCTCACCTGCGGCTGTCCGCTACCCTGCTGCAAGTTTCTCGCAATCAACTAATCACTCCCTCCCAAAATTCAAATTTCTTTGCTCTCGAACTGAACTCTACTCTGGGGTGCACCTGCGGTGGTTCTTCGGCCGCGTGCACGTCGTTCGAATGCACATTGCTATTACCTCCTGGATTTGAAGAACTATGTCTTGTCTTAATGTTATACCGGAGGAGCCAGGTCATTTGAAGGCTCTCTTGAAAATCAAAGGTTTACTCCGGTAGCAGCGGACAGGACGAAGTTTTGGTTGGTGGGGTCTTTCTCTGGTGAGCTCTCTCTGTTCCAAGTCTTTCTGTTTCCTCTTCAGCTGATCGAAATTTCTCCCTAGTTTTTCTGATAGGAATGCTTGTAATTCTTATACTGCCGCATTTTTCGCAACTTTGGAACTACTCTGAACAGCTTGAATCTTGTAGTCACTTTCGATTCCATTGTTGTCAAATCTTCGTGTTAGACTATCCCATTGCTCAATGGTATGCGACTCTGTAGACCGAATGTGCTCTTAAGGAAACATATAATTGATGAGTGGAAGCTGTGCATAATCTTGTGTTTGGCTTTGTCCGTCGGTCGACAAACGCCCAGGCATAAACCTGGCGAGTGTACGCTTCCCCTTAAAGCACTTGGTAGCAATAAGAAGGGAGTAGAATTGTGCTTATGCTGTCTTTTCGGCGGTCTAGATAGAATTACTCGAAGGCAAATTGTGGGTGTCCACACATTCACATCCGGAGCAATGCCGGCACTTGGCAGGAGAAGACGAAGCACTCGGCTCTTCTTCAGTGGTGGACTTTACTCCTCAGACTTGGCTGAAATTGAGATGAGAGCAACTGCGTGTCACAGCGGACTGGATAAGGTTTAGGAGGGATTGATTCGGGAACATAGAAACGAAAGTACGCTGCTGCGAATGCTGCATTTCGGTTAGCTGCAACTTGAATGGTTATGGTGACAAGATGACACGGAAGTTGGTCCCGAACGAAAACGGAGAGCAGAGTCGAGTGCAGCGAGCTCCTTCGAAGATTTTAGAAAGCGACCGTGGATGCTACAATCGCGTGTTCGTCTCTGAACAATCTCAGTGAGACGCTAGTTTTGAGAAACTCGTGGATGAGGGAATCAGGAGATTTATGCTTAGCTCGTGTGCACATGTCTGGGCACATTGTGCGATCCTGCATTCGGTTAGTTTAGGGTAGCCCATTTCTATCTTCTGAGCCGTTACTAATCCTTCACATATGCTAGGTGGCGACAACGCTTCGTTCGTTGCAATGGCCAGAGTCAGCTTGAACGCCATGGTTCTAGACCGTCTCCTTTTACACCAGCCGCGCTGACCCATCGACGAAGCGCGTGTAGCGAGCGTCCAAGTCCAAGTACTACGAGAATTTCGAAGCGTTCTGCAAAATGCCGACGACATTGGAGCCCTCGACGAGCTTCGGGTCGCAAGCCAGCAGGAGACCAATGAAAAACACAAACCGAGGCTCACTGGAGGTCTTCGGAGGTGCTCCTCGCTTGCTGCAAGCAGGAGTCTACGGCGAGTCATCCGTCCTCGAGCAGGACGTCGAGCCACGCAGTGCCGTCAATCGTTTCGCAACAGCAAAAATGCCGCCGCGCAGAACAGACGCCGCGCCAGTGGTCGCCCCGAAAACTGCAGCCGTCGCGCCATTGGTCGCGCCGAAAACCACATTGAGTACGTCGGTCTCCACCGCCGTGCGCCAGAGCAGCCGCAAACTGGCAGAGATCGAGAAGTCATTGTCCGAGCGAGCGCTGGTGGTGGACGGCTTGATGCGCCAGGGGACTGGTGCACAGGACCGCCGTGGCGTCGACATGGCCGGCGGCCTGTCGCAGGAAGTGATGGCGGATCGAGTCGCGCAGTGGGGGCTGGTGCTGTCGGATCCAGCGCCGGGGCAATCCCAGCGCGTGACGTCGAGGAGATCGGACTCCGACATGGTGTTCCGAGACGCCTCCTCGCAGGCACCGCCGCGTCGCTACTCGGGCTCCAGCTACCGCCGCTACTCGGAAGACTTCGAGAAGACGGAGTATGTCCTGCACTCGCGAGCGCCGTCGAAACGAACCTCGGATGAATCATCCCAGCGCGAGGTTCCGGTGCGAGTCGCCGAGGAGCTGCGCGACGTGCTGTCATCGTTCAAGCAGACGTTCGTGGTGTCGGATGCGACGAAGCCGGATTACCCGATCGTGTACGCCAGCGCCGGGTTCTTCACCGTGACCGGGTACACTCCCAAGGAAGTCATCGGCCACAACTGCCGCTTCCTGCAGGGCTCCGACACGGATCCCGCGGACGTCGAAAAGATTCGGCAGGCCGTGAAGACGGGCAAGAATTTCTGCGGCCGGCTGCTGAATTACCGCAAGGACGGCAGCACGTTCTGGAACCTGCTCACCATCACCCCTATCAAGGACGAACACGACAGGGTCATCAAATTCATCGGGTAATTAAGCTGGTCACACAGCCTTCGATGGAATTGACACAATTCAATGGAGCCTTTGACTGCAGTCAGGGACGTGTCCATGTTGTTGGATAATTCGTACTGATCGATGGTTGGCGAGGTGGGTGGTTCCACCAGAATGCAGGTGGAAGTGAGCAAGTACACGGAGGGCGCCAAGGAGAAAGCTCGTCGCCCCAACGGCTTGCCTGAGTCGCTCATTCGCTACGATGGTATGTCTCGCCGGCCTATCCATCCTTACACTCACACTCTGCAAAGTTCCTCATTACAATCGTTCGTCATTATGGCAGATGTCTTTAAAACTGAGACCTTTCAGGTAATTTAAAACTTATGGCTACACGTCCTAGATTTCTTTTGTTTTCAGAGCTCTGGGCACTTGAACTTCACAGCAAAATATGCCCATATTGAATTGGAACACAAATCGTCGTTTATATTAAAATGGAGACTTCATTCAAATTAGTTAGCTTTCCAGACACCGCTCTGGAACGTCAAATGTTTTATATTAGCCTAGTTTGTGCATGTGGAACGCCATAATTACGACACCCTGAAATGTGACATGTGAACGAACATGACCATTTCACATGTCGTGTTGGTGAATTTGTGAGTGAATTGACAGAGGCTTCTGACTTGAATACGACCTCAAAAATATGTTGTGCTGTTGAATGATCATAGCGCGGCAGAAAGACAAGGCAACGGAGTCCGTAACGGAGCTAGTAGACGCATTTAAGACACCGCCGACACCGACGCCGGCGCTTCAACCGATTGCAGGCGACGGAGCCTCTCTGCCACTGCAGACGACGCTCCCCGCAGTTGAGAGCCGTGGTAGCAACAATTTCACCCCGCGCCACCGTCCCTCCAGTGAGCCCTACCCGAGATCCAGCACTTCCAAGCTCTCCTGCGTCTCGGAGCATGGCGTCAGTCGCAGTAATCGCACCTCGGGATTCTTATCTCTCCTCGGGTATAGTAAACATGCCACTGACTGCACTCACCTCAAGTTTCAAATGGTGTCGACGCTTCAAAAAGCTCTGTTCCATGGCTTGAAACTTTCTAGGAATTTCGATCGTTGAGTCTTGAGCCATCTACTAGAAAAATGGGACGCAAGAATCATGTATGTTTAGTGAGTGGTTGACGATGTCTGATACATGCAGAGGATGATGGATTTCCTAAATCTCACCAAAATTTCTTGAATGTCCTTCACTGCACATCTACCTTGCATAGTTATTCTCACTTCCCTACGTACTCCAGGACAAGGCTGCATGCGTGCAGCCATACGATTGTTCAGATCGTTGCTGATTTATGAGTTTTTTTGCACAGGCTGGGGAAGTCGCAGCAGTCTGAGGTGATGACTGATTTTGACTTGGACCTGCATTCCATGGTGGAACCTGAGCGGTCTCCGAGCCAAGAAAATTTCGATCGTACTTTGGGTATTCGACGCGGAATCGACTTGGCCACAACACTTGAGAGAATTGAGAAGAATTTCGTCATAACGGATCCGCGTCTGCCTGACAATCCCATTGTAAGCACATGCCATCGGCGATACTAAACTGTTCCCGTTTGCTTGAGCACACGACCGTGCACGTGACTAGCATAAGACTCTGTTTGTTTTCTTTAGCGGATGTTAGTAGCGTCGTGAGTGATGTTCAATGGCTCGTACTGTGCACAGATTTTCGCATCCGATGAGTTCTTAGAGCTGACCGAGTACACCCGTGAGGAGATTCTGGGTCGCAATTGCAGGTCAGCTTTGCCTATCCATGATGCATTTGGAGGTTTTATTAATGGTGCCTATTTCTGCACTAGCTAGAAATGTGCACGTTTGTGCAGGCAGTAGACTCTTCAATTGTGAGCTGAATTCGGACTCGTTGAAATGGCCAGATTTCTGCAAGGACCAAATACGGACCAAAACATAGTGCAGATGATACGAGACGCAATAAAAGAGAACAGAGACATTACAGTGCAGTTGCTGAATTACACCAAGAGCGGTACTTGACCATTGCTAAGGAGCCACCTGTTTCACCATCTATGCCATGAAAATTTGCTTTCTAGCTTAGAGAGGTTAACAGAAAAAACCAGCCATGGTAGAAGCAATCGGAATTCGGACTAACTTGCGCAATGCCCGTGACTGTTGGTTGTTACAGGAAAACCGTTCTGGAATCTCTTTCATCTGCAGGCAATGCGTGACCAGAAGGTGAATCCGCCATGCACAGCTATTTTGTGATTGAATTGTATACAAAACGGGACTTGAACTTTGGAAGTAGAGCCGACGATTGTTCACGCATGTTTGTTGGATCATGAGTTCAGGGCGAGTTGCAATACTTCATTGGAGTGCAACTTGACGGCAGTGAGTACGTGGAGCCCGTGCGTCAGAGATTGTCAGACACCACCGAGAAAGCAAGCGCCAAGCTGGTGAGTCTATCAAAAACCGCTAAGTACTATTGTGACAGACTTGTTGATAATCCCACTTCACAGCTTCTGAGTCAGAATTTTTTTCACTGAATATAGCAGCTTATGGAATCTTACTTCATGGCTTGTGGCGATACCTTCAGGTGCGAGAGACGGCACGGAACATCGACGTCGCAGTTCGTGAGCTACCCGACGCGAATACGGTGCGCGCTGGCATCCACCTACACTTTCATGAACCTTTTTTATTGCTTGAAACCTCGATGGAAATCTCTGATTCTGATTGGGAATCTCCCTGATACTTGCAGAAACCAGAACAACTGTGGGCCAGTCATTCAAAGTTGGTTCACCCCAAGCCTCACATGGGCGGGACCCCAGCATGGGAAGCCATGATGAAGGTAGCTCGGATGTTTGCATGGTTGTCACAAGGTTGCGAGCCATTGTAGTTGCAGTGAGTAGCTTCCATTGCAGGTTGCAGTACTTATTAAGTCACAGAAATCAGAGTTCGACTACGTTCTCCCTTACTAAATCTAAAACCGTTTTGAATGTTTTTTCATCCTTTTTTTATCACATTAATTTGGAAATTTACAGCTCAAGAGCTCAGGAAGTTGAAAAATGATAGATAAAAGCGGGCACTAGTTAACCTAATCGCAGTCCAAAGAGCTTAGGTCTGAAATATTCAGTCGTTCTTCATAAGAACGGATCGCAGAGAAGAGAGCACGCGTGATGAGCTTGGCGTTCGGGATGTGAGCAGGCTCGAACAGGAGGACAGAAGCTTGGGTTGAAGCACTTCAAGCCCATCAAGCCACTGGGATGTGGCGACACGGGAAGCGTCCATCTGGTGGAGTTGCGGGGAACGGACCAGGTGTATGCAATGAAGGCCATGGACAAGACGGTGATGGTGGATCGGAACAAGGTGCACCGCGCTTGCGCTGAAAGGCAGATTTTGGACCTCATGGACCACCCGTTCCTGCCCACTCTCTATGCGTCCTTTCAGGTACTTTGCATGAGACATACAGGGACTTTCTTTTGCTCAAATTTTATTTCTTTCTTGACCAACGCATGCAATGTTCTTCACTCTTTCTGGCATAATTGCATTTGGCCTCGTCTGAATTAATGCTTTTTCACAACTGGCCATTCTTGAAAACCGTGAAATTTTGAGGTGGCGGTCGAAGCGTGGAGCTTAAGGGCGGTGTGGGGTACGTAATGTGCAGACTGCGACCCATATTTGTTTGATTACGGACTTTTGTGCCGGCGGTGAGCTGTTTTTGGTGTTGGAGAGACAACCTTTGAAACATTTTCGGGAAGAAACAGCCAGGTATGGCTGCTCTTTGAAATCCTTTGTGCCTATGGTGTGTGTATGCGTCCACAACAATATATGCTTCGTTGCCGTTTTGTTGCTGCGCCTTGTGTGATGCTTTCTGTTGCAAATTGCGGAGTTAAGCGATGGCTCACCCTTTTGCGGACGACAGGTTCTACGCTGCAGAGGTGGTGCTTGCATTAGAGTACCTGCATTGTAAAGGTAAGCGTGATATCTGCTTTCTTCCCCACTACAATTGGCATTGAATTCAGTATGGCTAGGTTTTGTCGGCTAGGGTTTATTGAACACCTCTTGGGAGGTTTTGCATTAATGCATGAAAGGCGAGTAATTCTTGGTCAGTATCTAACACGCTTCTTGTTGAACTATCTTATCTCAGGGGTCGTTTACCGAGACTTGAAACCAGAAAACATTCTGGTCACACGGAGTGGGCATGTGCAACTGACTGACTTCGACTTGTCATTCATGACCTCACCACGCGTGCAGGTTGGTTTCCTCACTCTAAACCTAATCGTTCAATTCTTGAGGAGCTTTGGCATTATGATTCAATTCAAACATAACAGTTTCATAACTCGTCTATTAGCTCATTTGTTATTAAGAGCTAATGGCTCCGTGAACTATATCATGCAGATATTTCCTCCTGCGAAGCCGAAGAAGAGAGTTAAAAAATCGAAGGACATCAGCCGCTCCGTGTTTTGTATAGAGCCAGAGACACCATCCAACTCTTTCGTGGGGACCGAAGAGTACATTGCTCCAGTAAGATTGCCACGTTCCTCCCAACATGAATATCAGTAAAACTTTAGCCAACATTGTTTTTGGAACTTTTTAATAATAAGGTAAAGAGACGCCTCTCCATAGTTCATGGGGAGGCTTTCCTACGGCCACGTAAAGGCCTTTGCCATGATACATAGATTGGCCCTTTGCATGATCACCATAACCGCAAGGAGATCTCCTCAAGAATGATGGAGAAGACTCTCTTTATTACGTTGTCTAAAGTTCTTGAAACAACCTAATTTCGTTGAAATTACCCTGCTTCTGTGCTTGTTGTTCATTTGAACCTACGTGGTGAATTCTCGAAGGCTTTCAAGTTCAAAAGGATTCTGGCTGCTCATTTTTTTCAGTAATCATGGAGATTTTGTGTTGCAGGAGATCATTGCAGGGCAAGGGCATAGCAGCGCCGTGGATTGGTGGGCCTTAGGTAAAGCTCTAGATTCTTTGTAATTTCTTCAGTGTTGTTGATGGTCATATTGACAACATTCCAAAGTAGCGCAGCTGGCAACGCTTGATTCTTGGCATTAGCTTTTTCCGTGGTAACAGCCCTGTGACCGTTGTCGCAGGCATATTGCTGTATGAAATGCTGTATGGACGCACTCCATTCAGAGGACAGAATCGACAGAAGACCTTCGCCAACGTGCTGGATAAGAAGCTCAATTTCCCACCTAATATTCCGGTAAGCCCACTCCGTTGACCTTCTATTGGAATCCACAAATTCTCTCGTCATCTGTCCGGAGTTTGAGTGTGCTTCTGTGGATTCAGTATTTTGATGAGACCAAATTGCAGGTGAGCCTGGAAGCAAGGGTGTTGATACGGGACCTTCTAAACCGAGATCCTCTGAACCGACTGGGTTCTGGACGTGGTGCGCATGACATCAAAAACCACCCATTTTTCCGAGACATCAAATGGCCCCTTGTACGCAACATGGTATGCACCTAAACCTCTGCCCCCTCCCTTGTATCTTGTCTCGTCGTCCTCATGGCTATGAAGTTCTCACCCACTAAAAGGATCAAAAAGACACTCAGCAAGTAGGGATTTTTTTAAGTGTTCAATTTTTGTTTATCTTTTGACCAATGTTTTCCACTGTTTCTAAACTTCGGTCGGTTCTTCAGGGGTTAATGTCTCCTTCTGTCTTTGTCTTTAACTTGAGATAGGACGTGGTCGTGCGTACGATTGACCTTAAACCGTGGAGCATTGTCATCCTTTGTTGAACTGAACTGAACTGTGTGATTGTCTATGTTGTGCAACAGACGCCTCCTCCTCTTGACGCCCCTCTGAGCCTCACGTCAACCTTGCTAGAGCCGGACGACAAAGGTGCCGAGCTCGAATGGGACGATTTCGAAGCTGCAACAACTTTCAGCGACACTTTTTAAATCGGTGCGCCAGCCCTCTCAAATAATGGTGTTCAGATTCTGTATTCCAATAGCTTTTTATCATATGATTTAATGGCGACTTTGTAAATCAAGTGTTAAAGGTTTCTGTATATGGTAAATTTTCCATCCAAAGCCTGAGAAGAGACGTTGCTCATGTGAACAACAGGGCATTGAAGGTTGCATTATATGACTTGTTCCCCTTCTAATCCAGAGTCTGCGTAGACTCCGAGGCACTTACCATGTTTTTTGAAGATCTTGTATCTGCTGCTGAGGTTCTATTGAGACAATCAGGTGCGCCATCTCTTGCAACTCAGTGACAGTCCATTCGTGCAGGCTTTTGAGCAGACTGCCAGATGTTGCATTATGTCTGAAAGTGTTGGTAAATAGGAAAGTTAGGCAGATTGTTTGAATTTCTAGCTATCAGGATTTGCTGATTAAGTTGTATTGTAAAAGTGTCCCTGACATCTTGAGTGTATTTGAATACAGGTCGCTCAACCTGGTTATACAAGGGATGGTCTTGACACTCAAGTTGTAAAATATTTCAGGAATAAGCGTGCCTAAGGATGGC
The DNA here is from genome assembly GCA_963920765.1 of Ulota crispa. Classification (NCBI taxonomy): domain Eukaryota; kingdom Viridiplantae; phylum Streptophyta; class Bryopsida; order Orthotrichales; family Orthotrichaceae; genus Ulota; species Ulota crispa. Next base: position 14,302,497 of record OY987242.1, read on the forward strand.
ATTTGTACTTCGTTCTTTTTTTTTGCACGGCATTGAGATACTGGTCCTGAATTGCAGGTGTTTCATAGTGAACGGGAATTTGTATAGTAGACGTGGAGGTTTCAACTTACAGCTTTTAAAATGGTTGTGATTGTTCAATTTTTTGCGTTCTGAGTAAACTCATTACGACCGATAATATGGTTCCCTTTTTCAGGGCTTCGAGGGTTTTACACGTAGTCAGGTTCTCAACCAATAAATTTTCTATATAGTTTTGAGATGCTTGCGGTAATGACAAGCTAGAAATCCTGTGGAAAAGAGGTTTGTGCAAAAACATGAGGAAAAATCTTTATGTTGTCGCATGTTCAGGATGCAAGCGCTGTAGCCAAAAAGTATAGAGTTTTCAGTGCTGCATGTATCCAAGCTGACAAAAGTTTGATTGACATGCAAAACCTTGTGCTTTTACTTCGGCTGTTAACCCCTCATCGCCTACGGGGACGAAATCCGTCCGCTCAGAATTGGAAAACATGGCCTGTAGTTTGCAGATGGTGTCAGATTCAGCTATTTGAAATTTGTGTTGAATAGGCAGTTGGGTGCCTTAGCATGAGATTATAATAACAAATTTGAAAATGTGCAAGGATGGAAATGAGGCCGGTTGGATTTGTCATTAGGAACACCCATAAGCGTTAATGTCTCCATAACTGTCATCTCTGAAATCTTGGAAAATCTATGGAAGTGAATAGATGTAATGACAAGGATGTACAACATGTGAACATGAAATCTTAAAAGTGGTTATGGATGCAATGGTAGTTTGCTCTTTAAAAACTCACAACTTGTTCTCACATTATCCAAATACTACATTCAAAAATGCAAACTTAATTTTTTCCTGTTCCTAATAGGATCTTCTAATTTGCTAGTTGTTATTTATTAGTCATCATGTTCAAAACCCTTAGTTTGACGTTTCTGAGTGCTCCTACCTTACTCTGTGACTTTTCAGGGTGAGTATGTCAAACGTTCTACAAAGTAACAGGGAGATGTCGGTGGCAAACTGTTGGCGCTCAAACGACTTTGGATCTATTTTTGGCGTCTCAAATGAATAAAATACTTTCACTTGTTCAAAATGATCGTACTATCGGTCACCGCACGAACTCCAATCTTCAATCTCAAGTTGTGCAAGATGATCTACAATTTCATTCTAAGAAATTGTGAATGACTACAAAACTGTTCAATCTACCCTAATTGCAAAATATTTTCAAAAAAATTTAAGTTGATATAGTCAAACTTTGCTCCACCGTAGACAACGGAAGCGAAAAATTGACAGAAGCCTTGACACAACAGCTCAATCAAATGTTTTTAATCTACAAATCCATGTGAGCAAATGTTAATCGAATTTGACTTTTGCAAACAAAATCCAGTATACATTCAATTTCAACAGTGAGTTCTTTTGTAGTTATTTTGTAGCCTTAAAAAGATAACGTCGGCTATTTGTTACCAACGCTCTTTGTTCACTCTATTTTACGTTTCCTCAAATATGGATTCCTTTGTACATATGAGATATGATAAGACAAATGGTTAAGTACAATTTAAAAAATAAATAAAAAGTGAAAGATCAAAGTAAAAGCAAAAGTAACCTATGAGTATGAGTATGAGTATGAGTATGAGTATGAGTATGAGTATGAGTATGAGTATGAGTATGAGTATGAGTATGAGTATGAGTATGAGTATGAGTATGAGTATGAGTATGAGTATGAGTATGAGTATGAGTATGAGTATGAGTATGAGTATGAGTATGAGTATGAGTATGAGTATGAGTATGAGTATGAGTATGAGTATGAGTATGAGTATGAGTATGAATATGAATATGAATATGAATATGAATATGAATATGAATATGAATATATGAATATATGAATATGTATATATATATATATATAAATAAAGAATATATATGTGTGTTACGTTTTTATTTAGGCAAAAAGACCTCGTGTTTTCCAACGCAAAAACTCTAACTATGTCATTTTATTTTACTAGAGCTAGTCAAAAGCCAACAATGGGCAACCCGGATTGCTTCCATGCCGTGGGAGAGCCTCGCTCTCCCCGGACGCCCTTGCCACACAAGCGCAATATTATGGTCACCAGTGTCTTGCTTTGCGTTAACAATGTGCCGCACCTGGGCAACATTATTGGATCTGTGCTAAGTGCCGACGTGTACGCTCGGTACTGCCGGAGGCGAGGGTACAACGTGGTTTACGTGAGTGGAACCGATGTGTATGGGATTGCCACCGAGACCAAAGCAATCGAGGAGGGACTTACACCACGCCAAATATGTGACAAATACCACACTATCCACAAAGACATTTACGAGTGGTTTCATATGGATTTTGATATATTTGGTCGTACTTCTACACCTCAGCAAACTAAGACCGCCCAGTCGATTTTTCTTGTCTTTGTAGGAGAAGAAGCGGCTTATCGAAAACACTATCATTCAACCATATTGCACTACTTGCAACCGGTTTTTAGCTGATAGATTGGTGGAGGGTACATGTCCAACACCTGGCTGTGATTACGAAGATGCTCGAGGGGATCAATGCGATGTGTGTGGAAAGCTCTTGAATGCTGATGATCTGATCAATCCTCAGTGCAAGGTGTGTGAAAACACTCCAGAAAAACGCCCAACGGATCACCTGTTTCTCGACCTCCCTGGTCTTAGTGACCAACTGCAGTCCTACATTTCCAACACGTCAAAAAGAGGAGGCTGGAGCTCCAACTCTATTCAACAAACTAACGCCTGGGTTTGTGACGGTTTGAAAGAGCGATGTATCACTCGAGATCTCAAGTGGGGCGTCCCAGTTCCACTGGAAAAGTGCAAAGAAAAGGTGTTCTATATCTGGTTTGATGCTCCCATTGGATACATTTCTATCACGGCTAATTACACTCCTGAATGGGAGAAGTGGTGGAAATCTCCTGAAGATGTGGAACTCGTCCAGTTCATGGGAAATGATAACGTGCCATTCCATACGGTCATTTTCCCATCCACTCTTTTGGGCACTTCAGAGCCATGGACTTTGATGAAGACAATCAGCGTTACCGAATATCTGAATTACGAGTCAGGCAAGTTCTCAAAAAGTCGGGGAGTTGGTGTCTTTGGAAATGATGTGAAGAGCACAAAGATACCGGTTGAGGTCTGGCGATATTACCGTCTGGCAAATCGGCCTGAGGTGTCCGACACATTGTTCACATGGGTAGACTTGCAAGCAACGCAAAACAACGAGTTGCTCAAGAGTCTCGGGAACTTTGTTCACCGAACGCTTTCTTTTCTAGCAAAGCCAGCAGGCGAAGGAGGTTACGGAAAAGTTGTTCCAGAAGTCGATCATCCTGAGGAACACGAACTCCCGAAGAAATTTGCTCTGAAGATCGGTGTCGCATTTGAGGACTACATCAAGAGTATGGAGGCAGTGAAATTGAAGGGTGGTCTGAAGGCTGCTATGCAAGTATCCTGTCTTGGCAACATACATTTGCAGGACAGTCAGTTTTGGAAGCTGTATAAGCAAGATCCACCTGCGTGCGCCATAGTGTTGAAAACATCAGTTGGGGTGGTGCATCTTTTGGCTACACTGCTTGAGCCTTTCATGCCGTCATTCTCGCACAAGGTTCTTGGGCAATTGAATCTTCCTGTATCAACGATGAAGCTTGTGGATGAAGAAGGTGATTTGGAACGAGCGTCCAAGCCTTGGACTTTGGTCCAATCAGGCCATACTATCGGCAACCCTGAGCCGATATTTGCAGAAATAAAAGACGGCGAGATTGAGAGATACAGGGCAAAGTTTGCAGGCAGCCAAGCGGACCGAGCAGCAGCATTGGAATCTGCAACAGCGTCTTTGTCTTTGTCAAATCCAACCACAGCCTGATTGTGGTCAACTAGTTCCTTTGTGATCAACTCTAAATCATTAGAACAAAAACATAGGCCAGATTGCCTGGCAATTGATAGTCGAGAGCAATTCCAGGTCCTTCAGGAACAAAATCGCAGGATGCATTTTTGCAAGGTTTAGGTAGGGGATGAGAGTTAGAGCTTCAGTGAATTCTTTCATAGGATGAAGGGCTGGGTCGGTGCTTGCCATGCCCGGACTTTCAATTATTTCCACCCTCCACACGGCCATGGCCATGGTTGAATTTTCAAGGCTCACAAGCCCAGTTTGTTGAGTGTGCAGCATTTCACCTTGTGTTTGAATTTGGGGGTGTTTTTGTATTTTTACTTGGTGTGATCTTGCTTTGAAGTGTCAGCTGCACAAATTCAAGTGCAAAAAGGTAGATGAACCGGGTGAATTCTAATGCGAGACGGTAGGACAAATGCTTGGCCATCCCAGAAGGCCCTCATTTGTAACTCTAGAACCCCCCTCCCTTGGGTCATTTTGACTAAGCATGCGTGCCGGTGCTCTTATCTGTACTAGATTAACTCCTAAACGCCGAAGACGAGGATTTTCGTCCCTTCTTCATCAAAAGAACACTTTATAATACAGAATAAAGCCGTGTTCCATCTTGAGTTTTTTTTTAAAGTGATCATAGATACATAGTGTATCCAATGTATTCATGTTTTTCGATAACCCAAATTGTGAGAAGATTCAAAAGCACAGTGTTAGGTCCTATGTTGTCCTTCTTGCAATTTTCATGAGGTCAACATATACTATAGACTTTTGAAACTTTTAGAAATAGTATTATAATGGGTGAGCACTTTCCACACTAATATAGAGCATTGTAGAGCTATTGTAGATGAGCAGTCTCCAAGACCACCTAGGAGTTTAAGGGTTAAGGGATATTTCACACAATGGCCAAAGTCCCAAGTTCCATTGAAATTTCAAAACCTAATTGGAAGAGGGCTTGAAATCTAGATTGATCCATTTACACTATGTTTCAAGTCCCAAGTTTTAGTCTTCTCAAAAATATCTACATGGAAACATTCTTTGGAAGTTGTGGCAACGTTGGATTCAACAAAAATGGAGATTCAATGTAAGAGCCAAATTCTAGCTCTCTTTTTTTTCCATAAGATATTCAAGATCTAAGAAAATGTATGCCAGGTTTAATTAAATTTGAACTTTCAATGATTTCTAGATTTTGTTAGCAAAACATCAAGAGATTTCTTGATGCTAGGTTGCATAAGTCTCCCATTATTTTGTATAAATCTCCCAACATTTTACGTATAGTGTGTGCAAAACAAAAGAAGATCTTTTGATGCTTTGCATGTGGATTATTGCTTTTGGGCTTTGGATTGTTCAAATTTAGTTAGATATGACATATGTAGGTCGTCATATCAATATGACCATTTTGTTTATTGAGCGGAGGGGCCAGCCAAAATCCTAAACCTTGAGAATGTATATGACTATTTTATTGCTTATTATTGCTAGTGTATTCAAAAAAATTGCTTAGGTTCTTTGTTATTATTGCTATCCTTTTCGCTCAAGTTTGAAATTTTGTATGTGTTGTTTATAAAAGATAATAGATTTCTTGCAAAACTCTTGCAGTTGTAACTAAACCAATTACAAAGGTAAAGGAGATTTTTTTTGGGGTCCAGTGTTTATAGTGTGTTCATATTTTTTCGTTTTGATATTATAGTTTGTTTGCGAAACAAAACTTTACGCATGAAGAAGAAATTTAGATTTTTTCAACAGCAAAGAAAAGAGCGCCGTAAAAAAAAGCCATTCCAAAAAGAAGGCAGGTTGCTCAAACTTCCCCTTGTCAAATATAGTGTCATTTTAAGGTATAACTTTTTATCACAATCTAGATTATAGTAAAATTTACAGGGCATCCAGCTGTGCAATCGAAATCATCAAAATCATAAAAGAACTCGACAAGTATTCCACAGTGATACGTGGCCTCGCATGGCTTACGCTGAACTTGCAGCTCAGGGCTTCAGGGGCAACCGGCAAATTTGCCAGGTTTTATATCCATTACATTCTCTTTATCATTACCTCCATTGCAACTAAGCTTACATCAAAGCTTCATTGTAAGCTACACTGCATATACTTCACATTAACGTTGCAAAGAGCCAATAAGAGCAGCTTGAGAGTAGATACTCTATAAAATTCAAGTTCAGAAATGGAGCCAGTCTGGCACCACGTATGGGAGATATTGGAACCCAAGAACGTAGACTAACAATTGCGACTGAATCAAACGAAGAAGTGTAGATTCAAAGATTAAGATGAAAGCTCCGAAAGCTCTTTGAACAGCTGATATTTGTGCCAATAACTTCTTAAAAATGGGTTAGAACGCAGCAATGGGAAACACCAAACCGAACAAAACTAGCAATCAATATTTTGACACCCTGATAGGCACTGCAAGCAAAAGTTAACAGAAACTTGAATAGAATATACTTAGATATAACTTGACAGCAATCAATATACAGAGTAATCATATAGTTTTCTCTTCTCAATTCAAAATTCCAGAAAGGAGCAATCTGTCTGTGTCCTCTTCCATTGAAGCTACAAATCTAACTACACTTGCTCGTAAGAATTTCAGACCGCTTTCGATCGACCTAACACTGCCTTTCTGTAAAAAAATTGAAGCAGACATTCGAAAATAACCACAACTACTGTCGAGACATAACTTACACTGGTTTGAAAGGGAGGCCTCTGAAGCTTGGCTACTTCAAATAGCTACCTCCACAGTGTAAACCGTGTCCTTTTCATTGACTAATGGCTGAAGATTACTTTATTTTTCTCGAAATGTACCTGCGAGCTGCATAAATTCCTACACAGTGCTCACTGCCGGCCATTTGGATTACTGACCAAGCTGAAAGCCACCCTTCCTGCCACTTCCGCTGGGAGTAACAGAGCACGGTGCTTGGCCCACAGAGGGAGCTGCATGATTAACAGCACAGATAATGTCAGACACAGATAAACCCAATCTAGAGTTAACTGAAAAGAACATGTTCTCAGTCTCGTATTCAGGAGAGATCATCTTGAGGTAATTTTAAAAAGGGAAAATTTCATGGATACCCCTGAAGTTTGCAGTATTTTCATAGATACCTCTGCTTTTTCAGAAACATCACAAGTACCCTTGAACCAAAAGATTTAGGTATTTGTTTTGTCGTGCATGTCACTTCCCTTCTTCCTTCGTGCGCATCCATAACAAGAAAAAAGTAGTGTGCACACAAAGGAAGAAGGCAAGTGACATGCATAACAAAACAAACCCCTAAATGTTTTGGTCCAAGGGTATTTGTGATCTTTCTGAAATAGCAGGGGTATCTATGAAAATACTGCAAACTTCACGGATATTGGTTCCATGAAAATTTGCCTTAAAAAAACTGCCAGTTTGAGCCCTTGTGGAGTTTGACGTACCTCAGGAAAACACAAAACCAATGGCTCGAGGCATTGAACCAAGTCGGAGCGAAGACGCTCGCAGATTTGGGTCAATTCACTTCGACTCAACGTCTTCCTGATACCCTCGCCATTGCCAGTCTGCGCAAAATCAGCAAAATTAAAAACAGTGCTTTGGTGCAATGTAATAGAGTTCTGATACAGTGGAATTGAGTCCAGGCACCCTTTGTATAGAGGGAAATCAATGTAGTTTCCATGCTCTCTCTCCCACTGTATTGTACTCTAGAAACTGGTATAAGGTAACAATACCCATACCCGAGCGTTTAAGGGTTTAGGGTACTTCAATGTCTCGGAAAAGTCAAGAAAAAATATCCCTATGGTTAACCTTTCAACAAGCTAACATGGAATGTCATTTTTGTGAAAAAAAAATTGTAAATGTTTTATATTAAAGAGTTAGTTTACAACCTTAAAAGCAACTCTAGACTAACCTTGAAATTGTTTAGATATGTTCCTATAACAACACTTGACAATCCCAATCCCAATCCCAATCCTTCTAAAATAACTTACCTTAACAACTAACATGTGACAGAATTTGCTTGTGCAAGTAACGTTCATTGTTCCACTTTGGATTACTCTAAAACCCTCAAATTTAGAGTCAAATTTAGAGTGCAGAATTGAGGGCCGCTCGGGATTGGGTGTGTTTACCTTAGGAGTAATTTAAAGCAAATGGAGAGTTACCTGCAGAATTTTCAAGAGGGCCTGGAGATCTTCGTCGTAACTGTTATGGAAAGGCAACGACGTTAACTGGAGCATTCTCCGAACCTGGTCCAGGTCTTCATCCTTGACGCTTGAGAATTGGTTTGGAACAGTGATCGGGAATGGTGCGGTGTTTGATTCAGCTACCACCCCCACCGAGACACGGCACAAGGCTACCAGTCCCTGCGCCATCTGGTCCAGCACCTTGGCTCGCATCACATCACACTGTATATCACATTCCAAATAAGCACATTCAACTCGAAGTGAGCACCAGATTAATATCATCACTGTGTTCTATTATCCGTCATGTTCTCCCTTGAAACTCGGGCCAACTCTAATCCTATCCTGGTTCTTTCCAGTCTAACCTTCATATTATAACGCTGCTCAATATGACAAATATTGTTGATTCAAAGAATGAAGATATGACACGTCATTTCCGAATATTCAAGCCGGCTCCTGGTCAGGCTTTAGCTGAAGAACGTCATGTCTTGGAGCTCCACAAAAACACCAAAACACAAATTACGCAGATTGCACTGTCGAGCTCACCTCCTCATTCAAGCAGTGTTGGATAGTGTCCTTCATAATTGCCATGACAGCGTCCTCGGTGCACTTGCAGTGACCATATGTGTCTTGCTCTCTTGCACTGCTGCATGTGATTCCCTGCACACCCAAGCCATTTTCAACCAATAAGCTACCCAAACAACGTCGCGAATAATTCTGTGAAGCTCTTCAAACATTGTCCCAATCGCAACCTTATGAACAATTGAATCAACAAAAAAAAAATCAAATAAACCTTCCAACCGAGAAAAAAATCCATGTCCATGAACAAGAAAAGTGCTGGGCAATCATGCATGATCACTGGTTATTAATCAGTAGCAGGATTTTCACAGTGCACACACGTTTCGATGCCTTCCCGGGTCCACAGATTCATGTCTTCCAGAGATACCGCCAAGAGCTAGATTGTTCTTGCCGAGTCCTTTGGTGGCGAAATTCGAACCAAAAGGAACACAATTCTTCAAAATCGGCCGCACTCTGTTTGAGAGCGGACTAGGCACTCTAACATGTTTCGGAACGAGTTGCGGTTGGCAAGAATGGGGTATGCCTGTTATGCATGCGGCCATGGCTTGGACAAGTAAAACAGGTAAGTCGCTACGCATTCACTCGCAATTCTCTACCAACCCAGCGCAAAGCAGGATTCTGAATGCTCAACCAATTTTCTGAAACTGATTAGTCGCCCTCAGGGTACCGGTGAAGCAAATTGATTGAGTCTCAATACAGATGGAACTGGACCTGAATCCGGTCGACGCAACGACGCAATCGATATGCAAAAAACGAACGTATATTGTTTTGATTTCGCAGTCTACAATGAATGGCTTGCGCATTCTCGTCGGGATTTAAGAACACCATAGTCAAGTATTTCCGACAAGAGAGCGCTGTTTAGTAAGCGGGAATTTGGTGGCTGGTTTGAATTGAGGGCGAGATCATAAATCGCGTCGTCTTTCAGCCCAGCCACTGGGCGTCGCAAACTGACATGCGCGTAGGCGACAAGGATTTAGTTACGTTGAGTTCCGTACTCTTTTGGTTTTGGCCCTCTCCCTGCGGCGCCGACCTTGTGTTTCCGATTCGGGAGATTACCCCTTGGCGGTGTGAACAGTACCTTTTGTTCCCACCCCGGGGAATGCTCGGGTGCCGGTTCCGCGTTTCTAATTGCTAGGCCCTCCCCGCCCGTGCTGAACCCGACTCCGACCCTGCCCCCTAGTCAATAACCGCACCAGGACTGTCAGGCTCGGGAGCGTCCTCGGCCGTTGGATTTCAGATTTCGACTTCGGAAACACTGCTGTTCTGAAATGTTCTGCAAATCCCAAAAGGGAATTGATACGCGTAGCACACCTTCTTGACTATCCCACCACACCCCGGGGTAAATTTTAGATTTCTACCATCAAAAACTTGAATTTGAGAATTTGAAATTTAGATTTAGACTCAGAGATTATGATTTTGTTTAGAATTGCAAAAAAATGTTGTAATTGAACAACACCCAATGAAAAAGCTTATCTTTTTTATGAACAAAAATAAAAGGAATACTTTTCCCCAAACTAAGCTTTATCATTGGGTGTTGTTCAATTACAACATTTTTTTATGGTTCTAGACAAAATCCAAATATTTGAGTCCAATTCTGAATTCCAAATTCTCAAATTCAAGTTTTTGATGCTTGCGGAGGATTCTTGAGTAGGCCAATAACCTAGCCGACAAATATCTCCTTTATCGCTGCTTCTGTGGCATGCTTCCTTTTTCTTGCTATTGGGTAAGCCCTGAGCCCCTCGAGCAGTAACGCCTTTGTTGTAATCACAAGTAATCTAATGGCCGCCCCTAAGAAAGCCCCAGAAATTCTATGAAAGCACTTTATTATGTCAGATGAGTAAACGGCGACCAAGTTGTACGGCTCTATGAAGTAACTTTTGACTCTACCATTTTGTTGGCTCTAGTCTTCACCGGGTTTCAAGGAATGGAATATGTAGAAGCACCTTTCACGATTTCTGATGGTATTTATAGTTCTACCTTTTTTTTAGCCACAGGGTTTCATGGTTTTCATGTTACTATAGGTACCATTTTCCTAATAATATGCGCTATTTGTCAATATCTAGGGCATTTTACCCAAACGCATCACTTTGGCTTTGAAGCAGCTGCTTGGTACCGGCATTTTGTTGACGTGGTTTGGTTATTCCTATTTGTATCCATTTATTAGTGGGGAGGTAATTAAAAAAAAGAGAAAAAATCTGAAACAATTTTTTTACCAACTTAATCATACTTTATTTAAAGATAGAATTTCCTTTAGTCTGCTTTTTTTTCCAAGAACTGGGCTTGTAATGATGGTGGTATTTGTGATTAATTCTAGCAATTCTAATATGGATCCTAGTACTTTTTAGAAGGAAGGTATCCATATACTGGTGATGTCACGAGGCAAATATTTTGATAGACTTAAAAGTTATCAATAATTTAATTATTACTCTAAGAGGAAGCTTGTTTCCTTCTTGTTCCTAACACCTATTGATGTTTTAAAAAACTTACCGGTTGCTTGAAACTGAAAGGATCTATCTTTCATTTTATCGATGATGATAAGACGGGTCACGCCTTGAATCGTTGAGAGTGGACTCATCGACTCTTGAAGTAATGTTCCCAAATTTTCATTTGATTTTGCGATATGCAGTTTTGTAACTTTTTATTAGGTCAAATAGATTAAAATAGTAGTAACATTTCCACCATAAGTAAATTTTCTGTGACCCTTGAGTTTTTGCTGAAATTGCCCGACATTGTCCTGATGGACTTCCTTCCATCATGTAAATACTTGTTATTTCTTTATATTTGTGTTGATTTCAATAAATCAACAGTTGAGGCAAAAGGGGTGGTCGTAGTGAGGACCACGGTTTGGTGACAGCGCAGCGGCCATAGATTTCAATGCGCTGCGCCGTCTTGTCACATGCACAGCTCAGGGGGGTAGGTAGCGGGTTGGCTGGGCCAATTTCCTGCCTCACTAGCTGCCAAGCCGTGAGCCGCCATCACCGCTCGACGAGTTCGATGGGATTCGAACCCGGACCGGCGGGCGGCCAGAGACGACCGTTTTTCCAGCCAACCAAGTCCACGACTTGGCAACTGAAGACAAGCGTTTGACGCTATTATATGCTCGCAAGAGCATGTGGCCATTTTACGATGGTGTTTATTTTGTAATTTAATCATTTTCATATGTTTATCTAGAGATTTTGGAAGGCTCGTATATTTTGCCTTTGTTTGAATAAAAATACAAAGGATTTAGAAGTCAATGGGAAAGGTGTGAAAGGAAAAGGGTTTTGGCATCTATGGTGGGGTTAGGATAAGGAGGAGCATGGGCTGATGTGCCCCACCTTCCTACCTTAGATAGGGTCGAAATTGTGGAGGAAAGATCCCTTAGTTGTTGGAAGTTAGTGTATGAGTGTTGGTGGGAAGAAAGGGAAAAATCCCGAAACTTTGAGAGGAGATTTTTTTCTGTGTATACGTGATTTTGAATTGAAATTTGAGGAGGTTGTTCCTTGTGTGATTACCTTTCCAAAATGAGTTTGCAAGTTTGATTTGGAGTTGTGATGCAAAAGTTATGAGTGTTTGAATTTTGGAGTCAAAAAGCCAAACTATGAAGAAAGGCTGAGACTTCGACAAGCCATAACTTATGATCTGTATATTATTTTGCAACAAGATTTGGAGAGAGTGTTTATCTTATTATTGGCTTTCTAGAAAGTCTTTAAACTTGAGGTTTAAAGCTTGGACAAGAAAGTTATGGAAGTGTGAAGGTTTGGAGATGGCTGCCCTTTTGTTAGGAGAAAGCCGAGATTTTGAAGAGCTACAACTTTTGGACAGTATGAGATTTTCTTCTCAAAATTTTAGGAGTGATAGTTTGTTGTCATAGCTTTTCAAAATGTCTTTAATCATTTCATTTGGAGTTTTATTGAAGAAGTTATAGTGGGTAGAAGTTGCGGGTTTGGGTGCTCTCTAAAAAATTGAGACCCACACTTTGATTGACTAGAACTTTCGGACAGAGTTTTGTTTTGAAGTGCAAATTTTATGGGTTGAAGCCAGTGATATCATCTTTTTAAATTGATATCACGTTTCTATGGGTGATGTATAGAACAAAAGTTATAGAGGTTTTTAGAGGCAGTGTTTAGTTTGTAAAGAGGAAGAAGAGCCTCTACTTTGAACTCGCATAACTTTTGGACAGTATCTTAGATTGAGTTGAAATTTAGAGGGATGTTAGAAGGTTAGGAGAGCTTTTCAAATTGCTATTACACTTAGCATTTGAATCTTTGAGCCATCTGTGGCATTAGATAGAAGGTTGCTGCCTTTTCTAGGACTTGTTATTTGTGATTTTCCCCATTGTTTTTATTAAAACATGAAGACTTGAAGACTTGAAGACATGAAGACTTGAAGACATGAAGACTTGAAGATTTCAAGAGGAATATTTTGGGTTTATTTTTTATGTATGTGTGGGATGTGGCTTTGTTATTCCTAGCCGGTTTTGGAGGCTCGTTTGTCAATTCATTTCCATTCTGTTTTGTAAACCTTGTTGCGGGCAGTTTGGGTTAAATCAAACTTAACCCCATTTATTGTTGTGGTGACGAAGTGGGATTGATCACCCACATGGTCGAGACTTGCTCTGTTCTCACGATCTGGAGTTTTGGCCAGCAGATCGTGAATTTGATTTTAGGATCCCGTCATACGGACAGCAGCTCGTGTCTGCTGTCCCAATCTACCCGTCCCGTATCCAGTGGGCTCTTATCCCTACCTTGACCCTTATACCCTTAGAGCCAGCCACAGGATAGGCCAACGGAAGACTGAAGACTGAAGATTTGAAGAGAAGATCAAGATTGACAACGTTTTCAGTCGGCAACGCACGATCGCAGCAAGACACCCTGCGTGTTCCCAAGGCGCGCTCCTCTCAACCCGACAACGTCCCTCGCGAGCGGCCGAGACTTTAGTACAGTATAAGCGCTGGCTTCCTTCGGTAAAAGTAAAGTTCTTGTTCTTGATGTTACCTATTAGAGGACCTCCGTCCCCAAAGGAGAAGAGCAAGTCTCGGAGAAGCTCGTTCTTCTCCTTCCGGCAGTTTTGCCACTACCGTGGTTGTTGCCAACGTTAGGGGATCCCGTATTCCAAAAAATGACGGGGCCGGGCCTGTTAGATTCGAAGTCGTATGCCACTGGCTGTGGTGCTGATAGATTCAATATTTCAGCGCTGTTATTGGACATTGTAGGCTGAGTAGTCTATTTCTCGTATATTGCCTACATCGAGAAGAGGAATGTGTACCTCTAGCGACTTAAAAAATGGAACTATAAGCCTATTAGCTAGGGGAGCCTTTTCAGTCTATAGGCTCGAAGCCAAACTTGATTTGCCCTACATTTGCGCAGCAAATAGAGCGTTAATTTCTATTTATGTTTTTTTTTTCTTAAATAATGAATGGTAACTTTTTGGAAAAAAAGGAAAATGAAGCATAATCAAATGGATTTGAAGAGCTTAAAAAAAAGATTTTTTTTTACTTTTTTGCATTTTAGAATATATATGAAAAAAAATCTATCTATTTTTGTGCGCCTAGATTTTTTGTTGGTTTGCTGCGCGAATTCTAAAATTTACCTCGGGGTGTGGTGGGATAGTTAAGAAGGTGTGGTACGCATATCAAATCCCATCCCAAAAATACAACATTTTGCAAACATTCTGTCAACTAGGTGTGAGATGTCATAACCAATGTCCGGGAAAACCGGCATTTAAGTTAGTGTATTGTCCACCTGGTTCAAATTGCAAAAAGCCAATTGATTTTGAAACTGAGGTAGGGGCTCATGAATGGAGCATCTAAGGGCTGAAACTGAATTTTGGAGAGGTAAAACTTCTTGAGATATTTTTTAGTAAAAAACTTCCTTCAAAGACAAAGAGGAGTTGGTATCTAAGTCGAGTTGTTTCATACTTTTTGGAGTTTTGTAAATTAGTTATGAAATTTTGAAGTGGAAAGGCCATAGGGCTCTGAAATGGTGTACCTCCTCAAATATACATTGCTTGTACATTGTTGAAGGGTCATGATAAACAATATGTACAAAAAAAGTACATTTGAGGAGGTGCACCACTTTAGAGCATGTACATTTTTAGAACCTCCTACCTTATTTGCTCAAAAACCAATCAAAATATACCAAAAAAACTAATCATAGTACATTATTTAATAAATGTAGAAAAAGTTGTTGCAATCTAGTGAAATACTAGTTGAAAATGAGAAATGTTGGATTTTAGCCACTGAAGTTAAAATTTCTCCATGAACGGTGGCCATAATATCATTAACTCTTGACAAACCAAGAGTAGTCTAAGTCTCTAAAAATTGGATAACCTTGTTATGAAGGTCAACTTGGAAGCACAATATAGTCAAGGCTTTAAAACAAAGATTGTAAACTAGATACCCAATTTGATGAGCTAACTAACATGTTTTTAGCAATTTTTGCCAATATATGTTTTTTTACTTGACAAATTTAAGGTGAAAATTTGGATTGAAACATCAAAATACCTCTAGAAACACTAGCTTTGCCAATATGTGGATGAAAGTACCTAATAATAGGTGAATGGATGAACATATCCAATAGATAGTCCTTTTTGTTTTTTCCTTACTTGCATACTTATTGCTTGAACAACAAAAAACAATTTTTTTATACATTCATTTGGATATGCAGTTGCACTATCCAATGTTTATCAAATTGTTGATTACATTGACTCTTTAAAATTGAATATCTACCAATTAGCAATGATTCTTACAACAATAAGATCATATAAAGTGGATAAACCATATATAGTTATTTATATTTATTTATATTTATTTATTACTTTTTTATAGTTGTTATAACAAATTACTATCTTTTGTATTTTTGAACTTCACTACAAGAAAAAGAGGTTTTTTTGATTAAGTCAAATGACTACCACTTGACTAGTCATCTTGGACTAGTCGAGTGGTCATTTGACTTAATCAATAAGACCTCTTTTTCTTGTAATGTTTGTTCTTGACTAGTTGTTGTAAATTTAGGGTTGCCTTTTTCAAAACTTAAATGTAATTTGACATTGCACTTGATGCTCAATGTCAAGAGTCAAGC
Organism: Ulota crispa; assembly: GCA_963920765.1. NCBI lineage: Eukaryota > Viridiplantae > Streptophyta > Bryopsida > Orthotrichales > Orthotrichaceae > Ulota > Ulota crispa. Next base: position 14,318,179 of record OY987242.1, read on the forward strand.
TCAATGGATTGTTAAGAATGTTATATAAGGTTTGTGTCAAAACAATTACTAGACTTGTTCACAATCATTTTATTTTCTACTATAGAAGTCATTGTCTTACACAACATCCATTAGTCAATGAAGTTGAAGCCAACTTACACCTTTGTAATAGCAACCTTATGATGGCACAATAGCAATAGTAAGAGAGGTAGCTTAGGCAATTGACAAGCAACTAAAATGAAAAAGCCTAATTTTGGTCTTGAAAGGGGATAAATGCAAATGGGGACAAACGTGAGTTAAGGACAATGGAATAAGAGGGCAATTTTGGTTTTGATTAAGTGGGTCAAAGACAAGTACATGTTTTGAAAGGGGATATCTATGAAAGAGATGCAATGGCCAAAAGAGATAAGCATGGAAGACATGTGCATATGAAGAGATGTGGATGGGAAGAGATAAGTATGAGAAAATATGCGCACATGAAGAGATGCGGATGGAAAGAGATAAGCACTGGAAAATATGCGCATGGAAAGAGATGCGCATATGAAGAGATTTGGATGCATATAGTTGTGAGTTTTGAAGAGACAGATGCAAGATCTTAAAATTAGGTGGATAAAACTTTAAAAAGACTTCTTTAAATAGAATGGAAACACATGCACATAGAAACAAATGCAAATCAAGATTTTGAAAACTAATGGATGGAAATTTTGAAAGAGGGCAAATGTGCAGAAGATTACAAATTGAACAAGTGTTTGGGAAAACACAAGTCTTGAAAGAGATGTGCAGTGTGCACATTCTAAAATCAATCTAACTAAATTACATCAAAACTTAGACAATTTTCAAGTTTACAAATATGCAACAATGTAAACTAAAAATTGTCAAATTTGAAGTCCACTTCATGCATACAAGAATTTATATTGTTAGTAACATTCAAATTCACAATTCAAAATATAAAAGCACTAAACAATCACAAAATTTTATTTCTAATATTAAAGTAAGCACTAAAACCTGTTGATGTATTTGTAAATTGCATACAAGGCAAGAGACATAAAACCAATATGCTCCTCGCTTAAGAAAAAAACGATTTTGATATGTAATAGAATGCTTCTTCATGTTTTTCACATAAAAATGACTCCAAAATACTTGAAGCAAACTCATCCTTATGAAAAAAACATCACAAAAAAGTGGCATGCATAATAGAGTGTGTTGATGTCTATATAGTACGAAGGATGTCACAATTATGTGACCAACCCTATCTTGCCAGAAGTGAAGGTCATACACATTTTGATGCAGTCTATATTATTCTTTAATAATTTTCAATTTTGATTGATGCCAATAGACATGAAATCAAATTCTATTCTTCAAGTTTAAGTAATGATTTGCTATATCTATCTTTTGAGGTGACTCTTCATCCTTGCGTTTCCTTTTCCTCTCCCTCTCCCGTTCAAATTTCCTTCCATGTCTTTTCCTCTCCCTCCCCTCATTTTAAATTCAAATAAAGAGACACTTGATGCTTGACAATTGACACCCACTACTTTACAATAAAGAATTTCCAACTTAAAAAATCAATTTAAAAAAATAAATTCAATAGTTTGTCACCTCCATTGGGCATTGGGTGCATTCACTACAAGGGAGCAGTGTCAATTTGAACAATTTTTGTCAATTAGGCCAAGCTTAATCGAACACTTTTTTGTTAATTTGAACATGTTTTTGTCAAATTTTGTCAATTTGAACATGTCACTGCACACAATTTTTCTTATAATGATTTTCCTCCCTTCCCCCTCTTTAATAGAGCTTGTGGTGTTGATAAAGAATTATGTCATGTGATGGACAATCCATGCTAAGTCTTTATACAAGAAATATTGTATTGTGAGCAAGGATACATGAACTGAGCTTAGATTTTTGTCAAAATAATTAATTTCACCTATAACCGTATGCAATTTACTTCCTACAAATTTCTTTTAATGTGAAAATATTTTGACAATCTTTTTCTGATGCTGCATAGTACATAAATGATGTTATAAAAACTCATCATTACTAAAACTGTATCAATGAAACAACATCCCAAAAAAGTAACGGAATGTTAGGAATATTGACACCTCTTTTACTAGTAGAAAATTCAGCACAAAATCAACAAAATTTCAACAAAAAATTGTTGATTTTTTCTGTGAATTTGGTCAAGTTGATTTGGGTACTTTTCTGTGGATTTTCTGTTGATTATTTACAGTTTTCTGTTAATTTGTTGTTGATTACTATTACGTATATTATGTTGTTCAATTCTATTTCTTTTCATTTTTAAATTTTTTTTCATAGAATTTGTTATTCTTTTACAAAAATGTGAACATGTTAGGAGGATGGGCAGCTGCCTAAACTTTTGGGTAGCTGCCCAAACTCCCGGACAGCTGCCCGAACTCCCGCGCAGCTACCGGTAGCGGGGTTTGAACCCTCCACCTCTCCTCTCACACTCCACAACTTTAGCACATTCTCAAAACCACTAGAGAATGTGCAAATGCACATGCATACATTAATATTTTGATTCTATTTGTACATTAGATGTTCATGTCTTTAGTAATCCAGTAGACTTTGGAGGCTATTTCCGCCCATTAAAGGATTTTTTTTCAAAATACTTAGAATTAAGAAAAGTTGGTAAATGTATTTTACTTTCAGCTCCATCAATTTTTTTTGGATTTCAATCTTTTTATCAAAAGTTATGAGCTAAAATCAGAGAAGGTGTTTAGAAATTTTAAATAAATTGTCTATTTCCATCCTTTTGATTTTGTTTATAAATTTTTTTTGGAATTCACAAATCTCATAAGGATTGTTGCAGGCAAAGGTTGGATTCATTAATAAACATTATTTAGTGTTAGTTTTTTTGTAAAAAGAACCTTATTTTGTTAAAATAGCCTCCATAGTTTGATAACTTCAAATAACATGAAGTCGTGAAAAGTTACGAAATTAAATCCTTGCAATTATAAAATCAAAATTCTATTGACTTTTGAATAGTTTTGGATGTTTTTTAAGGGCATTAATATGTGAACCACACCCTTTGAACTACTGTACCACACCCTTGGAGTAAATTTTAGATTTCTATCATCAAAAATTTGAGTTTGAGAATTTTGAATTCAAATTTGGACTTAGAGACCATGGTATTGTCTAGGACCATAAAAAAAGTTGCAATTCAACAACACCCAATGAAAAAGCTTATCTTTTTTTACAAACAAAAGTAAAATTAACAATTTTCTCCCCAATTAAACTTTTTCATTGGGTGTTGTTGAATTGCAACTTTTTTTATGGTTCTAGACAATACCATGGTCTCTAAGTCCAAATCTGAATTCAAAATTTTCAAATTTAGCTTCTTGATGGTAGAAATTTAAAATTTACCTCATGGTGTGGTATAGTAATTGGAAGAGTGTGGTACACATATCAATTCCCATCTTTTAAAGCTTATAAAAATATTTTATAAGATTGTTTTTTTTTAATTCATTTGGTTAGTAATAGAAGGAAAATTACTAAAAATACCTTGTAAGTCTTTCAAAATATCAAGTTTACGCCGAAAATATGTGAAACATAAAAAATAGTCCTTATTTTTTGTAGGAATATCAATTATACTCCTATTATTTTGGAAAATTAATAAAAAACTCTTCTATTTTGAAATGTTAAATATATCCTTGTGTTATTTGAAATGTAAGAATCACCTTTGGTTTCTTGTAAGAATTTGCATTAAACTGTACACTTGGTTATTACGTAACACAAAGATATTTTTGGTACTTTTAATCCTTAAAGGACATTTATGATTTCTTCAAAAAATTGAGGAGCATCTTTTATATTTGTTTGTAAAGAAATTTTGGTATTTAAAACAACAAAATGTTGTACTTTTTATATAAAATTTTGTTGAATTAGTGAAGTTGTGTCCAAAAGTATCTAGATCAACAAAAAACTGTTGAGTTTTTTGTTATTATGGTCATGTTTTTACTTGACTTTAAAGGCTGCTAATTTTAAATCTTACCAAATTGTGAAAAGTAAAGAAAATAAAACCAGTCAATGTACACTCAAACTTCTAAAAGATTCTTTTTTTTTGAAAACTTCTTTTATTTTTTAAAACTTCAAAAAAATTTAATGAGGTCCAAAAAGGTTTTAGAAAGATTTCAAAAACAAACCTAAACTATTGTGATAGTTTTTTTGAAAGTATTTTGATGATTTACAAAAAGATTCCTAAAAGACTCTAATTCAGTCTAAGAGATTCTATTTCTATAAGTATTTTGAAGTATTTTAACAAATTCCATAAAGATTTTAAAAAGATTCTCAAAGATTCCAAAAAGGTTCTTGAAAATTCTTAGAGACTTCCAAAGATTTTTTGAATTTCAAAAAAGATTCTCAAAAGATTCCCAAAGATTCTCAAAGATTCTCAATTGTTCTCAAACATTCTCAAAGATTCCAAAATACTTGAAAAGATTTCCAAAGATTCCAAATGATTCTCAAAGATTCCTAAAAGATTCTCAAACATTCTCAAACATTCTCAAACATTCTCAATTGTTCTCAAACATTCTCAAAGATTCTCAATTGTTCTCAAACATTCTCAAAGATTCCAAAAAAACTTGAAAAGATTCTCAAAGATTCCAAAAGATTCTCAAAGATTCCAAAAGATTCTCAAAGATTCCAAAAGATTCTCAAAGATTCCAAAAGATTCTCAAAAATTCCAAAAACATTCTCAAAGATTCTCAAACATTCTCAAACATTCTCAAACATTCTCAATTGTTCTCAAACATTCTCAAAGATTCCAAAAAAACTTGAAAAGATTTCAAAAGATTCTCAAAGATTCCTAAAAGATTCTCAAAGATTCTCAGAGATTCTCAAAGATTCTCAATTGTTCTCAAACATTTTCAAAGATTCCAAAAAAACTTGAAAAGATTCCAAAAGATTCATGAAGATTCCTAAAAGATTCTCAAAGATACTCAAAGATTCTCAAACATTCTCAATTGTTCTCAAACATTCTCTAAGATTCCAAAAGAACTTGAAAAGATTTCGAAAGATTTCCAAAGATTCATGAAGATTCCTAAAAGATTCTCAAAGATTCTAAAATCTCAAAAAGATTCTTAAATATTCTTAAAAATCATGAAAAGATTCTCAATGATTCCCAAAAGATTCTTGAAGATTCTTAAAGATTCACAAAAAATTCCCAAAAGATCTTCAAAAGATTCCAAAATTTCTGTTGATTTAGATAATGGTGTCCAAATCAACAGAACGTATTTAGTTTTTTACAGAATTCTGTTAAATTAGTCAATTAGCGTGGGCAAGTGCCCAAATCAACAAGAAATTGTTGGTTTTCTGTTGTTTTGGAAGGAGTTTTCTACTAGTGTTTTTTGAGAAATTTCCAAAGGAAGGTAGGATTTAGGATTTTTTTTCTCCTCTTTTCATTTTCAATCCTATTACCTGAAGATCCTTTTAGTAATTGTTGAGCAGTTTATGTTCAACTTCCATGTTGCATTGGAATCACATAATTGCAAAAATGGTAAAGGAATTACAAAGCCATGCATGGAAGTGTGATAGACAACAACAGATTAAAGTTTGGAAACGGTGTTATAGCAAGTTTCTCAAAAAGCACAAGAATCCATGGATTTAAGATTTCTAAAATTGAAAAAACATCGATTACCATGACCAATTCCAATGCAACATGAATGTTTGCCCTTAGGGCATCTTCAATCCACCCAATATAAAGGTCCTGTATCAGCATTTAATTTTTTGGCAAAAATTTGCCTAAATCTTACTTGAAAATTTATGTGAGAACGTAACACTTGAAAATTTCCTGAAAAAAAAGGATGAATTTGCCAAATCCCTCCCCACGTTTGCACCTGATTTGCCAACTATTGGATGAAAGCTACTAATATTAATAGATTTCTTGGAAGAATGTATACACGTCGTTGATTCCATCCAACTCTATCCAAATTTTCCTTACGTGCTAGCATGGTGGGGTGTGTGTCGCTCTACAAGGGAAAAACAAAAAATTAAACGATGCCTGATATATCAATCTTGATTTATTAATAGTAGATATTTAATCACACAAAATTAGATGATTTGAAGGGCTTGAAAATTTTCATTCCAAAAATGTAATAAAATTGTGGTTTGGACATTGCACAATTTAGATATATCACATCTAATGTTAGCTAACATCCAAAAAACTTAGAGGCCTCTCCAAATGAAGCCTAAATAAGCAAATTTTAGTAACGTGGACAACAATTGTACCAACCACTATACTAAAATTTCCTTATTTATGTATGATTTGGAGAGGCCTCTCAATTTTTTGGATGTTAGCCCCTAAACACCCAAGGGGGTAAGGGCAAAACATAGATGCATTTTAAAATGATACTTGTGTAACTTTGATGAAGTTTGCTTCAAAAGAGAAAACAAGAATCATGATGTTCAATAACTATCCATATAGTCAAACATTTGAGAAAAGTTTTGAATTTTTATTTAATGAATTTAGAAGCATTTATCATTTAATATTCACCAAAATTACAAATTTTACTCATAGAATTTAAAATTTGGCAAGATTGATTAAAAATAGACATTCTATCCTAAACTTTAAAATTGCAATCTTTTCAAAGGAGAGAACATCATTAGTTTCCAAAAATAGTAAATTTTGTAACACTAGCAAATATTGAAGTGTTTGTCTTTGAAAATTCTCCTTGATGGAGTTTGACTTGGATTGACATAATTCAAGTTGCGTTTGAAAGTAAACTTGATTTTCTATTTAAGTATTTTTTTAATTTTCAAACAAAAAGATTCATGTCGAGCAATCCGCAAAATATGGGCACCAACCGAAAAATGGTCAATTGAGCGCTTAGGGGTTAAGGTGAAGTGCTTGCATATGATCAACACTAACTTTTTGTCAATGTCCCAATTCAAATTCATCAACTAGAAAGCCTCTAATTAGTGAACTAGAAACATTGGGTGGGAAAAGACCTCTAGAGTTACAACCACCAAAACTAGGAGGAGTAATGCAAACATAGTGCTTGTTTATAATCAATGTTTGGATATGGTTAACATTTTTTTCTAGCCCAAAGTGTTAACCTTATCCAAGCACCACTATAATGCCTTCACTAAAACCTGATGTTGTTAATGACATATATTTTTATAACCTTCCATATTAAATTGTCAAAAAAAGCCCTGGTTATCTATTCATTTTAGAGCCAGTAGCTAGGAGATGTTCAATTTGTCAAATTTTTTTGGACAAACATTTGCTTAGGCTATTGTGACAAATTAGGTAGTAGCCCACTTGGCCAAGCAAGTTAGCCCCATGCTACCCATAAGGTTAGGATTTTTGACCTTGCGATTGGCTGTAATGTTGCTTCCTAGCTCAAGCAAAGTACACAAACAAAAAGTCGTTTTCAATTTTGTAGAGGAAACATGTTCATAGTATATTGTTGTTTTAGCTAGTCCATTTTTCTAAGAGGTCACTTATCCTTTGAAATATTTATTAGTGATTTTAAAAAAGAAAAAAACTCACTTTAATCAAACTTAACTTGCAAGAATTGTACATTTGTGGAAATAATTCTCAATTTTCAAAACAAAAATTTCAACACAACTACTTACACAAAGAGGATAAAAACCACTTGCCTTTTGTACTTTGATAGGTCTTACAAAACATAATGATGATTTTGACATATCTTTCGAAGCTTTTGGCGTTTCTTGAATTTTATTTAGATTAACTTTGACACTCTTTTTAATGCACTTTTTTTTATTCCTCTATCTAATGCTTGATTCTTATTTCAACACTTGTATTTTACAATTTTTGATATTAGCAAGTTTGACTAGTTTTTTTACAATAAAGCATGAACACAAAAGACTCATAACTTGTTTGATACTTTGTGTCCAAAACAATGCTAATGCCACAAGTTTTGTGTCATTTAATAATTTGATTCATCAATATCAAATTGGTTGTTGGAAATATAAATGTGAAGAAGGTGTTTTAAACTGTCAACCCAACATTTGATTTTGATGGTGCAAAACCATGTTGAAAAATGTAATGAAATACAAATAGGACACAAATAATTAATCTCATAAAAAAGCAAACATTGTCGTTTTTTACACAAAAGAGGAGAATTTACTTCTCTAATTTTGTAGTTGTAAGTTAGATTGATTTTGGTATGATCTAGAATGAAATCAAGACAATCAAAAAGTGGTTATAAATGAGAATTTAAAAATAAGGATAAATCATAATCTCAAAATTATAACTTCATGTAAATCATTGGCATCATTTAAAAAGAACAATATAATTAAAGCAGAAGTTCACACAAACACCCAGACATGTTAATCAAAATCATCAACAACAGAATATTGGATGATTTATTACAAAAAAATATTTTCAAATATTGTGTTTAAGCAACCAAAGTTTCAATTATCAATCTACAAAACCCATGGATTTAGTCCAAAACATATTTGTTTCATTATCTTAATATTGTAAAAATCCATAACAAAAATATGACAAATTTCATGTAAAAATATCTTCTTTTAAAAACAATGAAGCTTTTCTAAAACACAGGCATCTTTTAAAGATTTTAGGCCCTCACTATTGTCTCCAATCAGAGGATGCCCATAAAGTTGCCAAAAAGTTAACCAATAATTAGGAATAATTAGTAAACAATCATTGAAAATTAAAATGAGCCAATAACTTAATATGACACCTCTATTGAGATAGTTTGGATTTTGAAAACATTTGAACATACATTAATTTTGGTGTTTGATAGTTTCAAGCCCTCAATAATTGCATGATATTGTTCAGCCTAAAATTATAACACCTTGTCAATGGTTATTGTATTTATCAAGATACTTGAAGTGTACCATGCTTTTGTATTCTATAGTTATAGTTTATAGAAGGTAAAATCCATTAATGTTTAAGCCCCAGTTTCTAGAGAGGTTGTCCATATATAGTCCAATGTATGGTCATCCTTGTGCAAAATGTGTTTGAAATTCCTTAATTGTTATACAATCCAATGAAAAGATTGTAGGAACTACAAAGAAGGTTCAATCATACAACATTTCACAAAGTTATATAAAAAAATTGTGGTGCAATTTAAAGACCACAATTTTAAAGTGATCAAAATGTAAAACTAACTTTAAACAAAGAGTTATGTTGTTTAATTCCAGATACCAACTGCAAAAAGTTGTTCAAAAAAACTGATTTTATTTTCTATAAAGAAGTATGTCATTGTAGACTAAGCCCAAAAAAATTAATGACTGTAGAGCCACGCCATAGTTAAATGTGTTTTCTATTTGAAAAATAGTCTTGATCCAAAGTATCATGAATTCCATATAATAAGATTTTCAAGTTTCATTGGTTGCATCCAATCAAGTTTTGTGGATGAACTTTGAGGTTTCATTTGGCATGATAGCAATCTTTGATTTTATTTTAAACACTTATGTAGAAATTTCTTCCATTCAACTATTTTAGAAATTTCAAAAATAAAAATAAAAGTAGAGAAAACAATAAGGCCATACCCTTATTCAAAGATAGTTTTTTAAATTTCAAAAGAACATCCAAACCATGTACAATGAACATTTGAAATTGCTTGCTCAAAACATTGAAACAATTATTTTTTCCTCTGCCCTTCCACTTTGCAAAACTCCTTTTGTAAAATTTCTATGTCAAGTGTGCATCCTCTCGATGAAACCCAATTGTATTTACAAGGGATTCCTACTTTTGTAAAAAAAATGAGGTATACGTAGCACCAAAACATTGGTAATTTTTTGCTAATATCAACTGAGGTTGGAAGACATGATACAGTATACAAAGGCATCCAGGGATTAAATTGCAAAAAACCAATGCAAAAAAGGAGAAGACTTCAGTTATTATTTTGTACAGTACAGTCGGGTATAGGGTGCTTACAAATTGCAGTTTTGAGCCTTCGAGTTTTTTTTAGTGAAAAATGGTGTACATTTGATATATTTTTGTCAAAAAATTTATCATTGCATCTTTATGCAATACCAAGCAAGTACATCAAATTTCAGCTCCTACAAATCAAAATTCCATTTTTGGCAAATGGTTTTGTAAGAAATTATGGTTTTACATGATTATTTTTGAAAAATATTGGTGATGAGTTTTTGAGATTTGATTCCATGGATATGTAGGAAACATCTATATGCTCATCTTCCATGCTAAAAAGAACCCCCTAAAGTAACAAAACTTTGAGCTACAAAAGATTCAATGAAACTTGTGATAGGCCCAAATTTTGTAAAATATATATTTTTCTATAAAAATGAAAGTTTGTTGCTTGACTCAAATACTATACCTAATTTTGTATCTCTGAACATGATGATTTGTTTACTTGATGAAAAGCTAGTTAAAAAATAAAAATATATATTTTACAAATTTTGGGCCTATCACAAGTTTCATTGAATCTTTTGTAGCTCAAAGTTTTGTTACTTAAAGGGGTTCTTTTTAGCACGGAAGATGAGCGTATAGATGTTTCCTACATATACATGGAATCAAATCTCAAAAATTCATCACCAATATATTTCTAAAAATTATCATGTAAAACAATAAATTTCTTACAAGACCATTTGCCAAAAATGGAATTTTGATTTTTAGGAGCTGAAATTTGATATACTTGCTTGGTATTGCATAAGGATGCAATGATAATTTTTTTGACAAAAATATATCAAATGTACACCATCTTTCACCAAAAAAACTCAATGGCTCAAAACTGCAATTTGTAAGCACCCTATACCCAATTGTACAGTGGAATGATTAGAGTTATGAAGCTAGGCATGCAACATATTGATTGAAAAGCCAACAAGAGATCTGCCCAATAACATTCCAAAACTGTCTGATGGAAATTATGGAATTATTGGAAAAAACTAAAAAATCTTCATGAAGGTAAGTTTAACCCCTAAAGGACCAAGCCCTTTTTTTAAACCAAAATCACTAAAAATTATCACTTTTAGGAGGTTTAGAAAAAGGGATTTTATGTTTTGTTTTTGGGAAATCCAATAGTAGGATCTTGCCCTACATTGGAAGAGGTACTTGTGGGAAAAAAATCAGCTCATTCCAAATGGAGAAGAGTGAGATATTTACATCTAAAGTGAAATACATATATATATTTTTCATGCTGCCCAAAATTTCAAAAGCCTTTGACCACTCCTAAATTTAAAAAAATTGCTCTACCCAAAGTTGCGCTTTATTTTTTCCATGTAGGAGATCAAGTTAGGCATGTCTAGGAGAATTTTTAAATCAATTGGAACTTTACAAGACATGGAAAAAAATAGTTAGTAAAAAGAAGTAGACAATGAGTCAAAACACTAAACTGTTATCAATTTTATTATTGAAACAAAAAAATGCAAATCCCAACGGTTATAATGTTTTGATATACAATCTACTTCCTTTGGTTTTGTTTTTTTTCCCAAATATTAAAAATTGAGTAAAAAAAAGGACTTCAAAGTTTATTTTAGAGTAGAGATTCCATAACTGCTCGCAAACAAAAACTCCTCATAACTTTCATGTCATTGATTGAAATTGAATGATTCAAAGCTTCTCATGAATAATAAACTCTAAACAACCAATTTCAAATTTGGGTTTAAAGAAAAGAAATTTTTAAAGAAGTTTTTAGGTTGCCTAGATGGGCAGCCCTCCCCAAATTTTCATAAATCCATGCATAACTTCTTTGTCAAATGTCGGAATGAAGAAAAATTAGATGCCCATGTAGATCTATGAATTCCCCACCTTCAGTAAAAGTTTCAAAAAATCACACAAAGTAGGTTAGCCATAGATACATGCCCAAAGTCTAACTTGTCCCCCGAAGGGACAACAGTCCTTTAGGGGTGAAACCCTAATGGATGTTGCCTACCAAAAGTGTTGGCAATATTCTTATGAGAACCATTTAGTACTTGAGAAATGGCTTCATAACAAATGCCAAAAATTCCCCAAAAAATCCTAGTTGACTAGTAGTATGTTTGTGACTTGGCTTAATATTTACAACTCCAATGGGATTCATGTGCTACTCATATACCCTATCCGTATACAACACATGAGAATGTATACAATACAGCAACATCCTTTAGGGGTTAACCCCTGAGCACCCCAGCGACAGGATCCCGTAGTTGGGCCCACAACTTTATCTTATTTTTTCTTTTAATTTGTACGGTGAAAATAGTCATGCTTGGTCCCCATCAGCACAGAAGGTAATCCTTTTTCAAATCCTACAGTCACTTTTTTTGGATGTAATTTTTCAAGCTATGATGGCCAGAACCCCCATTTTCTCCAAAATCCAAAAATAACTCTAGGTGCTTAGGGGTTAAGCAAAGATTCAAGGGAAATTCAAAGTAGCAAAATTAATGCAAGAAAAACTTACTTTACAATCCCATGCCAATCAATACAACAATTTACAGAAACCTCCAATGCACTTTCAAACTTGGTGCTCTTCAGACAAATTAACTCCTAAAGGCCCAAAATTTCATTTGTCCCTTGAAGGGACAATGGGCCTTTAGGGGTTAAAAAAATAAGTACTGAAACTTGGCAACCTAGTCCGTCCAAAATGGCAGTTTGTTGTACTCTGCAATACCAAGATGGAAGCTAGCCCTTCTTATGCCGCATTTAGAGAAGTTTGCACAAGAAATATTATAATTGGCATTTTATTATCTTGCATCATTGATGTCTAATTCTATGCAATCCCAACAAAGCATACCAAATTTCAACTTCTGAAAATCAAAACCCCATTTTTGGTGAGATACTTAATATGATATTCATAATTTTACATGATAATTGATTAAAAATGCACACATGATGAATTTTGAGCTTTGATTGTATGGATATGTAGGAAATATCCACATCACATCTTTTTTTAACAAACATTTCTAGAAAGGCTTTGAAATTCCCTTTATAGAGATTTCAATAACGTGATGACCATGTCCCAATTTTGTTAGTTAGACATTTCTCTTTGATAATTACATTTTGCTACTCAACTCACACACAACAACTAAGTTTGTACTTGTGAGCATGATGTTACTTTTATTTTGTCAAAAATTTGTTTTAAATTAAAGAAATCTATTTCACAAAATTTGGTCATTTCCACACCTCACATTGACTTCTTCACAAATCACATTTTTGTTATTTGATGTGATTTGTTTTAACATAGAGGATGTGCATATGGATGTTTCCTACATGTCCATGCAATCAAATCTCAAAACTTCATCATTAATGCTTTTTTATCAATTATCATGTAAAATCATGAATATTATACAAAATACTTCACCAAAAATGGGGTTTTGGTTTGTAGGAATTGAAAAATGGTACACTCGCTTGGGATTGCATAGGTATTAAACATAAATTGCCAAATTTATTCTATATTACGTAAAATTATGTGAATGGCCTAATAGGATAAACTCAAATTTCTTCCTCCAACTAGTTCTTGAATTTTTTGAAATTTAGCTAAACAACAACCATTGGTGAAGAATATCAAGTGAACATTTCAAAATCAATAAAATCTCACAAGGCCACATGTTAGTAGTCTGAAGCCACATATTTACAAATCATATTAATAAGAAAAATACTAACAAGGCTATAACAAGGCTATAGTACTTGTTACTGTTTGACAAAATTGAAATAACCGCTAGTTGAGTTTCAAAGAACTTGAGAACTTGGTGGAGGACTCTATACATTATTTTTCTTTTTGTTGATATTCCACAAAGCCTGAAACGTGGCCCCAACAAAATACAAATCGAAATGTTACAAGCTAGCAAACCGTCATAGGAGGAATTTGAAAAACATGTAAAAGGTAAGATATCCTTACCAAATTTCATTGACATCTGTGGTAGTGTGTAAGCAAAGTCTAACGTTTTGGTCACAAATTTATTTCAACTATTGTGAAGTTCGACAATGGTACAGTTTTTTGGGGCTATGTACCATTGTTTTTCTACCAAGGGGGCAAGGGGCTGTTTGACGATGCCATTTGAACGTTATATGTAGAGTTTTTATGGGAGATCAAAACTCAGCCAGTGAATTTCCAAATCTATGTACTGATTTCAACGCCTGGCACCAAAAGCAATCCAAAGGTGAGTTTTTTTTTCTTTGTCAGTAAATGCAAGGCTTCAGTTGCCTCCGTCTTTCCCCAACTTTTGTAGTTTTTGTTGCGTGGACCCCAAAGTCAAAAAACACCACTTGAAATCTGCCCCTATTCTGTAGATGTTTATTTTTACCCAATTTATTCTCAAATTTCTCGTTTCTAATTGAGGGCCCTTAGATTCAAATATAAATCCAAACTTTCCAAATTTGCCCTACCTACACTAAATAGTGCATTTAGGTTGTCTTACCTTTGAAAGTTATCCCATGACTCATCACTTGGCTACTTGAGGACACATGGAACTCTGCACAATCAGTACAACAAACATACAAACTACCTTTTTGAGGCTCTCTGTTTTTTTGGTGAAATGCCAAGTATAATCGATACATTTTTTTCGGAAAAATTACTATGGCATCCTTACACAGTCTCAATCTAACATGCCAAATATTAGTTTCAAAAAAGAAAAACTTCATTTGTGGTGAATTTTTTAAGTGATTTGTTTTGGTTTTACATGATATTTTAATAAAAACAATTGGTGATGAATTTTTGAGATTTGATTTCATGGGTACAAAGCTAGGAAGCATCCATATGCACATCTTCCATGCTAAAAAACACCCCCTTGAGTAACAAAAATTTGATCAATAAAAGATTCAATGAAACTTGAGATAGGCCCAAATTTTGTAATTTTATTTTATTTTATGAAAATCAAGTTTTGTTGTTTGACTCAAATGTAGTGACTAAAGTTTGTATCTTCAATCATGATATCTTCTTTACTTGATGAAGAGCTAGTTAAAAATGAAAGATATGTATTTTACAAAATTTGGGCCTATCACAAGTTTCATTGAATCTTTTATTGATCAAATTTTTGTTACTCAAGGGGGTGTTTTTTTAGCATGGAAAATGTGCATATGGATGCTTCCTAGCTTTGTACCCATGAAATCAAATCTCAAAAACTCATCACCAATTGTTTTTATTAAAATATCATGTAAAACCAAAACAAATCACTTAAAAAATTCACCACAAATGAAGTTTTTCTTTTTTGAAACTAATATTTGGCATGTTGGATTGAGACTATGTAAGGATGCCATAGTAATTTTTCTGAAAAAAATGTATCGATTATACTTGGCATTTTACCCAAAAAACAGAGAGCCTCAAAAAGGTAGTTTGTATGTTTGTTGTACCGACTGTATGTCTGTACATACTAGGATTTCACATAGTTTGCAACTTGAACAATGCTAGTTTGTTTTTTCACAATATTATTGTTGTTGCCAAGCCTTTTAAAAATTGTTAATTACAAGAATTGTTAATGAAAATGATTGTAGTATCAATGAGTATCTATATAGTGTAAAATGTTAAAAAACTAGTATGGGGCAATCCAAATGCAACATTAGGGGGGTTCAAATATAAAATCTAGCCTACAAGTTTCTCACCTCACAGGATCCCCGCTCACTAGTGAATTATTTTTCTTCACTTGCATGCCCAAAGTCTGACACACTCGTGTGTTTGCGATGAGGGTTTTGTGCACAAGTTGGGGGTTTGAGTGTCTGAGACACTAGAGAGGATGAGCTGCGCAAAAGTGAGTTTCTGAAGTTCACTCCTAACGTGAATCACGTTAGGAGTGAATTCTAGAAGTGACTCACCTTGCTCTTCACTAGTGAAGTCACCAAGGTGAATCGTGATGTGAGTCACCTCAAGAAGTTGATGTTTGAAGCCCCCGATTGGGTTTCAAACATAAAATCTGGCCTCCGAGTTTCTCACCTCACAGGAATTCAAATCACTAGTGAATTATTTTTGTTCACTCACATGTCTGAAGTCTCAGACACCAGTGAGTTTGCGTGAGTTTGCGTTTAGGGCTTTGCTTTTGTAACAACAATGTTGCAAGAGTATAACCAGCACAAGCACAAGCAACACAAGTACGAGGAGCAAGGCAAGAGTGGAAGCAGGATGGGTGGCTGGCAACCTCCATCAGCATTCACAATTGTGTCCAAACTGGTGCTCACTAAAGCCATGAAGGTGGATTTTTGGAGTTCACTCCTAAGGTGAATCACTTTAGGAGTGAACTTCAGATGTGAGTCACCTCCCTGTTCACTAGTGAATTCACGGAGGTGAATGACGACGTAAGCCACCTAAAAAAATTGATGTTTGAAACCCCCTATGGAGGTTTCAAACATGAAATTTGGCCTACAAGCTTCTCACCTCACAAGAATGCAGGTCACTAGTGAATTTTATTTGTGCACTCACTTGCCCAAAGTCTCAAACACTCGTGAGTTTGCGTTTTTAGGGTTTAGCTTTTGCAACAACCACGCTGCAAGAGTAGGACCAACACAGGCACAAGCAGCGCAAGTACAAGGAGCACAACAAGAGTGGGAGCAGGATGGGTGGGTGACAACCTCCGTCCGCATTCATGCTTGTCTCCAAACTGCTATTCACTGGAGTCACGAAGGTGGATTTTTGGAGTTTACTCCTAAGGTGAATCACATTAGGAGTGAAATTCAGAGGTGAGTCACCTCTCTCTTCACTAGTGAAGAGGAGGTTTCAAACATAAAATCTAGCCTTTGAACTTCTCACCTCATAGGATCTCCGCTCACTAGTGATTTGTTTTTGTTCCCTCTTAGGCGCAAAGTTTGAGACACCCATGATTTTGCAGAAGTTTCTGTGAAAGAAGTTTTAGGGTTTGAGGACGCAAGTGAATGAGCCTCGAGAAGCCATGAAAGTGAGTTTCTAAAATTCACTCCTCGTGTGAATCACGTTAGGAGTGAAGTCTAGAGGCAAGTCACTTATCGGTTCACTAGTGAATTCATAGAGGTGAATCGCTACGTGAGTCACCTGAAAAAGTTGAAGTTTGAAGCCCCCTATTTAGTGCAAGTGAGTTTCCAAATTCTAGCATTCTCCCCCCACCTGGAAATCCCAAAAATTTCACCTGAGATCTACGTGAACAAAAAGGATGGAATAGGGGGCTTCAAACATCAACTTTTTTAGGTGACTCACGTTACAATTCACCTCTGTGAATTCACTTGTGAATCGCAAGGTGACTCACCTCTAGACTTTGCTCCTAACGTGATTCATGTGAGGAGTGAACTTCAGAAATTCACCTTCGTGGCTTCTTGTGGCTCATTCACCTGCATCCTCAAACCCTAGCAGAAACTTTTGCAAACTCACGGGTGTCTCACACTTTGCGTGTGCGAGGGAACAAAAACAAATCACTAGTGAGCGGAGATCCTGTGAGGTGGGAAGATCAAAGGCTAGATTTTATGTTTGAAGCCCCCTAATGTGGAATGATGGAGGAAGGCCCTGGGTTTACTTTAACCCCTAAAAGACTGTTATCCCTTTGGGGGACAAGTGGGAGTTCGGGCATGTACCTTTGGATAAGCTACTTTGTGTGATTTTTTGAAACTTTTATTGAAGGCGGGGAATTCAAATATCTACGTGGGCATCTAATTTTTTCCTCATTCTGACAATTATTGAAGAAACTATGCATGAAAATCTGAAAAGCAAGGGAAGATTGCCCGCCCAGGCAGCCCAAAAACTTCTTTAAATTATAAAAAAAAAAAAAAAACTGAAATTGGCTCTTTAGATTTTTTTATAGGTGAGAAGCTTTGAATCATTCAATTTCAATCAATGACATGAAAGTTATGAGGAGTTTTTGTTTGCGGGCAGTTATGGAATCTCTACTCTAAAATAAACTTTGAAGTCCTTTATTTCACTCAATTTTTATTATTTTGGAAAAAAAACAAAACTAAAGGATGTAGATTGTTTATCACAACATTATGACCGTTGGGATTTGTATTTTTCATTTTAATAATTAAATTCTTAACAATTTAGTGATTTGACTCATTCTCTACTTCTTTGTACTTACTGATTTTTCTTAGGTGTTGTGTAGTTCCAATTGATTTGAAAATTCTCCCACACATAGCTAACTTGATCTCCTACATGGGAAAAAAAAGCGCTAAGTTGTGTAGAGCAATTATTTTCATGTAAGAATGGTTAATGGCTTCTGAAATTTTGCGGTAGCATGAAAAAAAACTTTTCTTTTCACTTTAGATGTGAATATCTCACTCATGTCCATCTGGAACGAGCTGATGTTTTTTTGCACAAATACCTAATCCAGTATAGGGCAAGATCCTACGGTTGGATTTCCCAAATTTTCAAAAAAAATTACCTTCTTACTAACCCCAAAAATGGCAGTTTTGAGTGATTTTCACTGAAAAAATGGCTCAGTCCTTTAGTGGTTAAAAAAACTCACCTCCAGGCGGCTTCAGCTGGGGGCCACCGGGCCCATTCCAGTTTTGAAAGAGTTTTCTATTTGCGATTCGGTCAATAAATTGGTGTGTTGTCTTTTCCTTTTTATATTTGGAAAGGAACGAAGTCAAGAGCCTGAAAGTGGTAGAATATCCAACCTCCTTTCCCGCCAGGGAGAGCCCAATAATGGTGACAATGGCTATGGTTAGCAAGGGCCAGGGGGGCTAATCTGGCGTCTCTGCTGGAATGCTTGCAAGTCTAGAACAGTCAGGATTCACACCACGGATTCACGCAGTCCACCATGGCAGTGCACCCGATCATCGCTGCCTTGAAAGGCGTGCCCGGCGTGGAGGCGTTGCACCGCATGCCAAACTCTTCGGCGGCACTGGAGTGACTGGACGATGCAAACAGGTCGGAGCGCATGATGAGTGCGGCATTATCAGGAGGGACGGGATTGGAGTCATTTGACCCGCCGAGCTAGCTTGCATGTTTGCTTTTTGCCCATTTTCTGTGGGGGAGGGGGGGACTGTCAGGTGAGCTCGATCGATTTGCGTACAAAGTCGCCTGCCAGGTGACGTGGCTCTGCAGCTGCATTCAGTTTCCCCAGGACTTGGCGAGCTCTCGGCACCCACATTCATGTCCTGACGACCACCCCTGTCACCCTCCGGAGTTCGCTGATGACGGTGACAGCCGCGTGACCGTATGTATACTCATCCGTGCCGCACTCTACTCTTGCAGGTGCAGTGCTAGCTGTTGTGGCTTTGGAAGAGGTCGAAGACTCTCTTTCGAAGACACTCGTGTGTCATATGCGTAAATGTGACGTCAAACGTACGTGTGCCTGCTTTGCTTCAACACATTCACAAAGTGCGTTGCAGGGAACCCACTTTGGCGGTAAGCTAGCGAGCTCAAGATATCGATGCTGGGTGTGAAGCTTTCTTTGCTGAGCATTCACTGTAGGATGAGTGATGTGCAGAATGCAGCCATTTCTGGACGTTAGCAGGGTGTTGCTGTGGGTGTAAGCACACTAAATGGTACCGTTGCTATACTCATTTTCTGTTCTGATTGCTGTTCGCAGCGTACGATCTTGAAGAATGAGGAGGTGAAGGGACCGCATTTTGGTTTGAGATCTTTTCAAAAAAGGCGAAGTATGAGAGCTGTAGCTTTGAAGCTGCTAGCTGAGTCAGGAACGGAAAGGGAGGCGTCTTTCTTGGTCCACTGTTGTCCTGTATCGAAAAGATCAGATTGAGGGGAGAATTAGGTTGGCTACTCACCTTGAGCTGGAAATCTGCCAAGTGGAGATAAGCCCACTCAAGAGAGTGGTTGGTTTGCAAGATCGGCATTCGGGAACCCTGAAACGATGTTAGGGCTTCGGACATGGCTGAAGCAGGGGCCTATGGCTGGCGCTTACTCAGATCCGGTGCGCATCTTGCAACTCTCCTTTCACTCTTTCTTTCTCAGCTCTTGTTCTTTCTGCCTCTTTCCAGTCGTCACTGCAAACTACTTCTTGGGACATGCTGGGCTTCGAATGTCGCCAGTAGCTGTTTTGTAGATTCTGGGTTCCCAATAGCCCAGTCAGTGAACTGAACTATCTCGAACGACACAACCTGTAATTGCACATTGTATAACTACTGTCACAAATCGTCATAGTGTATACATAGACATGTTATGCTTTAAATGCACGTCAGGGTGCTTTTAGAAGCCCGTTTTATCTCTCTGAGGTTTAGTCACCAGAGAGGGTTAAGTGGAAAGTCACGAGCTGAAAATCATACCTCCTGGATCCTAATTTCCACTGCATCTCTCTTTGATAAAATTTTGGGGATCTTTCTTATTTATTTTTGAGTATAGGTTACAAGAGGTGACTGATCGAGATTCAAAGTTTCACGAGGTATGTGGAAGTTGTAAATGTGACGCTCCCATTGATAAGTTTGGTTTCTTGTGATTATGCAGCTATCAAACAAAAATGTTTCCATTAACAAGCGTTTGGCGAGATTGTTGAGACAGTCGGTACTGTTCACTTTAACTGCGCTGTTTCTTGCGATCACGCTCATTTTCAGCGGTATACTTTCCGATGAGCAGAATTTCAAGGTGTGGATGCTCCACCATGTCGTGTTGCTCTTCGAACAGTGTTGCTTCAAGGCATGCGTTGATCATGCCTCAGTTAGATTTTTACCAAATCTTAAAAGAATTGGCTCATTTGAGGAAGTTATCTATCCTTCGGATCAACGTGTGCAGTTGACCCAAGTGGCTTGATGTTGACATTGCAGACCTCTTTTCTGAACAGGCTGTCAGGACTTCAGCAAGAAGATGTAAGTGGTCTAGTTTGCTTTCAGGAGAGAGTTTCTGAAATTGCACTATTTTACTCTACGATTCGTGTTTCATCGTCATATTCATTTTCAAAAACCTTAGTGTATTGAATCGTGTGCTTGATTTTCCTGCACAGGAGAGAGTACCTTGTTACTCTACGAAGGTGCATTGTAGTCGAGGTGGAGCCGAAAGCTTGCCAAGGGGAATTGTTGTGGAGACAAGTGACCTACACTTTCGCTCTCTTGAATTGGACGAAAATATTGAGGTAAAGACAACTTTCATTGTCTTCGGCAGAGGAGTTGCGCGTTTTATTTGGTTTTCTCTTTTACTCAAATTTTACGGAGTTACGTTTAGGTGCACTAACTACGTTTTCTATGCTTGCGTTTCTTCTCTTTGAACCGTGATCAACCCTAAATGACCAACAAATCCAAATTTGACCTGGTGCTTTTAGCATTTATGAGTAGATCATACGAGGGCCTTTTTTTTTTACTGAGTTGTTTTTTTGTCTTTCTTCACCAACATATGCAGTTTTCTTCACTGATTTAGATGGGTGTTAAGTTTGGCCTCGCCTCGGTTGCAATGTTTACAATATGTTTTGTCTTCTTATTGCAGGCTGAGGAAGTAATGCCGAAGAATCTGCTTGCTATGGCAGTGGGAATCAAGCAGAAGAAAATCGTTGACGGCATGGTCAAAAAAGTGAGTATTTGTATAGCGCTCATTCATTCATCAATCAAGTTGTATTCCTGTTTCTTCTTACCTTTTAAATTGCATTTGGCTAGTTCTGTATCTGGACATTGGGCTGACTCACTTCACTACGTCGGGTTCAGTTTCCCTTGAGCAACTTCACAATCATGATGTTCCACTATGATGGTATAGTCGATGAGTGGTACGATCTCTCTTGGAGCAAACACGCTATTCATGTTGTTGGATTGCATCAAACTAAATGGTACGTGCTCCTATCCAGACTTGTAGTTTGTGTTGCTGCACTTTCCTGTAACTTTAAATTCAGTGACTGTCTTGTTCATTCAATTTTAGCACTTTTACATTTCTGTATCCAGCTATTCTATGTGAGAATCTACCTTTCGTACCTTCATTGGAAGAATAGGTTTCACAATTTCAGTGTTCTGGCAATGCATCAGGTGGTTTGCAAAGCGATTTATGCACCCAGACGTAATTGCTCAATACAACTACGTTTTCCTTTGGGATGAAGACTTGGGAGTAGAGCATTTTCATGCCAGCAGGTGCGATTTCTTCTCCTATTTCTCGGATTTCTGTGGGACTCACCAAAAAGTTTAGTAATTTACTTTCTTCAGCTTGACGATAGATGAAATTGAAATATGTCCTCCAGGTATCTAAAGATTATGGAGGCTGAAGGACTTGAGATTTCTCAGCCTGCTCTGGATCCTGCTTCTCGAGGAATTCATCATGCACTTACTCGTCGGCAACCTTCGGTAAAAGCTCACAAGTACGAACTCTTTCTTTTACTCTTGAAGTCTAGGATTTATGAGTTCAAAATATCCTATCTGGCTGATCATTTTATGGAAAAAATGAGTCAGATTGGACTGTATTTTGTGTCATCAGAATTAGCGAAGGATGTTGCAAACGTTGATTGAAAAACTAGTTAAATTGGAGAAAAGGAAGTCCTCGTTTGACCTGGAATCGAAATCGCCAACAAATAATATGAAACTCTAATTGGGACTGAGGGGTCAAGAATCGCCATTTAACAGCCAAGAACTCTGCCCCTTCGATGATCCTCACGTGTTATTGCTGCTGTTGTTGTACTCGTCAGGAGAATTCTGAGAAAGCGTGGAGGAATGACTTGCACAAAAGAAAGCAACGGCCCTCCATGTACAGGGTGAGCATTTCCTGCTTGACAGGTGCATTTTCAGAGGGCTCCTGCTTTGAACTCTTATAGTGCCTAGGATTTGCTAAAGAAAATGTTTGATGCCATTCTCACTTTATTCCCATTCTTTCCATCGCTAATGTCCTGGTGTGACCGCGCAAAATAGCATCGTAGTTTGATAATAGTGAGTTTCGCACGCAGGTATGTTGAGGTGATGGCCCCGGTTTTCTCGAAGGCTGCTTGGCGTTGCATTTGGCACATGACTCAGGTGCGCACACAAATCTGCTATTGAAGTAGCTAACTAACACTTGCCTCATTAGAATGTCAGTTTCTGGCCTAGATCCAGCTTGTAATTCCGCTTGAGGTAATTTAGACTTCTGGGAAGAGTTTCTGAACGCATACAAGTAGATTATTTTTTATACGTTATTCTGCTAAATTTGGGCGTGTGCTTTGCATCTACAGAATGATCTAGTGCATGGGTGGGGTATCGACTTCAAGATTGGTTATTGTGCGCAGGTGTGTAAGCAAAATTCTTGTATTTTGTCACTATGTTCAGATTCGTGTCTTTCAGAATTTTAGTTGAGCCCCGTGCTTCAAAATTTGAACCGTGCTGCAACCGAGTGTGTAGACGCTCAATTTGCCTGCAGCGTGGATGTGGTGTTCTTTAATTCTAAAAAAAGTATTCTTATTCGTGTATGTTTTGTCACCAGGGTATCCGTAGTGAGAAAGTGGGAGTTATTGATTCTGAGTATGTGCTGCATGAAGGCATCCCGTCCCTTGGAGGTCCTAGTAAAAACGCAAATGTATGCTTACATCGACACTTGTTTCCATTCTCCTGCTCTTGTGTTTTATCTTATCAGTTTTTGAACTTTCATGTACGAAGTTAGCAAGTACTACTTCTATAGTATTTAGCGCCTTTGACATCCGAAGCTACTTAAACTAGTGTGCGTTTGTTTACTGAAAAGATTGTAACATGAATACTCAAATCCTTGATTATTGCAGACAACAGAAGAGGTGGATATTGAGGAACCGGTGCCTCAGGTATGTCTTCAGTGGATTCCCTTCATTTCGTGAAGTTTCCTGAAAGAATGATTTGATCCTACTCTATTACTTGAAGCCTAGTAAGTCAATATCCTGTGACATTCTCACCATGAAAGAGCTTATGACAAATAACAGTGTTACATGTAACTTGCTGTGAAGGTAAAAATGTAGGTTTTCTTGGGATGTGAAAATCCTGAAGAAACGATATTTGTATTCAAACTAATAATAGGTCCATCTACTGCTCAGCACCACGTCACTGCTTCAAATCTTTAAAGGACTGAGAATAGCTCAAATCGGGCTCATTTCTTTTTTTTACCAGTTTGGAGTAGGTCTTATGAGGAATTCGTATTTATCTGTTATATACTTAATTACTAACTAATGCACGCAGTGTGCTTCACTGACTCAGGTGATGTCCAGTTTGGTCCCATTTGGGTTATAGTCTTGAATGCCAAGCTCGTCCTTTTTAAGCCACAAAACATTGGCTCAAACGACGTTGTGGGTGGATATTGATGGGTTTAGTGATTTTCTAATGCTTCGTTGTTTGGTTGTATCCTTCTTTGCTTTGTACAGAAACAGCCGGGTGGGTTGAGTCTACGCCGGAAGGTATGTATCACACTTTTGTACATGTTTTTCGTTGCTTGCATTACTCCTTAATTGGGAACACTCTGTTTCGTCCTTCGCAATACGTGTTCATACCTGCTTTGGCACGCTTGATGTCCTTTGCACAGGACTATAGGATGAAAAATTAACAAATTCTGTGATGCGGATGTAATTTATATCCATCTGAGTTAGTTGTGTGCAATAACCAATGCCTGTCCTTCTGAAACACAGTTAAGCGTCGTGTCTCACGTGCTACCTATGCAAGTCCTAGCTCATCACCAGTCCTTAGTTTTGTCGGGCAAGAGATACACTAAAGGAAGCTTGATATTTTTAGCTAAATATTAGTTTGGGACTCAAGTGTAGCAAAATGGAGACCCGACTTCGGAACCGATTCTCTCCTTTGCTGGCATGAAATAATTTGGAAAGGCTGCCATGTTTGCATTTCTAAATGAACTGAGATGTGGGAAATAATTTGAAACTATAATTTTCGGTTAGAGTTTAGACATTGAGATTTTAGTTGAACAGAAGATGTGGGGCATAGAGTGAACAGAAGGTCCTTGAATTTTTCAACAAAGTAACAAGCTTGAAACATTAAACAAGAATCCATTCATAAGTCAATTTTATTTCCTATTAGCTTTGTTTCGTTCGAAGGTTTGACATGAGCAACAAGAATGAGCATGAAAAAGTGGAACTTACACAGTTTATAGGTTGCACGCACAAAAATATTCGAGATGCTTGTATCTGAGACGGTTTTGTTGAGACGGATTAGGCACTCGTTTTTAAACGTTTTATAAAATTCTGCATATGCAATGAACTATCGAAGCTTGTTATCTTCATCCGAAACGGTCATAATATTTAGAGTTTACACTTGATGCTTCAGCCTGCAATCTACAGTGGCCCTTGTATCATTAAGCAATGAATGCTTCTTGGTGCGCTTCAGGTTCGGAAGCGGTGTGTGAGGGAAATGAAAGCTTTCCTGCAAAGATGGAATACAGCGGTGAAGGAGGACCACATCTGGAAAGACCCTTACAAACTGTTGAACGACTCCTCAGGAAATTATCACAGGGTTTAGGTGGAATGCTCTGCCAGAAAATTTGGCAGAGTAGTTCAGCAGCAGCATTTTGGAGACTGAATTACACCGGAAGACTTGGAGTCTTTATCTTCGGCAAAAAAGGCTTTGGTTAACTGGACAGGTGGTTGAAAATCTTGAAAGAAACAACGGCTCGGGAATTTTGGAGTCCGGGGATTCTTCCGACTTCTAGGGTATGTTAATTGTACATAGATGCTAGGCATCTTGATTTTTTTGCTTTTGAGCATGGTCATGAGCAGATCCTCTATTCTTACTGGGAACACTCTCGTTTGCTTTGATGAGAACTGAACGTACTTTGATCCCAGAGTTTCCTATGGTAACTTCACGCAGGATAATGACGCCGAGAGTGGGTCTCGTATTTACTTATTAGCAATTTTGAGTAGAGTTACGTAGTTCTTTCTTTCTCAATTTGATTTAACTTTCTTATCAATGGAAGCAACATTTTTCGAATTCTAGAGTGTAAACTCTTTTTTGAAAGTCGTTGAAGATGATTCAAAATGCTGTTACAACTAGAAATGGGGAGAATGTTACAACTCACTGACTTGGTACATTGGAGAAGACTTAACGGGCTGAAAATAGGTCAGGAGACTCAGGATAAAAGAACGAAGTAAAAATTGCAAACCGCATGTATGAACAAGATGGTCTTGCTCTTGATGATAATGCGGGAACATTAAATCCGTGCATACTTCGAATGAATTTTAGAATTTGTGGAATTTGAATAGTTGAAATGGTCTTCCAGAAATATGAAGATTTAATTAAATCTTCAGCAAGCCAAACAAACACGATGACAATATAGACTGGTACATGTCAAAGGTGACGACAAATTTATGCAGCAGGCTAATCATCAGGATTGATATCTATGTGTTCCACAAATGTGCAAAATGGAAAAGTGATACAACGGGGAGATAAAAACTGTACAGTACATAAGAAAATAATCTCGAAATGGGCGCCATCCTGTGAAAGGGTTCCGAAGCTCTAACTCTCATCCCCTACCTAAACCTTGCAAAAATGCATCCTGCGATTTTGTTCCTGAAGGACCTGGAATTGCTCTCGACTATCAATTGCCAGGCAATCTGGCCTATGTTTTTGTTCTAATGATTTAGAGTTGATCACAAAGGAACTAGTTGACCACAATCAGGCTGTGGTTGGATTTGACAAAGACAAAGACGCTGTTGCAGATTCCAATGCTGCTGCTCGGTCCGCTTGGCTGCCTGCAAACTTTGCCCTGTATCTCTCAATCTCGCCGTCTTTTATTTCTGCAAATATCGGCTCAGGGTTGCCGATAGTATGGCCTGATTGGACCAAAGTCCAAGGCTTGGACGCTCGTTCCAAATCACCTTCTTCATCCACAAGCTTCATCGTTGATACAGGAAGATTCAATTGCCCAAGAACCTTGTGCGAGAATGACGGCATGAAAGGCTCAAGCAGTGTAGCCAAAAGATGCACCACCCCAACTGATGTTTTCAACACTATGGCGCACGCAGGTGGATCTTGCTTATACAGCTTCCAAAACTGACTGTCCTGCAAATGTATGTTGCCAAGACAGGATACTTGCATAGCAGCCTTCAGACCACCCTTCAATTTCACTGCCTCCATACTCTTGATGTAGTCCTCAAATGCGACACCGATCTTCAGAGCAAATTTCTTCGGGAGTTCGTGTTCCTCAGGATGATCGACTTCTGGAACAACTTTTCCGTAACCTCCTTCGCCTGCTGGCTTTGCTAGAAAAGAAAGCGTTCGGTGAACAAAGTTCCCGAGACTCTTGAGCAACTCGTTGTTTTGCGTTGCTTGCAAGTCTACCCATGTGAACAATGTGTCGGACACCTCAGGCCGATTTGCCAGACGGTAATATCGCCAGACCTCAACCGGTATCTTTGTGCTCTTCACATCATTTCCAAAGACACCAACTCCCCGACTTTTTGAGAACTTGCCTGACTCGTAATTCAGATATTCGGTAACGCTGATTGTCTTCATCAAAGTCCATGGCTCTGAAGTGCCCAAAAGAGTGGATGGGAAAATGACCGTATGGAATGGCACGTTATCATTTCCCATGAACTGGACGAGTTCCACATCTTCAGGAGATTTCCACCACTTCTCCCATTCAGGAGTGTAATTAGCCGTGATAGAAATGTATCCAATGGGAGCATCAAACCAGATATAGAACACCTTTTCTTTGCACTTTTCCAGTGGAACTGGGACGCCCCACTTGAGATCTCGAGTGATACATCGCTCTTTCAAACCGTCACAAACCCAGGCGTTAGTTTGTTGAATAGAGTTGGAGCTCCAGCCTCCTCTTTTTGACGTGTTGGAAATGTAGGACTGCAGTTGGTCACTAAGACCAGGGAGGTCGAGAAACAGGTGATCCGTTGGGCGTTTTTCTGGAGTGTTTTCACACACCTTGCACTGAGGATTGATCAGATCATCAGCATTCAAGAGCTTTCCACACACATCGTGGTTTCCTTGTAGAGGAGGACCTTCAGTAGCCTTGTTGAAGAATGCCACATGCAGTGCCTGCTACAATTACTGTAACCACGCTCCAAACACTAATGATTTTAGTGCAGTAACTAGGAAAAGGATCTCAATCCTTATCTGTTTGTCCATTTGGTCCAAGTTCAATAATAAACTTGTGCTTATTTTCTGTGGTTGAAGACAGACCTCAATGGAATTTTTGCTATGTTTCTGTTCTTGTTAAATTGTTGGAGCTAACTAGTATATTATCTCCTTGCAGTATTTATATTCATCCGTGTCCAAAAAACAAGATATCACGGTCAAAGACTTATGCTGGTACATACCAATATTACAAAGGTATATCCTCCATCCAAAGGACTCGTTCATCTATCTCAGTAGGACACTACACCAAATAGTGCATTTAGGTTGCCCCATACTAATTTCTTGACATTCCGCACTATTTAAATACTAACCGCTGTTACAGTAATTCTCAGCAATAATTCATTTTAAAAAGACTCAGCAAGTACTACAAAGCTGTAGAAAGAAAAACTAGCAATATTCAAGTTAGAAAATCAAGTGAAATCTAGATATGTAAAGAGTTGCATGCACTTCCAAGTGGGCAAGTGGTGGGTCATGAGGTAACTTTCCAAGGTAAGGCAACCTAATTGTTGGGACAACTTAAATGCACTATTTGGTGTAGTAAATAGGACAGGGTATAGCAATACTAAGTTTTTTGCCTTACTTATAAACCTTTAAACCAGGGGTGAGGTGTCAAATTTGGCAGTTCATAAATTTGACACTCTGATGGATGCATTCTGCATTTTATTTAAGAGGGTGTTTTCATTGGAAATCTAAGTTTTTGTTTTGTTTTTGTAAGGATTCATTTTGAAACCTCAATAAATGAACAAGATGTTCCTAGCTTGTATTGTCAAATAATTGATAGGTCTCTTGAAAGAGTTTGTATAAAAACCAAATATCTGAGAACTATATGATACTAGAAAGATCTTAGTTGTCATTCTTCTGACAACCAATTTTTTAAAGTTGTCCTTTCGAAAACCAAAGAGTAGAAGAAGGTTTTCCCGAAATTTTACGAGGGTGTCAACTGTCAACTGTCAAATTTATACCCTAGAAACTCGCATGTAGCATTGGTATTGGTACCAGTCCGTACCAGGGTTTGAAACATTCAGAGTACGTGTCTGTAAACAATGATCCAAGTTGTACTATATGCTGAATGATTCTACACCTGGGTAATCATGTAAGATTCAGTGAACCTAGCACTGTGGAATCTTACAGATAATTGAGACGTCGGAATAAGTCAAACATCCCATCGTGTACAGGCGTCGAAGCACAGTTGAACCGGAAAGGTAAGATCACTGCCCTACAATAGATCTGAGCAAGATATTCTCATGGGCCAAGGCGATTTGGGTGGAGGCCATGTTACAATCCAATCCGAGGTTTGATAATTTCCAGTGAGGGTTGAGAATTGCTGGCAATGTCAGGTCGGAACAGATTGCCGACTGGCATGACCTCAACAACAGGAATAGTTAGCCTGGCAAGTAAGATAGACAGACAGCTGGCCGCACGAGCCAGGGCCGGCAGCCCGGCACCAGGGGCGACGACCGCAAAAGCCGAGAAGCTAGAACTCCGGGCGCGTCCAATCGAGGCACGTACAGAGATTCCAAGGCAGCAGGGGCGCGCCGGAGAGGCTGGTGCGCGGCGAGGCGTGAAGCACGAGTCCTCGCCTCCAGTTGCGCGATCCGCCTCCCTCGGGTGCGCCTTGTACCCGTCCCCGACGTCGCCTTATAATCCATGTCCATCGTCCAAATTCTTTACAGCTCTGTGGCTCTGGATCTGTCTTGCACGTTCTAGAGCAATCCAGCACGGATGCTTGTCATCTAGACTCGGTGTCTAGATTCTCCTTAAGTACCTCCAATGGAAAGCCCGATTTCGCCAAGTCTACCATGTCCAACTCTCTCAAGTAGTACTGTTTGAGTGTGTGAATGTCGATGCAGAAAGTCTGAAAGATCAGGAACAACTTACTCAGTCAGAGACTGAGTGTGTTCGGCGCCGATTTTGTGGTAGCCGGGGTGGTAGCTCGTTGCAATGGCGGACTTGTCGACGTCTGGGGTGGGAGACAAAAATGCCAAGGGAGGTCCCGGCGTCTCCATGCATGGCGTCACGGGGAAGGAGTCCGTGTACGCATTCTCCATGTACCAGTCCGACAAGTCGAAGCTTGCCGACGAGGACGCGCCTCCTCTGGATGCTCAGGGCCGGACGTTCGCGCTTCCTGTGGATTCTGAACACAAGGCCAAGACGATTCGACTGTTCAGCGTTGCGAGGCCGCACATGCGCACCTTCCACTTGTCGTGGTTCTCTTTCTTCACGTGCTTTCTATCGACATTCGCCGCGCCTCCGCTGATTCCAGTCATCCGCGACAACTTGAATCTGAACAAAGAAGACATTGGAAATGCTGCCGTCGCCTCAGTCTCTGGTATGAAAATGTGTCTTGATCGAATGGTTTGTGCTACGCATTTCCCAACCTGCTATACATCGTCTTGTAGGAGTTTGGTCGTTTTGTCGATGCACATTGTGTGGGGTTCAATCCAGACGACTGAAGTTGGACATGGCAGGATCAATTCTATCGCGTCTGTTGATGGGAACGGTGTGCGATCTGATCGGCCCGCGATATGGCTGCGCATCCTTGGTCATGATCATCTCGCCGGCCGTGTACAGCATGGCATCCGTGGAGTCAGCATCGGGATTCATGGCGGTGCGATTCTTCATTGGATTCTCGTTGGCGACGTTCGTATCTTGCCAGTATTGGATGAGTTCCATGTTCAAAAGCAAGATCGTGGGGACAGCGAATGCAATTGCTGCCGGGTGGGGTAACCTGGGAGGTGGCGCAACACAATTGATCATGCCTCTGGTTTATGAGTTGATCAAGAACAGCTTCCACGCCACCAGCTTCACTGCGTGGCGTCTGGCGTTCTTCTTGCCCGGAGTGATGCACACGTGCATCGGGTTGATGGTGCTGTTCTTCGGACAAGATCTTCCGGATGGCAACTTTTCCCAGCTGCACAAGCAAGGGACTAAAGCAAGGGACAGCTTCAAAAAGGTTGGTTGCTGTTTCTGAGTCCTCGTGGTCTTTTGAGTGTAAAGTTCTGCTACTACATAATTTCCGACATACAACTGGTTTGACAAATATGTGAACTGGATTTCAGGTCTTCTTCAACGCTGTGACGAACTACCGAACGTGGAGCTTCTTTATCACATACGGTTACTGCTTCGGGGTGGAGCTCACCGTCGACAACATACTCGCCCAGTACTTCTACGACCGCTTCGATTTGAAACTGGCCACTGCAGGAATCATCGCGTCCTGCTTCGGCTTCATGAACATCTTCTCGCGTCCATTGGGAGGAGTCATCTCCGACGTCGTGGCGCACAGGTTCGGAATGCGCGGTCGGTTGTGGAACTTGTGGATCATCCAGACCCTGGGCGGCATGTTCTGCATCATTCTGGGCAAGACGGCGGCGTTGGGACCAGCCATCGGGGTGATGATTGTGTTCTCGTTCTTCGTGCAGGCCGCTTGTGGGGCCACATTTGGAGTAATTCCATTCATATCACGACGGTCGCTGGGTGTGGTGTCTGGTTTCACAGGTGCTGGCGGCAACTTGGGAGCGGTACTGACGCAGACGGTGTTCTTCACGAAGCCGACGTACCACACGGAGGTGGGCATCGTGAACATGGGCATCATGATCATTGTTTGCACATCGCTGGTGTTGTTGGTGTGGTTCCCTCAGTGGGGCGGTATGTTCTTCCCCTCGTCTAAGATGTCGGAGGAGGAATACTATGCTTCGGAATACGACCACTCTGAGAAGCAGGCAGGACTGCACAACGCGAGCTTGAAGTTTGCGGAGAACGCTAGGTCCGAGAGAGGAAGGGTCTCCAGGAATCCGAAGGAACCCGCCATGGCCTAAGTTGACTCCACAATCGGAGTTACAGTCATGGAGTTGTACAATAGTGTCTAGCATCTGAATAAATTCTTGGTCCTGGTGCATCGCGGTGCTAGATTATAGCGTAGAGTTTTTATCTCCTGCTTCGGATCATATGCCTTCAATTCTAGGGGAAAAGATGCCCCTTTTAATTTTCAAAGCCGTGTAGGGAATGAACATTCGGTGGTTTATAGGTAGTGCACATCTGGTACGTTTTGAAAAACGAGGTAATAAAAGCGAATTGGTGTCACGTGATGTGCACTCTTGTATTGGTGTGGATTTTTACTGGTTTTTTCACTAAGCAATTATTAACTGCCTTCTTTTTGGAGGAACTTGTAAAGCAATGGTTGGGACGCGGTCTTTCCGCGCAAGACTTTGTCTCCATAGCAAGTTTCGGCCAGTTGGGCCAGGCAACCCACAGTAAAATCTAGTACTAAAATTATTATAGGTGATCTGGATTTACACAATGTGAACTCTAAGTACAGTGACAGGCTGACAGCGCGTATAACAGATTATAAGGTAGCGGCACCTAAACATGACACTTACTTCAGATGTGGTGATTTTGAGGGTCTTCTCAGAATCTAATGGCATGGGCTTGTTAGGAAATAGGCACAGATGCAAGTCAAATTGTTTGTAATTTTCTGAGATGGTATGAATAAATTACAAAATGTTGAAGGGAATTTCCTAGATTGATCTATTGTTGTCACTACCAAAAAATCGACAAAGAAAAGACCTTGCAATGACAATGGAAAGACTATGTAACGATAACAAAAAGATCATGTCACAAGTGATCTTAAATCACCATCTGCACAATTTGTATTCCCACTTAACCCCTAAAGGACCATTGTCCCTTTGAGAGACAAGCTGGACTTTGGGCATGTACTTGTGGCTAAACTACTTTATGTGATTTTTTGAAACTTTTAGTAAAGGTGGGGAATTCAAATATCTATGTGGGCATCTAATTATTTCTTCATTCCAACATTTGATGGAAGTTATGCCTGAATTTATGAAAATTTGGGGAGGACTCCTCCGGGCAGCACAAAAACTTCTTTAACAATTACATTTTTTTAAAATAAAAATTTGAAATTGGTTCTTTAGATTTTTTCATACATGGGAAGCTTTGAATCATTCAATTTCAATCAATGAAAGTTATGAGGGGTTTTGTTTGCAAACAGTTATGGATTCTCTACTCTAAAATAAACTTTGAAGTCCTTTTTTTTACTCAATTTTCAACATTTTGGAAAAAAAACAAAATCAAAGGAAGTAGATTGTTTATTACAACACTATAACAGTTGGGATTTGCATTTTTCATTTCAATAATTAAATTTTTAACAATTTAGTGATACTCATTGTCTACTTCTTTTTACTTACTATTTTTTCCCATGTGTTGTGTAGTTCCAATTGATTTGAAAATTCTCCCACACATACCTAACTTGATCTCCTACATGAAAAAAATAAAGTGCAACTTTGGGTAGAGCAATTTTTTTGTTATAAGAGTGGTCAAAGGCTTTTGAAATTTTTAGGTGGCATGGGGAAAAAAAAAAAAAATCACTTTAGATGTAAATATCTCACTCCTCTCCGTCTAGAATGAGCCGATTTTTTTTCTACAAGTACCTCTTCTAGTTTGGGGCAAGAGCCTACAGTTGGATTTCCCAAAAACAAAACATTAAATCCTTTATATTAAACCTCCTAAAAGTGGTAGTTTTTTAGTGATCTACACAGAAGAAAAGGGGCTTGATTCTTTCAAGGTTAAATCAACTTGCATGTTTGGTTTGGATGCATACATGTTTTGTTTGAATGTAAGAGCATGCAGCTTTAGGTTTAATTTTAAATGTCACTAAACGGTTAATGTTACTTTTAGATGCCCCTACCTTACAATTCCTTTGAATACACGATCTACACAATCAAGTACACAATCAAGTCTAGTGGATGCTAGTAGGGTAGTTATCTATATTCCCTCGTCAAACTCTTCACCAATTTATCAATTTTGTACCGAAAGTTAATTTGGAGTAAATCCAAAGAATGAGTATCTAGGAATCTGCATGTCGTGTAGAAATTGCATGAACACGACGCGCTGCATCTCATGTGATTCCTTTTGAGGGTGCTGTTGCATTGGCCACTGCAACAGTAGTGGACTTTGTCTGAAATTTTCTAGGGTTTACTTTGATTTGTTTAGTTTATGCGTTGAAGGAAACAGGATTTGTGTGTCGAAAGAAATAAACCTGAACCTTGTGTGTACCGAATCAGTACGTCCGGAGTCCGGACAGTACAGTACAGTATCGGAGGACATCCTTTATGCCAAAAAAGAAGAAGGTTGTGGATCTTTTTCTCCTTGACATGCGCATGCGTGCCACATGGCCCCATTCCTCCGCAAGTCACAACCCCGCCTTCTACGGTAGAAATACCATAAACGGTTAAAATAAGCCACTTTAGCCTGAACATATGGGGAATTTCTTAGAAATTAAGTTCAATGTTCTCCAAGGATAAGGAAGAGTGCAAAATTTTTTTTTTACTAAGAATGAATATGTTATGTAATATAAATGTGGATTTAGGGTTTGGATTGATTCTCGTTTCATAGGTGCACCTTAAACGGCTACCTCTAGAACCAATCAAATGCAAGGAAATAGCATCTTTTTAAACATTTCAAAATCTTTTGCAGATCCAACTATTGTTAATTTCAAAACAGTCTACTTCTCCAGGTAGAGGTAAGTAACCGTTTATGGTATTTCTACCTTACACCCGGGCAGTCGGGCCTTGGGTGAATTGACCCCCTCATTTGCCCCCTAAGATAGGTAATAGGTAAACCCATTCCCGATCATTGAACTTGAGAGCATCTCTACTCATGCACTCTACATGGAGGGCACCAAGCAGCTCTGGGAGTTTGTTAATTAGCTTGAAGGGAGCATCTACACTTTTTAGCTCCACTCTTGCTCTTCAAATTGGCACACTAAGGCCGGGTAGTTGGTGGGGCCAGTGGGGCCGCATGCATGAGTAAAATCCCTGCCCTAGAACATGTGATTAGATAATAGCAAGCTTGGTTAAAGTAATCTCCCTACTCCTCGGGACATGCATGGGAGAGATTTTTATTCATTTTTTGTAATTTGGGAGATAGAAGATCACTATTCCAAAGAAAGATGCAAAATTTCATCTTTTTAAAATTTGAAGATGACCCTAGAACTTCATGTTTCTCGGAGGGCGCTTGGCGAGATTGGCTACATTACACCGTCTGGCAAGTCTCCGGTGGACCTTCAATCAGAGGCTAGACCAGCCTAGGTCCGATACTCTCTAGTTTGGAAAGGAGTGGAGATGCTCTACGATTGCTCATTTGTACACCATGTATACATATGAGCAGTATTGGGGATCAATGGGTATACCTATCTTACCTGCATGAATGGGCCTCAGGCTTTGTCCATTGCACATCCATGTTTTGGGTCTAGGGTGGAAAAGTTCTCGGATGATGCTATTTTGTGAGTGCGAAATGGTGAGCCTATGAGCAATGAACCAAGATTTGGTGAGTATGAACAAGTTCTGAGCTCAAAATCAATGCAAAAACTAAATAGTAGCAACTTTTTCAAAAGTTGAAAGTTAAAAATGCACAATTATAGGATCCTATGAACACGATTATACATGAAATTGAGTATTTAGATAATTAATTTAAGCTCACGGCTCATGGCTCATGAATCCTTGCTCACAATATAACATTCTCCTCTAGCGTCTTAGATTTAATTGAGGTCTTTAAATCCAAACCAAAGTTAATATTTCCAAATTCAAACTCCTAATGGTAAATTTCCAAACTCCCAAAAATTTTGAAATGTTAAAAATCAAAACTTTTTGGCCTTGGCCCCACAACTTTATAAAACAGTTGGCTGAGCTCCTAGCCCCACTCATTTAGAAAAAGGACAATGAGGGGGTCAGTTCACCTTGGTTGCCTAGCATGATGTCATGTTAAGATGTTACTAAGTAAATAATACAAACATCAAATGTATTTTCTTGGGTCTGGAGTCTAAGGTAAACACACCCATACCCAATCCTTTAACAGGGTCTCCCCAATTTTGACCGTATGCATCCAAGGTGTACATTTAAGAACTGAAATGTAAACCCTGGGTATATTAAGGATAATGTCAAAGTGTTGTAACTTTTCATCCCAAGGTTTGACATTTTTGTCAAATGTGTTGAAAAGGTGAATCCAAAAAACATTAAGACAATGTAAAAAAAAAAGTGTCAAGATAGTGTATGAAAAAAAAGGTACCAAAACACGTTGAAAACAAAAACCCTATTTGAATAGTGTTGAGTTAGAGTTATTCTATATGATAAAAGTTAGTTCCCATTAACAAAAAAATCATGGTTGTCCAAGGAATTTACGTGATGGTTGGAACTATACATAAGCTTGCTCTCTTTTTGAAAAAAACAAAAAGAAGAACACCTAGAAATAATGATTTGATTGATGTATGGCGGACAACCAATGGTAATGATATAAGAGAGAAGAAAATCCAAGTCTCCTAAAATGTAATTTGTGATGCTTGTTGGAATGAGCGGTGGGTGCTTATTATCAAACTTAATAAACAACCTACCATTAATAAACAACCTACCAAAGAATAAGATGGGAGATTATTTGCTATGTTTCTATATTTTAACCATAACTTATTATTTAGCAAAAACTCTTTAAATCTCTTCACTTTTTTAAAAATCAATTTGTTTTGGAACGAGAAGGTGTTGAACTCTAGAAAAAATTGAATGAAGTACAATTTGAGGGAACAAGCCAAAAGATTTTTTGAGGTGTGGATGAATTGAGGTCGGATGTTTGCGTAGAGCAAGGCTCTCTCACAGCATGGAAGCAATTGGGGTAGCCTCTGCGCAAACCTCTCACAACATGGAAGCAATCAGGGTTGCCTCTACGCGGACCTCTCTCGGCATGGAAGGAATCAGGGTTGCCCATTGTAGGCTATAGATCAAGATCACTGGACAAGACCTCTAAGAGTATAAAATGTTTCTATCGCAGTTTTTTTGTTGGAAGAAAGATTGGTCAAGGGCAATGAATAATAACTAAACTTTTAATATAGGTATATACTCTCTCCACATACATCTATATATATTCACGGTCTACTATTGCTTTACTTTTATCTTTTGCTTTTACTTTTATTTTTTACTTTTTCTACTTTTTTTTCCTAACTAAACTTAACCATTTAATTTTTCATATTGATATCACTTTAACTACTTTTTTGAATGTGTACACCCATTTGCCACACAATAATGTATCCTTGCCTTTAACCCCTACAGGATCAAGTTAGCCCTTTTATTGTGAAAGTCACTAAAAATTGCCACTTTTAGGGGAATGAGTAGAAAGGTAGGAAAATAAGTTTTTTTTGGAAATCCAGTCACAAGATCTTGCCCTAGATTATGGGAGGTACTTGTAGGAAAAAAATTAGCTCATTCTAGATGTAGAGAAGTGAAATATTGACATCTAAAGTGAAAAAAAAATTTCTTTCCTTGCAGCCCAAAATTTTTAGAACAATACTTTGACCGCTTCTAAATCAAAAAATTGCTCTACGCAAAGTTGAGGTTTATTTTTTCCATGTAGAAGACCAAGTTAGCTAAGTGTTGGAGAGTTTTCAAATGAATTGGAGGTGTGAATCATACTTTGTAAAATCTTGCAATGCGAGAAGGTCATGAAATTTGCATACACACGAAGCAAAATGCTTTATGTAAAATTCAAGAATTTGAATTACACTAATCTAAATGGTGAAAAGCAAGGAATCTTAGTCTACTACCATTTGGAAAAAAAAAAGTAGAAAAAAAATTACACAAAGAGCACAAAAAAGTAAAGCACCAAATTTTACAAGGGGCAAAAGGAATGGAGGTTTGGGAGTCCCATACCTACCAGCAAACTAAAACTTCTCACTCATCAATCAAAATGGAATGATTCCAAGCTTCCCACATATGCAAAAATCTAAAGAACTAATTTTGGATTTTTATTTATTTTTAAATGTATATTTTAAAGATGTATTTTGAGCTCCCAAAGCTGCTTGCCCTCCCCCATTTTCAGATGTTCATGCATAACTTCTTCAATAATCGTTAGAATGAAATAAAAATTAGATATGCATGTATATCTTTGACTTCCTTGCCACCCTCAAAAATTTCAAAAATGTATACAAATTGGTTTAATCATAAGTACATGCCCGAGGCAGGGTTTTTTTTTTCATTTTTTAAGAAGTGCCAAAGTGGCAATTTAAAATGTTATAGTGGTGCTCCAAATTTCAACATTCATCCACATATTGGATAGAAAATACCACATTAGCACATAATACGTGTCTATATTTTGGTTTTCATCCACAATTTGACGATTTCATCCAAATTTTTTTTTAATTTGAAGTTTTTTTGACAATTTCATCCAATTAATCATGTTTTTTTTCCTATAGGCTTGGTGCCAGTCAAAAAAATTTGTGCTTTTTTGCTCCAAATCCTGATTTAATAGTGTTGAGTTAGAGTTATTCTATATGATAAAAGTTAGATTTCAATTAACAAGGAATCATGGTTATCAAAGGAATTTACTTGATGGTTGGAACAATACATACTCTCCTTTTGAAAATAACAAAAAGAAAAATACCTAGAAATAATGATTTGATTGCTGTATGGCGGACAATCAATGGCAATGATACAAGAGAGAAGAAAATCCAAGTCTTTCTTCAAATATAATTTGTGATTATTGTTGGAGTGAGCGGTGGTTAATTATTATTAAACTCAATAAAAAACTTACGAAAGAATAAGATGGGAGATTATTTGCTACATTTCTATACTTTAATCATAACTTATTATTTAGCAAAAAACTCTTTAAATCTCTTCACTTTTTTAACGATCAACTGTTTTTGAATGAAAAGGTGTTCAACTCTATCAAAAAATTGAATGAAGTGCAATTGAAGGAACAGGCCACAAGATTTTTTGAGGTATGGATGAATTGAGGTAGGATGCTGGACTTGAGGTTGCTATTCTTTTGAAGTTGTAAGAGATTAGCATACTCATGCATGGAATGTTGTTTGTGTTCAATTTCTAAAGCCCTTGAGTTGCAATATGAGACACACTTTTACTTCGAGACATGTGACTCCCATGTGTAATATTAGTTGAATTCTTGTAAAGTGTT
Organism: Ulota crispa; assembly: GCA_963920765.1. NCBI lineage: Eukaryota > Viridiplantae > Streptophyta > Bryopsida > Orthotrichales > Orthotrichaceae > Ulota > Ulota crispa. The sequence goes on from OY987242.1 coordinate 14,356,898, forward strand.
AACTGGATATGCATTTCAATATTAGCTTAATGCACAAAAAAATTATAGCACCTTGCTTGGGATTTAAAGGTTATACTTCAAAATGATTCTGCACTTACAGAAACATGATAGATGTGTCCAATTGGTCTTAGTTTTTCACACACACTCTCAACATACTTACGCAACAAGTCCCTAAGAGTTGCCAAGCATATGAACACCAAATTTGAACTTAGAAGGGTTTGAAAAAAGGATTTATTTACTTTTGGGAATGCTCAATGAAGAAAAAAATTTAAAAGGCATCCAAGTCCAAAACTTGGACTCCTGCTCCTTCTAACTCTTAAGATTCTGTTACATAAGTGTAATGAAAGCATATGTAACAAGACTTGTACCATTTTAACCCCTAAAGGCTCAAGTGGCCCCTCGAGGGCCAAGTGGGGTTTCGGGCATGTGCTTACAACTACTTTGTGTGATTTTTTGAAACTTTTATGGAAGATGGGGAATTCAAAGATCTAAGTGGATATATAATTTTTTCTTCATTACAACATTTATTGAAGAAGTTAAAAATGAATTTCTAGAAAACAAGGGAAGGCGGGCAGCCAAAAAACTTCTTTACAAATTGCAATTTTTATAAATGAAAATATGAAATAGGTTCTATAGATTAATATATACGTGGGGAGTTTTGAAAACTTTGATTGATGAGATGAAAGTTATGAGAAGTTTTAGTTTGCGGGTAGGTATAGTTTCTCTCAAAACCATACCTATGAGCAAAATAAATTTCTCATAACTTTCATCTCATCAATCAAACTTGAATGCTTCAAAGCTTCCCACATATATGCAAAGCTAATGAACCAATTTCAAATTTTTATTTTTAAAAAATGAAATTTGCAAAGAAGTTTTTGGGCTGCTTGCATTCCTTGTTTTCCAAAAATTCATTTCAACTTCATCAATAAATGTTGTAACAAAGAAAAAATTAGATATCCACTTAAATCTTTGAATTCCCCATCTTCTATAAAATTTCCAAAAAATCACACAAAATTGTTTAGCTGTAAGTACATGTCCAAAATCCCACTTGGCCCCCGAGGGGCCATTTGGGCTTGTAAGAGTTAAGATTTAAGATGAACTTCAAACCATCAACAAAACTTTGAGTTTTTTGTCATAAGCAAAAACAAGCAGCTACATTAAAAGAAGTATTGCCCCTATTGTGTTGGCTAGCATTTTGGGTAAGATATCTATTCAAACTTCATTAACCCTTAAACGTCCCTTAGGCTCTAGAGATATGGTACCAAATACAATCACAACCAATATACAGAAGTTTGAATCAGCTAGAAATCAAGTGTTACAACCTTACATATTGAAGGGTTGTATGATGGTGGATGCATAATTTTTTTTTGGAAAGCCCTCAAAATAGCTCAAATACGTCTGTACATACGACCATATGTATGGCCGCAAAGGGTGTTTGGGACATTCAAGGGTTAAAGTTGCTTCTCTTGATGCAAAACCCACTTCCTTTGCACATATACTAAAAACAATTGAGATGTGATTCCCTTAGTAAATACATGCATGGGCCAACTCCATCTTTTCCAATTCCCTTATTTTCTTTTAACCCTTAAAGGTTTGTGCATGCAAAAAGTGGATGCGCCTTGGTCAACCCTAATTGTAACTTTCAAAATATCAATTTTTGGTACGTAACTCAAACTAAGAAAATGAAGCTTGACAATTTTCTTTTCTATTCCATTTAAGTTTTTTGAAAAATACCAAAAATCAAAAGAGTTATTGCCATTAAAAACTCCAAGTGTTAGAATCCAAATAACACTATATGTTATGTTTTTCATTCATATTTTCTACTCTTTAAATGCATTTTAAGTTTAAACTACAAAACTATGTTTCTCATTCTACCATTCATTTATGGTAGAAATCATTGCTTTTTTTAATATTTATTCTAAGTGATATGATTTTATTTCCATATTTAGCTTTAAAAAATCACAATAATTTGAGTATTCTATCAAATTTATTGAAAAAAAAAAACATAGAAAATGAATGTATCTTCTAATAAAAATATCAAAATTTCATAAATTAATTAAGTATAAGGATAAACATGGTTTGATAGTCAAATTTGATTTTAAATTCTTTGTTAAGGCTGTTTTGGGTGTAAAAAATAAAAGAATCAATTGAAAAAATTTCAAATAATTTAGACTCCTTTTGCTATTTTAACTTATTTATGTTTATTTCATGAAAAAAAATGATAACAATTACAAATTTTTTTGAAGCAAATTGAAATTTCTTGTAGTGGTATATCATTCATAGTTTCAAGCAATAAAAATATCAAATTGTTATTTGAACACAATTTAAATGGCAAAGCTAAGCTTAGAAATGAAGTTTGACCATTTCAAAATGGATCAAGTCGTTTAGGGATTAATGTTTTAATGTGCACAAGGGCTAAAATTTTCAGAATTCTCATGTTGGAGTTTTTTCTGGAATTTAAAAAATCGACCTCAATCAACTAAAATTGAAAAAAATGAATTTTTCTTTGGATCCGAAGACCCCAATTAATTTAGATAGGTAAACTAAGTAAAACTGAACAATTACAAACTTGCGGCATACTTTTGCAATTTTTTTTGGAGCTCATGGAGCTTTTCCACCTTGCTAGCAATTAAAATGAAGGGAAAGATGGGATTCAAATAAACATGAAGGTGGAGCCTAGGTAGTCCCTAAAGGACCATTGTCCTTTCGGGGATAAATGGGATTTTGGGCATGTACCTATGGTTAAACTATTTTATGTGATTTTTTGAATTTTTTTTTGAAAGTGGGGAATTCAAAAATCTATTTGTGCATCTATTTTTTTTCTTTCAATTTGACATTTGACAAAGAAGTTATGCAAGCATTTATGAAAATTTGGGGAGGATTGCTTGTCTAGGCAACCCATTTTTTTTTTTAAATTACCTTTTTTTTAAATAAAATTTTGAAATTGGTTCTTTATATTTTTTAATAGGTGGGAAGTTTTGAATCATTCAATTCCAATCAATGAGATGAAAGTTATGAGGAGTTTTTGTTTGAGGGCAATTCTGGGTTCAGAACGTTTAGTAGCCTGAAGAGAGGCTACCTTTCACTCTCTTTAGGTATCATCCACAAACTTCATTTTGACAAAACAAAACAAAACAAAACAAAACAAAACAAAACAAACAAAAAAATGTTTATTTTGTTTTTTATTTTTTATTTCTTTTGACATGACTGGCTTCCACATTGACGTATGTGCACTAAACTAAGCCTCTCTTTCACAAACTCTTTGACAAATTCAGCCAAGTGTCCCCATAGCTAAAGATGGGTGTGGAATATTCCACATCATTTCATGTGGAGGGAGGGTAGCACCTGGTTGCGCTACTAAATGTTATGTCTCTACTGTAAAGTAAACTTTGAAGTCCTTTATTTTACTCGATTTTCATTATTTTGGAAAAGAAATTAAACTTGAGGAAGTAGATTGTTTATTACAACATTGTAACCGTTGGGATTTGCATTTTTCATTTCAATAATTAAATTCTCAACAATTTAGTGTTTTGACTCATTCTCTACCTCTTTATACTTAGTATATATTTTTCCCTCATGTGTTGTGTAGTTCCAGTTGATTTGAAAATTCTCTCACATATACCTAACTTGATCTCCTACATGGAAAAATAAAAGCACAACTTTGGGTAGAGCAATTTTTTCATGTAAGAGTGGTCAAAGACTTCTGAAATTTACTAGCAGCAAGAAAAAAAGCCTTTTCCCTTCACTTCAGATGTAAATATCTCCCTCTTCTCCATCTAGAATGACCAGATTTTTTCCCCATAAGTACTTCTTCTAGTCTAAGACAAGATCCTGCAATTAGATTTCAAAGATAAAAAATAAAAAAATCTACTTTCTTACTCATCTTCTAGAAGTGATATTTTTCAAAGATTTTGACAGAAAAAAAGGCTTGGTCGTTTAGGGATTAAGAAACTCACCTTTAGACCTTCGGATTGTGTTAACTTTAGTGCATGGAGGACAACGCTAAATCTCACGCCATTCTTAATGACATTTACACCTTGTTTGTGTAGTTAAGGGGAAAATCTCCGCTTCATCACATGCCAAAAATATATAAGAGTTCATAAATTTATCATTAAAATACTGAATTTAAGAATTTGGAATTCACATATGAATTCAAATCTCTTTACTCCTAAAGGACTAAGTGTCTATTCAACAGCCACTCGAGAACTCAGGTAGAGTCATATGGAGTTAGTTTTTATTGGATGTTCCTAGAAATTGAAATGCAAGTTGCAAATATGTATCCCCAAGTGAAAATGAAAATGTCCCTCAATTGGATGCTTGGTTCAAAAGTTATGCTATCTAAAAGAATTTGGACAGCACGGGCAGTTTGGGCATCTTTGGAGAATCTTATGCTACTCTCATTAACTTTTGATATTTGGCAAGTATGTAACTAAAAAAACATGGTGTACAATTGTCAAAAAATTAAAAATTGAGCTCTCACATAACATTCCAAGAGGAGTCAAACTTTGTTAACTATGTTTAGGCAATTTCCAAAAAACATATTTCCCTTTAACCCATTAACGTTTGGTCGACCATTTCCTGGTCAATTTTGACTCTTTTTAGTTTATAGAGAGAGCATGTCTAGGAATTTGATGACGTGGCAAAGGGGACGGGTTTGGGGAATTGGAAAGTGAAGAGTTTAGGACAATAACCATGCCAATCTAAGGTGAAAATACACCATTAAATGCAAAAAGATGGCCATAACAATTAAAGAGTGAGCATAATTCATGATGCATAACACTAAACCCTGCAAGATACTTCCATTTGTGCGGTGAGATCTGTGGTAGACATCTATATTCAATAGTTTTAAAATTTGCCCCAAATGGCCATACAAAGGATTGCCCACCCTAGAATTGACCACGGATGCTAACGGGTTAACTTCATGCCATATTATCTTTCAATCTATAAATCCAAAGCTCTTGAGTTTTTTTTTTACATATTCCAAATATTTGTCTCTATTTTTTTACATTTCAGATTCAAATAAAAGACTTCCTCATTGCACAAGAAATCATGAAAGAATGACTAATGCATTGCCAATTCACTTAATCTCCTTGCATTACAACTTACAAGGTGATTTAGAATAAACTAGGTCATATATTTGCTTCTGAAAATTTTCATGAGTTGACCTAACATCATATACTTATGAATGGTCTAAAAACTCAAATTTGTGTAGAGAAAATAATTTACTCTAGGAAGGCTTAAAGTGTGCTAACCTTGTTTTCCAAGAATGAAAAAAAAAAAATTTTTCTCACTTCAAACGTTATAATCTTAAAGTCCACGCTGTCAAACGGGTAGAATTTTTTTTTCACATATTCATTCATCTATTTTACACAATTTTATACCGTTCATATTCAGAAAAAAAGGTTTTTATTTTCCATTTTAGATATTGCACTAAAAGTTGGCAGTTTCTGAGATTTTTTCTCAGAAAACACCCTTGCTCCTTTAGAGGTTAATTCAGTAAAATCTCTGAAGTTTAGGGAATAAAGTTGACCAACTCCAACTGGTAACTTAGTAGCATATTTTTTGATTTTACCCCTTATTTGTAAAAAAGCGAAGCTCTTTCCATCTTGGCTCCTCAAACAAGTTTCACATTCAATAAGTCCAAAGGCATTTAGGGTCGCTTCATAGTATGGCCATAGGTCAAGAGGGCATCAATTTTTTTTCACTAATAAGATTGTAAGAAACCCAAGACTTTAGCCTCATAATTCTTCATACTAAGTTAGGAGCACCATAAGCGTCAAACCAAGGGTTTTGAACATGATGACTATTAATAAACATCTAGCAAATTATAGGATCTTATTAGGAACATTAAAAAATGGTTTGCACTTTCAAATGTATTATTTGGATACTGTGAGAATAAGTTATGAATTTTCAAAGAGCCAACTACCATTGCACCCATAACCAACAGTACTGTTTCATGTTCACATGTTGTACATTCTTGTAATTATATCAATTTACTTTCACAGATTTTTCAAGATTTTAGAGGTGACGATTATGGGGACACTAACGCTTATGGGTATTCCTATCTTAGAGGCCAAAGTCCAAAATCCCTCACCCTCCATGCTGTCACTCTTTTATCCAAAACAACATCCTCTCAAAAGAAGTTTGGATCTAGCAAATATGAAAAATTAAATTGTGGTTGTTAGTTTTTTTGATAAAGTAATCATAAATTAACAAGATTTTGATTGTTAGATTTGAAAAGCCTATTAAATGCTATGAATTTGGACTTTTGGACTTGACCTTTGGAGGTTTGTCACTAAGGACTAGCCCTTTTTTTTGGGCACCAGAGTGCCAGTTTCCACCACTAGACTTCTGTCCCTCCATTTTTGCTCCAATGTGAAGGGGACAACTGACACTTTGGTGCCAGAAAAAAGGGCTACTAAGGACGGGCAAGGGTTCAAAACAATATATTATTGCTTGTTTTTAGCTCATTTGACCTCTCAACAAAATTTGACCTCTCAACTGTGAAGCAGCCTTTAGTGTTCTCCGTGCACAGCCTCCCATAAGCTCTAAGGTAGACACACCCAAAATTGTGGTCAACCCCTTACTACTAGATTCTATTAATACTGCAATATAGAAAACAAGCTCAATTTTTTCTTTGACATTTTTGTGTTGAGTTAAAGCACTATAACATGTGGAAAGACTCTCCAAGAGTCTTGTAAACATTATGGAAAACTGTGGACAATAACGCCTAAGAAAATTTTGCAAAATTTGGTCCAAAAATTTGAAAAGCGAAAACAGAAAAAAGATAATCAAAAAATTTGTTTTCATTCATTTCATTGTAAAAAACTTGCTTGATTTAATAGATTATAAAAAGTGAGCAAACATGACTTTTTTTGAAACCAAAACAACTGCCTATGAATTGTAGACTTTTAAGCTTTATAATTGATTCCGCAAAAGCTCCAAAACTAAGTAAGAAATGAGATTTGACTGTATTTTCTTCATTGAAAACCAAAATATTAATCTGAATATTTAAAAACCTCTCAAAATATTAAATTTGAAATAATTCTTTTTAAGGGCAAAGATATACTATCGTGTTGTGAGACAGTGTCCGTATTCAAAAAAAAAAGTTAAAGTTTTACTAATATGATAGAGTAGATGGTTAAGTGTAGTTAGACAAAAAGTAAAAGGTGAAAGTAAAAAGGTAAAAGTAAAAATTAAAAGTAAAAGTAAACTACACACAGATATATATATACGTGTAGATTGAGAGAGTAAATATATGTCTTTCTGAAAAAACCATTTTCATTATTCATTGTTCTTCAGTCTTCACCAACCTTTTTGCAAAAAGATCTCGGGTTTCCCAACACTCAAATCTAGTCTCGCCAAGACATTTTACACCACAAGAGGCTCCGTTCAAACTTCTTGTGTACCGCCTGACTGTTGTCCATCCTCCCTTGCAAGCGGTTTGGTGCCAGCAATGGACGACATGGATTGCATCAGTGAGAGAGTCTCACCCTGCGCGGACGCCCTTGCCTCATAAGTGCAATATCATGGTCATCAGTGTCTTGTCTTACGTCAACAATGTGCCGCACTTGGGCAACATTTGGGGGTTTCAGATATCTCAAAAAAATAGTGAACAAATGGTTGTGAACGAGTTTTTGTTCATGGTGAACGTGAAGTCACAAAAGTGAACGACCCATGAGGACCTCCTGGAGGTCCTTATGGCTCATTCATGCATGAACCATGTGAAGCCTCCTTGCCTCTCCCGCTAGCTTTGATTGTGTTTCTTGTTGCTCCACCTCCCGTGCCTGTGTTCGCGCCCGCACCGCCCCTATTTGTGTTGTTGCCCGCCTCTGGGCTCTTGCTCCGGGTCTCTGGCTCTCACTTTGTGCCTCTAGATAGTTTGGATGCAGAGTTGATTGCCAAGTCAAGGTCATTCAAGAAATTGCAATGCGCGAGAAGCGATAATGGTGTAGTTGAAGAGATCTTGATTAGAAACGGACAATTGTGGAGATTAACGATTCTAGATTAGAAGCAATGATAGTGGAGTTCAAGGGATCCGTACAGAATTAGTGATTGTGGGCAGAGTTGAAAGGGTGATGAGTAGTCCACTACAATTTGGATATTTGAATGGGTGATTGCAAGAACATGAACGGTGGCTTGACTAACTTGTACACCAATTTCATTCACGTGAACAAAATTGCCTCTGAACGATATATCTGAAACCCCTATTATTGGATGTGTGTTAAGCGCCGACCTGTATGCCCGCTACTGCCGCAAGCGAGGGTACAACGTGTTTACGTGAGTGGAACCGATGAGTACGGAACTGCCACTGAGACAAAAGCAATGGAGGAGGGACTTACACCACGCCAAATTTGTGATAAATGTCACACTATTCACAAAGACATTTACGAGTGGTTTCATATGGATTTTGATATATTTGGTCGTACTTCTACACCTCAGCAAACTAAGACCGCCCAGTCGATTTTTCTTGTCTTTGTAGGAGAAGAAGCGGCTTATCGAAAACACTATCATTCAACCATATTGCACTACTTGCAACCGGTTTTTAGCTGATAGATTGGTGGAGGGTACATGTCCAACACCTGGCTGTGGTTACGAGGACGCTCGAGGGGATCAATACAAAAAGTTGACAAAGATTGTGACCTAATCTACAATATATTGTAGATTAGGTCAAAATCTTTGTCAGCTCTTTGTAGATTTGACCATGGTTTCCTTGTAGATACCAGTCATATCACACCATAACCCATGCATTAGAATGTTCTATTGTTATGTTAACCCGTAAAGGATCAGGCCCCCTTTTTTAGAAACATAGCAAATTTGGGCAGGTACTTGTGATTGGAGCTTTTCACATTTTAGTCTAAAAATTTATTAGAATGTGGGGACGAGGTTTGTCTTTCATATGCACTAAATTTCATGACATTTGGAATTATGAGTAAAAAGTTATGGCCTAATATGTTGCTTTTTATGTTTGAGGGGCAGCCTGGGTAGATTTTCAAAAATCATTTTTTTTAGAAACGATTTTTTTAAAATTGGTTTAGGAGATTTATGTGAATGTAGGAAGCTTTTGGAAAAAAAAAAAACAAAAGGATGCAGATTGTTTATTACAACATTATGACCATTGGGATTGGCATTTTTCATTTCCATAATTAAATTCTTAACAATTTAGTGTTTTGAATCATTCTCTACTTCTTTTTACTTACTAATTTTTTTCCATATGTTATACAATTCCAAACAATTTGAAACTTTTTTGACAAGTACTTTACTTATGTGAAATAAGGAAATTAGAGAAGCACCACCCACATGGCCTTTTTTCCTTAAGAATTTCACTTTCTAAAGGGTAGCTACCTGGTTTTTCACAAGACATTTTTGAATATTCAAACCATTCTAACTTCCAATCCACGTGGTGAAAAACTTTGAATTTTTTTCCACATCTCCTAAAACTATTCTTCTACAAGATCTTACAGTCACATATGCATAAAAATGTTTTTATTTTCAAATTTAGTTGATACTCTAAAAATGGCAGTTTTGAAGAGTTTTTGGTGAAAACTTTGCTTCGTACTTTAGGGGTTAAGAGGTGAAAGTTCAACTAACAAAGTTCAAATGAAGAGGAAACCAATATTCGTGAGTGAAAACAATCAGGAATGACCAAAGAGAACTTTAGAGGATTAAAAAGAAGGAATTTGAGCCATGCAAGTATCCGACTACAAAAGACAAAGTATGGAGAACACCATATTAAGTAGATTGGGAAAAAATGTAATTTTGGGACTTTTGGATTTGTTTTTTTAAAGTGCATTTAATGAATCTTCTTCAATATAAAATCCAAAACACCAAAAATTGTGTTTTTTCCAATTTATGGTGTTGGAGCCTTTGTTGATGCTTAAAGTTGTTATTTCTTTGCAATCATTCTAAAAAAACTCTTTACTCATTGCTGAAAAACATTGTGCATTTCTTGTTCATATGACAGCATAGCCCTTTTTCATTCTATAAGACCAAGAAAAGCATTTCATTTAGATGTTAAATTCACTTTTGTTTTCATTTTTTATAAGAACAATTGTGGGAGAATTGCAACGTTTTTAACAACTATAATTTTATACAATCAAATGCTTTGTCAATGTGTCATATTTTTCAATGTGTAAGCACCTCTAGTCCTCTATCGATAAATGTTGCGGCATCAGCATCTAAAATTTTTCAAACAAGTAGTGTGGTACAACAAGGATGGAAAAAAAATTGAGATTTTTGGACATCACTAAATTGATGTGAAGCAAAATGAATTCTTTCACACAAATTTTGAAGGCAGAATGTATTGTTCATGAATTTTTAAAGGTGACAATCTAAGAGATTATAGATGTAACTCATTAACATTGAAAATTTGATGAAAGCCCACTAGGTAAATGTATGCTAAACCTATTCAATAGAATATTGTTTGAGTGAATAACTTGTAAGAGTGAACGGTAACTCTTGGTCCCAATCTCAAGTCTATAGTTAAGATTAACCTTTATTAATGAACAAATATTCTAAGTTCATATCCTACCTTCGGTACCTTGGTCTTGGTTGTATGCAATCAAAGAAATTTTACTTTATAAACAAAATCAACTTGATGGAGTTCTACTAGATTAACAACATCAACTTGATGGAGTTCTATTAGATTAACAACATCAAAACATTATTTAATTTAAGAGGTCAAATTCATACAAGATTCTTTAGAATAAACGCGTGTTTTTTTATTGATTTTTTTGGATGTCCACTAGTTTTTATGCTAACAACAACATCAAACATAACATTAAGATGTTAAATTTAACATCAATTTTAAACCATAAAAGCAAGTGGATGTCCAAAAATCCGTCAAAAAAAACATAAGTTTCTTTTAGTGCTTACTAGAATGGCATGTTTGTGTTACCTTAAATAGATCACATTAGTTTTCAATATAACCATCAACTCCACACTATTGTGGCCCTACTACTAACATGCCATATTTAACCACATAAACTTTGCAAAGTCCATAAAAAATAATAAATATAAAATACAATAGGAGGTCTCTTGTTGAGTTTGTTTAAGCATTGGTAGTTGTCTTGATACTTTGTATAAACATTGAGAAATCTCCAATGTTTTGCATATTCCAAGTTCTTAACCCCTAAGCCTCCCACAGCCGAGATCCCGTCGCTTGGGATTTTAGTAGGCGCTTTGGGGGGGGGGGGCTAGATCTAATTTTTTGATTTTGTACTAAACTACAATTATGAAAATATTCAAGTGGTCTTTGTAAGTGAAGTAATGGCAAGTCAAGTCAAGTGTTGTACAAGTAGTTAGGGAGTCATGATTGCATGGAACACCATAAGTGGCTAGGTGGCAAGGAGCATCTTACATGCTGCAATTGGTCAATATCCTTTGCAAACTTCTTTGCAATGTATTTTGTGGTAGCAAGGAATTCACTAGCAAGGGTTCAAACATGTTCTAGACCCTTTTCAAGGTAATTCTCGCCGACTCTGCCGGACATCGTTTTCAGCGCGATTGTGGTTTGAAGCCCTCAAACTTAGCATTCAAAAAAGTACAATATTTGATAATTTGCGAGTGTGTGCATTCACATCTAATCTTGCTACCCACAAAATTTGAGATGGAATCAAGGGCTTGTAGAATTTTGTAAAAATCAAAAAATAGCAATTATATGCCAAAAAGTGAGATTTTACCATCATATGTTGTTTGATCAAATTTTATAATCTCCCATCTTCCATGGTCAATTGTTCCCAAAATTTGCAAGCCCTTTTACAAGTAGGTGTTTAACTGTTTTCAATGGTCATTTTTTGTGAATCATCCAATTGACTCAAATATGATGTATCAAAGTTATAAGTCTCTGGAAACCCTCATTTTGGTGGAAAAAGTCTGGGCGCTCAGGGGTTAATACATGAGTAGTTTGTATTTAATTCAATCTGGCTTTACCACCACCTTTTTTTACTTTGTGGCGCAAATTTTATTTAAAATATAAACATATATTTTATCAAAGCTGGCTTTATGTGTACTCACCTTATGTGATTTCTAAGTTTGCTCGTTATGCCCACAGACATTATTTGATGAGGTGGGAGGCAATCATTTCTATGTACACTTTCTAAACATCCATAGTTTGATATCTTTGTGATTGAAAAAGGTAAACAAACACCACAAACACTAATAGAAAAAAGTGCTTAACATAATATTTTACAACAATTGTAAATATTCACAATGATTATTAACCCCTAAATGTCGAAACCCTTTTTGTACAAAAGTCACTGAAAATCGCCATTTTTGAGGGAATGAGTAGAAAAGTAGGAATTAAAAGTCTTTTTTGGAAATTCAATTGTAGCATCTTGCCTTAGACTATGGAAGGTACACATGGAAAAAAAACAACCCATCCTAGAAGTAGAGGAATGAGATATTGACATGTGAAGTGCAAAGTTTTTTTCCTTGCTGCCCAAAATATTTAGAAGTCTTTGACCACTCCTATATCAAAAAAAGTGCTCTACTCAAAGTTGAGGTTTATTTTTTCCATGTAGAAGACCAAGTTAGGTAAGTGCGGGAGAATTTTTCAAATTAATTGGAGGTGTGAATCATATTGTGTAAAATCTTGCAATGCCATAAGGGCATAATTTGCATGTACATTAGGAAAAGTTGGAGGATTTATGTAAAATTCAAAAATCTGAATTAATTTGATCCAAATGGCAAAATCCAAGGAATCTTAGTCTACTACAATTTGGAAAAAAAAAAAGGTCAAAAAACAAACACACAAAGAGCTCAAAAAAGTAATGGACCAAATTTTGGAAAAGGAATGGAGGTTTGGGAGTGGCATACCTAAGGTAGGAGGCTCAAATTTGTAGCAGGCTCTAAAATGGAGCACCTCCTCAAATGCACCATTTTTGTACAACTTGTTTTTCATAGCCCTTCAATAATGTACTGCTCATGTACATTTGAGGAGGTGCTCCATTTTAGAGCCCTATGGCCTGTCCACTTCAAATATTCATAACTAATTCCACAAAGTTCCAAAAAATATGAAACAACTTGGGTTAGATGCGGATTCTTCTTGTCTTTCAAGGAAAGTTTACTGAAAATCATTTCAAGGAGTTTCACCTACCCAAAATTTAGTTTCAGCCCTTAGATGCTCCATTTATGAGCCTCCTACCTAGCAAACTAAAACTTCTCACTCATCAATCAAAAATTGAATGATTAAAAATTCCCACATATACGTAAATATAAAGAACCAATTTCAGATTTTTGTTTAAAAAAAACGCAATTTTTAAAGAAGTTTTGAGCTGCCTGCCTTCCCTGTTTTCTAGAAAGTCATGCATAACTTCTTCAATATATGTCAAAACAAAGAAAAAATTAGATGCCCACATAGATCTTTGAATTCCCCATTTTCAATAAAAGTTTTAAAAAATCACACAAAGTAGTTCAGTTGTAGGTAGAGGCCCAAAATCCCATTTGTCCCAAAAAGGGACAATGATCCTTTAGGGGTTAATAATACAAAACATCCCTTTAAATCATTTATTTTACGCACTGTGTTTGAAGCATTCTTCCCAATTTCTCCAATCAAACACATCGAGGCTACACCAATTACATGTACATTTGTTGTGAGCTTTGTTATTGTTACCCTGGGACAAAATGAGAGAGGTAAATTTCCATAGATACACGAGGATGAAATGGGGTAGGAGATAAACTTTACCCCATTTTATCCCGCTTTTGTATATATTACATGGGTAAAAGTGCCCATCAGTATTCCCAGAAAAAAATCTCTATTTTCAAAGTCAACAATGCATCAACTTTTCCAGATTTAAAATGTGACTTTTAACTCCTAAATGCCCAAGGCTTTTCTGAGCTTCTTGGAATTAATTTTCCATGAAAATGAATAATCAACCAACTTTTTCATAAATTTCATCAAGTTTTTTTCAATTGTAATTGTACAAATTCAAACCAAATATGTTTGAGATTACATAGAAAAAGAAAACACAACAATGTCACTTATAATTTAAAAAATTCTAATGTTTGAACATGAGGGTGTTAAAACTGCAAAAGTGACTTGAAGTCCTCTAATCTTCATTTCACAAGTCAAGTCTAAAAAGTTGGTCAACCAAGGAAATATGAGGTTTAAGGCCATTACATGTCTAATTGTAATCAATTTACATTTTTCAAAATCTACTCCTAATATTTTTTTAAATAGATTTCTAATGTGGACTTTTCTCTAAGCTCTAGTGTATTTGAGGCTCATTTTCAAGAATTTCCAACACTAGAAATCTCAAGATTGCAGTGAATACACTTGTACAAAATCTTGAATAGAAAAATCATCAACATTCATTTTCAAAATCAGGTTTCTGATGTTGAAAATAGACTTCAAAAAAACTCATATTGAAAAAACAATTATGAAAATAGTGATTTGATAAGGTTTTATCCAATCTTCAAAGAAGACCCAAATTTAGTTGCTTGGGCATTTAGGGGTTAAAAATCATATGGACACACTGAGGGGATACACAGGTTTCACTCATTGTCCCTTCTCTTAATAAAGCTGCTCTTTTTGCTTGTCCTTAGAAAAATTAAAGGGCAATTGGCATGTCCAACTTGTCCCTTTGTGTATGATTTTTCCAAAATTCCTCATAAGTTTTTTACCATAAGCCTTATTTCAATAAAAATCATATTTTCATATAATCCTTACAAAAATCTCTTCATAAAAAAACATGTAAAAAACCCCAATAGTACAAGCCTATCCAAAATCCATTTTGTTCCTTGAAGGAACTTTGGACAATGTTAAGCACACACAACACTCTTTGTGCTATATCTTCAAAAAAAAATCAGTATACAAAGCCCTGTAGACCAGTTTTTAATATTAAGTTTATTTGTATTCTTGAACTTGATATAACCCTTAAAGGAACGAGCTACTCTAATACATAGTATGTACAATGTTGTATAATTGACATTTGCTACCAACAAAAAGTTTTAATTTGGGATCTTGACTACCTCACTAGAATAGCATTGATCTATATTCTAATTTTTTTGTTGATCTCAAATGTAATAAAGGTGTGGATGCACTCCAAATACAAGAAAAATACCTCGTATTGTACTAGTCAAAAAGGATTGCTTGGTTCTTTAGGGGTTAAATTGTGTGCGACATTCTAATTTAAATGGTTAATAATTGGTTCTTTGCCTATTAGTTACATAAAGAATATGATATAGTAATTTGAAATCAAATGATAAAGTGTACATGTAGGGGTTTGCATTGAAGCTCATAACATTGTTAACCTTCACTGAGGAGTTCCCTTTTGCTCCCCAAATATGAGGATCCCCCAGTGAATGCCATCTGCTAGCTCTGGCAGAGAACCAATCAACTTTCAGAATTTGTAATTAAAACCTCCCTAGGTATATAGGGAGACATATTCCTCCACGGCTTAGGAAGAATCAAACTTGGTGAACAATGTTATGTGTCTCTTCAACCAGCATTACACTTTTACCCTTTCCTCAATTTTGTCAATGATTGCATCATGTAAGTTGCTCAATAAAGCAATTGACGAGACTGAATGGTATTTGGAAGTCTTTGAAATTGATTTTGAGTGCCACAACTTAAGGTGAGATGCCTTTAAATCTCCCTAGCTCTAAAAGCACTATATAGTATTGGATATTTTTGGAAGTTTTATAAATATTGATCGTGAGCATTCTCTCTACTTTTTTGGTTGTAAATGGCTAGAAGACTTATTATTAAAAAAATGGAACATTTTTGGCAAAAAAAAAAAAAATGCCAAGTTGGATATTTGTTTTTTATTTTTATTTTTATTTTTACATTCAGCACTTGAGCAAAGTCCCACTTAGTTAATGTCAAAACTTCCAAAAAATGTTAATATGTATCGTACATATGCCAATAACCAATGTCTAAATGATCAGACAACTGCTGATTACACTTCAACATTTTAACTCAAAGCTCGTACACCAAGAAAATCAAAACAAGTGTGACCAATCATTGGCATGTTTGATGTGTGACCGGTCATTAGCATTTTTAAATGCTTCAATGAAATAGAATTTGGAAATAGAATCTTTTGAAAGCTTGTGATTTTGCAATCTCTACAATGGTGGAAGATAATCAACATCACTAAAATTTATTAGATGTCATTATTGTAATTATTGTGCATTGTTCATCAAACTTTGGAAAGTTGCCCAAAATGATAGGCAAGACTAAATAGAACTTTGAGAAAAATTAAGTAATTAAAATTACTAAAAGTAAAGAAGCTTGTTCTTGGGTATACAATGTCAAATGTGGCATTCGTGCTTGGTACTTTTTGCCACCCACATTGTCATTCTAGAAATTTTGAAAAAAATTTGATACACCAATGGAGATGCTCTAAGTGGATTTAAAAAACTAACACATAGCTATTAGAAGTCTCAATTTCCAACCTCTCCATCATGGTAGCATTGCTAAGGGCACATAGATCAAAGCAACTGGTTTGAATTTGATGAAAAAGTAAATTTTGATTTCAAAATATTGGGGGACAACCACTTTGCTCAAGGTTCCATGTATTGTTTTATTAACCCCTAAAGGACCAAGCCCCCTTTTTGGGGACAAATGGGATTTTGGGCATGTATCTATGGCTAAACTACTTTGCATGATTTTTTGAAGCTTTTATGGAAGGTGGGGAATTCAAAAATCTACGTGGGCATCTAATTTTCTCTTCATTCTGACGTTTATTGAAAAAGTTAAAAATGAATTCTAGAAAAAGGGGAGAGATTGGGCAACCTTAAAACTTCTTTACAAATTTTGTTTAAAAAAAATAAAAACATGGAATAGGTTCGTTAGACTTGCATACAGGTGGGGAGCTTTGATTCATTCAATTTTGATTGTTGAGATGAAAGTTATGAGAAGTTTTTGTTTGCAGGTAGGTGTGGTTTTGAGAGAAAACTTACCTACTAGCAAGCAAAAACTTCTCCTAACTTTCATCTCATCTATGAGAATTGAATGATACAAAGCTCCCCATGTCTACATAAGTTGAAAAACCTATTTTAGATTTATTTATTTTTTAATTCAACTTTTAAAGAAGTTTTTGGGCTGCCCAATCTTGCCCGTTTCTTAAATCCATTTTTAACTTCTTCAATAAATGTCAGAATGAAGAGAAAATTAGATGCCCACGTAAATTTTTGAATTCCCCACCTTCAATAAAAGTTTCAAAAAATCACAAAATGTAGATTAACCATAGGTACATGCCTGAAATTCATTTGTCCCCCAAGGGGACAGTTGGTCCTTTAGGGGTTAAGGATAACCTCTCCACTATTCAAGAGTCTAGAAGCAATTGTTTCTAAAAACAAAAATTGCTAGTTTCAAATGGAACATGAACATGAGTGCAAAAATTCAAGGATCTACTGTTATGCAAAGAAGGAATTGCACTCACTTGTTAACAATAAAACCTATTTGGAAGGCTCATATAGGATCATAATGAAAAATCTCAACTTTTCTTACAAACAAAAGTAAAAGTCATCATATGACCCCTATTTTGGCACTGTTCAGTTCTGTATTCCTTGGAATTTCAAATTAACCCCTAAATGTCAAGAAGAACAAAAAATGTCCTCCCACTCTAAAAAAAGATTTTGAGATTCAGAAAAAAGTTGTTTTCCATCTGATATTTTTTCAGAAGCATTAGGAAAAATATGGGGGGTCCATAAGGCCTTTATAAACAAATTTGGCCCTCCATATGTTTTGTTCCCGATGTGGGGAACTAGCCCTTGCAAAAGGCCAAAAAATTTAATTAAAAAAATCTGAAAAATAAAAATAAAAAGTCTTAGAAAAAAATATAAAAAAATTTGACTTTTTTTAAATTCAAAAATTCAAAAAAGCTGAGGTGGCATCAATGATGCCACCTCAGCCTGCGCATGATTTTATTGGGAACAAGGTTCCCGTGGCTAGGGATCGTCCCAAACTCAGGGCCTTTTTGGGGCCCCATATTTTTCCTAATGTGACCATAAACACATGGTCCATCATGGAAGACAAAAAATTACCTCTTGAGATGCATTCATTTTTTTTTGTAAGGTAGCAGCATCCGTAAGCGTTGCGTCCCCATGCCCATCACTTGACAGTGGCAGGGCTAATTAATAAAAAAACAAATGGTTGTGGGTGGGTGAGTGATGGTTTAGGGTGATGAAGTGATGGTTGTGGGTGACTGGCATGAGGTTTTGAGTACCCATCTCACTATTTAAGAACCAACAAGCCTTGTGATTAGCATCTCTTACACATAGTTCTTACAATTTCAGTGATTTTGTACTTTGAATAATCTTTGTGAATAAATGCTTGCATATGGAACCTTGAAATTGATGCCAATATTTTTGGTTTCCATTTCCTAATTTACAATATTTTTTTCAAAGTTAGGCAATTGTTTTACCTACTCCAAAACCCTTATTTCCACGCTTATGGGTGCACCTACCTTAACCCAAATTGTGATAAGATTCAGAAACATGGTGTTAGCTCCCAAGTTGCCCGTCTTGCAATTTTCATGAGGGCACCATGCATTATTGACTTTTCCAACTTTTTGAAGCCATACTACTGGTGCCCATGTGCAAAACACTATAAACTGCATGTAACAAGGCAAGCCACGGTGATCCATCTATCCTTTAAGGGTTAAACCAATATCTCTAAATCCAAATGTGAATTCAGAGTTCCAAGATTCAATGGGCTTGATAGGTAAAAATCTAAACTCTTACATTTTATGGCGGATGAAAAGTTAGAGCTCTTCCCGCCTGACCCCACATCGACGTACATGCAGTAACTTAGATCGAGCCGTTCGGGGAGGGCGTTTTATTTTGGTGTGGACCGCGGACTGCCCTTTCAACCAGAATCTGGGATTTCAGTGAGACTTGGGGGTACATGGAACATCTTGAAAACCGCCGTCTCAGAACAAAAGTCAGGAACTATAAATGGAGCATAGGATCTGCAATCGTGATTCTGAATCTCGACTGGGCCCTGGGGGCGAAGTTCCTGCGAAGCGAGTGCCCTCGGGCCTAATACTGTAGTTAGGATTTTGGGATGCAGCGCACCGAGGATCATTCTCTCAGTTTCTCACCGACCCTGAGGCTATGCCCTGGTCTCCGCGCCTGTGCACGTGCGGAGCCCTAAATCCATGTTTATTTGCTCTGCTTTCAGATTCCCTGCACTTCCATTCCTACCTCCAGTACCGAAATGGATGTATGATTACTATTCACTGTCTTATTCTTCCAGCTGATGGTTCCGCTATCGAGGGAGAGCCCTATTTCTGCCCTAATTCGTGACCTAAGAGCATTTCCACCGGTTGGCTCGGGCCTCTGGGATGGCGTGGCCTCTGGGATGGCGTGGCCTCTGGGATGGCGTGGCCTCTGGGATGGCGTGGCCTCTGGGATGGCGTGGCCTCAGGGTCATTTGGTTCATTTGCATCTCCACCAGTGACTCGCTCAAATGATTTTTCTGCCCGACCACGCTAGAAAAACCTCCGGGGACGCTGAGCTCCCAGGGTAGTTTTGGTTTTGAGTGAGCCTATTTCACGGACTGAGTTCTGACAGGTGCAATAAAACTCCAGAGAAAAGGCTAAAATCAGACCATGTCCCTAACCTCATCAAAATCCCCTTGCAGCAGAGCAGCTGTGCCTTAGCTTACCTCCACCTGGCCCCACACGAGTTAGACACGACTCATCTTATTATAGCTGATGTTAATGTTCAAGATCCTATAGCCCCCACCGCAGAACAAACCGGTGGAGATTAGCGTGCTTCCCCGGGGGAAAGGGCCCGCGCGACACCATCTAGTGAGTTTTGCAAAAACCCAACTGGTGGAGATGTCGTAAGAGCTTCTCCACTCTTGCACTTGAAACTGAGCACGCCACACGGGATGTGGAGTGCCATTATGTATCTGGCGAGGGCCACTCCGGCTAAGAGACCCAGGGTTCTCAGGAAAATACACTCGCCAAAGACCAAGGGCAGGGCCGCAAGTTCATTAAAGTTAAAATCTCATGCTCTGGAAAGGGCCCTTTACTCTCCAAAACCGGTGAGTAAACATAAGCGCGTTCAAATATATTCAGTTATTTGTGAGGAGATGCATCAAGAGTTGTTTCTTTTTCCTTTTGTATTTGTTACAGTACGGCAGGGATGCTTGGAGAGCTTTGTTCAAGGCTTGTCAAGAATTTGTACGAGAGGACAAAACAGAAGACTAATTTATTATGAACTTAGTTATAAATCCAAAGTTTGAAAGGGGATCACATTTTGTTAAATCCTAAATGCCTGAGGCACCAGATATTGGTATTAACAATATTTTGAAGTTCACAAGATTTAACAAAGTGTCCATTAAGTACTGTGTATTTTTGAACTATTCTTTTTGAAGTCTATTTTTGGCATCAAAAATCTGTTTTTGAAAATAATTGATTATTACTTTCCTATTCAAAATTTTGTGCAAGGGTCTCAACTATATATAATGTTGAGAGTTCTTGAAAATAAACCTCAAATCCACTAGATCTTGGAGAAAATTTTACACTAAAAATTCATTTTAACACCATATTTGTTAAATTGGGAAAAACAGAGGTACCATTTTGTACTCCACCTTAAATCCAAAAAGTTACCTTAAACCACATTTGAAGGTATTAGATTCAGTTTAAGGCACTAAGATTTTTTCCCTTGCAAATTCCTCCTCTCAAGTGAGGACAAGTGTACCCAAAAAACACTGCGAGCTAGGTTTTAGGTGGCCACCTAAAACCTTTAGAAGTCCCAAAATGTATTGTTTTTCCCAATTTAACAAATATGGTGTATTTAGAAAATTGTGGAAGAAATTTTGAAAAACCATAAAGTGAATGGAGTTATGTATGTTATGTCCTTTAACCTCATAATTTTTGGTGCCCGATTTTTTTAATTCAACATATGAAGAGGGGATTGAAAAACTTCAAGTCATTTTTGCAATTTTAACACCCTCATGATCAAACGTTATAATCTTTCAATCTATAAGTGATGTTGTTGTGTCTTCTTCTTTGTGATCTCTAACATTTGTAGTTTAAATTTGTACAGCTACAATTTTAAAATTTTGATATAGCTTATTAAAATGTTGACTATTTGTTGAATTTAAAGCAAATTCCTAAAAGCTCAAAAAAAGCCTCAAGCATTTAAGGGACAACCTTGGTGAGGTTCAAAACCTAGTAGAATCCCAAACATTGATAGATGACGACATCATATACAATTGCAAAGTACACAAGCAATTACTCGTTGTACTGTACATGCCATTCCAAAACTAAGCAAAAGTTCTACAAAATTGGTATTTAGTTTGGGTAGGTCTCCGGATGGGGCTGAAATGGTTAAAAATCATGAGCTTTACCTTCCACTCAATCTCTGATCCTTCCAAGTTATCCCCATCCATCATGCTAGTTTTTTACCTCTTTTTGATCAAAAATTTGCTGTGTATGTCTCTTGATTTTTTTCTAATTGCTCTACATTTGCTTCGGTCTTCACAAATTCCAACTATGAAGTTTCACTAAACCTGCATTCAATAAATAATGAAAGAAGCCGCATTGAAAGTATAACTAAAAGCAGTAAAGCTGCAAAAGGTATACAAGACATATTGCTGCTTTTGTACATAAATGCTCTTGTGCTAAATTTGTCAAATCGAAAACGGCGTTGCCAAAGAAACATGTTACACCAAAATTCACAACAATATTCCTCCTCTATGCTAATGTTTTCCACAAACTTGAGTCACGAAGGTGCTCTCAAAACCCCAATCCTTAAAGTATCCTAAGACAAAAAATGTGCGTGAGAAAATATGTAACCTGCTAGATTGGAAAGCTTTATTGCAGGACCTCCATAAGCTTTTGAGGGACGGTATGTTTTCCAACACAAAATGACCAATAGTAGAAGGATTGAAGACAGCTACAATGAGCACAACAAGACAGGTTTGCCAATACATATCCTTCACCTGTGCACAAGCAATATATTATAATACATGCATTTATTTGAAAAACAAGAATTTCATATTATTAAGTGCAAGGCAAATTTTTATACTTACTGCAACTTTCAGGTGTGCAATTTACCACATCTGTATCATTATACCAAAAAGAGCGAATTTAGGATATTACTCAACGAACACACTAGCATTGGTTCACACATAAGGTTGATACTCCAGAAAAGTAGAAGTATGAAATAGGACATAAAGGTCTTCTACAGCACATGGTTCTTAAATTGAGGCTCAGGTAATCTTCCATAAGAATGGTAAAACATCCGATAAAATTTTGAAATGCCATCAACAATTATCAAATTCATTCCTATCAACATCCAAAATGTATAGCTATCTTACTACAACAGGTGCAATGCGCTGCATATTGCCATATCCATGCACTTAAGCATGTATTCCATCAAACATCATATTAGGTAAATTGGGAAAACCAGAGGGACCATTTAGTACTACACCTTAATCTTACATCAATAAGTGTAGGCATATCCATCTATCTCTCTATCTATCTATTCCTCTGTTTATCTATCCCTTTGTCTATCCTTCTATCTATCTATCCCTCCATCTATTTATCCATCTGTCTATCCCTTTATCCATCCATCCATGCATGCATGCACATGTATACATGTGTGTTCATGGGAATAAATATATGTATATATTTGTGTAGTGTTTTCATCCATATATAGGTGAAAATCATATGAAGTTCGCTAGAGGATATTTTGTGATTGTTAAGTATGATATTTTCTTTGTTATTATAAGCTTTATAAAACCACCTATGGATAAAATATTGCTCTTCCATATAGAGTATTATGTTACAAAATCAAAGTTATACTAAGTCTTATGCAAGTTTTTCACCTCAATTAGGCATCACAATATTTTCACAAGGTAACAACCGTTATATTCTTCTTTGAGCATAGTTTTTTTTTTTTTTTTTTTTTTTTTTTTTTTTTTTTTTAATTAGGCTTCTTTGTCAATGATGTTCTCTTGTGGAGTTTATGTGCATTGGATGCATAGTCGGCTAAGTCATGTGGGTTGGTATGTAGATTTTTGACTAAGGGCGCATTTTGAGCCCCTATCATCTTTTTTTGGTTGCAAAATACTCTCTTTTTCAAGCCACATTGGGAGAATGCTATTTTGTGAGCGGGAATTTGCGAGCCATGAGCAGTGAGCAAGGATTTTTTTCAAAATAATAAATTTTACTTATAATTGTGTACATAGGACCCTATAAATGTGTATTTTAAACTATCATCTTTTGAAAAACTTGTTGTTTATTAATTATTCCATTAATTTTGAGTTGAGGATCTATTTATGCTCTCAAAATTTTGAATCCCGGCTCATAGCTCACCATTTTATGCTCACCAAATAGCGTCATCCAACCTCACTCCATAAAAA
Organism: Ulota crispa; assembly: GCA_963920765.1. Taxonomy (NCBI): domain Eukaryota; kingdom Viridiplantae; phylum Streptophyta; class Bryopsida; order Orthotrichales; family Orthotrichaceae; genus Ulota; species Ulota crispa. The sequence continues at coordinate 14,380,224 of OY987242.1, forward strand.
GATCAATGGGGATGTTGTTTAATATAATATATCTCATTTTTGTTCCATATTTTCTAGTTGTTAGGAATATGGAATGACTTGGTTAAAAAATATTTTAGTTTTGGAATCTTATGTAAACACTTTGCCATTTGAAATGCATATAAGCTAAATTCTTACAAGAGTATAGTTTAACACTACTGATTTTTTTAAATACAAGAAAATTGAGAAACTCCATTTGCTTAATAGCCACTGGGATTGAGGTGTTATGTATGATTTGAGATGAAAATTATTTATCACTTATTTTTATGCGAGAAATGAAACTTTATTGGATGGAATAGGCTAGTTAGTTGTTTTTACGTTAAAGTTCTAGTAGTCATATGTTAATGATTTTTGTCAAAAATATTTTAAATTACTCTAGAGGTTGGTGATTCATCCTTGAATTTTCTTATAGAATTATTCCTACTTGGATATTCAAATTGATGTTTATAGATTAATTTTAAAACTTTAGTAGTTTCCCATACAACATTTGGCTTCATCTATAATATGTGCATGAGAATATTTTTAATGATTTTAATAATCAACCTTTCCCATATTTTTTGTTCAAGAAAAAGAATTAAAATATTTTGTTGATTCAAACAAGACTGGTTATTGTGTTCAACTCATTAAGTTTAATTCTATATGAATGTTCTCATGTTAGCAACTAAATTTGACTTTGGAATTTGACCAAAACATGAAATACATCATATTTTTGTATTGCTATTGAGTTGTTTGTGTAAATAACTATAATGCAACTTGAAATAGAGTACCACTATCTACCAAACAAATGCCATTATCTATGAAGGATGAGGTCTAATATTATAACTTGATTTAAAAAGGACACATAATCTATGACTTTATTGTCAGTTTTCAAAATCCTTTACTTTTCATGACCCTTTTACAGTTATAATGATTATATATTTATACTTGTGTGTATATGGGGTTTTCAATTAGTACGATTCAAAGACAAAAACACTTTTCTTTCACAAATCCTTTTTTTATTTCAGATTTTTTGTGAATATTTGAAAACAGTAGTGCATATGTGACCAAGATTGAAGAAAATTCATATTGATTATTTTTTTTAAGAAACTCCAAAAATTTGCTTGAGGTGTACATCACAATAAACACCAAAGCTATTTGCAAACCAAAATTCAAGAAAGATGGTTGGCTCTTACTCCAAACTGTAATAAAACACCCTTCGAGATAATGATTTAAAACTTTCAAACACGATAGAAATTAGCCTCAGGAAACCTGATTTTGTTAGTTGCTTAGAGGCAGAAAATTCTAAAATGTCCCTTCTCTTGGTGCAATATAATGCATTCCTTAACTTCTAACTGTTTAATGGTGTTTTTCTTGTTTTTGGAAGGCAGTTTTGAAGTTTTTGAATTGTTCTTGTATTGTTCTTGTGTGACCATTATTGAACATCAAAACAAAATTGTAACTGTAGAATCTTAAACTTCAAGATTTTTAGATGGTGCTACCAAAAAACCCCCATAAAGGCCAAGCAGATTTTAAGATATCTTTGATTGAATGTACATGGTTGAGTACAAATTTTTTTGGTTTTTCTTAGCCACTCAAAACTTCTAATGCAAAAACAGTAATTTTTGTGTATAAAAAAAGGGAAACAACCACTTATGATGATTACTAATTGTTATTGTTACTTCAAAACTAGTGACCCCCTTTCCAAATCCATGACCACATATTAATAAATGAGCCTACAATGCAATTATTAGAAAGCTACCACCTAATACAAAGATTTTTTAACTCCAATTATTGACCAAAAATCAATATGAATGCAAGAAAATTAAACTATGAATGATTTCTAATATGTTTAACAAAAAAAAATTCAAATGAAATTAGTGCAAAAACACATATAGATTTTGTTAAATGACAAATTGTGAGTAAAATGGCCCTCACTGGTAAAGGGAGTGCCCACGCAAAATCTTCACTCTATTCTCAACTTGATGTCAGTTTTTTCAATGTGACAACTTGTCATAGGCTTAGTGATACTATTCATGACATAAGATATGCAGTATGCTTGTAGTTTAGCTTCCACCAAAAAAATTAAAATTATGTATGGAGGATGTTAAAATTGAATGTTGAAACTATTTCAACCAACAATTTCTCCAAAAACATACATTAAGACACTCAAATTTGTGCCTTCAAGAGGGCTTCAAAATTTCCTGAAGATTTCTAAACATCAAAATCCGGTGCCTTAGACATTTAGGGGTTACAAAAAACACCTAACATGAATTGAGGATGAATCGGGGATGCATTGTAGATGAATTATGGATGAGTTGTGGATGATTGAAGCTGATTCATATGATGTAAGAATACCAATATCAAAGTTGCACACAAAAACGTGGATGACTGCAATTAGTTATCAAACTTATCACTCATAGTTGTACGTATAATAAAAATTCATAAGCCACTTTTAGTTTTTGGCTTTAGTGACATTACATGGTTAATATTATGTAGCAAAATAATGAATGGAGATGATTTTTCCTTGTCCTTGGCCTTAACTCCTACAAGTTCATTGTCTCTTTGCGGGACAAATTGGATTTTGGGTAGCTCACTACAAGTAGAATTAGCATCTTTTTTCTTTAAAATTCTCATACATGATGTATTCAAGGAGTAACTTTAAGGTTCAACAATTTTCATATCTTTTGACTACATGGTTCAAAAGTTATTGCATGATGTGTTGTTTTTTGTTGAACTCCACGCAATATGGGTAGTTCAAATATTATATATATATACACAAGCCCAAGAAAGTCAATACATGTCGACCAAGACACCAATAAGGTGTAAGGTTTTGTAAAACCTAGATTTTAGACTAGATTTGACACTAAAAGGATAAGTGACATATACTAAGGGCCGCTTTACATATGGGGGCTGGGCCAATTTGGCTTGGGGCCAATTGCCTCAAATTTCAACCCACATTTTGCTTAAGGCCGGCCTCCACTACTTATTAGAATAAGATTATAGTGGGGGCCAATTGTCTCATATGTAAAGGCCTTGAGGCCAAGGGATTAGGTCAATTCAATAAAGTTAAGTCATCTTTACACTAGAGGTGAGAAGTTGTGACAAAAATCTCTTATGGGCCATAGCTTGTTTTCAAAAAGCTAGCACTTGGAGATAGTGGCTTTTTCTTGCAATGTAAAGTGAGAATATGCCACTTTTTTAAAATTAGTTAATTATTATTTTTTTATTTGAAACAATGACATGGTGATAGACACCAAAAAACAAAGTTGGACAAAGGGGGACGTTGCCAAAATGTGCATGAACCCTAAACATGAAGTTTGAAACAAACTCTAAATTATAATTTTTACCTTATCAAGGTGTATTATACCAATTGCTTTCATGATTTTCTTTTTATCAACCACAAAGTATTTTTAGTATTTTTCCATATTGATTAGTTCTTTCAAAAATCAGGTTTTATGCAAATAGTATCTAGGAGAATAAAAACTATGAGTTATAGATCATCAAGAGTATCTTGCATGAAAGATGATAGAAAAAGAAATCAACATAGAGATGGGGACACAAAGATCCATTCCCCAATCACACCCTCCCACACCATCAATACTTCACTAAATCTAAACTTTAAAATTACATATGTTGAAAGCTCTAATAATGACATGAGAATGTATTGGTTTTAGACTAATGGTGGAATTGTGTTTATTTTAAAAGCATTATAATCATAATTTGACAGTTTTTTTAAATGATTTTTTGTTGACACTTCTCACAATTTGATTCATGTCAAATTTTAGTGCATTGTGTCCCTCTTTGTTTCTACAAGAGGCTTGCTTGAGTTGAGGCAATTTCAAGATTTAAAAGGTGGTTAAAAGTTTTAAAAATTGTTGGTAGAAGTCTAAAAGTTGATGAATACATCATATTTGATAGTGCAAAATTGCACTTGGCATGGGTTAAAGGCATGGAGTTGGAATACTCTACTATTTAGATTTTAATGCATGTTTTCCCCCTTTATAAGTTTTTTAAATATGTAATTGGTTTTAGATTTTAGATTTGGTAAAGAATTAATTACATGGAAGTGGTTTGAGTGAGGAATGGATCTTGTTGTACACATCTCTATCAACTTATGTAAGGTTTAAAACTTTATGAGAAGCATACAAGGAAAAAAATGTTTGCAAATAGATACAAAATATACAAGCCTAGTGCTTTTTGTACACATAAGAACAAGTTAGTAAACCCATTTAGCAAGCTAAAATACCCCATGCCCCCCATGCCCCCCATGCCCCCATGTAAAGGGGTACAATGGTATTGATTTCAAAAAACATATATGTTCTATGAAAAAATAATAATAATAATAATGAAACTTGACATTGGCCCCAAGGCCAAGAACTCCCATTTTTGGTGCATCCAATTTTGTGAGTTGAGGCCATGTGAGATCTTGTCTTTATTGGATAAAATATTCATTCCACCAAATTGGCCCTTACTCTATGTGTAAAGGGGTTGGTGCTGATTTCAGTTTTTTGTCCAATCAAAAATGAGGATTCTTGGCCTCTAACACAAGCCATTGGCTTGGCCCCCATATGTAAAGTGGCCCTAAGACCCTCTTTACACAAGAAGTTCCAGTTGTTTTGAACCCCCAGCAAGTTTCAATTCTAGATGTTTGTATTTTGAAATCAATTGCAAGGCATTTGGACGAGAAACTAAAACCAAGGCATTGAATGTTATTTCAATTCTTCAAAAACAGGATCTAGCATTGCTCCAACTTCAAAAATCAAATCCATCATGAATGAGAGGCCAATTTGCTTTCAGATTTTATTAAATTAAAATCATGTTGGTATTGGTTTTTGCTTGGGGCATTCACCATAGTAGGTTGGAACCAAATCTCAATAATTTTGCTGGATCTTCTTTTACAATTTTTTTTTTGAATTTTTCAAGGCTAGTAGTTATGGTCTTAGCTTGTTGGTTTCAACTTTCAAGGCCTAAGGACACAAAATATGCTCCATTTTACCATAAGTGAACAATAGCTTCATCACATCCAAGACAAATTACAACTTTTTCTTATGAAATGTTGAGTTTATCACTTTAGATTTCCTCAAAATCCTTTGTATTTACTATGAAGACATATGAAAATTTACACAAAACTCAAAATACTCCATATATTTCATAACTTTTTTTAAGTCACTTTTAAGCTAAGCTGCTATTTACTTCAACACTCTTATACTACTCTAATTTTCATGAACGCTTCAGATTGTTCTTGAAATCAAATGCACTAAAATATGACTTAAACAAACCACAAATTTTAGTGACCTCTACTCTTGCAATATAGCCATCCCAACAAAAGACTTGAAAAATGAGTATTACCAATTAGACCTTGCAAGTTGTCCCCCATCCAAACTTTCGTTCCTCAAAGCATGGGACACATAATTCTATGAGCAAGGGCTTTGACATGTTACGCAAACTTGCATGACTGCATGCGCCCACAATACCATACCTTGCCAAATAAGGAATATTTGCTGGTTTGTATCTCGTTCCCCTGGACTTTTGAGTGCCCAAGGCCCCAAGAAGGGTCTTATTCCGAGTATCTTCTATACTTTTTTAGAAAGTTTTAAACAATAGGGAATTTTGTTTATTCCACCCTGGCCAAGGGCGTATTTCATGAGTTCACTCAAGTTTCAGTATCCATGGATCACAGATCACGTGCATGCCTGGGACCTGGGTGTTTGTCTGAAGCACAACTTGGTGGTCTCCAGATGGTCAGTTGTCCGGAAGTCCCTCTTCATACGTCCACATGCACTACACCAGACGCAGTGCTGACGGAATTGTATAGGGCCTGCTAACTATAACCGTAGTCGTATACACACCGCAGCACACACCGAGGCATTTCCTATTCACATTACAGGCTAGCTCCTTAAAAAGACCGGGCGATAATCCCTGTACAATCTGGAAGAACCGGCTCTCTATACAAAGTCAGCCGGTTGCAATGGCAAAAAAAAACCAGTTGAAATTTGAAAATTTTGGATAAAAATTTGCAGGATTTTTAAATAAGAAGTTGGTATACAGTATATTCTGGGGAAAGTTTGATGGATAGTCTTGAAATTTGTGATATTTGTAAAAGTGCCCCTGGTTTTTCAGAAAAGGGAATTGATATTTGTACCATACCTTTTAGACTATCCTATCACACCTACTCAATATGGTCAATATTTATGATACTATCTCCTAAAGTCTGAAGGGTGCTGCAAAGAAAAATAAGACCAAAACTGCCATTTTTGATGATTTATATAAAGTTCAAAATAAAAACTTTTTTTGAGTTCCAACCGTACTAAGGTGTAATATATAAGTAAGGCAATGTGTGAAAAAAAAATCAGCCCATTTAGTTGCATAGATTGTATGTGTTATGAACACTTCATGTACTTCAAAGTTTGTATAAAATTCAATTCTGCATGAAAAATTGTGAAAAAATTTGTGTCCCAATGTTTTGTGTGAAGCCACCAAAGAAAAATTTGCACTGCATTGTTGCTCAAATGTGCTATCATGTAGAAGCTTAAATGATCAGGGTATGGGCTCCTCTACCTTACAAACTTGATAATCGCTTCTCATTTTTACCGATTCCTTATCAGCATGGAATTTCGCCCTGAGTTTGGGAATAGTCTGGAATTATGAAGGGTCCACTGGTGTAACTTAGTAAAATTTACAATAATGTCGAACTCTCAAACTTCATTTATAATTGATAACAAGTTGCATCAACACGGATTGGGAGAAGGTTCTGGCAAAGCGCGGTATTAGGCCCACCATCCCATTTTCGGTTCCCTTTGAGGGAGAGTGAAAAGACGATGCTCACAAGGCTTGGCAGAATCTGTTCACGTGATACAGTTGGTCCTTTGTCAGCCACCTGGCAGCCCCGAATTCCATCCCACCAATCAGAACCCAGATATAGGTCATGGCATGGCTCCAATTTGCCTATACCACTCCAAAGCCAAACACCCATGTGAATGTAGAAGGGGCGCCTTTATAAAATTCGGATATCGTTTTGTTTTGTAGTCAAACCTTAATTTGGATGATGCTTTTGTTTGGTAGTCTGAGCTAGATGAAAGATGGTTAAGTGGATAGGAGAAGTAGTCCATTGGATGGAATCTCAAGAAAACGGTTGAATCGAAGTAAAAACCCATTTGTTTGAATTTTATAGTATATTTTTCTCATCTTCAAGGTATTTTGCACCAAAATGAAAGATACTAAATAGTGCATTTAGGTTGCCCCACACTAATTCTTCTACTGTTTTCAAAAATGATTTTCATCACTAAGTATTGTAAATTTTTATTTTAAAAAGGGCCTTGCAACCACTACAAAGCTGTCAAAAAAATAAATTAACAACATTCAAGTTGTAAAATATGTGAAATCCAAGCATGGTCAACATGTAGTATGGGGCAACCTAAATGCTCTATTTGGTGTAGCTATTTTGGCTCAAATGGTGTCACCTAATTGTGTCTTTCATTTGACCCTGTCACAATGAAGTTGGTTCAATTTCAATAAAAATGAGTTACTTTTAGACAATACTTGAATCAATTGGAAAATGGTTATTTACGCTTACATGGAGTTGTCAGAACTATGAAAGGATTAGAAGTTAAAATGATAGAGTTATCATATGGCAAGGAAATAATGGAATATGAGTAACAAGAAACAAGGATGCCTGTTTTTAGATGAAATAAAATATCTTCATGTACATTTGACTTTTTTGGGAGGATAACTATGTAATTAAAAAGAAAATAGTTTGCAAAACAGCACGGTTTTTTCACATTCTAAGAGTATTGTTTTCAAGAAAAGGAAATCTTTTAACAAAATCTCGTGAATTCTTCCTTTTAAAATTTGTGAGTTCAAATTCTATGAACCACTAATATTGAGATTATTCTACATCAAATGGAAATGGGTGTTTTTTTTTTCAAATTTATTCAACTAAGTTGATGCTTCTTTTTGTTCTTTTTTTGTTATTTGGATAAGGTGTTAAATTGGTCTTGTTAATGATTACAAATTGTGAAGGATACTATTTACAAATTAGTAACTAGCTTTAAATCCTTTAAAAATGTTAACATTATAGTAAATTGGAGGAAGGGATTTTTTTTTTTTCTTAGTTTATTTCAATGTTCATAAGAATGTCTAAATAAAAAGGTTGAGTATCTATAAAGAGGTTTGAACAACCTTACAATGTAAATAAAAACACATCTCACAACCTTCAAAGATTGATTGAATTGAAAATTATTTTTACACAAACCAAGCACAAGGTTTAAAAAAAAATACAATATATAAACTAGGTTAGGCTTTAACACTTCATCATTGCCTTGAATCTATAAACTTAATTGACTTAATTGACTTTTTTTGGGTTTCAAAAACGTGGCTTTTAATTGTTGTCCAGCAATATTTACCTCTAAAGGACAACCTCAATGCAAAAGTGTTACTTGGCTATTGCACAATAGCACATGATTTTCTAAAGGCCTCCAGGAAGTTTGGAGGCTTGTGAAGAATAGGGTGGCTTGATAAGTCAACTTGTAGGATGCAACGTTGCGTCTTTCTTTCATTTTTAAAACCCTAAAAAATAAGCAAGTAGTTTTGACAAAGATGACTTTTTTTTTTGTTGCAAAGATTTTGTCCATCCTTGTTTTCATTAATATGATTATTGTCATGATGAAGTTGACCAAGCTATAGTGAGTGAAGCTGAGGGCACAATAAAGGAGGAAATTATTTGTGGAGTGCAAGGCAAAGTTTGGAATGCTTAGAATTGTCAATTTTATGTTTCTCATGAGTCCATAGACAAATGACAATTGATTTAACTTAATAAAAGCATCTCTGGTTGACCTTGAAAATCTTGTCATTGAAAAACACAATGTTTTTTGTTTTCAATGTTGACCACTTGTTTCCTCCACCTATCTACCTAGGTAAATGAACTTTCAACCATTGACAGGTCTCCTTGTTAGCCAATGCAACTAGATTTTCCATCATTGACTATTCAACCTATTTTGTAGAAAAAAAGGTAATATATGAAAGAGTTGTTGTGCACCAAAACATTGATTACTCCCTTTCCATCCAAAAACATTCCTAACCAGGTGTTTTACAATACGAGTGGAGATAGTCTAACAGCCACATTTGCAATGCTTTGAGTATGATGTGAAACTCCTAGAACATCTAGGGCTGAAAGCTAAGGGAAGGGAGTAGGCAAGATGTATCATCAGGCTCATGGAAAACCCTAAAAGGAATGGAAGAGTGAGAGGTTAGTACCAGTAGTTCCATGAAATACATCATGTCTTGGGAACTATGGAAAAGCAAGGATGTCTTTTTTCCAGAGCTTTTTAAAAAGCAGCCATAGTCAAAGTTAGTGCACACTACTAGCGATGGATTGCCCACCTAAAAGTCCCCAAAAGGAGTTCCCTTATTTCAGCCTTTTCATGAGCCCTCAAAGTTTTGGGTCCTATCACCGTTTCCTTCCTTGAGTTGCTAAAGGTGGGAATACCATAAATTGTTACCCACCCTCTATGACGAGAAATAAACTATTCTTAAACTAATTATAGCTTATTTTGAAAAGGATTTCAAAAGATTCTAAAAAGATGCTATTTACTTGTATTTGATTGATTCACACTTGTTTTGGAACAAGGTTCTAGAGGTAATCGTTTAAGATACACCTATGAAACAAGAATGGGGTTCCAGTGAAAAATCCAAGTTTATATTGCATAAAATACTCATTCTTGAGTTCTTTTTTTTGCATTCTTCCTTATCCTTGTTTATTATGCACAAATTGAGCTTAATTTCTCAAGAAGCAACCATATCTTATGAGGCTAAGCGGCTTATTTTAACCATTTATGCTATTTCTACCTTACATGCAGTGCACTTCCATGGCATTTCTAGATTCCAATGTAGTGTATCCTCCCACCAATCTAGGAAAGCTATTCACTTTCCATTGATAATATTTAGTATACATGTACTTATAGTGTTATTTACCCTATCATTTGATTCACTACAATTTTCATTTAGTTAACAATTGGTGTTAATATTGGATTTTTTTTGTAAGGGTTAAACCCTAAGCGCTCCATGGGCTAGAATATGGCCCCTACCAATCTCTAGAGTCTGAATTCTAACTTTTTGCTTGGTTGTACTACTTAGATTCAAGGTACAATGTAAGAGGGGGGTATTTTCCTATTGGAATGTAGTGGGCAATCCTGGTTGTGGGATCAAGCGTGCAAGATATAGCCAAATTTTGGAGGAGCAATTTGTTTTTTTGCTTACTAGAGATTTGTGTGAAGGCGGGCTATTGGGATCACAATATACATGGAAACCGGCTACTTCACTCAACCTTATGAGGTCCCTCCACTTTGCAATGAGATAATCACATCACTTTTGCATTAGAAAATGCAAAAATTTGTTTAGTTATCAATACCCCGGACATCCTCCCATCTCATTAAAATTTGGCCAATTTGGCCACTTCTTCAAATTGCCAAAAGTTTTTAAAGATCCAGAAGCATTAAATTTGGGTCCATTTTTCTAGCAGTCAAACAAAGTTTGACTAGTATAACTTTAGAATCTAGACAATGAAATCTTTTGTCATTTTTCTAGACTCTGCCAAACCCAACTACCTTTTGGTTTTAGTGGTGGGATACCACCAATCTATTTCCTCCATTTTCAGCATAGCATGCAATGGCAACCGCCCTATTTTATCCCCTTTTTGGGTTTGTGTACTAGGCGCTTAGGGGTTAAGCTTCTTTGTGTGGCTCTATTGGCATTTCAAATGTATGCAATTTGGTAGGAGTTGCTACTCTTTTTGCATTTATAAAAGGTGAATATGGTGCCTTGAATAATCACAAGATGGTATAAAAAAAAAAGTTAACTATACAAAAGTATAGTAGGATGACCTACAGCAAAGCATGCACAAAAAGTTAGTCTTAGTTAATCTACATTATACATAGATACTTATTAGAGCATGTTCAAACTTTGAGATATAGAATTTTAAAGTAAATATATTGGTATGTTTGTGACTTTGGATGTGACATTTTAACATAATTTTTGGGTTTTAATTTGATTCAAGAACAAATTTGTTTATTATTTGACTGAAATTAAACCATTTTGACACACAAAAATGATGATTAGGAAAGTTGGCTAAGCATTATAACAACTTGCCTTAGTTGTTGACACTATAAGAAAAAGGGCATTTTATGACTTTGATTTACGACTGTCATGAGTCATTTAGAATTATGAATGACTCACAACAATCATAAATTAGAGTCATAAAATGCCCTTTTTCTTATAGTGTGACAATGTGATACAATGTAAATGAAGATATGACTCCATCTATCATTGAGTTATTAATTGTATAATAAGCTACTACTATGTTGAATTTGATGGCTAATATGACTCAATTTTTTTAATAAATTTATCTTTGGAACTCTAAGGAGCCCACTTTATAATTATTAGCAATATTTTTGAATTTGGATAGGTTGTGGCGATTTAAGGCTTTTTAATTCTTGCATTGTTTTTTTTTTGTACTTCCTATTAAACAGATTTTGTTTTTGAAGCCTTTTTTTTCAAGTGACTCTAATAAGAAGTGCCAGAATTACAACTTTTATTTGGAAAACTAAATGTAAAGCATGCAATTGTATATGTTTATTTTTAAAAATCAGTTTCAAAACACAATTGTAGACAACTATGCTTTTTAGGAAAAAACATGTATTCAATTTGTATTCAAATAATGATAACTATAACAGGTTTAGGTTTGTATGCAGTAAGGGCAAGATCAAGTCATGCAACCAAACTTTATATTTTATATTGATAAACCTATAACTCAATCCTTTTTTATAATCCTACAGATCTATTTGGACAAATACAATATAGGCTTTCAAGTTTGTTCTATTTTGTGTTGCATTTGATTAGATTGTACATATAGAAGCAACACACTTGATGTAGCATTACATCCAAAACCTTGATTAGTGCATAAGGTGCCCAAAATGAAAAAAAGTCAAAAACAAAACAAAAAAAAACATATATGTATGAAAGCAAGTCTAATTTCCAACCATGTTTGAATCATGTCAATCCAAGTAAAACTTCATGAAGGAGAGTTTTTCAAAGACAAAAACTTCAATATTTGCAAGTGTTACAAATTTACTATTTTGGGAAACTAAAGATTTTCTCTCCTTCAAAAGGTTCACATTTTTGAATTTTTGAATGGTGGATTGAATGGATGATTACTAAATATCACAATTCTTGTCTTTGCTTTTTAAACAATTTTCATCAAAGTTATAAAAATATCATTTTATAAGGCATCTATGTTTTGTCTTTACCTCCTTGGACATTTAGGGGTTAAGCACAATGTATAAAGATCTTCTAGATTTTTACGTATACTACCAAAAAGACAAAGTGAGTTACTCTCATGCACTTTGGATTGTTTACATTTAGTTGAATATGACTTATTATCATCTCTTATGAGTTACTATAGAAAATCAATATTGATCACCTAATGTGTTGTTTAACCCTTGAGTGCCCAAGAGGCCAAAATGTGGCCTTTAGGTTTTGAAAAATGTTCACGTTTGACTCTTATCTTCTTCTTAATGGTAAAGTCAAAGGACTTGTAATTTTTCATGTACCTCCAAGCATGTGTCTACTACCACTAAAAAAAAATTCAAGCTATTTGACTCTACCTAGGTGATATTTTTATTGGACTAAGTACACAAGGGTATGGATTTGAGTGAATACGGTTTGGGCTCTTAGGGGTTAAGCCCTAAAGCCGTGGAGCCTTTATTTGTCAAAAGACACTCAAAACTGCCATTTTTGTTGCAAAGATTAAAAAAATTGAAAATTGGTATCTTTTCATATCTAACCATAAGATCTTGTATTAGACTAATATAAAAATGTGGGAAAAAATTTCAAATTTTTTTGACCACCTAGGTTGTAAGATATTTGCGTTTAAAGTGTAAAAACAATTTTGTTTGCACCTTACATGACTAGATTATTTGACTTTGAACTTTTTAACTTCAATTTTTTGCATCACATAGTTCTGAGATTTATTTTTTGTGGTGGAAAATTGAGTTTAGAGTCTTTGAAAATAATCAAAACAAGAAATACTAAATTTTTTTTCTTAAAAAAAACATTAGGTGGAAGAAGGTATGAAATTGAACAATGACTTAAATTGTTAATAACCTTGCAATGGAATTGAAATACAATAATCCAAATGGTGAGATTGTTCTAGAAAGCAAACTTCACCCTCTCCAACCTGTTTTTTGAAAAAATGTTAAAATTGCATTCAAAAATGAACTTTATAAGTTTATTTTCAAAAAGATACCTAAATTGTCCAAAAAACAAGATTGTTCATAACTTTCTCATAACTAGTCCAAATGGAATGAATCAAAGCTTCAAATGTAAACAAAACTATAACCTATAAGAAAAAAATAAAAAAGAAAATTCAAAATTTTGTAAATATATTTGTGTTACCCAATCTCCATAAATTTATGCTTATCTAGACATAACTTTTGCCTTTGGACATAGATTGGAATAAAAATGATATCCCCAAATGCTAATATGTTTTCATATCTTCAAAAGGAATTTCAAAGAATCAGGTTAAAATTTGAGGCTGCAGATACATGCACAAAATCTCGTCTGTCCCCCGAGGGGACATTCAGGGATTTAAGGGTTAAAAGCACAAGTAAAACCCTTCAGAAAACAAAACCCATTGCTTTCAAATAACACAATGCATCTTGAAGAACTGTCTTGCTCCTTGTTACAAATTAGCCAACTCGTTTTTCCCAAATGTTGTTTCAAAATCAAACTTCATACAAAACGAGCAAACATTACTTTAATGAATGTCATCAATAATCACAAGCAAAAGTACCGAAAAAAACTCAACCCATGGAAAACTTAATTAAATAAAAATAGGGAACTGCTACAGTCACACCCAAATTTGTTAACACCTAACCCCTGTGAGCATGCAATTTGAAAATTCAATGCTATTTTTTTCCTTCAAGTGTCCGTCATTCATTCAATCATGGCGATGCTCCTTTCTTGAAAAAAATAATAATAAATACAAATTTTTGTTGAATTTTTATTGCTAAATTACTATTTTTTTAATATATTTTTGCTTCAAGTAATTCAAAAGTCCTATCTTTGGTTTCAAATTCAAGCACTTTCAAATTTTCTGAATGTAGCATTAGAATGATAGAGGTGAAACAATTTTTTAATCCAAATCAAAAAATCAAGATGAAATTCTCACATTTCATGGTCAAAGCACTACTTTAGGTGTGGCATTAGCAATTTTGGGTGCGGCTTTAGCAATACTACATATAATGGTTGCTTTTACTCAGTGCAAATTCTACCAATTTTAAGGCTCCACATGTATAAACATGGTCAAATTCATCACCAGGTTGAACACAAGATCCAATTTCATTAATCTCACTGAGAGCATGAATGTTGCAAACTGGTACAAAACTAGTTTCATACTGATTCGAGACAAGAGTTATTTCCTGACGGCGCCGGGTGCGCCTGCCGCGAGACGAAAGAGAGATTCGAAGTCACGATGGAATTCAGTTCCCATCCAGATTGCTCTCCTTGCTTAACCGCTGATCTTCTTCCCTTCACACTTGGGGGTGTAGTTGAATGTCAGCTGCAAGCACAGCTTCTGGTTGGGCTGCAGAATGGTGAGGTCCGTACCGGGATTGTCCGCCTGCAGCTGGTCCACTGTGATCCCGTTGCTGTCGGCGATGGACTTACCGGTATCCCCTTGCACAACGGTGTAGGTGCTGGTGCATTGCGCCTGCGAATCGGGGACCTGGCAGTTGGGCAGCTGCTCGTTGCAGCGCTGGGCGGGGGTGTTGCCTGGGCAGTGTTCCGGTTGGCAGCCCCCCTGCAACGCGTCGTAGCACTGGCCGATGGTGATGGTGCCCACGGCGAGGTACTGCACGTCGTCGGTGTCCGTGACCTCGTTGTAGCACTTGCCATCCAGCGTCACGGACCCGGAGGGCACTTCGCCTGTGATGGTAGCCACGCCGGTGGCACCGCCTTCGCAGCCTGAGGTGGTGCTCTGGAATCACCACAGGATCACACACACAAGCAAGTCAGCTGAAGTCGCGACCGTGGAACTCGGCAAATCCTAACCAGCAGCTAGCCTGGACCCCTTCAGATACATGATTAATTACACATGAAACTATGCGTCGTGAACTGAACTAGATGGCGTGACACGACCGTTCACACGGACCATTCGGGCTCTCGGCTTGGACTCACCGTGCTGCCCAAGTCGGACAGTGGGATCCTGCATCGTATGTCGGCGTCAGGGCAGTCGGCGTTCGTGGGCATGGCCATCATCGTCCCCAGGAGAAGCACCGTCCAGGCCAGCACTTGCGCGCAGCGAAGCAGCTCCATGGCGAGTTGAATCGTGCCTCCAAATAACTTCGGTGCGGCAGAAAACAGAAGCAGGACGGACTCGTGCAGTGCAGGCGAGGCTGTGCAGCCGAAGAGGGGCGAACGGATAGAAGTCGGCAGGCGCGGCGCGGGAGTGGTTGGGGCAGCGGTAGCCAAGTGCGCAGTGATCTGCTCGTGAAGCGGAGTTGAAGAGGCTGGACCAGGTGACCCCGTTTTATACCGCCCCGTCCACGTGCCCCAGTTCAAGTTGACTGGCAGGATTCTTCCGCACGCGCCCCAGTTCAAGTTGACTGGCAGGATTCTTCCGCACGCGCCCCAGTTCAAGTTGACTGGCATCTTTTCTCCGCGACCGGGTGTGGCCACCGGGCCCCGGCCCCACACGGCCACACGGGGAGGGACGGGTCTTGCCAGCCCCGGAGACGAAGTACCACCGCAAGTTACCCCAGCCGGGAGTGCCGTTCAGGTGCCCGGCTGCCCGCCCACTACAAACTTACTGTAGTGTCCCTCCATCTCATATTTACTTTGCGGACGAGGGCCCCTTTTTCTGAGTTTAGGGTTTTAGGTCCGGTGATGACCATCCTTTTTGAGTCGAAGGAATGGGGCCTACATACATACACAAAGTAGAGTGCCGTGGTATCCTCCACACCCCCTCGGGCAATGGTTGGAATTTTGAAACTCTTTGATGGGCCCAAACTTGGGGATGCTCCCAATGCCTCAAGGAACAGCTTGTGCTGATTTGAGCAACAAAGAAATGATCCGTTTTTGCTAATTTGGGTAACAATGAAATGATCAGTTTGGACATCCAGTTGCTAATGGATCTTTCTATCTCTTGGTAAACCCAAGTTTTGAGAGTAAGTGAAAACAGGGCATATCCTCAACACAATCACTCTTATCTTCATGTGGGTTGGACTTAGGAGTAAAATGTTACGGTGACAAAAACTTGTGTGGATCTTTTTCCACGGCGAGGCACCTTGGGCAACCCGAAAGAAATCACTATTTCAACAAACAAACCTTTGAACTTAATTTTTCTCAAGTCGAACATGCTTAAAAATTGCCTTCCTCCTTTTTGACTCTTTCGTAATTGACATCTTACTTGTCACTCAAACAAGTGAGTACGCATGACTACTTTAGGACAAAATAATTAGTGCAGCAGTTCATGACTTTACATCTTTTTTTCTGACAAAACAGGAAAGTATGTCTGTTGCAGATACGAGTTTATATATACTTTTCCCCCTTTGGAAAAGCTTCTCCCCAACTTTCCACCTTTTGCTCAAACTGCCAAATTCAAGGAAGCGGAGAATCTCCCGAAAGGAATCTCTCGTCGTGAAATTGGATGTCCTGCTTACGTTGGCAATGACATAGTACTTTTTTCCAACAGAGTGAAAAAATGAGTACAAATACGGTAGGTCCAATTGAAATCTTTTTTGAAAGCTGGAACCGGATAAGGCTACAATCCAACTGGGGAAAAGTACTATTTGATAACTGGAAAAAGGTCATCTGCTTGAAGCAGACTCTACGCATGGGGGCCCCCAAAAAGGTAAGTACAAAAGGAATAGTTATTTGAACGCTTTTCACATCATGGAAAAGCTCTGCGAATGACCGGGGAAAGAAGGCAATGCATTGGCTGCACCTTCTGACTATCACGTGATGAAACCAACGTGGCAAGTGATTACTGCTGTGCCAGATCTTGCTGCGGGCTGCCATCTTTCCACGTCGGAAGGCTCTGCCCATGTGACTGCGCTGACATGGGACGCACTGATTGGCTGAACTCTTGCACTGTAGAGAATGGTACCCGTTGCTAGAGTGGAATTGAAAAATCAACCGTGGTCATGGGTGCAGCGGCCATAGGGCGTTCCGGTCAAAGGCCCCGCAATAGTTATTATCGTTTGATTTTTCTGCGTCGTGTCTGACGCACGGGACTGGTCCATGCATGGCTACGATTTTAGTTTCAATTTTCCAAAGTAACGTAGCTTGCGATCTTGACTGCAGCCATAGAGCAATTATCACCTCTAATTATGTAGAGTACGGAGAAACCACGCTTTGTTCATCCATAAGTTGAAAAACATTGCCACATTTAAAATCGTGGGACATTTTACGGTGAATTTCTGCAGTCAGAATCAGAGAATTCTTTGTAAAATGTTACTGATAATAAAGAAGCTGAAACTTTTTTAAAATAAAAGCCTTAATGCCATTAACTGCTCAATTTTCTTCCCTTCGGAATTGCTAATCCACCACTATATACACCACATGGCCCACTTAAGATACCACACCACAGGCCACACTACATATACCACACCACATGCTTCATCCTAGACCCCACCTCACTCATTTTCATCTGGTTTTTTTTTATCCAAGCACTAGAAATTTAAAAAGCTACTTGGTTTTTAACCAATTTCAATTTCATTCAACATTATTCACATTTCATTTGGCTGAGTTTTAGTTGCTTCTAGGCTCTCCCCATATACTATTGAGAAGTTCCTTAAAAACAAAAATAAAGGGAATTGATATGGGCACACCCAAGGTTTGATATATGCACTTCTCATGGGAAAAAGTTGCAATATTTACCACCAAAAAGCTGAATTTGAAAATTTTGAATTTAGATTTGGACTCAAAGACCTTGATTTAGTCTATAGCCACCAAGGAGGTTATAATTGAATTACACCTAATGTAAAAGCTTGATTTTTTTAAACAAACATAAGTACAAGTTATATTTTCCTCCCTAGCTAAGCTTTTACATTGGGTGTAATTCAATTGTAACCGCCTTTGTAGCTCTGGATAAAGTCAAGGTCTCCAAGTCCAAATCTGAATTCAAAGTATTCAAATTTAGCTTTTTGATAGTAAAAATCTAAATTTTACCTCATGAGATGTGCGTATATCAAATCTTGGATGTACCCATATCAATTCCTTGTTATTTGTTTTTGAAGAATTTTTGAATAATATACGGGGAGAGCTGAGAAGCAACTAAAAGTCAGCCAAATGAAATGTGGATAATGTTGAGTGAAACTAAAATTGGTTAAAAACCAATTAGTTTTTTAAATTTCTAGTGCTTGAATTAAAAAGCTAGATAAAAATAAGAGAGGTGAGGTCTAGGATGGAGCTTGTGGTGTGGTGTCTCACGTGGGCCATGTGGTGTATGTAGGAAAAACCGTGGTGGATTTAGCAATTCCTGTTTTAACCCCTGAGCTCTCCAACACCCCATATGTTGCCTTCCACTATTTAAAAGCCTTGTTTTGAGGCACTGGATCTAACTTTTTGGTCTTGCAATAAATTACAAATATGAAGGCATTCAAGTTGTCCATGCAAATGGAGTAATGGCAAGGAAAGCCAAATGTACAAATTGTTGCAAGAGATTTAATTGGATGAAACACCGTATGGGGCGTGGTGGCAAGCAGAATTTCACAGGCTGCAACAAGTCAATGTCCCTTGCAATCTTCTTTGTGTAAGCTTTGTGGTAGCAGGAAAGTTGTTGGCAAGGGTTCAAGCATGTTCCAGACCCTTATTATGGCAACTTTCACCAACTATGCCGGTTGTTGTTTTCTGTGCAATAGCGATTTGAAGCCCTAAAACTTGACACAAAGAAAAGTGTGATTTTCAATAACTAATAGGTGTGTGGATTCACATCTAGTTTTGCTACTCACAAAAATTAAGATGTATCAGGGGCTTATAGAATTTTGTAAAAATGATCAAAGAGCAACTACCTACCAAAATTTGAGATTTTGTCATCACATGCTGTTTAATCAAATGTTATAGTTTCCCATCTCCCACAGTCAGTTGTTTCCAAAATTTGCAAACCATTTTCTAAGAAGATGTTCCACTATTTTCAATGATTTTTTTTTGGGGATCATTTGATTGACTGAGATACAATGCATCAAAGTCGGCGGTCTCCAAAAACCTTGATTTTGGTGAAATCAGCATGGGCGCTCAAGGGTTTAACTGGCTTGATGCCAAAATAGACCAGAGTGTTTATTGTTGTTACACCATGTTGGCTAATCAAGGAATTTTTTGAACTTATCTTTTATTTAAAATCAATCACTAATTGTTGTTAGGTGTAATCCAACCTCAACGTTTATGAACAATGATGAACATACACAATCCATGAAGCTTGAAACATAGTGCAAAAAAATTGACTGCTAGTTCATTATTAGTTGATGGAATTGGGAAAAAAATCAGTTGTATTTTGAAATTGCCAACAAAAAACCGATTAGAATTTACTAAAAAATCTAAATATAATATGTTACTATGTAAATTTAGAAAAATATCTGACACAGTTTGGTAGAAAACCGGTTGAACACAAAAAAAAATGCTGATTTTTGACTGGTGAAGTCCAAAAAATATCCCGAACACTGGCTTAGAAACATCTACTCCTTAGTTATTAATCAACCTTGACTTATAATCTCGCTCCCTATGAGGGCCTCATTACTACATAATGACTTCAAATTCGTTCTAGATTTTGGGTTTTGTTCGGGTCCTATCTCTTGTCTTTTTCTTGCATTCGAAAAAAAGCTAAAAGAACACTTACCCCAGCACTTATCTCCTGAGCACCTTTGGATTTGAAAACTTTGTTGGTTCTTTCTGTGATTATCTGTCTTGCTTTAGGGGTAAAAGTGGTGTTTTTAACTATTCTTATGTGTTTTTCTTCAAGCCACATCTTTACATTTTAGGAAATTAACCCCTAAACTATCAAGGCTATTTTTTTGCCAAAAATCACTCAAAATTATCTTTATTGTTGCATTTATCAAAAATTTCAACAAAATGTTGCTTTTGAAATCCAACCATTGAATCTTGTAATGCACTTGTAGAGAAAGAATCTCTGAAAATTTTGTGACATTTGACCATATAGATTGAAAGTTATGAGCATCTAAAGGGAGATTATTATTTTTCCATTGTGCCCAAAAATTCCAAATGGCTTTTGACCACCATTTTCTGATTTTTTTGCTCTATAGACTTTGAGGTTGCAATTTTATCTTAGGGGTAATCAAGTGAGACCTTTGTACACCAATTTTCAAGGCAATCAAAGACACATAACACATCCTAAAAAACATTGCAATGCCAAGTTTTGCAAATACATTATGACATTTTTGAGTAAAGATTCCCACCTCATGTTTTTAGATATGGAAATTCCAAATGGTGTGTTTCAAGATAAACATGTACTTCAGATGTCAAAAAGAAAATAGTTAAAAGTCTCAGAATCTCTAAAATTTAGAAGCTCCCAAAGCCCAATATGACCTCCTAATTAGAAATGAAAGGGTGCAATAATGAAATAATGGGGACCAGTAGACAAACATGTGGCAACCCCTCTTTGCTCCCCCTCCTCCAAAGTCAATATTTTCTCCCTTGCCCAAGCTGCCCCTCAAATTGCTTTTGGCCAAAAAGAAGCCCATAACTTGTGAATTGTGTGACATAATCACACAATTTTTTGCATCCCACAAACCCTATACATTCATACACACTCATAAAAAGTTTCAAAATATCATGTAAGAAATTAAGGTCATGAGCCTACTCAAAGTCCCCAAGGTCCTTTGAGGGAACTTTGGTCCTTTAGGGATTAAAACAATATAAAAATTTACGACGGTCAAGGGGGTTAATGTGGATCCACTATGAGTGCGTCATCTAAAGGAAGCAAGGAGTCCAATTAGAGTTTCTTCCCCCTTTGTTGTTACTGTTGCAAGGGACAATACTTTAACCCCTTAGGGCCCAAGGAGGCAGAAAATGTCTTTCTAGGGTTTAGAGTGAAAGTTAAGGTGGTTAGTGTATTTTAAGTCAATGATTCATGAATAACAAATTTGTAGAGAAGAGAGGCTAGTTTCGCACGCACTTCTCTAATCAAGGTTTGGAATTAGGGTTTAGGTTAGGGAGCTTGATTAGTGGAAGGTGGTCTAGAATTAGGATCCAAATACTAGCAAAACATGGAGTCAGCTAACGTCATCTGAGTTAGACACTAGCTCAATTAGCACATTTTGGTTTTTGTGCCAAACGGTACACTCAAAGCCGTCGTTGCTTGTCCAATTGCCCGAACTTCCTTTGCAACTTGTGGCCGTTGGGTGGAGTGTGATTGTAGCGTAGCTTTGGTTGACTGTTTGCAAATTTGTATTGGGTTTTGCAATAGAATAATGGGAGGGGGCGGTGCGGCGGGGTCGAGCACTTTAATTTGGAAGTAGAGGTCGTTTTTTGTAGCAGCAATGGTGTCTGGTTGTAGTGCCCTTGCAATTTTTGGAGGGCCACGGCTCAGCATCACCATGACCACAGCCTGTAGTAAGTATTGTTAGAGCATTGCCGACTCTTTCAAAGTTGACGAAGACGGGAGGAGAAGGATGGCCTCGATATTTAAAATTTACTGGAATATGCTACTGCTACCAAAGTTTTGG
The DNA here is from genome assembly GCA_963920765.1 of Ulota crispa. Classification (NCBI taxonomy): domain Eukaryota; kingdom Viridiplantae; phylum Streptophyta; class Bryopsida; order Orthotrichales; family Orthotrichaceae; genus Ulota; species Ulota crispa. The sequence continues at coordinate 14,401,952 of OY987242.1, forward strand.
GTGGCCAAGTTTGTTGGTGCATTGAGCAATGGAGAAACAAAGTTACAAAAGTTGCCACATGAGTCCTGCTGTCTTCCCTAATCATCTAGAGGACGAGGCTGAGCTTATTGACGACTAGATGGTTTTAGAAAAGAGGTCTCATTTTGAAAGAGTGAATGTCTACAATTGCTTGAGTGAGAAGCATTTGCAAGATTTGCCTTTGCCATCAAAAAGTAAGCCTTTCAATGCTAATTGTGCCCCAAAGGAGTGGAGGTGCTTGTTCTACAGGCACATTGCGAGAGTTGCAAGGTTTCATAGAAGAGAGAATTTTTTGTCGATTGCGAGGGAGATTTCACACCAAATTTGGCCTGAGAGGAAAGATATTGTTCCAATTTCTGATGAAAGAGGCAATCAGATCTGTTGCCAAAAGGCAACTGTTAGAGCGAAGCTGCAAGGGGCAATTGACAGGAAAGCGTTAAGTATAGTGCAGCGTGGCTTCTCCAAAGGGGAGCATGAGGATATTGGCTGACGTGGAGCAGCTTGTCCAGAGCGAGGACTCCCTTGAGCTTGCGATAGTGTCGACTGCACCAACGTTGGCCTTGCAGTTTGGCGTTGGAGAGAGTGGCAATTCCATATCAATCCAAACAGCCCTAGACTCCACAAATCCAACAACATTGTAGAAGGCAAGAAAACATGTCAGAAGAGTAGGAGGTCCAAGAAAAAAAAGGTCAAAGGAGGTGAAACTAGTACTATTGGAGAATAACTCCGCCAGAGTAGAGATTGACGCTCCGGATGGACCAAGGGTTGGCGCTGGATGGGAGTTTGTAGATGCTTCAAGAGGTGCTCTAGGAAGAGGTTGAGGTGGTGCTTGTGGTGATCCTGCACAAGGACGTGCTTAATGTCGCGGAAAAGGCAGTTGAGGAAGACAAAGGGGACAACAACGAGATGACAAGTTGAAGCATTCTTTGCATTATGTGCCACCTCTAGAGGAGTGGAGCAACCACCAATTGTGGCAAATGCCTTGGGGGATCTCCACAAGTTCTTGACCCCAACTTGCAAGAGAAAGCAATGTTTCTAGGAATCTGTGGGAGGGTGACAGAGGGCAATGGGCTATAACTCCGGATGACTTCCAGCTGCATGGAGCTGCTTGGATTTTGCCAATAGCAGAAGAAGTAGAAGATGTACATGAGGAGGATGAAGACATTCAAGTTGATTGCAATGAGGTGGATCACTGCGGTTGTCTACCGGCAAAGAAAATAGGAAGTGTAGAAAACTCACTTGACTAGTACATGAGTTGCATCAACCATTCTTCTTTTGATGACGATGTAATTAAGTTGCAAGTCAAGGTACCTAGAGATATTTTCCAATACAATCCAAATGTGTATGACGATCTGTCCTTTGTGGGAGTTGTAACTTGCCGCTTTGTTCAAAAAGTGACAAAAGAACTAGTTTACATGGTCTTCTTTGAAGGCTATTTCCTTGCAATATGACCAGCTGATGGGGATATACGACCTGTGTGGATTGCTAGAGCTCTATCCAATCCGTTTAGTAATTCATAGCACTCTAATTGTTTGTTCATTCAATACTTTTGTCTTGCTGTGCAGGAGGTCAATATTCAAGAACATTATATTGGATGGGATGCTGTTAAAGGATTGCGTTGGAGAGTGGAGGAAACCCAAGATCCAATTTGGAAACAAACAAGGACCTTCATGACAGCAAGGAAGTCTAAAGTGAAGAAAAGCATTGTTAAATGTGTCATCAAAATCCCATTTGTACAAATTGATGTTATAAATGAAAGCATAGCATTTTATAATTCTAATTGAGTTGCTAGGTACTGGAAGAGCATTGTGAATTTATTATTTACCTATGTAGCTATTATGTAATTTAGTTCTATTAAAATAATGTAGTAGATGTATAAAAGATTTTCTGTTTTGCATCATGCTATAAATTACATAGATTGGCGTGCCATAATTTAATTCTTTTGATAATTATAGATCATATGTATATTTTCTTTTCAAAGCAAATAATATTAGTTGTTATCAATATATTGTTTCTCTTTATATTCTAATGGGTTTTTGCCAATTAGTTACACTGCGTTGAATTGTGTTGATCATATAAATTTGATTTTAAAAATTATTACAATATAAAGAATTGGTAGTTGTATATATTTCTTTTTATTTTGTTAGCGTGAGAAGTACTTGTCACAATTTTTGAAATTGGGGCTAGTTGGTTGTTACAATTTTCCTACTTGCAAAGCTTACTAGCAGTACCAAGTTATGTATATCTCATATATGCTCATACAAGTTCAACTGAAATCAAACTCAGGCCATCTAAAAGATATAAATAGCTTCTTCCAACCAACCACTTAGCTCATAATTTGGTGTATAAGAGAAGACATAACATGCAATAAATATATATATACATATATATTTGTAGTCATTAAATTGAATAGTTCTTGGTTTAGGGGTTTTTATTAACATGCACTCTCATTTTAATGGAAATTTAAAGTAATTGTTACTGATATTAAATTAACATGCTCCTATAACTTGAAGTTATTCTTGTGTTTTAAGGGTCAAAATGTACATGGGATCAATTTGGGAGGTTTAGAAACTCTCATATTAGTGAATATGGTGTCTTTAATTATTTTTTATGATTAATTTCTAAAATAAATTTTATTCATTTTTTACTCAGCACCCTAGCAATGTGCTTTCAATGACATTGCTTGTCCCAACTGCTGTGGTTTTTGACTAGTGCATTTAATGTTGATAATTTCTTATAATAAACGCGTTTATACTTATAACATTGTTTGAGAATATGATGATTTGCCTTTGTTTTTTGGATTGTTTAACTCCTACATGCCAAAGGTCCTCCTTGCACTTCTAGGAATTTTCTCTAAGTTGGAAATAGAAGCCAACATTTTTATAAGTTCTACTATTTTTCCTTAAATTATAAACGTACAAATTCTAATTATACATATTAGAGATTACATAGGAAAAGAGAACATAACAATATCACTTATGGATTGAGGGTTTATAACATTTGATCACAAGGCTTTTAAAGGTGCAAAGAGGACTTGCAATCTTCAAGGTTTCTTCTCACTTATCAATCCCAAAGACTTGGTCACCAAAAATATATGATGTTAAAGGGCATAATAAAAATAAATTCAATCAACTTTCAAGTGTAGGCAACATATGCCTCTATTTCTTAAAATGAGTTTAAGATGTACCATCTATTCCATAATACATTTCATTTGAATCTCATTTCTAGGAGCTGTGAACACTAAAAATATCAAAATAGCAATAGTTTAGGGTTTGCAAATAGTTTTTAATAGGAAAGGCATCATCATCCATTTTTGAGAACAGGTTTTTTATGTTAAAATTGAAATTCATGAAGAGCATACCAAACATACAAACTACTAAAAACAATAACTTCTTTAAGTTCTAATGAAATTCAAGCTGTTGTTGCCAGTTTAGAATTTGGTGCTTGAGGTAATCACGGATTATTGTGAATTCCACCATACCATTTGCAATGAACAATTGAAGTTGTATTGGCTAAGATTTGGGCAAAAGAGGACACTAAAAAAACTCATATCAAGTACGCCCATCCAAAACTTGACATCCACGTATTACACTCTAGAAATAACAAATCGTTCATAGTTGGACTCTGTGTACTCTTTCTCTAATACTCTTGCATTGTGGGCTCTATGGTGTTGCAATGCTTTTGCTATGGCGTCAGCTTGAACTTCCACAGCATCTTCTATGAATTGCGTGTGGGGGATCTCTTTGTTTGTTGCGGTTGAGTGCAGTTTGTGATAGTCGGCGCTTCTTCCTAGTGAAATGCACTCCATTGCTAGTGTATCTTGATCCTTTGAAAAAACACAAACTCTCCTTGGTTGCCCATAGAAGATAATCTTTTATCCAAATCAAGACAAATTAGATGCAAATAATATTTGCTCCACATGTAAGGGAAAGGCAAATGATTAGGCAAATGGCAAAATCAATCTATCAAAATTGACACTAGTAAATCCATAAGCATTGCAGGTCATTGTGGCTCCATTCCTCTTTGCGTTTGCTACAACCCATTTGCAATAAAGAACCACTACTTCAAAATATCTGTAATTCACTAAGAGAATTTTGTCAACACACCTGACGTATTCTAAGTCAGCCACTTTTAGGGTTGTCTAAACTGACGTGACGTTGGATTTTCACGTCTAGATGTCATGATGCATCCATTCTCATGTGTCCGGATGCGGTAGGATCCGTTTGCAATGCTGCCAAACCGTCCAAGTCGTGGAAGAAGTCCGTCAACCATTTTGTTGACTAGACAACAAGTCTGTCGCTGGACAACAAGTCCATTGACTAGATAACAATCTGTCAACTGGGCGTTGAGCCTGTCCACTAGTAGAAAAATTTGCAAAAAATTAATAGAAATTTAACTAAAAACTGTTGATTCTACTAGTTGATTTGGTCAAGTTGATTTGGGTACTTTTGAATAGCAAACTGTTGTTTTTTTGTCAAATATGTGTTATTGAAGTGTCACTTGGATGTTATGAATGACTAAATCAACTTTTACTTGATACTTCTGATGTTAAATTCAGTACATTTGTGTACTGTTTTGTGTATTAATTTGCCACAAACAATTTTTTTTCTGTTGAGACTCTTTTCCTTGTGATTTTTTTTCAAGCTTTCCACTGTTTTCTATATAGTTCAGAACCAAAAAATATGGATGCATTTTCAAATCTGTTGTTTATAACCTATTCATATATTGTACTTTTTCACACTGTGGCTATTACAAGTTCTCCTCTATTGTGCGTTTGTAGCTTTTCTACTTTGTTCCTATAAATAATGTTTTATTCATCATTTCATCTGCAACTACAAGTTTTTCCATGTTCTTCTGAACGAATTTGCAATTCATTTAATCAACTCACACACACAATTACTTGCAAAAACCATAACACTCTCACAAATGTCCTCAAACTTGTATTCAATTACAATGTCCTGACGCCAAATTTTAGGCCAAGGTGGTGGTTGGTAGAATGCTACTCCGCTGAAATTAAAGGATTCCGTTCACAATATTTGTACATCAACTGAGAAATCGGTTGAACATAAGACACATAACATTTATAGTAATAACACAGAAGAAAAAACCTTTATAAAAAAGACATGATCCGGTTCAATGAGGGGAACATAAGAAGAGCTACAAACCTATATAACCAACATATATGCTATACCGTCATTCATTAAGTCATGTAGAGTAAGCCCCTTTTGACGTCATCATCCCATGTCTCTCCTCCTTGCCCAACACATCATATCTGTCTCCTCCTTCCCCATAACATGCAGTATCCATTCATTGCAAGGTCGTCAATCGCATTTTCGGAATAACAGTCATACATCATTTCTTTCGCATTTGCCACTAGTTGAACAAGCTTCCGCATGATCAATCTTCCAATACAGATGGCAGCAATTATACTGCAGTGGCACACCACTTCTGTACTCTCAAACTTTACAGCACCAACCAGAATCTTTGAGAAGACTTAATCCATTGTTGATTGGCATATATATGTTCTCAATGCCTCTAATAAAAAAAACTCTTCATGTCAAAAACCACATACAATAGAGGTTCTTCTATCCCATTCGTATTGAAATTGTAACATACCAAAGTCGTTTCATATTTTGATAGTAATAGACATCATCATTCCCAAAACGTTTCAACCTTGCCACCACAGCTTCTTTGATGCATACACAAAGACCAACTTCAAGACATCGAAATCTTCGTATATCACCTGCAGTGGCAAATTGGGGAAGAGAAGACAAACAACATTATACTTGATTCTTTACGACGTACCATAACCAATCTTTCCCTACTCTCATTCCCTACTCTCAGCCACCACATCCTCCACAACATAATAGAGCAGATAGTAGCTATTTCTTAGTTTTTCAATTCACAAAAGAATATGATTCATGTTCACCCATTGTAAGTGACTCATTGAATAAAATTCATGGAGTTGGTAACCGCATTTCCTCATCTCTCACTGTACAAAAGCAATGACTAAAGCACTGCTTAGAGATCTTCATGTCACAAATTTTGTACATATCCTTCATTTAGGGCATCCAGAACAGTCTCAGACGTGTCATTCACAACCCTCACACTTTTGGTTATTACGGACCACATTCTACAATGATTTCTTCAAGACTCACAAGACGAGTGACAATGTCATAAGGTCCAAAATCTAGAACGTCATATCCATCACCACATTTTTACAAGCAATGCAATGTTCAAATTTATGTGCATCCAGTTCCACACTCTCTTGGGCCCTTGTTCACAAGTACTGTGTTAACAAGATTGTAGCATAGGAATAGTGCCTTCACTACTTCGGTAGTCACACAAACAAAGTTTCAACCATGAAATTGACCACCAATTATGCTCAGCACAAGAACATTTCCAAACAAGCCAATGAAACTACCTATTATGTCTCCTTCTTCAAACATTCACCTTTGAAATCCTACTTCAACTAGTGCCCAACAATTGTGAAGCACTCCCTTCAACTAAATCGTGATCCTGCCAGTACTTCAACATTCAAGGAGCTCTCAAAATATCCAAACGACACCAACACAAGAGAAATGGAAAAGAATACCTTCTCAGCCTAGGGGTACAAGAAGTTCAGTTTACCTGCCAGCTCTTCCCAAAGGTAGTCAGATGGAATCTAATTGCCACCATCTACAGCATTCCGTCATCACCATCCATGGTGTCAAACTTCACCTCTGCCAGACATATGCAAAACATTAGATTAAAAAGAAATCAACTCCTACAATTCCTAAATCAAAGGTACTTTGCTCGGACAAAGCACAATTGATGAGGCAGTTGCGGTTCAGCAATGCAAAAGATTGCGTCTGTTGCCTCCTATGAATACGACGTGGAGAATGGGAGGAGACATCAACACTATTGAATAAAATGACGCATGGCAAGGTTAACATCACCACCTTAGCGCAATTCCTACAAACCACAACAGTGAAAGAACTACCACAACCTCCAATTCATCGCCTTCAATGCCTCACTCTCTCTGTCAACTTCAGATTCACCAATGCATGATTAACCAATGCAGAGCAATTCCTCAGCTACATTTGACATAATCTACAATTGTTTCAGCACTAAATACTCCTAGACATTTAAACGTATATGCCAGCGGGTTGTCTGCACCTTACCTTAAAGTCTTGCTCTTTTAATAACGGGAAGTCTTGAACATCACACAGACATGGATCAAACAATGACGGTCTTTGCATTGCAAAACTAATACAAAACCAATGAATACCACAACACAAGGTGGCAATTTTTCCTTTATTGCATTTGTACATGGCCTTCATATACATAACTTCATAAGAAAACTTCGATGACACATTCACAAGATCATTGCACCGGTGAATGGAAAGTTCAGACACTGTAAAACTCTTTCTCTTCCACCTGCTAGTGCAGGATAGGAGAATAATTTAATTTGCAATCACCAATTTCGCCGCAGACGTCAGTGGCCCAGCCAAAGCAGGCTCAATATTTTTTCATACACGACCAAACGTCCTTCTTAAACGCAGCATTCATTACTTTCAAAAATAAACTCAAATTTGAGACTGACCAACCTCTCTTTCTCACTGCTTATTATTCCCTTCAACCACAAGTCAAGAAAGTTCATTTGATAACCTACACCAACGACAAAATACTCTATTGGAACTACGACATAAACCATCTCACATGACCAAAACACTAAAGCAATCAAGACTTTGTAAAGGTAAAATCCAATTTCAAAATATGTTTCTCCTAAACTAACAAATACCACTGTACATTACTCAGAAAAAACTACTCCACCTGTGCAACATGGAATCTGCGGTGAAAAAATAATCTTTCCAGAACTTCATAAGCCACCAACAACGAAATACTGTGCTATGCATGCCTTTCTGGCTTAAGAATGTCGACGTCAACTACCTCATTTCTTCAGGATACCTTCGTTGTAAGACTCTGCAATGACACCTACACATGCCACAATCAAAACGTAACCATATGTGCTTACGGATGACAATATTCACAAGCACAACAATGTCAATAAAACAAATAAATTTGTACATTCAGACTAGAAATCATAAGATGCACTTTTGCATTGACTCCTCCAGCCAGTAAAACCTACACCCTTCCACGCATTCCTTCAAAACACCACGTCATTTTCTTAATTTTCTACTACAAGGTTGCAACAACCATGTGCTTGTTTCATTTGGGTGTAAAGATACACTAATATATCATGGACTACACACCAAGATTCCTCACCTAGCAAATAGCAAAATATGGCCACACTAATTGCATTCTCCAATCCCCTATGACAACAACCTACTAGAAAGTCATTCACTCAATTCCTCATTCTCTTCAGACAATAAGATTCCCTACTATCATGACTTCATCAAGGTCGGAAATGTACAAGAGCCAACCATAACAACCTGCTCCATCTTTGACTCAATGTACTTCAAATTGTTCTTGAAATGCCTTTGACATAAAATTGCATATAAGATTGCTACTTTTCAAAATACACAGAATAACAGCAACTATTCTACACAGTTGTAGTGAAGACATTAATTCCAAACTTACTTAAAGATTCACAAACAAATTCAATTGACTTCTACTCTTACAAGAGCCACTCCACTTTCCAGCTGGTACTATGTCATTGGCAACCTCCACTTCTGCTCGTCAAGACATCATACAACATTACATACACATTGTGACAATCAACCCCCTCCTACCCTCTGAAAACCCCCCAATCACATTAAGTGCTACATCTTGGGTGAATATCTACTTTTGCTACCCCATTGGGATTACCTCAACTATTACTCCCATGTTCACTAATTGTAATAGTGACCTTGTCATGCCATGTTCTCCCTTCCCAAACTATACTGATTATAAAAGCAACTATTAGAAAATCAAACTTTCTCCAACATAAGCCAGCACTTGGGTTCACAAGTCAATGGACAGAGGACACACCATAATTGTTCATGACATTCACCTTGTTCTAACGCCGTCAAGCAATGACGATGTCGTGTTCTTCTACTTGGAAAATTTGTACAAACGCATGTTTTGCCTTTTCCTCTTCCACTTCCTGAACATACTATTCTCTTCCAATTCTTGTACATAGTACGTATTCAGACTTACAAATCACCATGGACTAATGACACACTCTTGCTCTTTTATATCTCGCTGTCATAAAATTTCCACATCGGCCCTGGACACTACCTTCTCTTTTGTCTGCAACCACTATGTCAGCCATCGAGTGGATACAGATTTGGCATATCACACATATAGTGACAATCAACTTTACCAACAGCTTGTAACTGAAGTTCACCTGGTACACATAAATTATCAAAAAAACCACAGTTACAGTATAACTTAAAGTCACACACATGAGAGTATGCTCTCTAAAATGCCAACACATATAATACCTACAACAGGCTACAAGTTTAAAACTTATATGGCTACATTGGAAGATGCAAGTTTTACTTCACTCATGAACTACATTAACAACTTATGTTACAATGTTTTTACATCACAACCTGCCATAAACAAGAACAACATTAGGAACACAAGAAAACAACATCCACGTACTACTCCTGCACTTCAATCGATTATTGTCCCTCGCATTAAAGGGATTGACTTAACAGGGTACTCCACTCTTTAAGTAAGTAGTCATCAAACTATTCTCCACATCTCCTCAGATGCATGTGATCATCAGTCGATGGGCACATCTCCTCTACATGTCCTGCATAAACAATCATGTTCCGAGATGACAGACTTCAGAGGACCTACATAGTTCAGTGCTTGTACATACTTATAAAAAAAATCACAACACATTAATTCACAGACAGTGGTAAAAGAAATTGCAACCAGGCATACGGTCAATTCATTGTGAACCTTCTTTTTTTGTTTGGCAGTGTACGGAGTAGAAATGGTTGACTGCGACGGCATTTTTGAGTTGGATGTAGATCCTTTTGAAGTACTTGACTTCAGACGCTGGAGTTCTTCTTCTAAAGACAAAATGTATGCCTCCTTCGACATGCTCTTTGACCCAGTTGCCGTACTTGCTGTTTTCTTCCCATCACTTGTATTGGTACCAAAAGCCTCTTCCTCCTTGTACTCGCTTGCCATTGCACTCCTCTGTGTACTCCACAAACCCTCAAAGTACGCATTAGTGAATGTGGCAATTTCAAATACACCATATCTCTTGATACTTCAGTGCTAACCCCCATCTTCTTGGCTTATAAATTGAGCAAATTTTGATTGAACACAAACTTGCAGTGCAAGTTTTCCATCTGAATTTTTGGTTAGTGACATCTAGGAAATTCGTATTAGTTCCTAGAAAAAAATTTAATATTGAGGACCACAAAGGTGTAACTACTAAGAATCTGTAATGATTTTCAAATACAGAATGGAACGCTAATGGTATTTAGTATAACACTATTTGTTCATGATACTAACTGAGATGAAAAATAACTTTTCATGTTGCCTCAAGTTTCATAGTCATGGACGTTCACTGACATCTTCAAAACTATTAAAACATTCAATAGAAAACTATTTCCATGATACTCATTGGCACACTGTGTAGTCTTACACTCAGAAATTCAAACTTTACATAATTTGACATCAGAGCATTTCAAAAGTATTCTACATGATGAAGCTATAAACAAATTTCACAATGATGACCACTGTAGTGGTCTGCACAAGTTGCCCATAATTGCATCAAAAATCCCTTTGCATTCGGTAAACCAGAAGTGCATTACGTATAAACTAACATGACGAGGGCTGGGGCTGTCATTACAACCAGTATTTGAACGGTTAAACTCGTCATTGTAAGCAAAATCGTGATACTCCCCAGATGATTTTCTCCCGCTTGATTGCGAGTTATTGTTGTCCCCAGAGTAGACGTCTTCTTTTCTCTGATTCTCCTTAAAGCTTAAAGGATTTTTCCTTTTTTTTTGTTTTCCCAAAACCTTTGTCCCTTTGCATTTCTTCCTCAATGTTGTCAGGATCTGGGGACGTGCCGAGTATCATGCAAAGTTTCTCTGTGATCCTGTGAACTCCGCTGGCACCTATTCTGCCTAACGTCTTCCTGCAAGAATTGGCGTATCACTCGTGCGACGACTTCTGTTTTGTCTCTTCACTATGAGCTAATTGCACTAGACGTTCCCATACGTCTTTTCTGATGTGACGGGGTTATTCTCCTCTATTGATGAGGTCTATGAGTTCACCCCTTTTTTTAGTTACTGCCCTGCCCATTAAGCCTCTCAAATGATCTTCATTCAATGTTCCAACATACTCAAACGTATCATTCAGCCGTTTCTTGAATGTTTGTACATCCTCATAAGTCTGTTTTCTGATATGTGTGCATGACGGGTCCAGCCCAACTGCTAGCTTGTTAACTTCAGAAATCCATGCTTTTTGTACTCGACCATATGGTATTCCATTCCTGTCCACGGTCAATGTGAATGGCTTCTTTCCATTCCTCTCCTGCTTCGTTGTCTCCTCTTCACGACGTGCTTGATTTAGTCGGCGTTCTCTCCTTCCACGTGCTGGGGAAATTGGTGCACTTTCCTCTTCCTTCCCATATCTTTTTCCTCGTTTCTCCAGTTTGCTGGCAGGGTATACGGTAGCCGAAGTGTGTGGTGGTGACTTCGACGAAGTGTCAGAACTGCTCCTTCTCTGCTGTCTGGAAGCATGCGGTAAAGAAGGTCTTGTACTACGTGGTGACAGAGATCTTCTGTATCGCAGTGAAGGAGATCTGCCACGTCTTGGTGATGACCCAGTCCTGTGCACTGGAGAACTGTCGGGAGATGCCGAGTCATAACGTCGACGCCTTCCTGCATCCTTTCTGGACACGGTTCTGTAATCCCAATATCCTGCAATGAGGAGAACCTAATTATTTAAGCACTTACATTTCAAATTCTCTAAACCAATGTGCTGTGCGATATTTCTGATTAATTTCTTCTAACATTCACATTCACTTACACAAAAATAGCATGTACGTGAAGTTCGTGAGTGGATGTTGACATGAAACTTTCTCCAACTGCCATTGCTTACATCAAACACTCCAATTCCAGTTATCATTGCTGCATACAAAGGTTAATCCCATATAAGCAGCCAGCAGACATCCTTAATAAGAAAGCTTACCGTCGTCATCTCGGTCGTCCCCTCTGTAAACCGCGATAACTTTCTTTCGCCTTCTGTGACCAGACTCGGGACGACGGCTTCCCTGTCCTTCAGTACTTAGAGAGTGCTTACGGTTTTTGCTAAGATTTTTTCCGAAATCTTCTGTCACCCTCCTATTCCTCTGAGGACTCTTCGAACTAGAGTCATAGTACTCTGACCCATGAAACATCAATCCAATTGGAGAGTATTGCCTTCGGTGACGCTGTCGCCCTTCATTCTCCTACAATGAAATTCATTGGTAGTAAGCGTATTTACGTAAAAGTGCAGTACTTGTCAGTACAGTGCTTCAAATTGAATAAATGACTGGAGTAAGCTGTTTCGTTAAAGAAAAACATGGCTGCAATCGACCATATTCCAAATCATTAATCACATATGCCCTTCGCTCATGCGTGCAATAGTACGTTAACTACACTCTTTGAGAATTGAATATCAGTCGAACAACTTTATGCATACAGACGTGGCTTGTACTTTATATTAGTGTGAATGCTTACAAAACGAGATTCTTTGCGTCTCGATCGTGGAGCCGGTCCATGTCTGTCAGTAGATACTCTTCCACCTTCACCCTGAACCTGCACGTCACTCTTGAATCCAACCACGTGTCCTTTGGATGGAACCTTCTGTGTCACATTCTCTGCTACGTCCGCTAAGTCATTGATACTGGCGTGTGCAGTTTCTTTACCCTTAAGACGGACATTAACCGCCAAAAGTTCTGTCGTTGTCAACTCTTCGCATTCAGGCTTGTCCACTTCTCCTTTATCTGGAGTGTTTGCATAAAGTTAGTACTTCGGCATTCCGTTTATAACATAATTCAAATTTCATATCGTTGACTTCGTTATGAGCCGTTGCACATGAAATTAGTCAAAGCTGGTTTTCAAGGTACCTGATATGACCGAGCCCTTGGTAAAATAGAATCTCTATAGAGAAATCACTAGAACGACAACTTCTGCCTCAATCACAAAATCTTCTCTTGATTATTTTCATAACATCAATTTTCACCTCTTCATCTGCTGCTCATTATCGTTCCTACTCTGGAAAACTGATCATTTGGGGAGAGGCTAAAGCCATTAAAGCATTGACAGAAGCTTCCTAAAACAGAATATATTATTTTCCTCTTCAAATTACATAGACGAACACTTGCAACTTCCCGTAGACATCGGGTCATATAACAAACAGTGTCTGCAATATATGTGACTTTGTAGCCATACGTATGTACCTGTCCTTGCTTGAGTTGTTGAGGACTGTGGCGACAAGAAGGTCCGGCACATGATATTACTGCTTCAGCATATGTCTTCGACATGCCTTCAGGTATAGCGTTTGCCGAAGTGATTTGCATCCTCCTTGGGTTCGCTGGATCCAGCGATCGTACCTGCCGCCCACAGGCAATAGCATCTTCTTCTCGTTTTTTCGAAGTTCGTCAACATCAGGTACTGACAACTTCGTACGACATAGTATAGCATCTGCATTAGATGCTATCACGGTCTTAGATTTGGACGTCTTTCCGGAGGATGGTGTTGCATTCGGCTGGGAATTGGGACGCCCTCTACCCCTCTTCTGCGGTGTTTCCGGGACAATCTTTGAAGGG